>OY755043.1:8252047-8852047 GCA_963576565.1 Aspidapion aeneum | reverse complement strand
TGTGTAACGGGTCAAAAACGCTAACGTATATTTTTTTTTAATTTTTAAAAGTATTTCTAGCCGCGCCCCTTGGGAGTAAAATGGGCAGTTTTTAAAAATTTTTAATTAATAGCCGAATCGATCACAGATACACAGATTTAATAGCCGATATATATAGCGAAGCAGCAATATCAATCAAAATCCACGAAGGAACCAAGCCAATCCACATAAGAAGAGGTAGAGATGTCAGACAGGGTGATACAACTATTTAACCAGGCCCCAGATGTTTTTAAAAACTTAGATTGGGAAGAAATGGACATCAAAGTAAACGGACAATACTTAAACCACCTAAGATATGCTGATGATATCGCCTTAATAACAGATAAGCAAGAAGAACTGATAAAAATGCTGGAAGAACTGGATACAGCAGCTAAAAATATATGCTCCTATACTAAAATCATAACAAACACAGATGAAAATATCACGATCCGAATAAACCAGGAAAAAATAGAACAAGTAGAGGTATACCTGGGTCAAATTATTAAACTAAAAAAAGAAAACCAAACAGCTGAAATCAAGAGACGTGTAAGATTGGCCTGGGCAGCATTCGGTAAATTAAGCTACATATTAAAAAATAAAAAATATCCTCAGTAACTCAAAACGAAAGTGTATAACCAATGTATCCTTCCTGTCCTTACCTATGGATTCCAGACCTGGACAGAAACAAAATCAAACATGGATAGGGTAACAAAAACCCAAAGATGAATGGAAAGACAAATGTTACATGTAAAGCTAACAGATAGAAAAAGGAATGAATGGATGAGAAATGAAACAAAAGTAAGGGATGTCAGAGGAGAAGTAGCAAAATTAAAATGGAAATTTGCCAGTCATAATATCGACAGAAAGACGATCGATGGAACAAATGTATTGTAAACTTGAGACCTTGGGAAAATAAAAGAAGTAGGGGAAGGCCACAAATGAGATGCGAGGACAATTTGAAGAAACATGCGGGAGCTAGATGGATGAACACGGCGACAGACAGGGAAGAGTGGAAGATATTGGGGAAGGCCTATATCCAAAGATGGATCGAAGAAGGCTAAATAGATAGATAGATAGATAGAAGAGTATGCAGGGCAGGGAAGAAGGGAGGAGGTGGGGGTGGGACTCGATATACAGTCAGTGGCGTATATAGAAAAGTTTCGGGGGGGCCGAGACAGTTTCGGGGGGGCCGAGACAGTTTCGGGGGGGCCGAGACAGTTTCGAGGGGGCCCGAGACCTCATGACGCTGTATTTTATGCTATTTTATGATTGTCTTCATGAAATATGTGGAAAATATCTAAAAAAATGTTAACTTCGGGGGGGGGGGGGGGCAGGGTGGGGGTAGATTTCAAAAATTTGAATTTAAGTCAAAACATGGCTTGTGTGGTATCAAACAAAAGGTAATTTAGTCTGGAGTTGAATAAAATATATTTCAGTTTTTAGTTACTTATATTAGCTCACACGTACACTATAACTATAGAACCTAGTGTGAGCTTAGGGGCCCATATATTGGCAGAGTATTTTTTTAGTGTTCATATTCCTTAGACACATAAGATACATTTTATAACTATTCGAGTCCCTTACTTTAAATTTGAAATTTTGAAATATTTGGGGGTGGGAGGCGCGGCCAAATTTATTATTTTTTAGGAAAACAAAAAATCATTTATTTTCTTCGCGGATTTTACATATTTTTAGAACTATGAAAAAATCAATTTCAAAAAAAAATTTTTTCGACCCAACTTACCCCACAGTGTGCCTGAACAAAGTATAGGTTACATAAAAATGGTTCCAAAAACTAATTGCACATTTTGAATATGGACTCTTTCCTGACTTCAGAGCGATATTCATATAAATCCTAGCTGATCCTGTTCTCGAAATTTTATCAATTTTTTGCCATTTTTCTAGTTAGTCTAGGCGCTGGCTCCTGTCACGTGTGAACTAATATGTGCGCTCAGTTTGACTACGGGGCTTTGTTATGCACCCATAGGTGTATAAAAAAAGTTTGGTCACGTGGTCGAACTCATGGTCGTTTGGCCGCCATCTTTGAAAATGGCCGCCAAATTGATAAATTTTTTTGTTTAAGCGTATCTTTCTACCCAGTCATCCGATTTTAATTTTTTAAAGCTTGTTATACTCCTTTTTTTAAGGCAAATAAATTTTGATATTACACATTTTTTTATAAATCACGTAGTTTTTGAGATATACCACAGTTATTAGTATTTCCGCTCACAAAATAATTAAAATAATACCCATGCTGATTTTATTGTAGCTACAATATTATTGACATTTGTTTTTTTTGTTACAAAGAAGGCTTTAAACCTTTCACGGAAGAGGCTATTGACTTTATGTTTTTAAAGTTCGATGGATGGTACCCCTACAGAATGACTTAAAGAGTATGGTTTCTAAAACTGTTCACAAGATTATACAAAAAGTGAATTTGCAGCGAAACGATGCATCCTAGCGAAAAACGTTAAGAATAATTTTTTATAGTACTTTTAATTCCGCTTCTTTTAGTCATTGTCATATCTTTTACAATTTTTAAGAAAAAAATCGATTTTGGGGGAAAACATGGAATTTTTACAAAATTGTATTAGATGGCTTGTACAGCTTTCCATCAAGGCTAGAATATTAAGTGATACACCAAAAGAAGCGAAATTAAAAGTACTATATGTCAGAGGAGAAGTAGCAAAATTAAAATGGAAATTTGCCAGTCATAATATCGACAGAAAGACGATCGATGGAACAAATGTATTGTAAACTTGAGACCTTGGGAAAATAAAAGAAGTAGGGGAAGGCGACAAATGAGATGCGCGGACAATTTGAAGAAACATGCGGGAGCTAGATGGATGAACACGGCGACAGACAGGGAAGAGTGGAAGATATTGGGGGAGGCCTATATCCAAAGATGGATCGAAGAAGGCTAAATAGATAGATAGATAGATAGAAGAGTATGCAGAGCATGGAAGAAGGGAGGAGGTGGGGGTGGGACTCGATATACAGTCAGTGGCGTATATAGAAAAGTTTCGGGGGGCCGAGACAGTTTCGAGGGGGCCCGAGACCTCATGACGCTGTATTTTATGCTATTTTATGATTGTATTCATGAAATATGTGGAAAATATCTAAAAAAATGTTAGCTTCGGGGGGGGGGGCCAGGCCCCCAGGCCCCCCTCTTATACACGCCACTGTATACAGTTACTCCACGCCGTTAGTTCTGGTTTGAAAAAGCGATGAATAAATTTTTTATATTCATTAATAATGATTATATTATATCATCTCTTTTCCAAGCGAAAAACTGTATACATATTTAGGGGAAAGTGCTCAGGGGCGCGGTCGAATATTATAATAATTGTGATTTTTTTTAGTGTTCGTATTCCTTAGACACATAAGATACATTTTATAACTATTAGAGCCCCTTACTTTAAATTTGAAATTTTGAAATATTTGGGGGGTGGGGGCCCGGCCAAATTTATTATTTTTTAGGAAAACAAAAAAACATTTATTTTCTTGGCGGATTTTACATATTTTTAGACCTATGACAAAATCAATTTCAAAAAAAATTTTTTTTCGACCCAACTTACCCCACAGTGTGCCTGAACGAAGTATAGGTTACATAAAAATGGTTCCAAAAACTAATTGCACATTTTGAATATGGACTCTTTTCTGACTTCAGAGCCATATTCATATAAATTCTAGCTGATCCTGTTCTCGAAATTTTATCAATTTTTTGCCATTTTTCTAGTTAGTCTAGGCGCTGGCTCCTGTCACGTGTGAACTAATATGTGCGCTCAGTTTGACTACGGGGCTTTGTTATGCACCCATAGGATTATAAAAAAAGTTTGGTCACGTGGTCGAACTCATGGTCGTTTGGCCGCCATCTTTGAAAATGGCCGCCAAATTGATAGATTTTTTGTTTAAGCGTATCTTCCTACCCAGTCATCCGATTTTAATTTTTTAAAGCTTGTTATACTCCTTTTTTTAAGGCAAATAAATTTTGATATTACACATTTTTTAATAAATCAAGTAGTTTTTGAGATATACCACAATTATTAGTATTTCCGCTCGCAAAATAATTAAAATAATACCCATGCTCATTTTATTGTACAGTCGGGGACTTAATAAATGGCCGCTGCCGTTTTCAGAAGAGCTTGGATGAGAATTCTAATACCGGGCGAGGTTTATGAATGAGTGAATTATTGAACATCGTATCGCGCGCTTTCATTTCCTCGACTCCACGTCGATCGGCTGTCGCTGTGCACTTTTGTGCAATGCAATTTTTGCTATTAAACTTAATAATTATTTGGAATATTGGCCGATAAACGGGCGAAGCCATTCACGTTTTTGGATACATACATTTCTTTTTTTAGCTGATTTCTTGTTTATTAGCATAGGATGTGTGTATTTTGGCGGGATTAATACAGACAGAGATATTTTTATTTAATACCTGCTTTTTTAATTGTTTAACATAAAGGATGGCCCACCGAAAACGTAAGGTATTACTTTTCGAAAAAATCCAAAAACAAGTTTGTCTGTCGGGGGCAAATTTTTGAGGTATTTGGTGGTTAGTATACAATCCAATTTTTTTTTATCAGAAAAATAAATAAAATGGGGGCTCCAAAATGGCGGATTTTCCCATTTATTTTTCATTTTTCATTTTTCATTTTTCATTTTTCATTTTTCATTTTTCATTTTTCATTTTTCATTTTTCATTTTTCATTTTTCATTTTTCATTTTTCATTTTTCATTTTTCATTTTTCATTTTTCATTTTTCATTTTTCATTTTTCATTTTTCATTTTTCATTTTTCATTTTCATTTTTCATTTTTCATTTTTCATTTTTCATTTTTCATTTTTCATTTTTCATTTTTCATTTTTCATTTTTCATTTTTCATTTTTCATTTTTCATTTTTCATTTTTCATTTTTCATTTTTCATTTTTCATTTTTCATTTTTCATTTTTCATTTTTCATTTTCATTTCGGTGTTCGACACTGTAACTTGTAATGTATTTATAAAAAACTGTTTTTAAGGCTGATATAGCGTGGGGTTGACTTGGAGTGTGCCCATGGGCCAGGTAACCGTGGACTTGGCCGACTTAGGTTATACATCGTTTAAAAGATAATTTAATTTTCTACAATAAAGTTAATTAAACAATTTCTGTAAAATGCTTAGCTTTTGAGAAAATGACATAAAACTGAATAATTTCGGTATATTTTGCATATACTATGAAAATACATAGGAAACGGGTGTACTGCTAATACTTCAGGGTTAGTATCTCAGCAAAAGTACTATCCAGATTTTCTCAAAAATAAGCAGTTTTGAAGTTATAAGCTATTAAAAATCAAAATTGGTCAAAATCCAAAATTGCGGCGACATATTTAGCCATAACTCAAAAACCATTCGTCTGACAAATAAACATGCAAAAGTGTTTTTTTAGGAAATTTTTTGTCTTCAACCTTTGTTTAATACTTTTTTTCTAAAACGTACAGTAACCAAGTAATTTTAAAAATACCCTTTTTATGCACACTAAATCCAAGATGGCGGGGGGAGCCGGCCGCCCCCAAGGTCGAAAACTCGAGTTTATTTTTACAAGCTAAAATTCTATAATGACTGGACTATTTAGCCACCCCCAAAAATAGTGTTCTAATCAATTTTTGCTTGTATTTATTTTTTTTAGCTTTACACTTTAAAAACTTTTACCATTTTAAAAATGGCTAAAAATACAAACATGTTGCATTTGTGTTTCTCTATGTAAGTATGTAATAAAAAACATAACAATAAATTAAAATCCTGAAAAATCACTATTATGTGTATTTTTTTAACCGAGCATTCAAACGGACTACAGACCAAAGCTAATTTTTTCCGCAATTATGTGTATTTTTTTAACCGAACATTTAAACGGAATACAGACCGAAGAGAAATTTTTCATGATTGAATTTAACCCAGGAATGCGAATAAATTATATGTGTTGAACGACGCGCCACGAAATCCGGCCGGTATTGGGATTCTTATCCAAGCTCTTCTGAAAACGGCAGCGGCTATTTATTAAGTCCCCGACTGTACCTACAATATTATTGACATTTGTTTTTTTTTGTTACAAAGAAGGCTTTAAACCTTTCACGGAAGAGGCTATTGACTTTATGTTTTTAAAGTTCGATGGATGGTACCCCTACAGAATGACTTAAAGAGTATGGTTTTTAAAACTGTTCACAAGATTATACAAAAAGTGAATTTGCAGCGAAACGATGCATCCTAGCGAAAAACGTTAAGAATAATTTTTTATAGTACTTTTAATTCCGCTTCTTTTAGTCATTGTCATATCTTTTACAATTTTTAAGAAAAAAATCGATTTTGGGGGAAAACATGGAATTTTTACAAAATTGTATTAGATGGCTTGTACAGCTTTCCATCAAGGCTAGAATATTAAGTGATACACCAAAAGAAGCGAAATTAAAAGTACTATATGTCAGAGAAGAAGTAGCAAAATTAAAATGGAAATTTGCCATAATATCGACAGAAAGACGATCGATGGAACCAATGTATTGTAAACTTGAGACCTTGGGAAAATAAAAGAAGTAGGGGAAGGCCACAAATGAGATGGGCGGACAATTTGAAGAAACATGCGGGAGCTAGATGGATGAACACGGCGACAGACAGCGAAGAGTGGAAGATATTGGGGGAGGCCTATATCCAAAGATGGATCGAAGAAGGCTAAATAGATAGATAGATAGATAGATAGAAGAGTATACAGGGCATGGAAGAAGGGAGGAGGTGGGGGTGGGACTCGATATACAGTCAGTGGCGTATATAGAAAAGTTTCGGGGGGGCCGAGACAGTTTCGAGGGGGCCCGAGACCTCATGACGCCGTATTTTATGCTATTTTATGATTGTCTTCATGAAATATGTGGAAAATATCTAAAAAAATGTTAGCTTCGGGGAGGGCCCAGGCCCCCCTCTTATACACGCCACTGTATACAGTTACCTCCACGCGGTTAGTTCTGGGTTGAAAAAGCGATGAATAAATTTTTTATATCCATTAATAATGATTATATTATATCATCTCTTTTCCAAGCGAAAAACTGTATACGTATTTAGGGGAAAGTACTCAGGGGCGCGGTCGAATATTATAATAATTGTGATTTTAGCTCACACATATACTATACTATAGTAGTGTGAGCTATGGTGATCCTAATTTTTTCGAGAAAAAAAAAGTTGCTCCGATTTCAAAAATTTTTATATATCTTTGCGTTTCAGATGATTTTGAAACTTTTTTGTTGCGCCGTCTGTCTGTATGTCTGTCTGTCTGTCTGTATGTCTGTCTGTAACGACCAACGCGCATAACTCAAAAACCGTTTGGCCGATTTTAATGAAATTTGGTACCTAGGCTGGGTCTTGGGTAGAGATGGTCCCATTCAAAAATGAACAAAATCCACCGAACACAAACCAAATAAAAGGGAGGGGGTAGATTTCAAAAAAAAAATTTGAAATTGATTTTGCCATAGTTCTAAAAATATGTAAAATCCGACAAGAAAATAAATGATTTTTTGTTTTCCTAAAAAATAATAAATTTGGCCGCGCCCCCCACCCCCCAAATATTTCAAAATTTCAAATTTAAAGTAAGGGGCTCTAATAGTTATAAAATGTATCTTATGTGCCTAAGGAATATGAACACTAAAAAATACTCTGCCAATATATGGGCCCCTAAGCTCACCCTAGGTTCTATAGTTATAGTGTACGTGTGAGCTAATATAAGTAACTAAAAACTGAAATATATTTTATTCAACTCCAGACTAAATTACCTTTTGTTTGATACCACACAAGCCATGTTTTGACTTAAACTCAAATTTTTGAAATCTACCCCCACCCTTAAAAAACACAAAAAACTAAAATGTATTTTGTTAAACTCCGGACTCAATTACCTTTCGTTTGATATCACACACGCCATATTTTCACTTAAACTCTAATTTTTAAAATATACCCCCACCCTTTTTTTTAAATAAATTAAAATATATTTTGTTTAACTCCAGACTCAATTACCTTTCGTTTGATACCACACACGCCATATTTTCACATAAATTCTAATTTTTGAAATTTACCCCCACCCCTTTTTTTGTTAAATAAACTAAAATGTATTTTGTTTAGACAGACAGACAGACAGACAGACAGACAGACAGACATACAGACAGACAGACAGACAGACAGACAGACAGACAACAAAAAAGTTTCAAAATCATCTGAAACGCAAAGATATATAAAATTTTTTGAAATCGGAGCAACTTTTTTTTTTCTCGAAAAAATTAGGATCACTATAGCTCACACTACTATAGTATAGTATATGTGTGAGCTAATATGCAATTAGTTTTTGGAACCATTTTTATGTAACATATACTTCATTCAGGCACACTGTGACCCTGTATATTATTTACCAGCTGGCCATTCCGCCTCCTGTGATCCACATCTTTTCACCGTTCAAGATCCATTCGTCGCCTTTCTTCTCAGCTCTGGTCTTGATGCCATTAACATCGGAACCCGCACCGGGTTCCGTGACTGCATAGGCCGCCATCAATGGTTCCTCAACCATCCTAACAAGGTACTTCTTTTTTTGTTCTTTGTTGCCAGCGAGACATACCGGAGTTTCCTAAAAATGTTTAATTTTTTAATATACTCTAATCGCTTACAGACCACCGTGAATTTTAGTGCATAGTAAGTATAGAGCAATTCCACGCCAAGTCATCCAATTTACAAAAAAAAGTGTTGCCGTGCCATTTAATTTTTTTCTTCAATCATGCTTATTAAATGAAACAGCTTATGCTTAACCACTTTTGCAGAATTTTAGATTTTTTAATCCAATTAGTCTGTTGTACACGCATTTGAAAAGTCTAAAAACGGGCAAAATGGGACTTTAAAGAAAAAAATTATGCTCATAGTAAACAGCACCTAAAAAAAATTAACCTATAATTTTGAAACCATGCATAAAAGTAGTTTTTAAAAAAATGTGATGTTTAGCAAAAATTTTTATACTGGCTTAAAGAGCAATTTAGAGAATATCCAAAAAACGCAGAAATTTTCGAAGTTTTCATATTTTTTTGGGGTATAAATGTAATGTTTTCTTAAATTTTTGATACAGTGTTGGAAAGCTATACTCAAGGACTATATCTTCCTTGTATAAAACATATTTAAAAAGTAGACGTTCTTGGAGTTCCACGAAGAAGTTAAGAATGTCTGGGAAATCCCTCAACTTCAGCATCAAAAATGACCCTGTCTATCGGGGTGCTCGTGGTAATCAAGTAGGGTAAATTTTTCACTGTATCATATACTTTTAAAAACAATAATAAAAAATCTGGGTCTGTAATCCTTAAGGTCACTACATATTTTTTTGTTATTTTAATATTTTTAGTGATGTTAAATTGCATCACAAATTACAGGCATGGATCTACGGGGGGGGGATGCCCCCCTCAAATCTGAAACTTTACTGTTTTGACACATAGAATACACCTCCTGGTCACTATGCAAAATAGTTTTGTAAAATATTTATTATGATATTTTCCCCCAAAATAGTTTCTAGATCCGCCCCTGCAAATTAAGGTTTATCAGAAGGTAAAGTTTATTTATATGAGCACTGTTTAATAAATTATGATCTAGACTCTCTTCATAAGGTCACTACACAATTTTTTTAAAAGTTTATTTACTTTTTTAGTAGTTGTAGTCATATTTAGAAAATCGGAAAAGAAGTTGAGTTCTATAATTTCAGAAACCGAACAATTTTTTTTTCTGAGCTTGAAGTAAATTTAGCATCTATAGTTAAATCATCCAGAGGAGTGAAAGAATGGTGTCCAGTTGTTGTTTGTTTGAGATTTTAATGTAAAACAAATCGTTTTACAGTACCTCCAAACGCATCACATGGGCTTTTACCATGCGTTAGTTTTGTACTTAGTTTTTTTAATGCCCAGTGGCGTATGCAGAAATTTTCCAAGGGGGTTGGGAGAGGGGGCTTGAGTAAAAGCAAAGTCCTGGAAAACCAATTATTTATTCTTTCAGAAAAATTCAATCTTTAGGAGAAGTTATTTAATGGTCCCTCCTGCGTACGCCACTGGTAACCTGAACCATTTCATTTACCAAAAAAACAAATTAATTAATGTCCGTGTCTCACCAAAAATGTATTCGTAAAACTAAAAAAAAAATCCGACAGTGTACGAAGATGGGACTTGAACCCACAAACTAGGATCTCACGCAAAACAGTATGTGGCTATAAATAAGATCCCCTAACGATGATTTTTTATACATAATTTGTTTCCTTTTGCGACTTAATAAAAAAAATTGATTTTTTACATGCTTTAACCAAATAGCTTAAAAGTTGATGTTAAAATGACAGACCCAGATTTTTTATTTTACTTTTATTTACACGAAACATAATCAAGTAAAACAACGCACAAGCGAAGTTTTAATAGACAGATAGACATGACAATTTTTTTAGTCAAATGTTGCCAATTCTGAGGTTTTTGCGGTTTTTCCAATTTTAAAAAATTTAGTTTTCTGAAAGCAATAGACCTAGAAATTTTTCTTTTGCCTTGTATGATAGTCAAGCCACTGAGCTTTAATGTGCGTATAGACTTTTTTTTGATGGACCATATTTCGCACCGGTGTAAATAATTAAAAATCGAGAAAATCATAAAATTTACTATTTTTTTAAAACTATTTTTGCCATGTCAAAAAAGTGAGGTTAATTTTTTTTCTGTATAGGATTATCCAACCAATATTAAAGATTTCTTCCGTCAAATTTGTTTTTACATAAGATTTAATACAATAGAAATAAAAAAAAAATAAGGCCACAACTGATTTTCTTCTTTTTTTTACATTTAAAGTGGCCTGTAAAATACGGGAGGCGACATTAAAAATTAAAATTTGTTAATTTGGTATTCCTAAGGACACTAATACATGTTATCAAAATTTGGATTTTTTTCGTGACATGGCAGCTACCCCCATTGGATGATTTGAAAAGGTGAACATTTGATTTTTAAAATTTTATTAAATGTGATTTATTTAATTTCTAAAACATCTGATCGGATAATAAAATAAATTGTTGAGGTGTTCTTGAGTTATCGTGTATTGAGATAACTCAGGAACACCTCAAACGATTTTAACGGAATATCGTGAGCTGAATGCAATAGTTGAATAACTCGATAAATTGTAATTGGTGGTATAATAGGAGTCACCTGGAGAAGGGTTGCTTGCACAACATGAGATAATTTTTATTTTTAGGGTTTACACAGTTGTCTTCTTTTGTATAATAAAAATATCAGAAAATAGAGTAGGGAAACCAGAAGACAGCTAAGAAATTTGATACGCACAGAAAAAAATGAAATGTTTGAGCGCAAATGCAACGATATAAATACACACGTAGGAGGTAGGTAGAGCTCTGAAGTATGGAAATTCATTTCTACAGTAAAAAACCCAACAAAAGAAAAAGTAAACATCCAGATCATCAAACCAGAACAATGGACAGAACACTACAAGGGACTGCTGCAGGAGACGAGACCCGAATATCTAACAGCCTCTCCGAGGAGAGACATAGAAGTACATGGAGAGGAAGTAATCATCGAAAAAGAAATGATAAAGAATAGTATAAAAAAGCTTAAATCCGGAAAAGCTAGCGGACCTGGGGGAATATATGCTGAAATGCTCAAATATGGATCAGAGAAACTACTCGAAAATCTCACATATATTATCAATCAATGCATAAACGGACATCCAGTACCTAATGATTGGAAAATCGCATTCATATCCTCAATACATAAAAAAGGAAACAAGTTGGATTGTAACAATTACAGAGGAATTTCAGTCACCAGCACTCTAAGTAGATTGTACGGTAGGATTCTTAGAGATCTAATAGAGAATGATTTTCATGAACAAGAAGAAAAAGAGCAAAGTGGGTTTCGTGCAGGCAGATCTTGTAGTGATAATGTTTTTTGTCTTAAACAAGTAATTGAGAAAAGAAGCGCCAGAAATATAGAGACTCGTGTTACCTTTGTGGACCTACAAAAAGCATATGATACCGTTCCAGTAGAAAAATTATGGACGGTGTTGGAACAAACTAATATCAATCATACATACATAAAAGCGATAAAAGAACTACACAAAAGGTCAAAATCTAAAATTAAAATTGGAAATCGACTTTCAAAAGAATTCCTGGTAACAAAAGGCTTAAGACAGGGATGTTGTATCTCGCCAACTCTTTTTAAAATATATATCGCAGTGGCTCTAAAAAACTGGAAACGTAAAGTGCACGGCATGGGAATACAACTTAACGACCGATTTACTATATACACACTACAGTTTGCTGACGACCAAGTAATTGTAGCTAATGATAAAGAAGACATGGAGTATATGATGAGAAAGTTAACGGAAGAATACCAAAAGTGGGGACTAACAGTGAACGTGGACAAGACACAGTACTTATGTATTGGAAACGAATCCAGTGAGTTAGAACTAGACAATGGACAAACAATATCTCCATGCAATGAGTATGTATACTTGGGTGTCACATTTGATAAGACAGGAACAGACTGTAAAGAATTGGAAAAAAGAATAGTAAAAGCAAAAAAGGTTATTGGATGTCTTAACAGTATTTTATGGAGCAGAGAGATAAGAAAGAATGTAAAATTTAACATATATGAAACAATGGTAAAAAGCACGCTGTTGTATGGAATAGAGACTTGTCGCGTAACAGAAAAATACAAAACAAAAATGGAAAGTGTCGAAATGGATGCAATAAGAAGATCAATGAGAATATTGTCAGGATAGAAAATAATGTCCTATTAAGTGAATGACACAAGTTACGTTTATAAGCAAGTGCACATTAACCCTAAACATTCTAAGGAAATGAACTTCTGTATATAGTTCAAATTGTATTAAAAGTAATAAATTGTATACAGAAGTATTATAAACAACGCGGTTAAGGGGATTTCGATGATGTTTATACAGGAAACAAAACACATCTCGATATCCTATCAATGGCAAACGGTTTGTAATAAAAGCATCTCCAAAAGAGTTTAGCAGTTAGTTGTACGCTGAGAACCTAACGCCCAGGCTTAGTTAATAGTGAACAAGTAGTACAATAGTCAAGATGAAATTTGGTATACATAGAATAGAAGAATAGAATACGTTTTATTTGTTCAATTATAGTGATCGGATGACAATACAATATTAAGAAAAAAATATCCGCCCACCCTTACCCCCACCCTCTTTCATAGAAAAATGCGTTTTTGACACACTTCCCATTATCCGATTTGGATGAAATTTGGTATTCACATAGTGTTCCGATGACAATACAACCATAAGAAAAAAATATCCTCCCACCCCCTTCCATAGAAAATGCGTTTTTGACACCCTTCCCTTTATCCGATTTGAATGAAATTTGGTATACATATAGTGGTCCGATAACACTACAACATTGAAAAAAATATCCTCCCACTCCTACCCCCTTCTATAGAAAAATGCGTTTTTGACACACTCCCCATTATCCCATTTTGGATGAAATTTGATATACATATAGTGGTCCGATGACAATACAACAATAATAATAAAAAATCCTCCCACCCCTACCCCCTTCCATAAAAAAATGCGTTTTTGACACACTTCACTTCAAATGACTTTTATAAAATTTGGTATATGCATAAAGGTCCGATGGCAATACAGCCCAAACAAAAAATATATTTCTGCCTCTACCCCCACCCTCCCCTTCCCCCAATAGAAAAATGAGTTTATCTCACGATCAGCGATTTCATTATAATCTAGTATAAACTCTTCTGTTATGTTATTCAACCAATATTTTCATTTAATAGGGTAGATAGCTGAGACTAAAAAGTAGAAAATAAATTGGTAAAAAAAAAAATTCAGTCACAAGCTTTTATAAAATGCACTAAAAATTAAAAAATAATTCTCCAACATTCTGATATTATCATAATAATAAAAGCGATGGTCGCAAATCAAAGCATAAGTTAATCTAAATTTTTGGTCTAAACACTTAAAGAATATTCAACATAGCAGGTCATCAAAGATATCTTGGGTCGGGTTGGGTGGGTTTGGTACCTCTGCATTTTTCTGGTAGATAGATTCTTGGAAATAGTGATATTTAACTCATATGGATATCTTATCGTGCTAACAACGTCAAAATTTCCATCAGTCGGCCATCGCTTTTATTATTATGATAATATCAGAATGTTGAAAAATTATTTTTTAATTTTTAGTTCATTTTATAAAAGTTTGTGACTTAAAAAAAAATTTTACCAATTTATTTTTTGATAATAAATAAAAATGTTCAGATCCTGTCAGTTTAAGGGTCTTTGAGGTTAACTCCGATCCGGTCCTCGATAGCTTCTAAACCGCTGAACTGATGTTCATGAAATTTTCAGGTAAAATAGTGTAAAACACTGAAAAGACCTGATTAGATTTTGGTCAAAAGCCATTAATGCTAACAGTTTTTTGAGTTTAAAAAATAAAAAAATGCTAATCATGGATGTGATTTTTGATTTTTTTTCTAATTTCCATACTTTTATCCATTTCTCCATGTTAAACGGCGCGCAAGGAGATGCGGCTTGGACAGCTAATTTCCTATGGTGGCTTTAATGTACCGACAAAGTTTGATCGCGTAACTCTGTCGCTAAGTGTGATTTTTGAATTTTTTTCTAATTTCCATACTTTTATCCATTTCTCCATGTTAAACGGCGCGCAAGGAGATGCGGCTTGGACAGCTAATTTCCTATGGTGGCTTTAATGTACCGACAAAGTTTGATCGCGTAACTCTGTCGCTAAGTGTGATTTTTGAATTTTTTTCTAATTTCCATACTTTTATCCATTTCTCCATGTTAAACGGCGCGCAAGGAGATGCGGCTTGAACAGCTGATTTCTTATGATGGGTTCAATGTACCGACTAAGTTTGATCGCGTAACTCTGTCGCTAAGTGTGATTTTTGAATTTTTTTCTAATTTCCATACTTTTATCCATTTCTCCATGTTAAACGGCGCGCAAGGAGATGCGGCTTGAACAGCTGATTTTTTATGATGGGTTCAATGTACCGACTAAGTTTGATCGCGTAACTCTGTTGCTAAGTGTGATTTTTGAATTTTTTTCTAATTTCCATACTTTTATCCATTTCTCCATGTTAAACGGCGCGCAAGGAGATGCGGCTTGAACAGCTGATTTCTTATGATGGGTTCAATGTACCGACTAAGTTTGATCGCGTAACTCTGTCGCTAAGTGTGATTTTTGAATTTTTTTCTAATTTCCATACTTTTATCCATTTCTCCATGTTAAACGGCGCGCAAGGAGATGCGGCTTGAACAGCTGATTTCTTATGATGGGTTCAATGTACCGACTAAGTTTGATCGCGTAACTCTGTCGCTAAATGTGATTTTTGATTTTTTTCTAATTTCCATACTTTTATCCATTTCTCCATGTTAAACGGCACGCAAGGAGATGGGGATTGGATAGCTGATTTCTTATCATGGCTTTAATGTACCGACAAAGTTTGATCGCGTAACTCTGTCGCTAAATGTGATTTTTGATTTTTTTCTAATTTTCATACTATTATCCATTTCTCCATGTTAAACGGCACGCAAGGAGATGCGGCTTAGACAGCTGATTTCTTATGATGGCTTTAATGTACCGACAAAGTTTGATCGCGTAACTCTGTCGCTAAGTGTGATTTTTGAATTTTTTTCTAATTTCCATACTTTTATCCATTTCTCCATGTTAAACGGCGCGCAAGGAGATGCGGCTTGAACAGCTGATTTCTTATGATGGGTTCAATGTACCGACTAAGTTTGATCGCGTAACTCTGTCGCTAAGTGTGATTTTTGAATTTTTTTCTAATTTCCATACTTTTATCCATTTCTCCATGTTAAACGGCGCGCAAGGAGATGCGGCTTGAACAGCTGATTTCTTATGATGGGTTCAATGTACCGACTAAGTTTGATCGCGTAACTCTGTCGCTAAATGTGATTTTTGATTTTTTTCTAATTTTCATACTATTATTCATTTCTCCATGTTAAACGGCACGCAAGGAGATGGGGATTGGATAGCTGATTTCTTATCATGGCTTTAATGTACCGACAAAGTTTGATCGCGTAACTCTGTCGCTAAATGTGATTTTTGATTTTTTTCTAATTTTCATACTATTATTCATTTCTCCATGTTAAACGGCACGCAAGGAGATGGGGATTGGATAGCTGATTTCTTATCATGGCTTTAATGTACCGACAAAGTTTGATCGCGTAACTCTGTCGCTAAATGTGATTTTTGATTTTTTTCTAATTTTCATACTATTATCCATTTCTCCATGTTAAACGGCACGCAAGGAGATGCGGCTTAGGCAGCTGATTTCTTATGATGGCTTTAATGTACCGACAAAGTTTGATCGCGTAACTCTGTCGCTAATTGTGATTTTTGAATTTTTTTCTAATTTCCATACTTTTATCCATTTCTCCATGTTAAACGGCGCGCAAGGAGATGCGGCTTGAACAGCTGATTTCTTATGATGGGTTCAATGTACCGACTAAGTTTGATCGCGTAACTCTGTCGCTAAGTGTGATTTTTGAATTTTTTTCTAATTTCCATACTTTTATCCATTTCTCCATGTTAAACGGCGCGCAAGGAGATGCGGCTTGAACAGCTGATTTCTTATGATGGGTTCAATGTACCGACTAAGTTTGATCGCGTAACTCTGTCGCTAAATGTGATTTTTGATTTTTTTCTAATTTTCATACTATTATTCATTTCTCCATGTTAAACGGCACGCAAGGAAATGGGGATTGGATAGCTGATTTCTTATCATGGCTTTAATGTACCGACAAAGTTTGATCGCGTAACTCTGTCGCTAAATGTGATTTTTGATTTTTTTCTAATTTTCATACTATTATCCATTTCTCCATGTTAAACGGCGCGCAAGGAGATGCGGCTTGAACAGCTGATTTCTTATGATGGGTTCAATGTACCGACTAAGTTTGATCGCGTAACTCTGTCGCTAAGTGTGATTTTTGAATTTTTTTCTAATTTCCATACTTTTATCCATTTCTCCATGTTAAACGGCGCGCAAGGAGATGCGGCTTGAACAGCTGATTTCTTATGATGGGTTCAATGTACCGACTAAGTTTGATCGCGTAACTCTGTCGCTAAATGTGATTTTTGATTTTTTTCTAATTTTCATACTATTATTCATTTCTCCATGTTAAACGGCACGCAAGGAGATGGGGATTGGATAGCTGATTTCTTATCATGGCTTTAATGTACCGACAAAGTTTGATCGCGTAACTCTGTCGCTAAATGTGATTTTTGATTTTTTTCTAATTTTCATACTTTTATCCATTTCTCCATGTTAAACGGCGCGCAAGGAGATGCGGCTTGAACAGCTGATTTCTTATGATGGGTTCAATGTACCGACTAAGTTTGATCGCGTAACTCTGTCGCTAAATGTGATTTTTGATTTTTTTCTAATTTTCATACTATTATTCATTTCTCCATGTTAAACGGCACGCAAGGAAATGGGGATTGGATAGCTGATTTCTTATCATGGCTTTAATGTACCGACAAAGTTTGATCGCGTAACTCTGTCGCTAAATGTGATTTTTGATTTTTTTCTAATTTTCATACTATTATCCATTTCTCCATGTTAAACGGCACGCAAGGAGATGCGGCTTAGACAGCTGATTTCTTATGATGGCTTTAATGTACCGACAAAGTTTGATCGCGTAACTCTGTCGCTAAGTGTGATTTTTGAATTTTTTTCTAATTTCCATACTTTTATCCATTTCTCCATGTTAAACGGCGCGCAAGGAGATGGGGCTTGGATAGCTGATTTCTTATGATGGCTTTAATGTACCGACAAAGTTTGATCGCGTAACTCTGTCGCTAAGTGTGATTTTTGAATTTTTTTTTAATTTCCATACTATTATCCATTTCTCCATGTTAAACGGCGCGCAAGGAGATGGGGCTTGGATAGCTGATTTCTTATGATGGCTTTAATGTACCGACAAAGTTTGATCGCGTAACTCTGTCGCTAAGTGTGATTTTTGATGAATGGAGTGTGTTACTGGACTAGGAAGGTATCAGGTCCATCATGGATCCATTTCATTATTATTCCTACTAAATATTTTTAGCTCACACTACTACTATATGGATGATTCTACAAAAATGGTGCTGTGGAGTGGGAATGCATATTTTTCAAACACAGACTGCAAATGAAGCATAGTTTTAGTTATAAGATTTAAAACGAAATGTTTACTTTATGGAGCATTTTAGTTTAATGTATAAAAAAAATTGTAAGTTTATTATTTTTTTTATTACAAAGCAAATACCTCATTCCTCTGGTGTAGTCCCAAACCAAATATTAAAAACTCAAATTGAAAAAAATATCCTAATAAATAATATTTAACCAAGTCTTAACTATTTATCAAAAAATTGATAAAACTTAAGTTTGCAGTCATATTTTTGAAAATCCGAATTTACATCTTCTCCGGAAAATTTTGCAATTTTAAACGTGCTCCATTTTTAATAACACAATATTTGTGAATACAACCGGTTAATTTCTAGAGAAAGAGACGGCCCTGGATATCTAATTTACTTGTGAGGGTGACAAGATGTGACAGATAATGTCAACTTTAGTTTGGTTTAAGTTATAGATCTTTTTATTTTCGGCAGAAAATTAGTTTTTTTCGGAGAAATCAAAAAGGAACGCTTCAATTATCATTCCTCTGGTAAGTAAATATTCGACTGATATCAATAGTATAATTTTTTTGTTGATTGTTTTAAAATTATAAGTATAGGAACTTTGTTTATATAAAACTTAAGTTAAGTAGTCTAAATAGATTTTGATTTCAATTGGAAAACCATTAAAAAACTCATTCCTCTGGAATTTTTATGCAATAATTCCTAAACTTCGGGAAAATAAATGTATCTTAGCTTACAGCTAATTAGTTACATAAATTTAAAAAAACAAAATTATTTACTGTGCTGTACTGTTATTTAAAGGCAATGACCAAAAATGATATCCATATAGCCCACTTTTGGTAGAATCATCCATATTATAGTACTGTGAGCTATGGTGATCCTAATTCTTTCGAGAAAAGAAGTTGCTCCAATTTCAAAATTTTTTATATATCTTTGCGTTTCAGAAGATTTTGAAAAATTTTTGTCGCGCCGTCTGTCTGTATCTTTGTCTGTCTGTAACGACCAACGCGCATAACTCAAAAACCGCTTGCCCGATTTCAATGAAATTTGGTCCCTACGCTGGGTCTCGGGTCGAGATGGTCTCATTTAAAAATGAACAAAATCCACCGAACGCAAGCCAAATAAAAGGTTCAGGAGGTAGGAGGTAGATAAAAAAAATTTGAGTTTATGTAAAAATATGGCGTGTGTGATACCAAACGAAAGGTAATTGAGTCCGAAGTTAAACAAAATACATTTTAGTTTATTTTTAAATAAAAGGTGGGGGTATATGTTAAAAATTAGAGTTTACGTGAAAATATGGCGTGTGTGATATCAAACGAAAGGTAATTGAGCCTGGAGTTAAACAAAATACATTTTAGTTTATTTTTTAAATTGTGGTGATAGATTTCCAAAATTAGATTTTAAATCGAAACATGGCTTGTGTAGTATCAAACGAAAGGTAATTGAGTCTGGAGTTGAATAAAATATATTTCAATTTTTGGTTATAGTAGCTTACATGTACACTATAACTATAGTACCTATAGGGTGCGTTCGATTAGGCAACCCGGGCGCCCCGAGGTCCATTTTTCCGTTCGAGTTGACGCTCGGAGCACGCCCTTTTGCGTTCGAGATGCCACCGAGCGAAACCTCGGGGCACGCTCGATATGACCCGAGCTTGAGGATGGAGACAAGCGGGCGTATTACATAACCCTACTTTTTGATAGTTTTAAACTTTTGTTTACATTTTTTACGACTTTTCTTACTGTTTTTTTTTGTCAAATAAAATACATGGACCCAGTTCAGTTTGCTGTAGGATTATGTTTCCAAGATTCTGAGGAGGATGAAGAAGAAAGACTCCAAATTTGCCGCGATGCGGAGCGCTAAGAATTATCCACGATTGCCCAGTGAGGCTTTAACCATCGACCAGCGGTTCTGTAACCAAATTCTGATGGGTAATGGCAAAGCGGCGACTATAAATAAGGGTACAGGAAAAAATCGCGTAGGAAAAAAGGGCACAGAAAATATTCACACAGGAAAAGAGCGCACACATAAAAAAAACACATGCACTGAATGAGCCCATAGGAAAATTATACCTAAAATGAGAAGTTTTGGCTAATAGTAAAATGATGAAATAAAATAAAATAAATAAATTATCTTAACTTTGCACCTAAAAAGAGGGGAGTTATGTATATTGACTGGGTATTTCCTTTAGAAAAATATCGACCAATAAAATCAATGTGACTGGCAGATTTGGCCAAAAGGGAACGAATTACAGCGATAATTTGCACTAGAGCAAATTATCGGTAATTTGAACTAAAACAAATTATCGGTAATTTGCACTAGAGCAAATTATCGCTGTATTCTTCCATAAAAAGCCCATTTTATTTAACTAATTTTTCAAACTTCTGTCGCTTCTTTTCATTTATGTACAGGGTGATTTTTTTTAATTGCAAGATCGCTATAACTCGGTTATTATTGGGAGTAGAAAGTTCAAACAAAAACTGTGGTTTGGTAAATTATGGCCACTTTAGACCCACCATTAGTATTTTTTTATAGGTTATAATATCCAGGGGGCGACAATCAGATCAATTTTTTTAAAGGGAACACCCTATATATTTTTGCATTTTTAAGTTCCGCAAAAAATTAGCTTTACAGATATATGTAACACTATGGCTCTATCTTTGTTAGTTTTCGAGATATTGACGATTGAAATTCCGAAAATTAGCAAATTTTAAATAGGTATACGGTGCGGAGTATTTAACGTATAAACTGTAAATAACAAACTGAAACAATATTGACTGACAGTTTGATAAATATAAATAATCATCTTTGTCAATTTTCAATGTCATTAGGTATCCACACATCTGAATATTGTTTGTGACTTGTCACAGGAAATACTCCGCACCGTATTTAAAACTTGCTAATTTTCGGAATTTCAATCGTCAATATCTCGAAAACTAACAAAGATAGTGTTACATATATCTGTAAAGCTAATTTTTTGCGGAACTTAAAAATACAAAAATATATAGGGTGTTCCCTTTAAAAAAATTGATCTGATTGTCGCCCCCTGTATATTATAACCTATAAAAAAATAGTTAAACCGAATAGTTTTTGCTTGAACTTTCTACTCCCAATAATAACCGAGTTATAGCGATCTTGCAATTATAAAAAATCACCCTGTACAGACTGATCCAAATTGGATACTTTTGATAGGAAACGCCCATTTCCAGCGGTGCTAGAAAAAAACTAACATATGTTACGAGCCCGAATTTTGTAAAATAATTAATGCCGAAAACTGCACATCGATATCTTGAACTATTTACAAGATATAGGATAAAAATTAAAGATAATAAAGAAATAATCTGAAAATTATTTTACTTTTATCTGTATAAACCCAGCATAAAACCCCCATAGAAAAAGAAAAACTTGGAAGAGTCCAAATGTGGGAAAAAACCCCTATAAATAAACCGCGTGATCAAAGCGTCTTTCTATCCCTCAACAAATTGTAGCGTTGCTTCACGCATGTATCAACTTAAAGGCGATTGTATTCTAGGGTTTTTAATTTACAAACAGTTTTAAATTGCAAAAATAAACATAAATTTTCTGCCGAAAAAACCAGGGCGTTCAGTCTGTGACGTCACTACGCCCCGCTCGCTCGACTGGTTTGCTACTCGAACGCACTTATAGTGTGAGCTTGGTGTCCATATATTGGCAGACTATTTTCTAAGCTTTTCAATTTCCTATGGTCTATATGCACTTACCCCAAGACTAGTTCCTTTAATGGCATTTGTAATGCCAGTGCAACCCCAAGCCAGTGCGTCTGTGATAAGACATACATCGAAGACGCTCAATTGCATTCCTCCGAATTCCTCAGGGATATTCATGGTCAAGAAGCCTGCGAAAGAAGTGTTTTTTCTTTTATTTTATACCGCGTGAGCAAGTCCACATCTAGGGGGCCTCATTTCCATAAGAGGATAAAAAACAGATAGATTATAGCATGTATTAATAAGAGACCGCGATACGTCTGAACATTACAATTTGTTTTGTGGACAAAGCGATGACTTAAAACTAAATTGTAAATAAATTGGTAAAAAATTTTTTTTAAGTCACAAGCTTTTATAAAATGCACTAAAAATTTAAGTCCACATCTAGGGGGCCTCATTTCCATAAGAGGATAAAAAACAGATAGATTATAGCATGTATTAATAAGAGACCGCGATACGTCTGAACATTACAATTTGTTTTGTGGACAAAGCGATGACTTAAAACTAAATTGTAAATAAATTGGTAAAAAAAAATTTTTAAGTCACAAGCTTTTATAAAATGCACTAAAAAATTTTCTAACATTCTAATAATATCATAATAATAAAAGCGATGGCCGACTGATGGAAATCTTGACGATGTTAGCACGATAAGATATCCGTATCAATTAAATATCACTATTTGCAAGAATCAATCTAGCAGAAAAATGCAGAGGTACCAAAACCACCCAACCCGACCTAAGATACCCCAGCATTTCTCTGACATAGGTATGGCAAAATATCTTTGATGACCTGCTATGGTGAATATTCTTTAAGTGTTTAGATCACAACTTTAGATTAACTTATGCTTTGACTTGCGGCCATCGCTTTTATTATTATGATAATATTAGAATGTTAGAAAATTATTTTTTAATTTTTAGTGCATTTTATAAAAGCTTGTGGCTTAAAAAAAAAATTACCAATTTATTTTCTACTTTTTAGTCTCACCTATCTACTCTATTAAATGAAAATATTTGTTCAATAACAGAACAGAAGAGTTTATTCTAGATTATAATGAAATCGCTGATCGTGAGTTGTTTGAAAACTCATTTTTCTATTGGGGGAAGGAGAAGGTGGGGGTAGAGGTAGAAATATATTTTTTGTTTGGGCTGTATTGCCATCGGACTTTTATGCATATACCAAATTTTATAAAAGTCATTTGAAGTGAAGTGTGTCAAAAACGCATTTTTTATGGAAGGGGGTGGGGGGTAGGGGTGATAGGACATTTTTTCATTATTGCTGTATTGTCATTGGACCACTATATGTATACCAAATTTCATCCAAATCGGATAATGGGAAGTGTGTCAAAAACGCATTTTTCTATAGATGGGGGTGGGGGTAGGAGTGGTAGGATTTTTTTTTAAATGTTGTATTGTCATCTGACCACTATATGTATACCAAATTTCATCCAAATCGGATAATGGGAAGGGTGTCAAAAATGCATTTTCTATGGAAGGGTGTGGGGGTAGGGGTGGGAGGATATTTTTTCATTATTGTTGTATTGTCATCGGACCACTGTGTGAATACCAAATTTCATCCAAATCGGATAATGGGAAGTGTGTCAAAAATTCATTTTTCTATGAAAGGGGATGGGGGTAGGGGTGGGAGGATATTTTTTTCTTAATATTGTATTGTCATCGGATCACTATATGTATACCAAATTTCATCCAAATCGGATAACGGGATGTGTGTCAAAAACAAATTTTTCTATGGAAGGGGGTGGGGGTAGGGGTGGGAGGATATTTTTTTCTTATTGTTGTATTATCATCGGACCACTATCTGTATACCAAATTGTATCCAAATCGGATAACGGGAAGTGTGTCAAAAACACATTTTTAAAACGTCAGAGAAAAATAACTTAAAGCTAAAAAAATTTGCCTATATAGTAAAAAATTATATCACAGAGTTTTTCTTTGGAGTCGAACAAAATTTAATTTTTTTTTAAATTATTTTATTATCAGAAGCACACCTGGTATTTGATAACAATAAATTAGGTAAGACAGCTCAAAACCTGTCCCGATAATACTCGTCCAGATCATAATATCCTTTATCAAGAAGTAACAGCCTAACTCGTTTTTTAAAAATTTTGAGATTCGATAAAATTTTTATCCTTTGAGGTAAATGGTTAAACATTTTGATACCATTGTAATAAATTGATTTGTGCACATGGGTAGTTTTTGGTATAGGAAGTTGTAAATCTTTATGCTGGACAGATCTTGTGTTATAGCCACTCGACAAACGAAGAAAATCATTGTGGTGCATAAAAACAAGAGAGACAGATTCTAGGATAAATAAAGATACTAGGGTGAGTATTTTTCTAGATATAAATAAGGGCCTACATGACTCTCTAAAGGAGACATGACACAAATATCGTATTGCCCTTTTTTGTAAAACAAAGACCATCTGAAATAATTGGTTGTTGTTCGTCGCACCCCAGAAGGCAATGCCATAGTGCAGATGCGATTCTATTAATGCATGATAAACTGTTTTACCAAAATTAAATCCTAGTTCATTAACTGTTGCTTTAAGTGCATAGCAACCAGAAGCCACTCCCCTGCTTAAAGCGCAGATGTGATTCTCAAATTTTAAATTGGAGTCAATGGTTAATCATAAAAATTTACTTTGGTTTTGCTGTGACAAAAGATTATCGCCCACCCTAAGATCGTCCATGTTACACTTAAAACAAACTATATTGGTTTTATTTATATTTAATGTTAGAAGATTTGAATTAAACCATTCATTTATAATTTCTATATCCGCTGAAATCATACTCTTTAGTCTGTTAATATCAGTGGCATTCCACAAGATTGTCGTATCGTCAGCAAAAATAGTACATTTTCCATGTATATTCAGTTTTGTTATATCATTAAAAAAAAGCAAAAATAAAACCGGCCCCAAAACTGAACCTTGGGGAACGCCCCATTCAATACATCCAGGTTTTGACGCTTTCGAATTAATTACTACTCGCTGGGTTCTTCCTTGTAAGTATGATTCGAACCATGACAAAGCCACTCCCCTGAATCCGTAATTTTTTTAATAATATGGAATGGTTCACACAATCGAAAGCTTTGGCTAAGTCGCAGAAAACCGCCGTCGCCAGATTAGACATGTTTAAACAAGAAAACAGTTGTGTAAGTAAATTAAACATTGCATTGTTGGTACCAGTATTTTTTCGAAAGCCAAATTGAACATTGCTTAGTAAGTTGTTGTGTTCAAGATACGAAACGATTCGCGTTTTAGTTAACTTTTCAATTAACTTAGATAAGGTAGACAACAAGAAAGCGTTTCAGCGTTGCCAAAGATAACCTTAATAAATTACTACAGGCGCAAGTCGTCCGTTACATACGCTCGTACACAGTGTGCCTGAATGAAGTATAGGTGACATAAAAATGGTTCCAAAAACTAATTGCACATTTTGAATATGGACTCTTTTCTGAGTTCAGAGCCATATTCATATAAGGATGATTCTACCGAAAGTGGGCTATATGGATATCATTTTTGGTCATTGCCTTTAAATAACAGTACAGCACAGTAAATAATTTTGTTTTGTTAAATTTATGTAACTAATT
Organism: Aspidapion aeneum; assembly: GCA_963576565.1. Classification (NCBI taxonomy): domain Eukaryota; kingdom Metazoa; phylum Arthropoda; class Insecta; order Coleoptera; family Brentidae; genus Aspidapion; species Aspidapion aeneum. Next base: position 8,826,465 of record OY755043.1, on the reverse strand, counting down.
AGGTGTAAGCTAAGAAACATTTATTTTCCCGAATTTTAGGAATTATTGCATAAAAATTCCAGAGGGATAGTACCAGAGGAATGAGGTTTTTAATGGTTTTTTAAAATCTATTTAGACTACTTAACTTAAGTTTTATATAAACAAAGTTCCTATACTTATAATTTTAAAACAATCAACAAAAAAATTATACTATTGATATCAGTCGAATATTTATTTACCAGAGGAATGATAATTGAATTGATTTCTCCGAAAAAAACTAATTTTCTGCCGAAAATAAAAAGATCTATAACTTAAACCAAACTAAAGTTGACATTATCTGTCACAATTTGTCACCCTCACAAGTAAATTAGATATCCAGGGCCGTCTCTTTATCTAGAAATTAACCGGTGGTATTCACAAATATTGTGTTATTAAAAATGGAGCACGTTTAAAATTGTAAAATTTTCCGGGAAGATGTAAATTCGGATTTTCAAAAATATGACTGCAAACTTAAGTTTTATCAATTTTTTGATAAATAGTTAAGACTTGGTTAAATATTATTTATTAGGATATTTTTTTCAATCTGAGTTTTTAATATTTGGTTTGGGACTACACCAGAGGAATGAGGTATTTGTTTTGTAATAAAAAAAAATATATACTTGCAATTTTTTTTATACATTAAACTCAAATGCTCCATAAAGAAAACATTTCGTTTTAAATCTTATAACTAAAACTATGCTTCATTTGCAGTCTGTGTTTGAAAAATATGCATTCCCACTCCACAGCACCATTTTTGTAGAATCATCCATATACAAAAGGTGAACTATTAAAAAAGTGAAAATTTAATTTTTAACTTTTATTAAATGTGAGTTTTAGGTCCTAAAACACCGAAATCGGCGAATAAAATAAATTGACTGTTTGAATACATGATAAATCAAGAACATCTCAAATGATTTTAACCCAATATGATACAGAAGTCTTTTGTTGGCGTGAGATTTTGGTTAAAAAGAAAGTTATGCATCTCATTTGTTGTGTCGATTTTTGTGCATTATTGTTCTCGAAAGATAAGGTGTCTGTTTAACCTGAAAAGATTTTTGCTACCTGCGGCGTATTTTTCCGGTTTAAAACTTTTAGCTCACACATATACTATACTATAGTAGTGTGAGCTATGGGATCCTAATTTTTTCGAGAAAAAAAAAGTTGCTCCGATTTCAAAATTTTTTATATATCTTTGCGTTTCAGATGATTTTGAAACTTTTTTGTTGCGCCGTCTGTCTGTCTGTCTGTATGTCTGTCTGTCTGTCTGTCTGTATGTCTGTATGTCTGTCTGTAACGACCAACGCGCATAACTTAAAAACCGCTTGGCCGATTTTAATGAAATTTGGTACCTAGGCTGGGTCTTGAGTCGAGATGGTCCCATTTAAAAATGAACAAAATCCACCGAACACAAACCAAATAAAAGGATGGGGGTAGATTTCAAAAATTAGAGTTTATGTGAAAATATGGAGTGTGTGATATCAAACGAAAGGTAATTGAGTCTGCAGTTAAATAAAATACATTTTAATTTATTTAAAAACAAAGGGTGGGGGTATATTTTAAAAATTAGAGTTTAAGTGAAAATATGGCGTGTGTGATATCAAACGCAAGGTAATTGAGTCCGGAGTTTAACAAAATACATTTTAGTTTTTGTTTTTTTTAAGGGTGGGGGTAGATTTCAAAAATTTGAGTTTAAGTCAAAACATGGCTTGTGTAGTATCAAACAAAAGGTAATTTAGTCTGGAGTTGAATAAAATATATTTCAGTTTTTAGTTATATTAGCTCACACGTACACTATAACTATAGTACCTATTGTGAGCTCAGGGGCCCATATATTGGCAGAGTATTTTTTGTATGTTTTCAGTTATCAAAAAAGTTTATATCTATTTTCGCCTGCGAGCATTTAAAGTATTATTCTTCCAATATTTTTTGAAAATTTTGTCTCCGACGCATTTACTCAAGAAATGTCTGCTCCTGTTTTGAAATTTTCATTTGTGGTTTAAGAGGGACTACTACTCATAATATTTATATTTGTCTAGGAAAAGTACTCAATCAGGTCAGCGGACCTACTATTGAGGCTTCATACCACCTCTGCCGCCCCCCTAGAGTTTCGCCCCCATCCCACGTCACTGTGGTCCACCATTACCCTTTTTTTACAAGCTTTTATTTAACTTCAGATGTTCTGTCTAACTATCTAACTAACTAACTATCTAACAAATCTTGTGAAGTGTTTTTGACACACTTCCCATTATCCGATTTGGATGAAATTTGGTACACACATAGTGGTCCCATGACAATACAACATTAAGAAAAAAATATCCTCCCACCCCCTTCCATAGAAAAATTTGTTTTTGACACACATCCCGTTATCCGATTTTGATGAAATTTGGTATACAGATAGTGATCCGATGACAATACAATATTAGGAAAAAAATATCCTACCACTCCTACCCCCACCCCCATCTATAGAAAAATGCCTTTTTGACACACTTCCTATTATCCGATTTGGATGAAATTTGGTATACATATAGTGGTCCGATGACAATACAACAATAATGAAAAAATTTCCTCCCACCCCTACCCCCCACCCCCTTCCATAAAAAATGCGTTTTTGACACACTTCACTTCAAATGACTTTTATAAAATTTGGTATATGCATAAAGGTCCGATGGCAATATAACCCAAACAAAAAATATATTTCTACCTCTACTCCTACCCTCTCCTTCCCCCAATAGAAAAATGAGTTTCTGTTCTGTTATTGAACAAATATTTTCATTTAATAGAGTAGATAGCTGAGACTAAAAAGTAGAAAATAAATTGGTAAAAAAAATTTTTTCAGTCACAAGCTTTTATAAAATGCACTAAAAATTAAAAAATAATTTTCTAACATTCTAATATTATCATAATAATAAAAGCGATGGCCGCAAATTAAAGCATAAGTTAATCTAAAGTTGTGATCTAAACACTTAAAGAATATTCAACATAGCAGGTCATCAAAGATATGTTTGATGTGCCGCAATGTTATGCCATTGCCATACCTATGTCAAAGAAATGCTGGGGCATCTTAGGTCGGGTTGGGTGGGTTTGGTACCTCTGCATTTTTCTGGTAGATTGATTCTTGCAAATAGTGATATTTAATTGATACGGATATCTTATCGTGCTAACATCGTCAAGATTTCCATCAGTCGGCCATCGCTTTTATTATTATGATAATATTAGAATGTTAGAAAATTATTTTTTAATTTTTAGTGCATTTTATAAAAGCTTGTGACTTAAAAAAAAATTTTTACCAATTTATTTATAGTTGAATTAAATATGTATTGCAAAAACTAAAATTAAATACTAGGTAGATTACCTGTAGATTCGTAAGTCATCTTTCACACAAAATTGACTTTAGTGAATGTGGCACGAAAATCAATAACCAGAATAACACTTTTAACCGAATTTTAATGTATTATTCTGGTTGTGTATCACCCCGTTTAATGAAGGCACTTACATAAAACTGACTAAATTGACCTTTCGCGAATTGAGTGACGGCCTATACTGATATTTTCGCAAAACCGGCAACGATGGTGTTACGCTTTTCTGCATTCCCATGCAATCCATAGGGCCCATACAAAAATCCTACCCTTAGATAGAAGGCTGGTCACGCGGTAGAAGAATTCTTTCGTTCCGCGTACGTTTGACAAGTGTTCTATACCTAAATTTTTCTATTTCTATATGACTTACCTAGTCCATGAGCTTTCTTAATAATATCCCAAGGGTATTTGCCAGTTCTGTCATATTCAGCGGCAACTGGAGCAATTTCGTCCCTGGCAAATTTCCTGGCTAAATCTAGTAGTTCCCTCTGGGTGTCGTTAAGTTCTGGAAAAAGTTTAAAGAAGACACAATTAATAATTTAGTCGTAATAGTCGTTAAAGAAATGATAAAGAATAGTATTAAAAAGCTTAAATCCGGAAAAGCTAGCGGACCTGGGGGAATATACGCTGAAATGCTGAAATATGGATCGGAGAAACTACTAGAAAATCCAGACATTTAGTACCTGATAACTGGAAAATTGCATTCACATCCCCAATACATAAAAAAGGAAATAAGCTGGATTGCAGCAATTACAGAAAAATTTCAGTAACCAGTACAGCGTGTCCCATTTTCGATGGGATTAAATGGGAAACTCGGTTATTATTAAAGATATTGATTTTCTGATTGCACCTTACCGTGCTCTTTTTTTGAGCCCTTAAAAATGGCGTAATCAGATTTTTGCTATACCCCGTAGTTTCGCTAATACAGGGAGTTTTTGAAAAAATTGTATTTTTAATAATCCCTTCTATCTCGCTTATTTTGCGAGATATTTTTATTCTGTAAAAACCTTTTCATGGCAACTTTTTTAGAAGAAAATAATGACGTTGTCAACTTTTTGAAAAATTCTTTAGTTTTTGAGATATGGTATTTATCATAAAAAAATTAAATACGGACCTGGATTTTTTTTATTACTATTTTGATTGGTTTCATGCTAGTATTATCATAAAACAATAAAAATTTTAAAAATTTTTGTTTTAAGGTAAAAAAAAAATATTTAATATTTAAAAAAAAAATAGTCCGAACCTGGATATTTCCAACATAAATATTAATTAAAAATTGCTAGTTAAACAATTTTTAGTTTAACTGTTTTGATACTTAGCATATTAAAATGGTTTTACGTTAATTTACAGATTTATTTGAAACAAAGTCTACGAAAAATACAAAAAAAAACAAATTACAAAAAATAACTAATTTTTCTGATTACCATTATGTGTAAGACATTGTTGGCATTTTTGAGTAATTTTTCTTAACGCATTTTGCATAAAAATATTTCTGCCATTTAAATATTGGGATTTTGTTGCTTGAATGAAGCAGTCAAACATATCACATTTTTCAAAATCTGGATATGGTCGATTTCTAGCCAGTTTAAAATAACTGTAAGCTATTCACAAAAATGACAAGTAAAATGACAATGTCAATTCCACGCTTTTGTTTTGTAAATTTCACGACCTGCTGTGCTACCATCAAATAATTAGTATGATATTATTTTTGTAACTTTTTAACGTTTTTTACTTTATTTATAAATCTTTTAATTATCATTTCAAAACAGATAAACTAAAAATCGTTCAACTAGTGTGTCTTGCAATTTTTATTTTATAATTACGTTGGAAATTTCCAGGTTTGGACTATAATTTTTTTTTTCAAATATTAAATAGTTTTTTTTAACCTTAAATCAAAAAAATATTAAAGTTTTATCATTTTAAGGTAATAATAGCATGGAACCAATGAAAGTAGTAATAAAAAAAATCCAAGTCCGTATTTAATTTTTTTATGATAAATATCATATCTCAAAAACTCAACAATATTTTAAAAAATTGACAACATCATTATTTTGCTCTAAAAAAGTTGCCATAGAAAGGTTTTTACAGAATAAAAATATCTTGCAAAATAAGCGAGATACAAGGAATTAATTAAAATGCAATTTTTTCAAAAACTCCCTGTATTAGCAAAACCACGGGGTATAGCAAAAATCTGATTGCACCATTTTAAAGGGCTCCACAAAAGAGCACGGTAAGGTGCAATCAGAAAGTCGATATCTTTAATAATAACCGAGTTTCCCATTTAATCCCATCGAAAATGGGACACGCTGTACTCTAAGTAAATTATACAGTAGGATTCTTAGAGATCTAATACAGATAGATTTTCATGAAAAAGAAGCAGAGCTAAGTGGGTTTCATGTAGGCAGATCTTGCAGTGATACTGTTTTTTGTCTTAAACAAGTAATTTAGAAAAGGTGTGCCAGAAATATAGAGACACATGTTACCTTTGTAGACCTACAAAAAGCATATGATCCCGTTTCAGTAGAAAAATTATGAACAGTGTTAGAACAAACTAATATCAATCATACATACCTACATAAAAGCGATAAAAGAACTAAACCAAGGGTCAAAATTTAAAATTAAAAATCGACCTTAAAAAGAATTCCTGGTTCACGAAAGGCTTAACACAGGGATATTGTATCTTTCCAACTCTTTTTGAAATATATATCGCTCGAAAAAACTGGAAATGTAAAGTACACGGCATGGGAATACAACTTAACGACCGACTTACCATATACACACTACAGTATGCTGACGACCAAGTAATTGTAGCTAATGATAAAGAAGAGATGGAGTATATGATGAGAAAGTTAACAGAAGAATACCAAAAATGGGGGTCAACAGTAAATGTGAAGAAGACACAGTACTTATGTATTGGAAACGAATCAAGTGAGTGAGAACTAGACAATGGACAAATAATATGTGTCAAACAGACAGATCCGTTAAACTATAGACGAACTGCTCTACTTCCGGTGATATCAAAAGTAATGGAAAGAGTTGTGAACAATCACCTAACCAAGTACTTGGAAAAGTACAAAATTATCAACGACAAGCAATACGGATTTCGAAAATATCGGCAAAAAGCGATTGAGTTACGGGGCGAAACAAGAACAATTGCCTTAGATATATCAAAAGCATTCGATAAAGTCTGGCATGAAAATCTGCTCAACAAGCTTAAAGCAATGGGATTGTCGCCGAAACTTTGCACTTGGTTTGAAAGTTACCTTAAGGATAGATCCATTTATGTTGCACTGGATGGCCGGAACTCCAACTCTTACCAAATAAATGCTAGTGTGCCACAGGGAGCAATCCTTTCGCCAACACTTTTTCTGATTTACATAAATGACCTCATAGATAAAACAGTAAATCCACTTTATTGCTTTGTAGATGATGGCAATGTAGTCTCCTCAGTCATACCACTCATTCAGTGTCTATCCGCACGTGAATTCCATCATCTTAGACTAACTCAAATATCGCAGATAAATAACGACCTGGAGATAATAGAGGACTGGGGCAACAAAAACCCTGTACAGTTCAACGCGCAGAAAACCCAAGCAGCCCTGTTTTCAAAAAAGACCAGCACCGGTGAGCCAAACATCATGCTATCTGGAAGTGCTGTCACATTGCAGAGCCAGTTGAACATCTTAGGAGTCACTGCAGAGACCAACATGTCTTGGCACAGTCACGTTGCAGATATAGCTAAAAGGGCGTCCCAAAAGCTTGGGGTGCTCTTTCGTACAAGACATCTGTATACACCAAGCCAACTGCTGACACTCTACAAAGCCCAGATTCGACCAACTATGGAGTACTGCTCACATATATGGAGTGCGGCACCCAAACATACCTTAATGCTTTTGAACACCGTGCAAAAACGAGCTATCAAGCTGATCAATGACCCCGCACTTACCCGTAGCTTGGATAGTCTCGAACATCGAAGAACTGTGGGCGATCTATCTTCTCTTCTACAGGTATTATCACGGAAAATGCTCTGAAGAGTTGGCACGTATGATCCCCCCGGGAGTAGCACCTACTAGACGAACACGTCAAACAGACGGTAACCATCAATTTACTGTCAAAATAGAGGCACCAAGAACCTCATTATATCAGAATTCATATCTCTGGAGAACAGCATCGCTGTGGAATAAACTCCCTGCAAGTTACAACCTGAACCGTTTCAAAACCAACACACACCAACATTTCCGCGCACTGGCCGCTTCTCGAGCGTGATAGGGATCTCCTTGCGCTTAACCGTAAAAAAAAAATGATAAAACAGGAACAGACTGTAAAGAAATGGAAAAAAAAATAGTAAAAGCCAAAAAGGTTATTGGATGTCTTAACAGTATTTTATGGAGGAGAGAGATAAAAAAGAATGTAAAAATTGACATATATGAAACAATATTGAAAAGCACGCTGTTGTATGGAATAGACTTGTCGCGTAACAGAAAAGTACAAAACAAAAATGAAAAGTTTTGAAATGGATGCATTAAGAAGATTATATGTCAATAAATAAATTATTGCACACTTTTGGCACAAAGTAATTGATATGTTTTTGAATTTACAGGGTGTCCCAGAACTAATGGTACATAGTAAAACTGTAGATTCCCTGGGTCAAAATATTACGATTTAGCCACACTTACCTTAGTCCAAAAGTTCGTACTATATGTCGTACTATATGTTTTTGAATTTACTGTATGATTTCTTCTTTATACAGGGTGTCCCAGAACTAATGGTACATAGTAAAACTGTAGATTCCCTGGGTCAAAATATTACGATTTAGCCACACTTACCTTAGTCCAAAAGTTCGTACTAACCGAGATACAAGGTATTAAACTTTATTTTTTCAATTGGATTTTCTTTAATAACTTTTTTACTAATTAATATTTTTGCAAAAAATAACCAGCGTGTAATTTTTTTTGAAATTGGCAAGACGATTCCGTTGAAAATTTTGATGTACAATGTACAGGGTGTTCCTTGGACCACTACCATTGCATTAAAATCACTGTATTTTTTTTGTGCCTCGGTGTATACCCGTTTTTATGTAAAATAATGGTTTTTGCATCCTTTTTATATAAAAAAGTTATACTGTTTTAAAGTCGCTCAGAGCAACGGTTTTTGAGATTTTTGCATTTAAAGTTTTTATTGCATGTTAGTGAAATGCCTAATTTTTGTATGATACTTTCTTCAATTCTTTCTACTAATTAATATTTGAGCAAAAACTAACCAGCAAGTAGGTTTTTCTGAAATTTGCAAGACGATTCCGTTGAAAAAGTTGATGTACAATGTACAGGGTGCTCTTTGGACCACTACCATTGCATTAAAATCATCAGTGTATTTTTTTGGTGCCTCGGGGTATACTTAAGCAGGTTTTTAAACAGAATATGATTTTAATTATTAAGTAATTTTACAAACAGTCCTGTAGTTTTAAGAAAGTTTGACAGAATAGACGCAGACAGCAACTTTATTGGATTTTAATGTTTTTTATTTTCAAAGCCTACTATAATAAACAATTTTAAGTTTGATTTACTATTTGTCAATTTTAAAATTTGAACTTTGTTGCTGAGAGCGCCATGGTTAAGAAATTTTATATTTTTTTTAATAAATAATAAAATATTACTTTTATTAATAATTATAATTTTCTTTCAAAACAATAAAAAAATAGTTGAATTAATAAAGTATACATACTTACCATTTTTTAAAACATTAATACGAAGAAGTTTTTGTTCCTCATTAAAAACATCGCCCTACACAGTTGTAATAATGGACAATAACTTACAATTGTTTTAACACAGTTATGATAATTCAAGAACCATCCTGTATATTTTTTAACTTAATATTTCTTAAGAAAACATCCAATCTTAAAATACTATAAAAAATTATTGATTATAGCTAATATGTATGAAGTAGGTAAGAATTTAATCAAAAATCTTTTACGCATACAATAAAAACTTATAATTTAAATATCTTAAAAACCGTTGCACTAAGCGACATCTAAACACTATAACTTTTTAACTTAAAAAAAATTAAAAAATTAATGTTTTTTATAGAATCTTGTATACACCGAGGAACAAAAAAGTTAGACCTATGTTAATGTAACGGTACCGAGCCAGAGAACACCCTGTATATTATTTTTATTTTTTTTTACCAAAATTAAATTGTCCATGGCCAAAAATTACCAAACCCAATTTTTTGTGCAAAATTATTAATTAGTAGAAAGAATTGAGGAAAGTATCATACATAAATTAGGCAAATCACTCAGATGTAATAAAAACTTTAAATGCAAAAAACTCAAAAACCGTTGCTCTGAGCGACTTTAACACAGTACAACTTTTTTACATAAAAACGATGGGAAAGCCATTATTTTACATAAAAACTGGTATACACCAGTGGTCCAAGGAACACCCTGTACACTGTACATCAAATTTTTCAACGGAATCGTCTTGCCAATTTAAAAAAAACTTACGCGCTTGTTAGTTTTTGCAAAAATATTAATTAGTAAAAAAGTTATTAAAGAAAATCGAATTGAAAAAATAAAGTTTAACACCCTGTATCTCGGTTAATACGAACTTTTGGACTAAGGTAAGTATGGCTAAATCGTAATATTTTGACCCAAGGAATCTACAGTTTAACCATGTACCATTAGTTCTGGGACACCCTGTATAAAGAAGAAATCATACAGTAGGTATTTTTTTCAAGAAATAGTCCACAGAATATTTCGTGTTCATGGGCAAATTATAACAATTTAATATGTACTAGGGATATTACCAATGCCAATTTTTTAGGCAAAACCAAATTAAAAAATCCTTCATTTTAAGAAAAATACATATTAATAAAACATTACAATCAGGCTAGGTCTAAAGGTTCCTAAAAGATCAAAACATTTTCAAGCTTTACTTTATCAATATTTTGTTTATGAACATAAATTTTAATTTTATACAAATAAAACTCACACCTTCCTTTTATGTTTTTCAAGCCTTTTAGATTGAAAAAAACAGATTAAATTAAAAATAACTTAAGTATTTTATTCTGTTATCTTAAAATATAACAAAAATTATCTCAAAATATAACAAAAATATTTAAAATTAGATGTACAGCGTGTCCCATTTTCGATGGGATTAAATGGGAAACTCGGTTATTATTAAAGATATCGATTTTCTGATTGCACCTTACCGTGCTCTTTTTTGGAGCCCTTAAAAATGGTGTAATCAGATTTTTGCTATACCCCGTGGTTTCGCTAATACAGGGAATTTTTGAAAAAATAGCATTTTAATTAATTCCTTGTATCTCGCTTATTTTGCAAGATATTTTTATTCTGTAAAAACCTTTCTATGGCAACTTTTTTAGAGCAAAATAATAACGTTGTCAATTTTTTAAAATATTGTTTAGTTTTTGAGATATGGTATTTATCATAAAAAAATTAAATACGGACCTGGATTTTTTTAATTACTACTTTGATTGGTTTCATGCTATTATTATCTTAAAATGATAAAACTTTAATATTTTTTTGATTTAAGGTTAAAAAAACTATTTAATATTTGAAAAAAAAATATAGTCCGAACCTGGAAATTTCCAACGTAATTATAAATTAAGAATTGCAAAACACACTAGTTGAACGATTTTTAGTTTATCTATTTTAAAATGATAATTAAAAGATTTATAAATAAAGTAAAAACCTTAAAAAGTTACAAAAAAAATATCCTACTAATTATTTGATGGTAGCACAGCAGGACGTGAAATTTACAAAACAAAAGCGTGGAATTGACATTGTCATTTTACTTGTCATTTTTATGAATGGCTTACAATTACTTTAAACTGGCTAGAAATCGACCATATCCAGATTTTGAAGAATGTGATATGTTTGACTGCTTCATTCAAGCAACAAAATCCCAATATTTAAATGGCAGAAATATTTTTATGCAAAATGCGTTAAGAAAAATTACTCAAAAATGCCAACAATATCTTACACATAATGGTAATCAGAAAAATTAGTTATTTTTTATAATTTGTTTTTTTTTGTATTTTTCGTAGACTTTGTTTCAAATAAATCTGTAAATTAACGTATAACCATTTTAATATGCTAAGTATCAAAACAGTTAAACTAAAAATTGTTTAACTAGCAATTTTTAATTTATATTTATGTTGGAAATATCCAGGTTCGGACTATTTTTTTCTTAAATATTAAATATTTTTTTTTACCTTTAAACAAAAAATTTTAAAATTTTTAATATTTTATGATAATACTAGCATGAAACCAATCAAAAAAGTAATAAAAAAAAATCCAGGTACGTATTTAATTTTTTTATGATAAATACCATATCTAAAAAACTAAACAATATTTTAAAAAGTTGACAACGTCATTATTTTCCTCTAAAAAAGTTGCCATGAAAAGGTTTTTACAGAATAAAAATATCTCGCAAAATAAGCGAGATACAAGGGATTATTAAAAATACAATTTTTTCAAAAACTCCCTGTATTAGCGAAACTACGGGGTATGGCAAAAATCTAATTACGCCATTTTTAAGGGCTCAAAAAAAGGGCACGGTAAGGTGCAATCAGACAATCAATATCTTTAATAATAACCGAGTTTCCCATTTAATCCCATCGAAAATGGGACACGCTGTACCTACTACTATTGTAATATCTGGCTGGGAGGCGATCTACTAAACATAATTTTATGGCAAATTCTTTTAGAAAAAAAAATATTATATTTTAAAGTTTCGTTCCATCAAAGCGTGGGACGGTTATAGAACGGTACGAAAAATCCTGTTTGCGTTCCAGGTCGACGTTGTACTGTTATGGGACAGTCACTTTTCCGTTCCCTCAAGCAACCTAAACTGGTTTCGGACTCCTCTGAAAGACAAGAATTGCACACAGGCGCATTAGAAGGCGCGGAAAAATTGTATGTAAAACACACACATTTCTAGTTTACATCATCTGAGATAATAATATACCATAAAATTACATTAAACTTACATTTGTCTGAGAACATTCAAAAAACAGTGAATAACCCAAAAAATTAAAATTTTTGTCAAAATAAATTGAGTTTTACAACCAATTTTAACACATGACAAAATGCCGGGGAAGCCACGTAAATATATAAATAATTTTTAAATTTCCAAAAAGAATTTTTGCAACATCTGCAGCATCTGTTGATTTTTTTGCAAGAGCCTCTTAATTTTTATTACTAAGGGACTGCGGATCGTGTAGGTATACCACATGAAAAAAAGCTATACTGACCATAGGGTAGCTTGCTTAGAAAAAGAAAAACTAGTTTAGCAGGTGATTGGATAGGATTCGCTTTAAGGCATCGACATTAAGGTCATTACTAAAGTACAAGCTACAAAATGTGATTTTCCTAACTTCTTAGAAGTATCATGAAAACCTTGTGAATATTAAGGCTTTCTATAATATGTAGGTAATTTCACAAATATTTTATAAAAATCAAATTAGAAAATACAAATAAATAAATATATAAATTTCACATAAAACTTGTGATATTAGAAAAAATAAATATATTTAAGTTATTATTAAAGTTTCGCCCAAAAATATGTGCTAATGCAAGTTCGTTTTAATTTTTGGTATATTTAGTTTATTAGGAAGTCTGTAGTGGTTTATAGTTTGTGAATACAGGGTGTAACTAAATAAGTGTAAAACATTTAAGGGGGTGATTCCGCATCAAAAAAATATAGGATCTTTCATATAAAGAAACTTCATTGGAGCATCCCTTGTTAAGATACAGCCCCTTAAAGGGGGCACGTAAAATTTTCTACTACCAAAAAAGCCGGTAATGAATTTGGTTTACCCCATGGTTGTAAGGGGTGGAAACGCAACCCCTAAAATTTATTTCCAATATAATTTTTTGTCTTATTATTTGTTTTCCATTTAAAAATGTATTTCCGATAGCCTGTTTCATTGTAAATAAAAAATGTCTCTTGGATTTTTGGCCAAAATAAACCAGTTCGCAGCAAAAAATTATTTCACGAACAACTACAGAGATACATCGTCATAAATGTTATGACCCCCTTTAAGGGGCGGTATCTTAACAGGGGATGCTCCAATAAAGTTTCTTTATATGAAAGATCTTATCTTTTTTCGATGAGGAATCATCCCCTTAAATGTTTTACACTTATTTAGTTACACCCTGTATAAATTAAATTGATGTAATTTTATCTGCATTTTAAAGAACTAAAATTAAAAATATGATAATCCTATATAATTGTGTAATCCTTTCTGTGTGCAACTTTAATTTCGTGCTCTCGAATTCAACCGTTGCCTTCGATTTATCTTTAAGCGAGACGCCAAACCTACCCTTTCTTTTAGTCACGTGATTTTGAATTTAACTCCCTCGCATATGATCACGTGCCTGAAGTAAATCGAACAGCATTCGGTTTTTGGACAGTTATTTGGTCGTTCCATCTAACCCGAACCGTTTTAAAACAGTCCTCCTACTCCTTGTACTGCATTGCGCGCGCATTGGGATTTTTTTGACGGTTCTATGACCGTAGAACTGTTTGATGGAACAGAATTTTTATTATTTTGGGAAAACTAGTGCAATTTTTACCCATGCCTAGGAAACTCAATGCAATTTGACAGGTCGTTAGGTTAAAGTTCTCACTAAGCTCACAAGAGGCACTGCGGTCGCGCGTTTGTTCCTTATTCTATTTTTTTTTGAGAATTATCTGTGGTTTGGATTTTCCGTCCCCCTTTTTTTCAGGTAGAAAAACCTCTTCCACCGCATTTTAATTCGGGTTCATTTAAAATCTATCTTTTTGGCTTATGTAGGTAATCTTTGCTGCTGTGACGCATTAAAATTAAATTTTGTTAAATTTGTAACTTTTGCAATTTAAATATAAAAGAATAAGAATTTCTAGTTGCTTTTCTGGGTGAAGGGTCTAAAGTTCAGACGAGTATAAAATGCATAGTTTTTTGAGAAATTTTAAGGTAAGTTTTCTTATTTTCTCATTTGAGGTTAGATTGGCATTTGATAAAATTTGTATTGGTCGTGTCTTTTTAACTTCTTATCGCTTACTTTACGGAACTCTGAATACAGGTTTCCAATGCCTGGTAGGTGCCTTATTTGCCCATGAACTAAGCACAAATTTAGTGTTAATTTTATGTCTATCCCTTTCGTTTGAAATTAAGTAAAAGGGGGGGGGGGGGCTTAATTGATGGGTAAACGAGGGATTACCCAGCAGCGTAATGTACTTTGAATAAATTTATTCCTTAATTTTAAATCTTACCATAATCTAGTACCTATGATTAATGTGGTTATAAGTTGATTTTTTTATTGTTTTCAGCTTTTCGATGATATGTGTGACCACTGATAAGCTATATATATATATATATATATATATATATATATATATATATATATATATATATACTGCTTTGAAACATACCCTACACAACTTACAACCAAGGCGAGGAGGTACTTTTAAATCATGTCAGATTTTTGGTCGAGCTGTTAAAAAGTAGACACTTAAGAATGATTCTCTTCACGAACAACTGTTTCATTATTTATTCACTCATCACTCACCAGAAATGTTAAAAGCAAATTTAAATATACTAGACAGTGTTTGGTTTTGGATTATATTTTATTTTACCAATCAATTAGACTATGTATTATTTCATCAATAGTTAGTCGTTAATTTGTAGCTTTTTTTTATAATAATAAAAACTCATTTAAAAAATGTTTTATTTAATGCATTTTATATATCATTTTCAATCTGTTTATATCTTATAAAGACATTGTATGTCTTTATAAAATATTGACTGTTTAAAAATTAAAAAAAAAACTTTAAAATTAAAGAAAATTTATTATAAAAGGCGATTCAAATTTCCCGCCTCGCCTTTTAGTTCCTCACTAAGCTCAGCAGTGGGCGCCACAGAGCTAACGACCTGTCAAACAGCCG
This sequence comes from Aspidapion aeneum, assembly GCA_963576565.1. Lineage (NCBI taxonomy): Eukaryota > Metazoa > Arthropoda > Insecta > Coleoptera > Brentidae > Aspidapion > Aspidapion aeneum. The sequence continues at coordinate 8,811,143 of OY755043.1, read as the reverse complement.
GAGTTGCCTATCTAATAAAAACTCACTGAACCGCGCCGCAAATCCTTTATCTATGATTTTTACACTTATTTACCTAATCTGTGATTTTTACCTTCCTAGCCCACAAAAGGTACCTATTGTTTATGATGAATTTTTTTTTTTGAGATAACAATGAAAATGTGTTATTTGGGTGTATTTTGACCTATCCTAGCAATATTGTCGTGATGTCTGTCTTTGTTTGTGTATGTGTGTATGTCTGTCCATAACACCATAGCTCCTAAACCGCTAAACCGATTTTCATGAAACTTTCAGGTAAAATAGTGTTCAATATTGCAAAGAGCTGATTAGGTTTTGGTCCAGTTTTACTTCTGAGATGGCTTCTGCCTAAATATGGTTGAAAAAATTGTATGCATCCTCAATTATAAAGTGCAATTAACAATTATTATCTCACTCACTAGAGCTTAATTATTTGTTGTCATCTGTTTACCACCAATAATATAAACTTTGATTTAACACACTTTATCCAGTGGGGGTCCCAGAAAGGAAGGGAAGGGGGCCCCATGGATCCCCTGTTCCCAAAAAATACCAAATACAAAAGGCATCTTCTGGTGTATTACATTTTTTTTTGTTTTTTTAGTCGGTTTAGAACGTTTTTATACGTTGTCCGACGCCTATTCTCCACCTCCTTCGATCCTGACAATCATCCTCTGTCAGATTCTTCTGACTCATTGATCTTTGGATTGACTGTTGCCATTCTAGTTTAAGACGCCCTCTTTTTCTGCGCCCTATTGGTTGCCATTCTAGGACCTGCTTTGGTAATCTTTCGTCGTTCATCCGTTGTACATGGCCGTACCATATCAGTTGTCTTTTAGTGATGTCATCCGTTATGCTCCCTTCGATTCCCATTCTTTCTTTTATGATCTCATTTCTTATGTGATCTGTTCTAGATATTCTCATTGATCTTCTTATTGCATCCATTTCGACACTTTCCATTTTTGTTTTGTATTTTTCTGTTACGCGACAAGTCTCTATTCCATACAACAGCGTGCTTTTCACCATTGTTTCATATATGTTAAATTTTACATTCTTTTTTATCTCTCTGCTCCATAAAATACTGTTAAGACATCCAATAACCTTTTTTGATTTGCTTTTACTATTCTTTTTTCCAGTTCTTTACAGTCTGTTCCTGTCTTATCAAATGTGACACCCAAGTATACATACTCATTGCATGGAGATATTACTTGTCCATTGTCTAGTTCTAACTCACTGGATTCGTTTCCAATACATAAGTACTGTGTCTTGTCCACGTTCACTGTTAATCCCCACTTTTGGTATTCTTCCATTAACTTTCTCATCATATACTCCATTTCCTCTTTATCATTAGCTACAATTACTTGGTCGTCAGCAAACTGTAGTGTGTATATGGTAAATCGGTCGTTAAGTTGTATTCGATACCCCAGATAAAGAATGTGTTTTGTTTTAACCAAAATCTCAACAACCCCCTTTTTAAAAGTTTGAGACCCCCCTGCACACTCTTTATCCTTAAAGTTAGGAATTAAAATATATTAGCAGGGTAAAGTGAGCAGTTTTTTTTTCTAAAATAAATACTCTTATAGTTGGGGAATTGAAGGACTTTAAGACATTTTTTTTGAGGGGTGGGACACTCCTGAAATAGGTGTTCAAATTTTGTTTGAAATAATTTGAAATACATTGAAACACATAGACTAAATAAATTAATTTACGGGCTGGTCCTCAGAACAAGGTAGTGGTAGCCGCATACATCGATGTTACAGTCTCCTTAGACATTTTCAGTACGGCATAACCAAGATGGATGGAAAGGCGATGAAATGAAGATGATAAAATCTGAAAAGGAGAAATGAAATGTGGATACCCACTTTAGAAAACCAACTGCCAATTTGCGGTATCAGCTAGGGTAGCCTCGGGTCTGAGGCAAAAATCTAACATTACTACGGAGACAGCTAAAGTCAATCTCAGTAGGTATCCTAAGCCCAGGTTCAATATTAAATATAAAATAGACCAAAGAAGAAATTACAACAAATCTTATATTAGGCCTATCCACTAAATACTTTACTTAAATATTGGATCCAAATTAAATCTATTTTTATAGCCTTTTGTTTATCACATAATGTAAAGTATTGTTCATACTCGTCTTAGTCTTTTGTTTTTGATTAGTCTTTGTCCTTTGATTAGTCTTAGCTGTCTTAAACAAAATCGGGTGTTCATACTCGTCTTTTGTTTTTGATTAGTCTTAGTCATAACCCACTGAAAAAAAAATTCAATTTCAATAAAAAGGGCCCTTTTCAACAGTCATTTTCTAAACAAAACAATCTTATTTAACCTAATCTGTGCACGAAACACAGACACGAAAGAACAAAAGCGAAAAAGAAAATAAAAACAAATAAAATTTTGAGGTTAGGTTGAGATTTTATTTTAAAAACATGATTAATGGCGGTAAATTCAAAATTTCGGCCGCGCGCTTGCGCTCTTCGGACGCCCTGTAAAAAAAACAACAAATATCAGCTGATGTCTGTCACTCGTCTTAGTCGTTGTCCTAAGGATTGAAAGTTGGCAACTCTTAAGACAAAGACTAATCAAAAACAAAAGCAAAAACATTGTATGAACACTCCCATAAGAAACAGTGGTTTTAACTTTCTTATGACAAGACATATGACTAAACCAAGACAAAAGACTAGACAAAAGACGAGTATGAACGATCCATTAAAACCACTGTTTCTTATGGGAATGTTCATACAATGCTTTTGCTTTTGTTTTTGATTAGTCTTTGTCTTAAGAGTTGCCAACTTTCAATCCTTAGGACAACGACTAAGACGAGTGACAGATATCAGCTGATATTTGTTGTTTTTTTTACAGAGCGTCCGAAGAGCGCAAGCGCGCGGTCGAAATTTTGAATTTACCGCCATTAATCATGTTTTTAACAGAAAATCTCAACATAACCTCAAAATTTTATTTGTTTTTATTTTCTTCTTCGCTTTTGTTCTGTCGTGTCTGTGTTTCGTGCACAGATTAGGTTAAATAAGATTGTTTTGTGTAGAAAATGACTTTTAAAAAGGGGCCTTTTTATTGAAATTGATTTTTTTTCAGTGGGTTATGACTAAGACTAATCAAAAACAAAAGACGAGTATGAACAGCCGTTTTTGTTTAAGACAGCTAAGACTAATCAAAGGACAAAGACTAATCAAAAACAAAAGACTAAGACGAGTATGAACAATACTTCACAGATTTTTATATAAATAATCACAACACAAACAGAAAAGAAAAAAAACAGAGAAAAAAGGTTAGGTTTTTTTTTAACATAATAGTTTTCTATATTTTAGAATATATATAAAATATTCAAACTTATTTATTTTTTTTACATAAAACAAGGTATAATAAATGTATAACAATTGATAAAATTAATAATAAAATCAAAGAAATAAATAAAATTGTAAAAACAAAAAAAAAAAAGGAAACATCAACAATAAAAAATTTCCTCTAAACCAGTATCGTCTGGGATTGTTCCTAGAATTGAAGCTGCGTTGCCGCGTTGAATTGCAAGACCGATTTGTTGTTTAATGAAGCAATTTGCATTTTTATTGTTTATTAATTTTGATAATTTTTGAACAAAAGATTTAGCTTCTTCATCCCAGGGCCCCAATGTTTCGACGCTAAAGGGTACGAAAATGTACCCTTTGGCTTCCAGCTCTTCGTATTTTTTTTGCTTTTGTTTTTCTCCGTTACGGGCAGCTTCTCCTGATTTTATTGATGTTTTGTCAAGATAAGAAAATGCAAAATTATCTCTACAAGTGGCGTCCCAAATTAGGGATTTTCCTCTGCACCAGGGAAACAAAGACAAACCATCTACTCGCTTTCCATCTCCCCTGAACATACCAGGAGGTTCAAGCACTGAGGGTATTCCTGCAGATACAAGAGCCCTCCTGATAATATTGTTGAGCAACCCGTGGCGAGATAAACGACCTGCACTTTTGTAGCAGCTTAGGGCGTGGTGCCCATAAATGTCTACGGTTTTGCCGCAAGTGCAGTCGTGTATCTCGCACAAAGGTTGGCCCAAACGTAACGAGATGGAAATACGAAAAGTGGAATCATCCAAAAGGTTCCCTAGAGCAGGCGAAGGTAGAGCCTGTAACCAGGCGTTGCTCTCCGGTTCTTGCAGAGCTAGAAGCCTACCATGATGTTTTTCTTATTTTTTTTCTTTCTAGGAACATTTAATTTAATTTAATTTAATTTCAGGTACTGGTATTTAATAAATATCTTTTGAGTAAGACTTTAAATTGTTTTATTATACAAAGACACACCCTCAAACGATAAAGATCTTTTTCCTTTTAAAGAAGAAACAAAAGGCACATCAATATTTTTGTGAGATTAGTGATATGATCATGCACCTCAGCCCTTGTTTTGAATTCTATAGTTGAATATTTTTCCTTTCGAGTTACTCCATGTATATATGTACAAATTTGATTTTTATAAATTTGATTCAATGATAGGATTTTATATTGACTATATAATTCCCTTGAGGGGTGACGGAAAGGTAGCAAATAGATATTTTTAATTGCCTTGTTCATTGAAGAACTCTTAAGGGCATTAGATGCCTATTTGTGATAGGATACCAGGCTGCTGTCAGGTATTGCAAATGACTATGTACTAGTGAAAAATATATAGGTCTGATAAAATGTCTTGGTATTATATAGTTGAGCCTCCTCAACACACCAACAGCACCTGTAATTTTTTTACGGATATTTTTAATATGATTTTCAAAACTTAATTTATTATCTATCAAGATACCGAGGTACTTGACTACATCAATGTGCTTCAAAAAACTACTGCCAATCACCAAAGGATCAGTCTCTATCTGACCATATAGCAGGACTTGTCTATATTTAGTGTCAATTTGCCCATTAAGCCATTTTTGAATGAGCTTCATATCAGCAATTACAGATTTTTTTATTTCCAAAAAGTTTTTACCACTGTAAACTACTAGTTGGTCGTCACAATACAGCACTAAATTACCCCTCAACTTTATTTTAGACAATGAGTTAATATAAATAAGAAAGAGTGTGGGCCCCAGGATAGAGCCCTAGGGTACACCACATTCAATTTTTTTCATAGAGCTTTTATTTGTACCTATATAAACATACTGATGGCGATCTGCCAAGTAGTTTTTAAACCAATTTAAAGTTTCATCCCTGATTCCTAGCCTCCTGAGTTTCATTATCAAAATTTCATGGTTCACTGTATCGAAAGCCTTGCAAAAATCTCTTTTAGTAAAAAACTCATAACAGAGATTGAAAACAAGACGCTAGCCCTACCAAGTCCACTTTCAATCCCTGACTTCGCATGCGCAGATCTACCAATATTATTTACCTCATGTATAGAATAGATGAATACAGGGTGATTTTCACTTGAATGATTCTAACCACATAAAAATAGAAAGTTTCAAAAACCTAACCTAACAAAACCTAATCAAATCTAACCGAACCGAACCAAACGAAACTGAACCAATCATTTAAAAAAAAAAAACTTTCCTGACTTCCTGCCCGGGATCCTAGAGGATGTGAATCCGAACCGAACCAAACCGAACCTAACTAAACTGAACCAAACCTAACCTAACCAAACTAAACTACAACACGTACTGCTAATTAGGTTTAGTTGGGTAGGGTTAGATTTGGATAGGTTCGGTTAGGTACGGTCGGGTTCAGATTCACATCCTCTAGGACCCGGGTAGGAAGTCAGGAAAGTTTTTTTTTTTTTTAAATATTGGTTTAGTTTGCTTTGGTTAGATCTGATTAGGTTTCGTTAGGTTAGGTTTTTGAAACTTTTTATTTTCATGTGGTTAGAATCAATCAAGTGAAAATCACCCTGTACATCTATTCTAATAACGAGTCGTTAAATACCGAGATGAATTCCAAGAAGTGCGCAAGCGTTGTTCTGTCACTTCTGCCAACCAATCAACTGAGAGATATTTCAGTATGGTTTTATACAGTAAAACTTTAATAATTTCCAGTTCTTTTTTATGAAAATTCGTCGTTTTTGTGCTGTGAAAATGCCGGTGACGTGCAAGTTGTGTGACAAATTATTTAGTGCCCAATTTAATTTGAATAAACACTGTCAAAGTAAACATGGCATACAAAAACAAAGGTATTCCTATGCAGAAAGTGTTTTTATGTTTAGATGCCTAGAATGTAAATGCTCCTTCCCAAAAAACTTGGATCTGTGTGATGATGATTTAAAATACAAACACAATCAACAAATACTTGAAGAAACATTGGAGTTGAGAGTCAATACTCCCATGGCAAAACAAAATAAACGTGAAACGCATAAGATCATATATAAGAAATACTGCATATACCTCAAAAAATATTAATCGCAGCACGTAGATATTGTATATTTTTGAAATCAGAAAGAAAAGACGAATCTTAAAATGCAAAAATATACAGGGTGTTCCCTCTCAAAAAATCGACTTCATTGTTACACCCTGTACAGGGTGTCCCAAATTCGTTGTTTTTTTGTGGTGTCGGGTATTTCTAGGGGAGAAAAAAAACTGACCCCCCTTTGCGATGCTCAAATTTCAAGAGAAGCCTAAAGGTGAAAACCACATTTAGAGATAGCAAGCCGTTTTTAAGCTACGGAGTGTTTTTGTCTGCATTTTGGGAGCGGGTCTATAACTTTTTTGTTTATGAAAATTTTGTTTTTGTGTAAATAGCTTTCTTATAGATCTTTTCTTGAAGAATTGACAGATGTAAACGGTTTTTATTTATCTCTTTTGGTTTTTAAAATATTGCATAAAGTTGTTATTTTTCTTACAGAATAACTCTTTTTTTATTCGATTTTTAAAATCAGCTTAAAATTTCCTTTAAAATGATGAATCACACTCAATATTTTATTTTTTTTATTGTTTTCTTTATTTTTATTTTTTAATCACCTCTTTATTATTTTTTATTTTTATAATTTTATATTAAAATATTTTAAACCCATTAAGCAAACTAAAATATGTGGTAAAAATAAATAAAAAAATACAAAAATATAAAGAAATAAAGGGATCCTACCATAAAGAAAAATTAATTTTATGTGATATCTCAAAAACTAAACGTGACAAATGAAATTTAATTTAACAGTTGAATTCCTCTTAAAAAAGCGTCTTAAGAATGTTTTCACAGAAATAAAAAATATTAATAAATAAACAAGTTATAGACCCCTTCCCAAAATGCAGACTTTTTAAAAACACCCCGTAGTTTAAAAACGGCTTGCTATATCAAAGGGGGATCAGTTTTTTTAGCCCCTCTAGAAATACCCGAAACCCCCCAAAAACATTGAATTTGGGACACTATGTACATGGTGACGGATAGAAAAAAATTATGGTGGCTTTTAAAGTTGTCATAATTAACCAAAAAATCTCAATTTATTTTCAATGATAAAGTTGCTGAGTGCTCCGGTTATAAAAAACCACCCGGTACCGACATAAAATCATACCTAAAAATTAGAATTGACCACTATTTTATACCTTGAATTTTTTATTATACGTTAAGCTCTTCGATCTCGCGCCAATCCCGGTATTCGCGCCAATAATTTAAATTAGACATTTTGACGTTAATTTTGGCGCATGCTCCTTTGATGGAATTCATCTCGGTATTTAACGACTCGTTTCTAATACATGAGGTAAATAATATTGGTAGATCTACGCATGCGAAGTCAGGGATTGGAAGTGGACTTGGTAGGGCTAGCGTCTTGTAGATTGAAATGAATGGTGTCAAAATGTAAAAAATTATATTAAATATGATTAATTAAAATTAAAAAATCTCACATAATCACATACCTAATAACATAAAATAAATTTAAAATATTTAACTACATGTATCTTAAAAAAACAATTCAAATGTAGGTATAGTCAGTGACAACCACTGACACACATACTAAAAACACAAAAACCTAAACACAATCTAAAAAACATGAAAATGTTAGGATTTCTTGAAGAATGAAAAGAACTCATTTTGAGAGTAAGGCTCTACTTTAACTAATAATTGAAAAATACCTTTTTTAAAGATCTTCAAGTTTGTTTCTACCTTTATCTCATTTGGTAGAGCATTGTAAAATTTTATTGCGGGATAGTTTGGCCCCTTTTCTGTACTGGTAAGTCTGTATATGGGCAAGTTATTATATCCATGTGATCTGGTGTCAAAGGAGTAATTTTTCTGAAGGGTGATCAGCTGAGCCAAATTTGTACACTATCCTACAGGACTTTAAAGTAAAATCTTGGTCCTGTAGTGTATTTTAGGGTCCTGTATAGTGTCCTGTGGGGTCCTGTACATTCCTGTAGACAAAATTTGTACATCTACTGTAAGCAGCTGATTACCCCTCCAATTTTTCCCAAACATTTTAAAATTATCTTGGTTGTTAAACAAGAATAATAAACACTCATAGACAAACAGTCTTCGCATCTATCTGTGTCACTTTCTTTCTTTAAGGTAAGTATATAAGACTAAAACTACAACTAATATACAAGTATGTTTTTGCTTTAATGGCTCATAATAAGTATCTAGTTCTGCAAGAATGCCATTCTCATCTGGTATTCCTATCACATCCTTTGGCCAATAGTCGTCCGGTGTTATGCAAAATTACTTATCTTGACCAATTAGCTTAGTCCCTCGCTTTTCACAGTTAGTGAATTTTACACATTTGAAGTGAACTTCTCCTGCCCTGTACCAACTGAATGTTTCTTGGTTGGATTGTAGAAGCTTCCTTAATAGAGGTCTTTACACATAGCAGATGATGGCTCAGAGATTATTTAAAGCTAGCTATTGGCCAAAGCATGTCATGGAAACCAGCTACCATGCAGCTACCCTGAAGAACACCACACTCAATAAAATGGATAAAAATAAATATTTCTTACCAAAACTATACCCACTAGCAACAGCTTTTGCACTGCTGTATTTTGCATTTAATATCACAGGTTTTAAGGCACTTGGTCTGAAAAGTCTTTGAATCTGTAAGAAAACAACAAATAGGTAAAAATCTAGAACCAAGGCCCTATTTAATATTAAAGTAGGTATTTCTTTCTGGTAAAAACAGAGAACCCAAAAGAACTTTTTAACTAAATTCTAAAAACATGGGCACACCCAGCCTAAGATTTTTGTATATATTTTCCACATATTTCATGAATAAACACAAAAAATGGCATGAAATACGACACTATGAGGCCTCGAGCCCCCCCCCCCCCCCAAGACATATTCCTGGGTGTGCTACTGCTAAAATTAGTTTTCTTTGTTCTTTGTATTTAAAATCACTATTATTACAATATTTCTTAATGTACTATAGTTATAGGAAAAACCTATGTAAACTGTGTAAAGTTTTTTGGGTTTAATAAAGACTTGTTTATAAAAAAAATATATAATTTTATCAATTAAAAAAAGAATCTTATAAAATTAGAAAGTAGGTCAAAGATTTTCTTACCTGTTGCAAAGCCATATTAAACTATTTTATTATTTTTTAAAAATATTTCACAGCAGCAAACGTACCACAGATTAGGTTAAATAAGATTAGTAAAAAACGTACAAGCACGGATTTGTTAGGTGATCCGTGGTAAAAGCAAACTAACAGCAATATGAACAAAAACAAGAAATAATTTTTTTTATATTATGAGGGCTTTTTTAACCTTTGGACTGGACCATAGAGAAAATAAAAAATAATCCCCTTTGGTGTTCTGTGCTTTCAACTTTTGTTTTTGTGTTTACTTTTTTGGAAACGTGAAAGGAACCACAGATCAAAGTTTTCTGTCAGTTAAGGAGAGTTTACACATGCATGGATTTGCTGGCGCCAATAAAAACTGGCGCGCCAGTAAGTTAAATTTGCAAGTGTAAACACCGACTTGCACACAAGTTATTTTTTTGCATGCATGTATCAAAAAAGTCTGCAGCTGACTGAATTTGCTGGCGCCAGTGGTGACGCATGCGCGCAGAAAAGGAAAATTTTCATGTGTAAACAAGTGCTTGCCCGTCGGCTCGCCAGTTTTAAGTTCATTATTTTACATTATTTTTTATTTTCATTGTGTTTGAGCTTAAAAATGTTGTTTATTTTTGTTTATATAGCTTAATATGGCTAAAAAAAGTGGTCAGCAGAACTGACCATACAGTTTCTTGAAGGCTATGAATGTTTTCCTTGTTTATGGGATGTACACAGTAGTTCGTATAAAAACAAAGATAGTCGAGATAATGCTTCCCAAAAAATTAGTAAAATAATGACTATTGAAGGCTTTGAAGTTGCAGAAGTAAAAGCAAAAATATGATCCATAAGAAACACATATGCTTTGGAATTGACCAAAATTAAAAAAAGCCAACGTTCCGGAGCCGGTGCAAATGAAGTATACACCCCAAAAGTACCATGGTTTAAAGTAGCAGACCGAATTTTAAAGAATGTTGTTTAAATAAGAGAAACTCTAGAAGAATATCAAAATGTTGCTTTGTCATTCGAAGATGGTTTTTATAGCTCGCAGGATCTTCTGCTGCAAGTTCTCCTAAAAGTTTTACGGAAGCACCCAAAGTAGATCGACTAGCACCATGCTTTAACCGATGCAGATACGGCCTTTTCGTTGTTCCTTTTCCTGAATCTCTTTTATTTTTTTTTTCAATAAAAGTTTAGCGACTATTTTGCAGGCTTCCGAGAGTTCAGCCGACATATCGCGTATCGTGTACACTTTAAAAATGAAACTGGCGTGACAGTTTTTTAATTTTCGCACAATAGTGTAAACCTTTACTGGCGTGCCAATAGAACTGGCGCGAACACTGGCGCCACTAAATTCATGCATGTGTAAACCCACTATAACAAACAGCAACAGCAAACTTGGCTTTCAAAAAAGTGCGGACGCATGCCGTTCACAATAAATAGTCATTTTCCATCATGTCGTTATTCTTGAAATCTCCCCGAGCGAGTAACTCTCGAAATTCACGAGTCGTTAAATACCGAGATGAATTCCAAGACGTGCGCAAGCGTTGTTCTGTCACTTCTGCCAACCAATCAACTGAGAGATATTTCAGTATGGTTTTATACAGCAAAACTTTATTAATTTCCAGTTCTTTTTTATGAAAATTCGTCCTTTTTGGTGCTGTGAAAATGCCGGTGACGTGCAAGTTGTGTGACAAATTATTTAGTGCCCAATTTAATTTGAATAAACACTGTCAAAGTAAACATGGCATACAAAAATAAAGGTATTCCTATGCAGAAAGTGTTTTTATGTTTAGATGCCTAGAATGTAAATGCTCCTTCCCAAAAAACTTGGATCTGTGTGATGATTTGAAATACAAACACAATCAAGAAATACTTGAAGAAACATTGGAGTTGAGAGTCAATACTCCCATGGCAAAACAAAATAAACGTGAAATGCATAAGATCATATAGAAGAAATACTGCATATACCTCAAAAAATATTAATCGCAGCACGTAGATATTGTATATTTTTGAAATCAGAAAGAAAAGACGAATCTTAAAATGCAAAAATATACAGGGTGTTCCCTCTCAAAAAATCGACTTCATTGTCACACCCTGTACAGGGTGTCCCAAATTCGTTGTTTTTTTTTGTGGTATCGGGTATTTCTAGGGAAGATAGAAAAAAACTGACCCCCCTTTGCAAAGCTCAAATTTCAAGAGAAGCCTAAAGGTGAAAACCACATTTAGATATAGCAAGCCGTTTTTAAGCTACGGAGTGCTGCATTTTGGGAGGGGTCTATAACTTTTTTGTTTATGAAAATTTTGTTTCTGTGTAAATAGCTTTCTTATAGATCTTTTCTTGAAGAATTTACAGATGTAAACGGTTTTTATTTATCTCTTTTGGTTTTTAAAATATTGCATAAAGTTGTTATTTTTCTTACAGAATAACTCTTTTTTTATTCGATTTTTAAAATCAGCTTAAAATTTCCTTTAGAATGATGTATCACACTCAATATTTAATTTTTTTATTGTTTTCTTTATTTTTATTTTTTAATCACCTCTTTATTATTTTTATAATTTTATAATATTAAAATATTTTAAACCCATTAAGCAAACTAAAATATGTGGTAAAAATAAAAAAAAATACAAAAATATAAAGAAATAAAGGGATCCTCCCATAAAGAAAAATTAATTTCATGTGATATCTCAAAAACTAAACGTGACAAATGAAATTTAAATTAACAGTTGAATTCCTCTTAAAAAAGTGTCTTAAGAATGTTTTCACAGAAATAAAAAATATTAATAAATAAACAAGTTATAGACTCCTTCCCAAAATGCAGACTTTTTAAAAACACCTCATAGTTTAAAAACGGCTTGCTATATCAAAATGCGATTTTCACCTTTAAGCTTCTTTTGAAATTTGAGTGTCGCAAAGGGGGATCAGTTTTTTTAGCCCCTCTTGAAATACCCGAAACCCCCCAAAAACATTGAATTTGGGACACTATGTACATGGTGACGGATAGAAAAAAATTATGTTGGCTTTTAAAGTTGTCATAATTAACCAAAAAATCTCAATTTATTTTCAATGATAAAGTTGCTGAGTGCTCTGGTTATAAAAAACCACCCGGTACCGACATAAAATCATACCTAAAAATTAGAATTGACCATTATTTTATACCTTGAATTTTTTATTATACGTTAAGCTCTTCGATCTCGCGCCAATCACGGTATTCGCGCCAATAATTTAAATTAGACATTTTGACGTTAATTTTGGCGCATGCTCCTTTGATGGAATTCATCTCGGTATTTAACGACTCGTCGAAATTCGAGCGAGGTCCAGATGCGGAAATCAAGTTTGACTTTCACCCGATTTTGGGGGAGTACTCCTTCTCACTCGTTCAAGAATTCATACACAGTCCAGGAACCATCGAAGATATAACATATTTTCTTGGATGACGGAACGCAAATTCCATTTGTTGTACGGTTTTATGACTGTCCAATGTGATGATGGAGCGGACTTTAATTTATTTTGAACAGTGGCGGCTGGTGACGTTATAAATTGGGGGGGGGCAGAAATTTAAATTGCATGAAAAATGAGATAAAAAAACTTACAGAATCAATTTTATTTTGGGCAGCTACTTGGTGTAGTATTTAGTTTATTTGTTTATAGATAAAGTCCATTCGCCTTTCTTTTTTATGGCTCCGTAGAGCAACATCAAAAATCCGTTCCTAACCTACCAAGTATATGTCTATTATTTTCTGTCACATTTTCATTATGTTCACCCATATGACAAGAATCAAAACAACGTTAAAAACACACACTTTTTTAAGTTTAATAGGTCGCTTTTTAACGTTATTTTTAAAACCACGTTAAAAACACACCGAAATAACGTGGTTTTGAAAATAACGATAAAAAGCGACCTATTAAACTTAAAAAAATGTGTGTTCTTAACGTTGTTTTGATTTGTGCTATGTGGGCAGTAATGTTTTCCAAATAGGCACTATTCAATTGACACCTAATATCATTCTTGCCTAGCATAGAAAATTCTATGTGGTTATTTCAATGAGTATCACTTACTTTGTGTCTTTTTAACTTTTCACTAAAGTGCTTGTTGAATGCTGCCAGTTATTTTTTCTTTATTGTTTTATTTTGAATTTTTGGGAAAACCTAACCTTAAAGTTTGTTTTGATATTTTTGGGCTTTTTGCAAAAACCTTCAAAAAAGAAAGTCCTGTTTGGGAAAAATTCCGATCAGGTGATAATTTCTCTCTTTGTTGAAAGTTATTTTCTTTTTGATCACCTGATCATTTTGTTAAAATCATTCGCGTTTTTTGCTCACGCTGGGAGTTTGAAGCGCCACCCTGTGTGTGACAGGGGAATGAAGACTTCACTTCCGACAAAAAACTAAAAGAAGTCACACGTGTTTTGGTTGAAGACCGAAATTCCAGTCGCAAGAAGGGGCGGTGCCGCCAGTGAAATTTTGGGACTGCTGCAGAATTACAGAAGGTAAGCTTCTAGCGTGTTGCCGATTTTTTCCTTTGTTTTTTAATTTAATAGACTGTTTTCCCAGGCGGGGCGAATTTAATTTTGGGGTTATTTTATTTGGGATATCTCTAGTTTTTCTCCCCTTCAGGGCTCAGATCTATATTTGGTCCTTCGAGCCGGATGTTTTGAAAAAGCCCTTTGGATTTTACAGTTTTTTTTTGTTAAAAAATTGGTAATTTTATAGTTTTTTTGCAGCAACCATATTTTATCGTTTTTTTTTGCCAGATTCGGACATTGTTGCTTTTGTACCGGTTTTTTTTGAGTCCGCATGGTTTTGAAGGTTGGTTGCCCTGAGTTTGGTTTATGACCTCGTGCGGCGATAAAAAAAAACCCCCGTTCGACATTCGGCTTCGGCCCGGGCCCCCGTTCTTTTTTCTTGCTGGCTGACATTTCATTGACGTTTGTGTGCTCTAACCTCACAACTTCACGTGTTGTTTTGTTTACCTCCGAGGTTAGAAAATTGTTGATTATTCGTCGGGTTTCGAATTTGTTTGTGTGAAATCCGTCGAAATTTACCTTCGTTTTTTGCTTTCGTTAAGAGCGAGATTGTTGCCGCGTTCTTAGCGAACCGTACCCGGGTGTTGATAGCGAAAAAACCTACTTTTTTGTATCTGATAAAAACCGCTTTGTCATGTCTGTGTTTTGTGATATCACATATTTAACAAGACAAATAAAGCAAAAAAAAGCATTTCATTTTTCACAACCGCACAACCAGTTTTCAGCATCGTATAATTTTTTATTAAATTCTCTATTAAAAGTTTTTTTGGAATACCTCGATTATGGTTAATTTTTAGGTCCGGTCTATGTGGCCCTAAAGATTTTATTTGTAATCGGAGTTCATATGTCAACGTATTTAAATTTGCACAGTTAATTATGTAATCGACGGTATTCATTTGCATTTTAAAAACAAACGATAACAAAAACAAACAATGACACGCGATCAAAACAAACTTATACGTCTTCACTAAGGATAGAACGGGCTTCGTAGCAAGAGCAAGGACGTAAAACAAACGTTCCTCCCGCCCCCGCTCGAGAACATCTACCCAAATCCCGCTGAAAAAGGGGTGAAATTGAAACCTTGCCCCGCGCGGCGCTGCCGGCTTGTAATTATTTACGCTAAAAAAGTTCACTTAATCGCTAGCTGTTATCCACAGATAATAAAAAGAACCAGGTAATCATGTTGTAAGGAAAGATTTAACTTTTTTAGATAAATCAATTAAAAATACTGTTATGTCTAGTTTTGGGAGGACACAAAATAACAACAAAATAAAGTTCAAAACGGATAAAATTTAAATTGTCAAAAAACCGAACAAATTATCTCTAAAGACAAGATTGGAAAGGTCAGCTAACATTTTTATAACTTATTCTGGGCATTGAAAATATCAACAAGAAAAGAATTGCGAACTTTTATAGTTATAATAAAAATGCATGCAAACTGTGTCTGTATTAATTTGAGGTACTTCATATGAAGTGAGCAGACGCGCGGTGTGTGGTTAAGGGTCGGTTTTTTAATGGAGGGTTAGCCCTGACCCGTGGGTTATCTTTGATAGCTGTTTTTTTTTGGCACGTGGTAAGTATGTCAGTCATCTCTTTTTTTAACCCACGTGTCAGGGCTAACCCTCTATTGATAAACCGGCCCTTAGGTAGTAAAACTAACTCGACGCT
Source organism: Aspidapion aeneum (assembly GCA_963576565.1). Taxonomy (NCBI): domain Eukaryota; kingdom Metazoa; phylum Arthropoda; class Insecta; order Coleoptera; family Brentidae; genus Aspidapion; species Aspidapion aeneum. The sequence goes on along the minus strand of OY755043.1, from coordinate 8,795,501 downwards.
TTTCAACTCCAAACTGTCATAATTTCCGACTTGCAATTCGAAGTTAGTGTAATTCTAACCTATACTTGGAAATTCTCGATTTTTGCAATTTATTGGTTTTGCAGTATATTTGGAATTGGTTCTTTAAATTTAATTCATGCATATTTGTGTATCAAATTAATAACAGTAATGAAATTAATAAAAATAACTTAAGTAATAAAAATGTATTAAAAAAAATCAAATAAATAATAAAAAAAAGCTCGTAAATAAAAAAAACTCTATAAATAAAAAAAAATGTGTGTGCTAAGACACAGCCTACGTTTAGGTAGGCTGTGCTTAAGACCACACGGCAGAAGTGTAAAGTATAGTAAACTTCAATAAGGCGAAATTAATAATACTGGCCTTCATCTGCATCATCATATCGCTCGCTGAATGTTACTTTCACAGTTAGTCGACTCGAGCCGACTTCACTCGAATGAGCGTTAAATAGCCGGGCCGGAAGGCTTAGTTCAATTCACTACCCACAAAAACTGCTCCTGGATCCTACCCTTGATAGGTTCTTTTGTTGATAAAATTTTGCTGCTAATCACAGAAATGTAAGAGACGAAAAATGCTACGTTTCGTGGTTATCAGCTTGAAAATAAATTTCACGAATACGGTTCCAAGAGCCATCACTTCACTGGGCCAATGGTTCTTTAAATGGGCGAGTTTGTAAAGTAATCTAATTTCGCTCACCGATGACATCGGTTTTTTTGACATATGACGTATTACATTCATCTGACATTTTTGATCGGTGAGTCCGATGACCATCGAAAAATAAAAAACGCGATGAAATAAGATTTTAACCATGCTTTTTTCGATTTTTTATTTTTTTATAAAAGAGTCTGCACAAGCACATGGAAACAAATTTTCAAGGCAACCTTCAATTCTGGAATGCCGCGGTCTGGTGATACAAACTCCAGATCTTCATCATCATAGTTTTGAGTCACTATCTATATCTTCCAAGATGTCCATCGCAACTTTGCTTACTCACACCGTGGGGCATTTAACAAAAAAAACAACAAAAAAATTTTAAAAATCAATCAGCCGAATAAAAACAAGAAAAAGCAGCTGATTTTGAAGTAACTAACATTCATCGAAGATTGCTCACCGACTAGGGTTACCAGATGAAAACGACTCTCACCAGGACCAGCCGTCAAGAAAATCCGGACAAAATCCGGACGTCAAAATTTTTTCGATGCCACACACAAAAAATCAACTTTTTTTTTATTGAAACAATAACTAATAAATAAGATAATATACCTACTATTTCATAGGTACTTTTCACTGCTTTGTATTTTATTCAACAGCGTTGAATTTTTAGGCAGAAGTACAAAATTGTAAAATTCTGAGCACCTCATATTTCTTAAATTGTATGAAGTCATGAGTATTCCTTTTACATATTTCTTTCTTTGGTCCACTGGGTAGAAATACTTGCATTAAAATATTTTGCCCATTTTTCGTGGGTAGGCAGATTGTGGTCATCAGAAGTAAAATTGTCTGATATGTCCTTTTTTAGATTACAAACTTCATCAAAAAAAAAAACACGGCAGAAGTGTAATTCAACAAGGCGAAATTAATAATACTACTTTAAGCGGGGTCTTAACATAACGTTTTACCTTACGTCTTGCCTGTCAGTCAAAAGGGTCAAGTATGACGGTTGAAAGACTAGCGTAGACACTTGATAGTTTTAACGTACGTTTTTAGATCAGTTTTTGATACAAAACGATGGTTTTATTGAAAAACAATGCGTGATCCGGTCAGTTCTCTAGGCGATCTTCCGTCTTAAATCAGTTCAAGTAAAACGTCCGTTTTTCCGTCTACACACAAAGTTTTACTTGATGCGTTTTGACTGAACAGGCAAGATGTAAGGTAAAACGTTATGTGAAGACCCCGCTTAAAGGTGATATCACACTGCTAAATTTATCGACGATTATTGTTTAATTACATTTTTTGAAACTAGTTTATTTTGCATTACTTTAAAATCCGGACGTTTATGAAAAATCCGCCCGGACTCAGCCGGACGTAGTAAAAATCCGGACGTCTGGTAACCCTATCACCGACCCCCAGAGTCGGTGAGCATTGATGCCATCGATTGGTGACTTAGTGGAATTCATCAGATAATTTACAAACCCGATGGATTTCAACGAATTGCACTGATGAATTTAAGAACTTGAGTGTTGTCATCGATTGCTTTACGAACTCGCCCAATTATCGACGGTTGACGTTGACACATTTTTGACATTTGGCTTTTATTTCCAGTCACAGATTAGGTTAAATAAGATTAGTAAATTTCCAGTTTTTACGTTTTTCAGGCGGTGTTTTCACGGTTTTTCCTTGTTGCTGTAAAAATTTATTTGAATTTGTTAAAGGTCTTCTTATTTTTGTTACATATTTAAAAAACTCCTTTTGATTTCAAAAAATTTTGGGCAAAACATTTTAAAACCGATTCCCGCCTTTTCTAAAAGCGTTTACGTCTGCGCATTGTCCATTTTGCCGTCGTCCATTGCTTGGCTTGGCGTTCCTACAAGTAACGCCGAATCCTCCAACGCATTTTTATCCCGCATTTCTCGTTTTCTGCTCAAAAATTCCTTCGATCAAGGCAAAAGCAGGTAAGCAATTTAATAATAACTTTATTCTAGCTGTAGACCCTGTGTAGAAACATTTTTCATAGCCGGATTCGTCGATGTAGCCAAGATGGCCGTTTTTTGCATTGATTGTCCTCCATTATTGCATTCGGCTTGCAGAAAATGTTTTAACAATTTTCCCTAAAAATGCGGCATCCTAATCTTAAATTTTTGCCTAATTAGGTGCCTTTCTCCCCAGCAAATAGTACTTCATACTACTTAATTATTTTTTTAAATTTAATTGCACTCAAGATTCAAGCTCTTTGTCTTGTAGGGAAATTACTTGTGGGTAATGTTGCAATATTTTATCTGTAAACTTTTTTAAATGTAACCCCTGATTTATAAGTTGCCGCTCACGGTTCACCGTTCGTAAACGTCATTTTAGCATTTCCAGGTTGCCTTCTTCTCTTTGCATCCGTTCAGTAATAATAACCTAAAAATATTGTTTTTTTCACAGTTTTTTGGTTTAAAATTGAGCCTCTAACCTTTTCTAACTTAGCTTTTGTCATAAAGAAAAAAGAATAAACATGGCCGACTACAAATCTCTAACAGCATAAGATAAAGATTAATTTCCCCTTGCACAGGAGAACGAAGATAAGTTGAAAAGCACATTTTTGAGAAATTGCCAGTTAAAATTTTTTTGTACATTTCATAGTTCATTTCCTGACCAAAAAAAAAAAATAAAAAACAAAAACTTAGGTTAGGATAGTGAAATCTACTAATCTTAATGTGCCCAGTAAATCCCCCTTCTCCGTCGAAAACCCCCAAAAGCTAGTTAACTCAAAATGCAAATTTTTTGACTTGTCTCCGTTCTCCTGTGCAAGAGGGAATTATCTCCAACTTTTGTGAATGGCAAAGCCAAACTGTAGTTCAACTTTACCAAATGGCAAGGTATAAATTGGGAGTAAAGGTCAGTTCAGCCCTAGATTACATTAAATTACATTATCTTATCCTAAATCAAATTAGACTAAGAAATTTTCTCAATTTTCACAGTTTTTCCAAAGTTTTTACTTGTATTTTCTGTAAAGATCTTATTTTATGCCTTTAGGAACTTTCCTAACTAAAAAAATAACAGTTTTTTCACAAAAAATCTCTTATGTTAGTCTAATTTGACTTAGGGTAAGTTAATTTAATTTGGTCTAATGTAATTTATGAGGCTGAACCGAACTTAATTTGTTCAAAATAAAATACTTGTATATAAAAACAAATAGTGTATTGCACTCTTTAACAGATTTATAAATGCAGTTCTTGTCCTCAGTACCTTTATTCTTCAATCCTGTTTTGGAGAATAAGTATCTTTAAGCCTGATTCTGACTATGTAATTTTTTATTTTCCCAAAAGTCACTGTAATTGGTGATTGAAATAGAACATGTTCTAAATGGAACATGTAACCAAAAAAGTGCAAAATTACATTTTATGAAACCCCAAAATGTCATCTCAGCAAACATTAGGTAGAGACCCTGTATGTATGACATATTTTTACAAAAGAGAGAGACACAACAAACCCATCAAAGTCACTGAAATTATCATTTTTTGGTTCTTGCCAAGTTGGGGCCTGTCAATGGACACACGAATTTTGCGAAAATTTTTTTTTAGGCTTAAAAAGGGCTTTTTTAAGAATAATGACAAAAAAAATTTTTTGTGGATTATGCAGTATTTTTTGAAAAAAATGGAAAAAAAGTCCTGTAAAATGAGCTGTTTAACCTCACTTTTTTCAATAACAACAGCATGGCTGCCAACCAAAATGCACCTGAAATATGTTTCAAAAAGGCAATGTTGCCAGATTGCCACAAAGTCGTCAAAATTAGGGAAAAAATAGACTTTTACTGTGTGGATAAGATTTATTTAAAAAACTTACTTTAAAAACATTATTCAAACATCAAAACTACATAAAAACTTAAACACTTTTTAACTAAACCTAACCTAAGCAAAAAAGCATATTTGAAGTAGAAATTGAATAAATGAAACCTAACCTAACTCAAACTTAACCTAACCTAATCAAACATAATTTATTGGGCTGTCTAACAAAACATATGATCAAATCCAAGATGTCTTCCATAGGACAAACAAACCGATTTCCCATAAGCCGTAATGTTAACAAAAACGTAAATTTTACAAAAACGACAAGAGCTTTAGTCTCAAAAATTAATCAGTTTTAAGAACAGATCCTTTGTGTATGTGGGAAAAATGTGTTTTTCTTAAAAATATTAAACTAAAGCGAGAAAATCTGAAATAAAAGGGACCATGTTTTCTTCAAAAAAGTAGGTTATGTTTTTGTTTATTTTGTTTTTTTTTAACTTTTTTTCTAGTTTTTTCACTTATTTTAAATTATTACATGGGCGCACCAAGGGGGCGGGGAGGCTAGGGGCCCGGACCCCCCCAAACCACATATTTTTTTAGATATTTTCCATATATTTCATGAATAAACAGGAAAAATAGCATAAAGTACATCATAAGCCTCTGGGGGCCCCCTAAAGGTATCGGACCCCCAAAGGTTTTTGAAGTTTTTTGACCAATGAATCAATGAACTATCAGCCCAACATAGGGAAAAGTAGTTCTATTCAAAGAGCTCACTTCAAGGCTCACTTCATAGAGGTTTTTTCAGGTTTTCTATTAGCATCTTTTGTTGTACTTGACTAAACCTTTTGCTAAGTAATAGGCCTTCTATAGCGTTAAACTGTGAAAAATATTTCACTATGATTTTTAGGTTTAGACAAAGTTTAATTGTTTTAACCCTCCAGTAGTGACAGGAAAAAGAGGCACAACTTATAGGTAGGTCAGTCCAACAGATCAATATGCACATATGAGTTCCAACCGAGGTTGGTCAAACTTCTAATAAGTACTTTACAAAATATGTTTATTTAAAAAAATATAAGTAAACATTATATAAAAAAAAACTTGCAAAATTAAAATACAGTTTTTCCTTGTCATTGGCCTCACACACTGTACATCACCATATGATTTTCCATGAACTATAATACATGGGGCTTAAGTACGGTCAAACCTAAGGTTCATCAGCTCACAACAGTAAGTACTGTTCAAATTTTACAACAGTACAATATTCGCTGTTGTATTACTACTGTTACTATTACTTTTATTACTGTTTTTTTGTAACAATATTTGCTCAATTATAAATCTAAAAGTTTATGCAAATAAATATATACTCTACTCTACAATTGGGTGTAACAGCATATGACCCATTAGGAGTATTAGAACCCAAGTTTTTTTGAGATAAATTGAAAAAAGTATCTGAGGGAACTTATTTGTTTTTCTTGTGGTCATCTAAGTCAACAAAGATTACTTTTTTTTCCATCTATTATTAATGATGCCATAAAAATTTTTTTTTGGTAATAAGCTCAGAACAGTACCCTAGAAATTTTACGACAGGACTTGTAGTAGGTCCAGTCAGATTCTATACAAATTTTACGGTCTACAAGTTTTAGGTGTCAAAAAGTATGGAAATAAAGGGAAATGTGAACCAAAATAGTTTCAGATAAAAAGAGGTTTGAGTTAGGGAGATTGTCAAATTTACCAGTTTATTCTAAACTGTTTTGAGGTCTGTAAAATAAATATTTATTAAAGAAAAAGAAACTTTGATGATACAGGACTTCACTCGACACTATACAGGATGCTACACTACCAAGAGTTTATTTAAGAGTTTTGTAGGATGGTGTACAAATTTGGTTCAGCTCATTATTCACACTTTAACCTCATATTGTTTTCCTTTTCTTTCTTCTCTGGACCCTTTTTTCAACCATTTTTAAAATTTTTCAACCATTTTGAAATAATAATCCATTCAGGAGAGACCCAGTCATGATCATTGCTGTATTCTAGTTTTGAAAGTTGCTTGCCTAGAATAGTAAAAAAATCATAGTGAAATATTTCTTACAGTTTAACACAATTCTATGTTACACTTCTGCAAAAGGTCCACTCAAGCACAAAAAAAGATCCCAATAGAAAATGTTGCCAAAATGGCTGTTACACATTTATCCAAAACAAACCTGACAAAAAACTTTCGAATATTTCAATTTATCCTCTGTTAAGTCAGGTAATAGAGCACTTATCCACTTTCTTTTCCCTTCTTTGAGCTGAGACCTAGTTCATTTAAATCAAGATGATTTTTTAAGGTGAAAATACTTGGCATTCCATCAAAACTAACATTATCAAGCTCTCCCCAGCTGCCACAATTCATAACAGCACAGAAACTAATAATAATGATTCAAACTGAGTAAAAAACTGGAAAAAAAGTAAAAAAAAACAAAAGTAAATAAAAACATAACCTGACTTTTGAACAAAACATGGTCCCTTTTATTTGAGATTTACTGGCTTCAATTGATTTTTTTAAAGAAAAACGCATTTTTCCCATGTGTACAAAGGTTCAATACTTAAAACAGCATCTTTGTTGTGACTTAAATCGTTTCACTTTTTTTATAAATTACGTTTTTGTTAACATTGCGGCTTATGGGAAAACGCTTTGTTTGTCCTATGGCGACCATCTTGGATTGAAAAACAGCTGATCGTGACAGTTCGTTAGACAAGCTAATTGTAATGAAACCTAACCTAACCTAACTGGATCAAACATAATTTATTGTAATAAAACCTAGATAGTTGGCTTTTATTAAGTTTACTTCTTGCAAATATGCAACTAAATCTTTATCAGACTTAGATAATCTCATTAACCTCATGGAGGTTGTGGATTTCCATTTTGAAAATGGCAAAAAATAACCACACCACAAGAAGCAAAAAATAAACTAAAAGAAACTGGGATTCCCCCTTCAAATAAAAGACAACAATGGCGGGAAACATATACACAAATTTGGCAACAGCGCACAATTTTTGTTTTTCTTGTTTCCAACCAAAAATTTATTCCAAGGTAATGTCACCTGTAATGTAAACAAAATTAAATACAAGTTTTTGTAGGCGATTTTCCGTATAGTTAGATTTTACCAAAACCTAATAAAAAAATTGTGTTTCTTGATATTATCCGCATCTAAATATGCTTAAAAATATCTAAATTAGTGTTTGCAAGTGAAGTAGCGATAGAAAAATGTTTAGTTTTTGTGTCTCTAAAGTCGACAAGAACTGCCTAGTTCATTGGTGTTTCACTAAAATAATTTAAATTGTCAGCAGTGAGTGACATCAATCATCAGTGGCGTATATACAGGGGGGGGCTGGGGCCCCCCTCCGAACCGAACCGAACCCCCCCCCCCCCAGAAGCTAAGGTTTTTTTGGATATTTTCAACATATTTCATGAATACAAACATAAAATAGCATAAAATACCGCCTCATGAGGTCTCGGGCCCCCCCCCCCCCAAAACTGTCTCGGGCCCACCCCGTAACTTTTTTCTATATATGCCACTGTCAATCATCATGCAACATTTAAACAAACACGTTTGTCCGCACCCCCTGTATAAGTTTTGTTAAAAATCATTTATTTTTATTTTCCCATGCTTATGAATTGACAAGGACAGAAGGTGCATCTCTCTTTAAACATTGCTAGAGTATAGAGGACCGATATTTTCATAGTTTGATTTTGACTTATGGCCAATTCTTTTGGGAAAAAAGTGCAGCACTGGTGTGCCACTAGTGCAGTTTTCATATTCTTTTTGGAAAACTAGTGCAATTTTTTGTATTCTTCTGACCCACTGACAAGCCCAGTGTTGCACATTTTTTGGCACTTGCTCTCCAAGCTCGTGTTGCACTGGGGCACCAAAACAGGGTCAGTGGACCACAAACTGTTTCAAAAGAATTTGCTATTAAAAAAATTTGACTTTGAAGAGTTTATCGCGTCTCTTTTATTTAAAATATGTCATACATACAGGGTCTCTAACATTAGGTAAACAACATTTGTTTACCTAATGATTAAAAATATTTTTAGCTCACACATATACTATACTATAGTAGTGTGAGCTATGGTGATCCTAATTTTTTTGACATATTGTTTAAAGAAAATGTTCAATCAGTTTTTTAATCAATAATCTTTCCAGCAATGTACCACTGTCACTGGTAAGATTTGGTTTCTTTTAAAAAATACTTAATTGGTCTTGTGTTAAGAGATCTAATATATGAAAAATATTTATTTATAATTGTTTTTTAATTACAATTATAATTATGCTTGAATGCTTTACCAAATGTAAAATAAAATATTTTTGGTTTTTTTTTTAACATAATCTTTTTATATTCTTGAAGGGGCTTGAGCACCCTCTCTTGTATATGCCCATAGTAGTAGTAGTAGTAGTAGTAAACATGCTTTATTATCAAAGGAAAATTACACCTTATTGACAAAGCAAACCTAATTAACTAATAATTTTTGTTCAAATAATAATGTCAAAGTTGCAAGAAACAAATAATTAAAATAGTACAAAAGCCAACAATCATATAAACAAACAAATAAAATAAACAAAAAATATAAATTATTTAAAAAATGTTTAAAACAATAAAATATTTAAAACAATTGTTTATATATAAAATAAAAAATGTAAAATAAAACTATGCCTAGATGAAATAGAACAAATCAAAATAAAGATAGACAAAACAAATTAATAAAAGCAGAAGCTTATAAAGTAGTTTAAAAATTAAAATTATATGCATAAAAATAAGTTATTATACTTAGATGCATTCTATAATGTAGATTTAAACAATGTTAAATAAATAATAAGAAAAAATACAAAACATAAGAATACACAAAAAATTTAATTAAAATAAAAATAAAAATAAAGTTGGTTGATTAGGATAAAATACTGTTAAAAAAAACTATACATTCTTCACAAAATTTAAAACTGGAAGTTGAGGAATTCCTCCACTGTGTAGAATACCTCATGGAGCAAAATCGTTTTAAGTTCCTTTCGAAACTTGGAAACAGCTAAAATTTTTTTAAGGGTTGCAAGTAGATGATTATAAAGTTTAATACCTTGATAGATAATAGATTTTTGAACAAAAGTTGAATGGGAAGTGGTAGTAGAATGAGGGGGAGAGTTTCTCAGAGTTTTACTTACTTACACAAAAAAATTAAAGTGGATAAATTAATGGCTCTTGCAATTTTTTTTTATTTTAAACTAGGTTGTGCAAAAAATCAGAGTTGACTTGTAAATCCCTGTTAAAAAGCTTATTGAAAAAGTTGTTTTTTGAACAATAATAATTATGCTTGAATGCTTTACCAAATGTAAAATGAAATGTAAAAAATATTTTTAGTTTTTATTTAGTATTTAGAATTTTTATTAAATATTCAAATAATTCAGAACAATATCATATAATTCATTAATAGGTTTGCTTAAAGTTAATTTTAACTAGAATTTAATCAAGAAAAGCACCTGAATGTGCTTAAAACTTTAAAGATACAAATCACATAATAAAAAACTGAAATCTGGATAAAAACTAACACAAATACAAACACACAGTTAATAGAACACAGGTTTTCAAAAAACAATGAACACAGTATTCCGATGCATGGAAGTTTATGTTTTCAGCTTTTTTGGCTTGTTCTGAAAATTTTATTTTATTGGTAGGTAACAAATTGTCAAAAAAGGCACCTTTAATTTGTTTTTAATATACTTAAACTTTTCAATATAGTGTCACAAGTTTTAACTATTGCTTTAACAACCAATATTATAGTTATAGTACAAGGACAAATAACAAGTTAAGAACTGATTTTGCTAGAACAAAACTAAGACAAGATTCACCGATTCACAAAAGTGTGAAAGTTTACAATAGTATTCCAGACAATGTACTGCAGGGATCTAACAAAAAAGTGATACATAATCTCAAAAAACATATAAGGGAAAACCGAAGACAATAAAAGGACATGAAATAAAACTACATTTCTTTATTAGAATAAATATTTATTTTGTTTGGTAAAATGTTAAGTTATAAGGCCTCGGTGCCAGTTTATTGTTAACTGTTTTGAGGTCTGTAATAAATTGCTATTAAAAAAAAAAAAAAAACCTAAAAATTGAATAGAACCCATAATTTGTTTGCTTTAGTTGTTGCCACTTGATACTCTGAATAAACCTTTGTATATAGGACCTATCAAATCAAAACTCTTGAAATACCTAAGGGCACATTTGTAAATTATGTAACATAAAAATTCAGGATTTTTGATCCCCTCCCTCCCCCTGATATAACACATTTCAAAATCAAAGTGTAACACATTACTAAATACCCCTCCCCCCCCTAGTGTTACATAATTTAAGAATGGTCTCTAAGCAATTAGTTAATTAAGTTTTTATTTTAATTGTTTTTGAGGTTTAGGTGACATACATATGACATTTTTAATATTTTTTAAAAGTAATCCAAATGCTTTTTTTAAACTGGAATTTAAAATTTTTTAAATAATTTTAGTGATTACAGACTTAGGTGAAATTTATCTGTTTTATTATTCTTATTTTTATATTTAGACCCAAATATGGGCAGAAAACGCAAGGAAGACTCTGGATCTGAACATGAAGATGACCCTGAGCCTTTTGAAGCCTCTGGCAGTGACCCAGAATTTGATGTTGAGGTAAGTGCTTTTTTTAATTAATTACAGTCGAACCTCTCTAACTCGAACCTCTATAACTCGAACCTTTTTACATGTATTTTAAGGACATTATACAACTCAATGATTTTAACCTATGTAACTCGAGTTTCTATAACTTGAACTCTCCATAACTCGAATTGTTTTGGTTATCCCTTCAGGTTCGAGTTATAGAGGTTCGACTGTATCTTTTTTTAAAGAAACTGAAAATTACATTACATTTCCAAAATTCTTCAACAAAATTATTTATCCTTTTGGCTTGGGCACCTCAAACTTAGTGTATAAATATATTTTTGATTGTATTAAAGGATTGTATTCTTAAAATTTCCATTATAATATATTAACTTTAATGAATTTTTTGTGTAATTTTTTTTTTCTTGATTTTTTTTTTGTTATTCTTTTATTTTCTATTACTTCATTTTAAATATTATTTTGTTAACTTAAAAAAAAAACACTTTAACGATTTAATTTTACATTATCCTTACCTTTATTTGTTTTTTCAACTAATTTGTTTTAACAGGAGGAAAAAAGTAAGCAAACTGGTCGCCGAAAATCGTCTCGGGCTGTGAAAAAATTTAAAAAACCTGTAAATGAAGACAGTGAGGATGATGATGAAGAGCCAGAAAATGAGGAAGACTCAGATGATGAGGATGCTCCCAAAAAGTAAATATTTTAATACACAGAAAACATATCAAATATTTACAAACAAAACATTCATTTTCTTTAATCAAAACAAGTTGTTTTTCTTGATTTAAACCATCATCATCTCATTTGAAAAAAAAATGAAACATTTTTTATTAAAAATATTGCTTTTTCATAAAAATTTTCTTGATTTTTCAGGAAACGAAAAACACCTGCAAAGAAAGGTGGGAAAGCCAAAGCTGCTTCTCCCAAATCCAAAAAGGCTCCAGCTAAGAAGGCTAAAGAAGATTCCGAAGAAGATGAAGGGGAGGAGGATGAGATAGAAGAAGAAGAGGTAAAAATCTGAATCAACTCAATATATTATTAAAATGCCTTTTTGTCAAATGTTTACCAATCTGTTCCATTACACTTGCAAAAAATTAATAGTTAAATAAAAAGGCAAAATTCTTTCCTATCATACTTATTTTAAAAATTCGTAATTTATAAAGTAAACAAAATGACAAAAATTTATTCATATGATAGTTGTATTGTTTTAGCAAAAAAGAGTAAACATTAACTCTTTCATTTTCAAGATATTAAATAAAACCACCATAAATCTAGACATGTTTAAAGAAATATATACCGTATAGTAAAATGATAAAGTACTGGTTATAAGTTTTGTTACAAATACACCCTTAGTTACTTTAAACAAATATATAATATTTTATACATGGATGATTCTACAAAAATATGGATATCATTTTTGGTCATTGCCTTTAAATAACAGTACAGCACAGTAAATAATTTTTTTTTTTTTAATTTGTGTAACTAATTAGGTGTAAGCTAAGAAACATTTATTTTCCCAAATTTTAGGAATTATTGCATAAAAATTCCAGAGGAATGAGTTTTTTAATGGTTTTCCAATTTAAATCAAAATCTATTTAGACTACTTAAGTTTTATATAAACAAAGTTCCTATACTTTAAAACAATCAACAAAAAAATTATACTATTGATATCAGTCGAATATTTACTTACCAGAGGGATGATAATTGAAGCGTTCCTTTTGAATTTCTCTGAAAAAAACTAATTTTCTGCCGAAAATAAAAAGATCTATAACTTAAACCAAACTAAAGTTGACATTATCTGTCACAACTTGTCACCCTCACAAGTAAATTAGATATCCAGGGCCGTCTCTTTCTCTAGAAATTAACTGGTGGTATTCACAAATATTGTGTTATTAAAAATGGAGCAAGTTTAAAATTGTAAAATTTTCCGGAGAAGATGTAAATTCGGATTTTCAAAACTATGACTGCAAACTTAAGTTTTATCAATTTTTTGATAAATAGTTAAGACTTGGTTAAATATTATTTATTAGGATGTTTTTTTCAATTTGAGTTTTTAATATTTGTTTTGGGACTACACCAGAGGAATGAGGTATTTGCTTTGTTAAAAAAAAAATTATAAACTTGCAATTTTTTTTATACATTAAACTCAAATGCTCCATAAAGAACACATTTCGTTTTAAATCTTATAACTAAAACTATGCTTTATTTGCAGTCTGTGTTTGAAAAATATGCATTCCCACTCCACAGCACCATTTTTGTAGAATCATCCACATACATTCTCCGATATGTTCTTTGAGAAAAATTTGAATGTTTTAACAGTAACCGATTCTCATTTTTTACTAGAATGAAGACGACGACGAAGAAAACGGCAAAAACAACGGCTCAGCGGATTCCGATTCTTCACAAGGTAACCAGGGGCAGAGCAGGGGAATCCATCGCAAGTTTATTCCAAAAACTATTTATTCTGAGGACTATGCTGTAAGTACAAATACCTATTTTCGTTTGTTTGGGGTCTTTATTGCGCATTAGTAGTATCGCGCATTGCATGTACTTCTCTAAAAATTTAAAAAAAAATACAAAATGAAAGAGTTAATGTTGAAGGGTGAGTACGGAATTTTAAATATTTTAACAGTCCTTTTTAAATTTTAACATAGGTTTATAATGTGTACATTGTTGTTATTTTCTATATGGTATTATGGTTTGCTACAGGTTTTATTTGTTATTGTTGTTTTTATATGAATAGCTGATTGATCTCTTTGTGCGTATTTTATTGAGCTACCCATCAGTTACTATAGTGACAAAATTTTTTGAACCTTTGTATAAAAATTTTTATATATGTATATTAAAAAAAAGAAGAAAAATAAACCATAATTATTTCTTTATATAAATAAATAAAAAAATCAGTTACATATACATTAAAAGGGAAAAAAATATTTAGGAAAAAAATAATAAATTGTCAATAAGGTCATTTTAAATGTTATTTATTGGGAAAAGAATAATAATTTTTAATTGGTGATGTATTAATGTGCCGTATTTTGTATTATCTTACTAATGAGTTGTAACCTTTTTAGTCTGATGAAGACAAAAACCATTGTCGAGACGTTACCGATGGATTAAAACGTATATTTACCAGAACAACAGTGTCCTTATTCCCACTAAATTTACCTATAAAAAAAAACTTTTTTTTGTGTATATTTATGCCAAACATAGATGTATCCAACAAAGATAGCCTGACTCTTCTTTTTTTTCGTGAGCCCGCCTTTTAAAGTTGTCTCTATTATCCCTACCAAAAGTCGCCGAAATCGGGGATGGCTTGTGTCGTCGCGCGTCGCCGAACCTCGTGCCCATTTGCTTGCTGTACTCTTAGAGGCGGAACAGGGCGGTGCTCTGTATCCAATAGAATTTAATAAAGGCGGGGTACAACTTTCGCTTTTAATAATCACTTTGGAACAGCCGGTATATGTTGTACTTGAGTGGATATCTGTAATTGGATTAAGCTATTGATATCCCTATGTGAAAATATATTTTTATAGTTATTTATTTTGTTTTAGACTGGTTCTTTCGTAATCCTCAAAAAAGACGCGCATACCGCGCATAAAATATTAGTACCAGCGCATTGCATGTACTTCTCTAAAAATTAAAATTTCTCACAAAAAAAAACTTTTTTTTGTGTTTTTTTATGCCAAACATAGATGTATCCAACAAAGATAGCCTGACTGTTATTTTTTTTCGTGACCCCGCCTTTTAAAGTTGTCTCTATTATCCCTACTAAAAGTCGCCGAAATCGGGGATGGCTTGTATCGTCGCACGTTGCCGAACCTCGTGCCCATTTGCTTGCCTTACTCTTAGGGGCGGAACAGGGCGGTGCTCTGTATCCAATAGAATTTAATGAAGGCGGGGTACAACTTTCGCTTTTAATAATCACTTTGGAACACCCGGTATATGTTTTACTTGAGTGGATATCTGTAATTGACTTAAGCTGTTGATATCCCTATGTAAAAATATTTTTATAGTTTTTTTTTTTTTAGACTGGTTCTTTCGTAATCCTCAAAAAAGACGCGCATACCGGTGCCGAAAAACATCCGTGCGTCTGGAGAATAGATGGAAAAGCCCTGTTGCAAAAGTATGAAGCTTTTGATGAAGAGGAAAAAGTTAGACATAAGAATACATCTATTGTAAGTACTACACAACTTATTTGTATTACCGTTTTTGTGCCTGTTTTAGACAACCGGATTAATTGATCGTTTAGGCCGACAAACTTGTCATGTTCCTTTTTTCGTGTTTCAATTTTACAACAATACACAAAAAACTATTACACTCTTGACTACACTCTTAATTTAACTAAATAAAAGCAAAATAATCTGGTAACACCGTAAAAGACCAGAAACGATTCTTTTTCCTCTGAAAATTCTTAACACAATATCGCCATTGACTTTCAAACACAGTTTTTAAGCAACAGAAAAAATATTGTCAATTATAATACTAGTTCTTTACTGTAACTTTTTCCTCTTGTAATTTACGAGATGAAAAAAGTAACAGTAAGGAATTTGTAACCTGGTTTTTTATGTGGCTCAAAAAAATGTGTAACAGTAAATGGCCACATTGTCCACAAAATGACATGCTAACCAGTTGAGATTAAAAAAAAAACTCATGTTTATTTAAAAATTTTTAGATTTGTCTTTTCTTTCTAATTTCAAGAGAAGAAAACGTGAAATACTATTAATAATAAACAGCCGTTATTTTTAGCTCACACATATACTATAGTAGTGTGAGTTATGGTGGCTAATTTTTTCGAGAAAAAAAAAAGTTGCTCCGATTTCAAAATTTTTTATATATCTTTGCATTTCAGATGATTTTGAAACTTTTTTGTTGTGGCGTCTGTCTGTCTGTATGTCTGTCTGTAACGACCAACGCGCATAACTCAAAAACCGCGTGGCCGATTTCAATGAAATTTGGTACCTAGGCTGGGTCTTGGGTCGAGATGGTCCCATTTAAAAATGAACAAAATCCACCGAACACAAACCAAAAAAAAGGGTGGGGATAGATTTCAAAAATTAGAGTTTATGTAAAAATATAGCGTGTGTGATATCAAACGAAAGGTAATTGAGTCTGGAGTTAAACAAAATACATTTTAATTTATTTTAAAAAAAGGGTGGGGGTATATTTCAAAAATTAGAGTTTAAGTGAAAATATGGCGTGTGTGATATCAAACGAAAGGTAATTCAGTCCGGAGTTTAACAAAATACATTTTAGTTTTTGTTTTTTTTAAGGGTGGGGGTGGATTTCAAAAATTTGAGTTTAAGTCAAAACATGGCTTGTGTGGTATCAAACAAAAGGTAATTTATTGTGGAGTTGAATAAAATATATTTCAGTTTTTAGTTATTTTAGCTCACACATACACTATAACTATAGTACCTAGTGTGAACTTAGGGGCAACTATAGTACCTAGTGTGAGCTTAGGGGCCCATATATTGGCAGAGTATTTATTTTGGAGCAAAGTGGCAACAAAAAAAAACATTTTAAATCCTATTCAAAGACTAATTCTAAAATTTCGACTCAGTATTTAAAAAAAATGTTTTAACTTTTAATTTATTTCAAGAAAATAAAATTCGTATTTAAGAGTTTGTCACTGTGACGTTTTTTTGCAAAAATAAAAAATGGACATTTTAAAAATTAATCTTTGCGATATGATTTAAAATGGTTTTTTTTCCAAATCGGAAAATAAAGGCAGTTTACTCTTAATAGTATGACAATGGACTTTTTAAAACAAACAGAGATTTTATGTAAAAAAAATTTTTCTCAATTTGTCCTCTTGGGATCTCTATGGGTAGCATACTGTATAATATTTTCCAATCATCATGACAGTATTTTGTCGAAATGAGACTCTTTTTCAGTATAATTTTGAAAATATCTTTTTTTACCAGCGTGCGGAAAGATGTACTTTTCCGCACGATTTTACTTTTCCGCACCATTTTTATTTTTCCGGACCATTTTTACTTTTACGCACGTCCAAAATGCAAGACTCCTCCTGTTCACAATTGTTTCCAAATGAAAACCCGTCCTCCTATACACAAGTTTCATTTTCACTGCTGTACCGATGGTACCAGAAGCACCGAAGGAAGAATCCTTTAATGTGTTACAGCCTGTACAGACCAATATACCTTCCTCCATTCACTACACTAGTAATTCTCAGCAGCAAACTGATTAAGGCATTTCTGTAGTGAGCCAAACACCAACAAATCAAATTCAAATAAGAAACGACGTTCTTCAAGATGTTGCGGCATCTGCTATATTGCAGCATGCAACAAACACAAAGTGCACTTTCAATTTCAATATTTACCATCGTTAACTTTTTCGTTGTTAATTAAATGTTCTTTACATAAAGTTTCTTACTAATATATCACGATAAAAAAATCTTGTTTCATGATTTTTCCGTGTACAAAAAAATCGTGTAAAAAAGTTAAAAAAAACGTGCTGAAAAGTAACTTTTCCGCACTAATGCTGAAAAGTAACTTTTCCGCACTAATGCTGAAAAGATACCTTTTCGCACGATTTTTGTTTTGTTAAAAAGTGAAGATACCTATTTAGGACTAATTAAATGATTTATGTAACTATTCAATCTTATGTATCATTTTCTGGCATTATTATAAAATCTTTGCGAATTAAAACATGTTTTTTTGATAAAGAAGATGGACAAAAACACTCGTAGGTAAAACATTGTACCTAACTCTTCCAGAAAATATCTTTTCCACCCTTGACGGCTTGCCCCAACTCCTGCCGCCGCGTGCGGGAAAGTACCACTTTCCGCACTTGTTAGGTACATAACTAAAAATACTCTGCCAAGATATGGGCCCCTAAGCTCACACTAGGTACTATAGTATAGTGTACGTGTGAGCTAATATAGCTAAAAACTAAAATATATTTTATTCAACTCCAGACTAAATTACCTTTTGTTTGATACCACACAAGCCATGTTTTGACTTAAACTCAAATTTTTAAAATCTACCCCCACCCTTAAAAAAAACAAAAACTAAAATGTATTTTGTTAAACTCCGGACTCAATTACCTTTCGTTTGATATCACACACGCCATATTTTCACTTAAATTTTAATTTTTAAATATACCCCCACCCTTTTTTTTAAATAAATTAAAATGTATTTTGTTTACCTCCAGACTCAATTACCTTTCGTTTGATATCACACACACCATATTTTCCCATAAACTCTAATTTTTTTAATCTACCCCCCACCCTTTTATTTGGTTTGTGTTCGTTGGATTTTGTTTATTTTTAAATGGGACCATCTCGGCCCGAAACCCAGCCTAGGTACCAAATGTCATTAAAATCGGCCAAGCGGTTTTTGAGTTATGCGCGTTGGTCGTTACAGACAGACAGACAGACGGCGCAACAAAAAAGTTTCAAAATCATCTGAAACGTAAAGATATATAAATTTTTTTGAAATCGGAGCAACTTTTTTTTTCTCGAAAAAATTAGGATCACCCTCACACTACTATAGTATAGTATGGCTCTGGAACGAAATAGCGACGTTCAAAATAGCGACGTTCAAAATAGCGAGTAATGAAATAGCGACTATCAAAATAGCGATGTAATGAAAGAGCGACTATCAAAATAGCGATGTATCAAAATAGCGTTTGTAACAAAACAGCGATATATCAAAATAGCGATGTATCAAAATAGCGACAATCAAAATAGCGATGTATCAAAATAGCGACAATCAAAATAGCGATGTATCAAAATAGCGATGTATCAAAATACCGAATCAAACCAAACCGAATCGAATCAAATCAATCCAAACCGAAAAGAACCGAAATGCGCTATTATATCATATTTTGACTATACCAGCTTATTTAAAAAAAAAAACTTTCCTGATTCTAGAAGGTGTGAATCCGAACCGAACCTATCTGATCCGAATTCGGTTCGGTTCGGATTCATACTCTCTAGGATTCCGGAAAAGAAGTCTAGAGAGTTTTTTTTGAAAAAATATGCTGGTTCGGTTCAGTTTGGGTCGGTTCGGTTCGGATTCACACTCTTTAGGATCCCGGGAAAGAAGTCAGGAAAGTTTTTTTTTTGAAAACATTTCTTAGAAAGAAACCCTTTAGTCGAGCTATATGCCAAAACGGAACCGAAATATCGCTATTTTGATAGTCGCTATTTTGTTACATCGCTTTTTGTTACATCGCTATTTCGTTACAATCGCTATTTTGTTACATCGCTATTTTGATAGTCGCCTTTTTATTACATCGCTATTTTGATTGTCGCTATTTCGATACCGCTATTTTAATAGTCGCTATTTCGTTCCAGAGCCGTATAGTATATGTGTGAGCTAAAATTTGTTTTGTTTCAGTACACTGGCTGGTCGCCACTGGATAAAGACCTCTACGCGCCAATCACTGTGGATGTGGTACGCCACAACAATAACAACTTGACAGTTGAAGTGCACTGGGACAAGCTGAAAGACATCGAGGTAGAGGAAGACGAGTAAACCCTGTTTTATGTATGTAAGTTTGTAATTGTAGGGTTCAGGATTCAAACATGTCTCACACTTATCGTTTTTATTTTACTGAGAAAACACCCAGATGATGATTATGATAAAGGACAATAGCAAAGACAATTTGTATAACACTTTAATGTCAAAAACGGAATTATTCATAACCAGACATTATCATAAAAGACATTATGATGATGATGATTAAAAGTTCGATTCTGTTTTTGTCATGTATGAAAAAGTTTGATTTTGCTCATGTCTTGTTTTCACGATTGACGTTTTTGGTTAATGTCCGGTTATTATTAATTCCGTTTTTAAAATTGGACTCTTTTTTTTGTGTAAACACTTACATTTTACCAAGGTCTCAGAATTTTTACATGTCTTTTAAATGCATGAACCGATACGTGTGAGATACGTTTGAATGTCCCGTTTTATTATGTAAGATTCTTAGATTCCGTCAGTTTTCGTTTGTGGTAAACGTTTTTTTTTTGTAATCATTTACTGTAAGATGTCGTGTTTTAATCCATATACAGAGTAAGATAAACTTGGTTGAAATGTATTTCTATCTTTTTTATTTCCTGTGTGATAAAGGAGGAAAGATACAGTATCAGCCAAAAATAGAGCAACTCTCTAAAATTGTTCCTCCTATCCTATTCTGTAACCACTATTTAAGAAAAAGTTTTAAGTATTGTTCATATTCGTCTTAGTCTTTTGTTTTTGATTAGTCTTTGTCCTTTGATTAGTCTTAACTGTCTTAAACAAAATCGGCTGTTCATACTCGTCTTTTGTTTTTGATTAGTCTTAGTCATAACCCACTGAAAAAAAAATTCAATTTCAATAAAAAGGCCCCTTTTCAAAAGTCATTTTCTACACAAAACAATCTTATTTAACCTAGTCTGTGCACGAAACACCGACACGAAAGAACAAAAGCGAAAAAGAAAATAAAAACAAATAAAATTTTGAGGTTATGTTGAGATTTTCTGTTAAAAACATGATTAATGGCGGTAAATTCAAAATTTCGACCGCGCGCTTGCGCTCTTCGGACGCCCTGTAAAAAAAACAACAAATATCAGCTGATGTCTGTCACTCGTCTTAGTCGTTGTCCTAAGGATTGAAAGTTGGCAACTCTTAAGACAAAGACTAATCAAAAACAAAAGCAAAAGCATTGTATGAACACTCTCATAAGAAACAGTGGTTTTAACTTTCTTATGACAAGACATATGACTAAACCAAGGCAAAAGACTAGACAAAAGACGAGTATGAACGATCCATTAGTTCATGTTTTTCCTGACAAAATCAAAAAGTGTCTTTTTGTTTTTTTTTGTGAGATTTTTGGCAAAAAAATGACAGGTACCATTTGAAAGAGACATATAATTATCTGAAACAATTGAACAAAGAATGTCTAGATATGAAATTTTAAAAATTGCTAAAAATATCCAATTTTTTAAAATTTTTGACAATATTGAATATTTTTGCTAATTTAACACTTGTAATTTTTGCCTAATATTAAACTGAAAGAAAAATGGAAAACTGCTGAAACAAGTGAATTGAGAACTGGATTAAAGTTTTTAAATGCACTTATTTATTCTTTCATAGTTTGTATAGGATCTGATTTATATAGAATTAAAGGGAATTGCTCTATTTTTAGCAAAGACTGTAGTAAATTAATCCAAGTTTTACAACCAGATGGGCTAAAAAGCACACACTTTTGTTTATATGCAGGATAAAACTGAGGGTACACTAATTATTCCAATATAAATTTTGCTGATTAAATCAACTTATTTAAAATTGTGCCTATTTTCAAGACTTCACTTTAATTACGCAATCCCTGATTTCACGAAAAATAAATAAAGACAATGGAAGTCCAAAATTTTGTTTCTACTAAGGACCCATTTTATTCACTATTTTTCTCGTTGCTTAACGCAAAGGGTTTTATATTGTAATCATAAGATTACATAATACAAAACTATTTACATTTAAAAACGTAAAAAAGTAAGTTATATCGACCCTAAGCTATATTAACATTGATTTTGATCATACGCAACTTGCTTAAACAAAACTTGATGATGAAGTCCTAAAATATGCTCAATTTTTTATTATTGTATCTGATGAGTGTAACTTTATATTTACTTAAGAATTAGAAGTTTTATGTTCGATGAAGAATTTATGTTCGGAATTTTTTTAAAGATGTGGTAAAATCAAGAAGTTATATGAAAAATAAAAACTTTTTTATGTTTAGATTTTAATCATTAATTTTTTTTATTTCACTCCTCTTTATACAGAAACCAAGAGAAAATAAATATTTTTATGCTAAAAATAACTAACACCCATTTCCCCGTATGATTAGATTATTTTAGAAAAGCTAAAAACAGCAAAAAACTCTAAAATAACTGGCAAAAATTATTAGTCGTTAAATACCGAGATGAATTCCAAGACGTGCGCAAGCGTTGATCTGTCACTTCTGCCAACCAATCAACTGAGAGATATTTCAGTATGGTTTTATACAGCAAAACTTTAATAATTTCCAGTTCTTTTTGATGAAAATTCGTCGTTTTTGTGCTGTGAAAATACCGGGGACGTGCAAGTTGTGTGACAAATTATTTAGTGCCCAATTTAATTTGAATAAACATTGTCAAAGTAAACATGGCATACAAAAACAAAGGTATTCCTATGCAGAAAGTGTTTTTATGTTTAGATGCCTAGAATGTAAATGCTCCTTCCCAAAAAACTTGGATCTGTGTGATGATTTGAAATACAAACACAATCAAGAAATACTTGAAGAAACATTGGAGTTGAGAGTCAATACTCCCATGGCAAAACACTAATTATTCCAATATAAATTTTGCTGATTAAATCAACTTATTTAAAATTGTGCCTATGTTCAAGACTTCACTTTAATTACGCAATCCCTGATTTCACGAAAAATAAATAAAGACAATGGAAGTCCAAAATTTTGTTTCTACTAAGGGCCCATTTTATTCACTATTTTTCTCGTTGTTTAACGCAAAGGGTTTTATATTGTAATCATAAAATTACATAATACGGAACTATTTACATTTAGAAACGTAAAAAAGTAAGTTATATCGACCCTAAGCTATATTAACATTGATATTGATCATATAAAACTTGCTTAAACAAAACTTGATGAAGAAGTCCTGAAATATGCTCAGTTTTTTATTATTGTATCTGATGAGTGTAACTTTATATTTACTTAAGAATTAGAAGTTTTATGTTCGATGAAGAATTTATGTTCGGAATTTTTTTAAAGATGTGGTAAAATCAAGAAGTTATATGAAAAATAAAAACTTTTTTATGTTTAGATTTTAATCATAATTTTTTTTATTTCACTCCTCTCTGCAGAAACTAAGAGAAAATAAATATTTTTATGCTAAAAATACCTACCACCTATTTCCCCTTTTGATTAGATTATTTTAGAAAAGCTAAAAACAGCAAAAAACTCTAAAATAACTGGCAAAAATTATTAGTCGTTAAATACCGAGATGAATTCCAAGACGTGCGCAAGCGTTGATCTGTCACTTCTGCCAACCAATCAACTGAGAGATATTTCAGTATGGTTTTATACAGCAAAACTTTAATAATTTCCAGTTCTTTTTGATGAAAATTCGTCGTTTTTGTGCTGTGAAAATACCGGTGACGTGCAGGTTGTGTGACAAATTATTTAGTAAATAAAATCTATATGTTTGTGGCGGATTCATTTTACAAACACAACTTTTTCTGGGTATTACTAGTGGCGTAATACCCAGAAAAAGTTGTGTTTGTAAATTATTTAGTGCCCAATTTAATTTGAATAAACATTGTCAAAGTAAACATGGCATACAAAAACAAAGGTATTCCTATGCAGAAAGTGTTTTTATGTTTAGATGCCTAGAATGTAAATGCTCCTTCCCAAAAAACTTGGATCTGTGTGATGATTTGAAATACAAACACAATCAAGAAATACTTAAAGAAACATTAGAGTTGAGAGTCAATACTCCCATGGCAAAACACTAATTATTCCAATATAAATTTTGCTGATTAAATCAACTTATTTAAAATTGTGCCTATTTTCAAGACTTCACTTTAATTACACAATCCCTGATTTCCCGAAAAATAAATAAAGACAATGGAAGTCCAAAATTTTGTTTCTACTAAGGGCCCATTTTATTCACTATTTTTCTCGTTGCTTAACGCAAAGGGTTTTATATTGTAATCATAAAATTACATAATACAGAACTATTTACATTTAGAAACGTAAAAAAGTAAGTTATATCGACCCTAAGCTATATTAACATTGATATTGATCATACGCAACTTGCTTAAACAAAACTTGATGATGAAGTTCTGAAATATGCTCAGTTTTTTATTATTGTATCTGATGAGTGTAACTTTATATTTACTTAAGAATTAGAAGTTTTATGTTCGATGAAGAATTTATGTTCGGAATTTTTTTAAAGATGTGGTAAAATCAAGAAGTTATATGAAAAATAAAAACTTTTTTATGTTTAGATTTTAATCATTATTTTTTTTATTTCACTCCTCTATGCAGAAAGTAAGAGAAAATAAATATTTTTATGCTAAAAATAACTACCACCCATTTCCCCTTATGATTAGATTATTTTAGAAAAGCTAAAAACAGCAAAAAACTCTAAAATAACTGGCAAAAATTATTAGTCGTTAAATACCGAGATGAATTCCAAGACATGCGCAAGCGTTGATCTGTCACTTCTGCCAACCAATCAACTGAGAGATATTTCAGTATGGTTTTATACAGCAAAACTTTAATAATTTCCAGTTCTTTTTGATGAAAATTCGTCGTTTTTGTGCTGTGAAAATACCGGTGACGTGCAAGTTGTGTGACAAATTATTTAGTGCCCAATTTAATTTGAATAAACATTGTCAAAGTAAACATGGCATACAAAAACAAAGGTATTCCTATGCAGAAAGTGTTTTTATGTTTAGATGCCTAGAATGTAAATACTCCTTCCCAAAAAACTTGGATCTGTGTGATGATTTGAAATACAAACACAATCAAGAAATACTTGAAGAAACATTGCAGTTGAGAGTCAATACTCCCATGGCAAAACAAAATAAACATGAAATGCATAAGATCATATAGAAGAAATACTGCATATACCTCAAAAAATATTAATCGCAGCACGTAGATATTGTATATTTTTGAAATCAGAAAGAAAAGACGAATCTTAAAATGCAAAAATATACAGGGTGTTCCCTCTCAAAAAATCGTATTCATTGTCACACCCTGTACGGGGTGTCCCAAATTCGTTGTTTTTTTGTGGTGTCAGGTATTTCTAGGGGAGATCGAAAAAAAACTGACCCCCCTTTGCGACGCTCAAATTTCAAGAGAAGCCTAAAGATGAAAACCACATTTAGATATAGCAAGCCGTTTTTAAGCTACAGAGTGTTTTTGTCTGCATTTTGGGAGGGGGTCTACAACTTTTTTGTTTATGAAAATTTTGTTTTTGTGTAAATAGCTTTCGTATAGATCTTTTCTTGAAGAATTGACAGATGTAAACGGTTTTTATTTATCTCTTTTGGTTTTTAAAATATTGCATAAAGTTGTTATTTTTCTTACAGAATAACTCTTTTTTATTCGATTTTTTAAAATGATGTATCACACTCAATATTTAATTTTTTTATTGTTTTCTTTATTTTTATTTTTTAATCACCTCTTTATTATTTCTTTATTTTTATAATATTAAAATATTTTAAACCCATTAAGCAAACTAAAATATGTGGTAAAATTAAAAAAAATACAAAAATATAAAGAAATAAAGGGATCCTCTCATAAAGAAAAATTAATTTTATGTGATATCTCAAAAACTAAACGTGACAAATGAAATTTAATTTAACAGTTGAATTCCTCTTAAAAAAGTGTCTTAAGAATGTTTTCACAGAAATAAAAAATATTAATAAATAAACAAGTTATAGACCCCTTCCCAAAATGCAGACTTTTTAAAAACACCCCGTAGTTTAAAAACGGCTTGCTATATCAAAATACGATTTTCACCTTCAAGCTTTTTTTGAAATTTGAGTGTCGCAAAGGGGGATCAGTTTTTTTTAGTCCCTTTAGAAATACCCGAAACCCCCCAAAAACATCGAATTTGGGACACCGTGTACATGGTGACGGATAGAAAAAAATTATATTGGCTTTTAAAGTTGTCATAATTAACCAAAAAAAATCTCAATTTATTTTCAATGATAAAGTTGCTGAGTGCTCCGGTTATAAAAAACCACCCGGTACCGACATAAAATCATACCTAAAAATTAGAATTGACCATTATTTTATACCTTGAATTTTTTATTATACGTTAAGCTCTTCGATCTCGCGCCAATCACGGTATTCGCGCCAATAATTTAAATTAGACATTTTGACGTTAATTTTGGCGCATGCGCCTTTGATGGAATTCATCTCGGTATTTAACGACTCGTAAATTATGTGTTGTGACAAGTCCTACAAAGTATTTAAAATGTCTGTTATCTTATTTCTCCAAATAAATATTAATCTTTTGTTTATTTCCTTTAAATTTTATATTTTCTCTTATTTTTTGTATTTAAACTTATCATAAAAAGTTGGTATAAAAAAATAAGTAGCAAAGAAAACTTATATCCTAGCCTTGCGTAATGTAAAAGAGTCTTTGAAATGTGTTTAATGGGGCGCCAAAAACCACTTGGATTTTATGCCCTACACAGTACCTAATATTTTACTTTTTGTTGTAAAAAACTTAAATTAAAACAAACAAAATTTACACATCATGTTGATTGGCAACACTGTAGGATCCTGTGATTGGTGGATCAATAATGAGCTTTTTCATGATTATGTATATTACGCCTCCAACTACCAGTTGACATATTCCGACTATGACTATTACGGCCCAAGCTGGGATTCCAAGTGATCCTAAAATTCAACAAAAAACAATTTTGTATCCTATAGTGAGATGCCTATGGTATCCCGAGGGATAGTTATGGAATATTTTTATCATAACAAAAACATTTCATGTAAAAAAGGCCAAGTACGCGAAAATGGCATTCCGTAAAAAGAATTGAGATAAAAGTAAAGCCAAGTTCTCCAATACAAATTTCAAAATGAAAGGTTCGTACTAGTTTGGAAATATTTTTTTAAACATTGCTATTACAGCCAAACTTCTTTATGTTCAATTTAGCACTGTGCGTAAGAGTCATTTACAGCCATAATAGCCAAGTTTAGAAAAATATTTCCAAACTAGTAAGTACCTTTCATTTTGAAATTTGTATTGGAGAACTTGGCTTTACTTTTATCTCAATTCTTTTTACAGAATGCCATTTTTGCGTACTTGGCTTTTTTTACATGAAATGTTTTTGTTATGATTTCACTTCTTTTGTAAAGGAATTGGATAATACTTAATTTTTAAAGTGGTAAAATATGCGGAATATTGTTCAAACTTTTGCAACGCCTTACTTAAATTTTTGAGGTTTTTTAATTTTTTTCCATGGTTTTATCGTAGTTCCTATTAGCCTTCCAAAGCGCAGCTTTCTAGCGTTTCTGAAAGTACACAATGTTACTTTTACATAACTTTACATGTATAGGGGAGGAGAGTAAATGAAAATATTGAACTTTTTAAATTTTTTCCTATGGTTTTATTATAATTTCTATTAGCATTCCAATGCTCAGGTCTCTAGCGTTTCTGGAAGTGGGCAAAGTTTTATATAAATTTACATTTATTGGAGAGGGAAATAAATTAAAATTGTCGTGTTTTTAAATTTTGTCCTTTAGTTTTATCATAGTTCCTATCAGTCTTCCAATGCGCCGCTCTCTTGCGTTTCTGGAAGTGGGTAATGTTACTTTTACATAATTTATAGGGGAGGAGAGTAAATGAAAATATTGGACTTTTTTAATTTTTTCCCATGGCTTTATCATAATTTCTATCAGCATTCCAATGCTCAGCTCTCTAGCGTTTCTGGAAGTGTGCAAGGTTAGTTTTATATAAATTTACATTTATAGGAGAGGGAAGTAAATTAAAATCTTGGTGTTTTTAAATTTTTTCATATAGGTTTATCATATTGTCTTTCAGTCTTAAAAAGTTCAGCTCTCTAGCATGTCTGGAAGTAGGCAATGTTACTTTTACTTAACTTTACATTTATAGGGGAGGGAAGTAAATTAGAATTTTGGGGTGTTCTAATTTTTTCCTATAGTTTTATCATAGTTCCTATCAGTCTACCAAAGCTCAACTCTAGCATTTCTAGAAGTGGACAATGCTACTTTAACATAACTTTAAATGTATAGGGGAGGGGAGTAAATTAAAATTTTGGGGTTTTTTGATTTTTTCCTAAAGTTTTATCATAGTTTCTATCAGTCTGCCAAAGCTCAACTCTCTAGCATTTCTGGAAGTGGGCGATGCTACTTTTATATAACTTTAAATGTATAGGGGAGGGGAGTAAATTAAAATTTTAGGGGTTTTTTGATTTTCCCAGGGGTTTGGTCATAATTTCTATCAGTCTGCCAAATTTTAGCTTTGTAGCATGTCTGGAAGTTCAGTAGAATATTGATGATCTATACATGAGTGAGTGAGTGGCAATTTCGACGTTTTTTGAAATTTCGTAACTACTTTATGGAATTCCATGAAACTCGGAGGGGTTGTTAACTCCATGGGGATCTACGACTGTGCAAAGTTTGAGATTCGTAGCTCATTCCGAAGTAGAGTTTTAGGTAGGTCAAATATCGGCTGAAATGTTTCAAGAAAAGATGGTTACGGCGCGCGAACTTGGCGAGGCACTGCCGTGCCCTCAGACACAGAAGAGCCACCTCAGATTCGTTACTCGATAAATATCGGAGTAACGAATACCGATTCAAAAATTAAATGATGACTTTCGTTACTTTGATTATTTTAGTATTCAGTAATGGCTAGAGAAGGTATTATTTTCGACGAATTTTTTTTTTTTTGAGATAACGTTAAAATATGTGTTATTTGGATGTGTTTTGACCTATCTAGCAATATCGGGCGGCGGATAAAAGGTCGAAAGTACAAAAGGTCGAAAGTATGAAAATAAAAGATTGAAACCTAAACAAGTCGAATTGCCCTGCCCAACCCCGGTAGTCCAGCGGTCGAGGATAGTTTATAGTTGATCCGGTTGCGTATTTACGTTTCCGTGCTGATTTCACGGCAGCGCTGTTTTGAAATAGACACGGAAATGTTGCAACATATTTGGTTACAAATGCGTGTTGATTTTAAGGCGCCGAGGTTCGAATAAGGCACGGATTTGTATTGAATTACGCAGCGCAGGGGTTTACTTATTAGTGCACATTTGAAACTTAAATTGGATTCACGTTGTTTATTAGTTTGATTTTGAGGTTATATGTTTGTTAATATGAAAATTATGGAGCAGTTTAAAAGTATTTGTACTAATATTACTCAAGATTTTGAAATTCTTTGAAGTTTGAAGAACACTCTTCCACTAACTATACCTGCAAAGTTCAGTGTTCATTGTCTTACACCGGCAACTACGACGACAGATGTTGTTCTGTTATTAATAAATTTGAATGATTTAAATTATTTTCACTTGATTTCTAACCACATGAAAATAGAAAATTTCAAAAACCTAACCTAACGAAAGCTAATCAATCAAATTTAACCGAACCGAACCAAAGCAAACGAAACCAATATTTTTTTTCAAAAAAAAAACTTTCCTGAGTTCCTACCCGGGATCCTAGACGATGTGAATCCGAACCGAATCGATCCTAACTAAACCGAACCAAACTAAACTACAACACTATTCACACCCTCTAGGATCCCGGGAAAGAAGTCAGGACAGTTTTTTTTTAATTGTTGGTTCAGTTTGCTTTGGTTCGGTTCGGCTTGGTTCAATTCGGTTCGGGTTCACATCCTCTAAGATCCCGGGTAGGAATTCAGGAAAGTTTTTTTTTGAAAAAAATTATTGGTCCAGTTTGCTTTGGTTCGGTTCGGTTAGATTTGATTGATTAGCTTTCGTTATGTTAGCGTTTTAACCTGACAGTTGAATACGCTTTTGTAATAGTTTAATGAGCGATGTTCTCTTACAGATCCGTGCTCATTTCGAGATCAAAACTCTAAAAATCAACACGTATTTGAACCCAAATATATTGTAACATTTCCGTGTCTATTTCAAAACCGCGCCGACGTGAAATGAGCACGGAAACGTAAATACGCGACCCGGTTAGGTTACTAACTCAACCTGACCAGGTTAGGTTTGTTTACTAAAAAAAAAACTACTCTGATCTCGTCAGGAAAGATTTTTTCTGATATACTAACCTAACCGAGTCAGGTTGGGATAGTAACCTAACCTATCCCCGGCCCCGGGTCTACCTCGACTGGACAGGTCAATTCGACTTGAAACGGTAATTAGTATTTTAAATATTTTGTATTGTCGATTTTTTTCGACCTTTTGTATTTTCGACCTTTTGTACTTTCGACCTTATTTTTTCGACCTTTTGTACTTTCACCTAAACTATCCTCGGCCCCGGGTCTACCTCGACTGGACAGGTCAATTCGACTTGAAACGGAAATTGGTATTTTAAATATTTTGTATTGTCGATTTTTTTCGACCTTTTGTACTTTAGACCTTTTGTACTGTCGACCTTTTGTACTTTCGACCTTTTGGACTTTCGACCTTTTGTATTTTCGACCTTTTGTACTTTCGACCTTATTTTTTCGACCTTTTGTACTTTCAACCTTTTGTTCTTTAAACCTTTTGTACTGTCGGTCTTTTGTACTGTCGACCTTTTGTACTTTCGACCTTTTGTATATTCGACCTTTTGTACTTTCGACCTTATTTTTTCGACCTTTTGTACTTTCGACCTTTTATCCGCCGCCCAGCAATATCGTCGTGATGTCTGTCTGTGTGTGTATATTATTTCTGTCCGTCACGATAGCTCCTAAATCGCTGAACCGATTTTCATAAAAATTTTGGGTAAAATAGTGTTCGACACTCTTACTTGCGATTTATTTTGTTTATAATAATTGATTTCCTATAAATTGACCCGCTTTTTAAATTTTTTTATTTAAATACTTGATACGCAAGTATAGTGATATAGGTAAGTCATACTTTGTCTATAGTTTTAGATTAGTCATTTTTATTTAAGGCATTCAAGATTTTATTTGTTTTTAGTCAGATAAGGCGCGGAGTACTTTAATACTGAATTCCGGAAAAAGTTTAGAAGATTTATTAGATCACAGAAACTAATTTTCGCCTTTTACAGATAAAAATGCACTTTTTACCAATTTTTAATAGTTTTAAAACTTTTCATCCTGTTGTTTGAATGTCTCATATTATTTTTCATATGAGTTTGGCTAGTAAATACATTGTAAAAAATGTTGACAGAGAAGTTATATAAAATAGGTATCGTTTTCACACATTTCCTTCATTAAGTCTAATATTTTACAAAACTTCTTAGGACGAAAAAGACTAAAGTATTGTTCATACTCGTCTTAGTCTTTTGTTTTTGATTAGTCTTTGTCCTTTGATTAGTCTTAGCTGTCTTAAACAAAATCGGCTGTTCATACTCGTCTTTTGGTTTTTGATTAGTTTTAGTCATAACCCACTGAAAAAAAATTCAATTTCAATAAAAAGGCCCTCTTCAAAAGTCATTTTCTACACAAAACAATCTTATTTAACCTAATCTGTGCACGAAACACAGACACGAAAGAACAAAAGCGAAAAAGAAACAAAAAAACAAATAAAATGTTGAGGTTATGTTGAGATTTTCTGTTAAAAACATGATTAATGGCGGTAAATTCAAAATTTCGGCCGCGCGCTTGCACTCTTCGGACGCCCTGTAAAAAAAAACAACAAATATCACCTGATGTCTGTCACTCGTCTTAGTCGTTGTCCTAAGGATTGAAAGTTGGCAACTCTTAAGACAAAGACTAGTCAAAAACAAAAGCAAAAGCATTGTATGAACACTCCCATAAGAAACAGTGGTTTTAACTTTCTTATAACAAGACATATGACTAAACCAAGACAAAAGACGAGTATGAACAATCCATTAAATATCGAAAAACAGCGTATAAACCTAGTGACAAAAATGTCTTCTTTTCTCTGAACGAATTGTAACTCTTACTACACTCACAGAAACACTTCTGTGATGTATGTAATGTATCTTGGAATTAAAGTGGCACTTTTATCCTTTGGTGTATTATTTTAAGACACTTGATACTTACTCATGTAAGACCTCGTCACCGTACTCCTCCCTTTTACAATTTTTCGCCTTCCCTCCACTTCATCAGTCATAAAAGCCAAAATCACTAAAATAAAGAATAATATATTTTTTTTTATAATACTTAAATCGTGTGTTATTCAGGGTGTTTTTTAATTCAGTTTCAAATAATTTATTATTACTATTTTTTTAAGTGATGCGTAACAGGCTGAATTTTTGTTATTTTGCCGAGACGGACAACTTTTTCATGTGTGAAAATTCTTGAAAGTGATTCTTAACAGTGCGCATGCGCGAAAATATTTTGAGCATCCGACTGACCAAACCAAGCATGCGATTTTGGAGAAAATGTTGTCATTTACTACATTTTTTAAACCACAAAAAAAAATTTGCCGGGGACCAATTCTTAACGGTTCCTTTTTTCATCTTATAAATTATGAGTTGAAAAAAGCTCCAGAAAAGAATTAGTAACCGGATTTTTGTTTTCTGTGGCTTAAAAAATGTGTTTAGAAGTAAACGGCAATATTGTCCCCAAAATCGCATGCTTGATTTAGTCAGTCTGAAGCTCGAAAGATTTCTGCGGCTGCGCACTTCGTTAGGAATCACTTTTAAGAATCTTCGCAGAAGAAAAAGTTGGGCGTCTCGGCAAAATAAAGCTACAAAAATTCAGCTTGTTACTTATCACTTAACTTCTCCGTTGGTATTTTTCTGCTCTAAATAAAACTCTTTCCTTTAAAAATGTATCTTTTTTTTTTATTTGTCAAACACACTGTGTTTATTGTATTACAATCTAGTCAGTAAGACTATTTGGTTTTAACTTAATTTACTAGAAAAGTCAGATTTAAACTTAGGGTTCACTCAACAGTTCTCCCCGCTTTGTTTGGTCTGTAACTCACAATTGTGTTGTGTTTATAGCATTATTTTGTTTTATATAATTCAGTTAGTTTACTAACTCAAACGGCTTCACTCTTTTTAGTCTTCGAACTATAGTATAGTATTGTCTAGAAGCTGAATTGCTTCCACATTCACATGCCGATGATCTTGATGGCTTTTTGCGTACTTTTTTATAGTCTCTGCTACAGTTTCGATTTTTAGATCTCGATGAAGGTCACTATTTCGAACGTACCAAGGTGCATTCACAATGTTTCTTAATACTTTATTTTGAAATCTCTGTACAACTAGAATGTTACTCTCTTTAGCACATAGGCGTAGCTAGGGGGGGACAGGGGGGGCCTGGCCCCCCCTGAAGTCCCTCAGGCCCCCCTAAGATATTTTAGGCCTCCTCTACCGACTACTAGTAAAAGAACATGACGCTGAAAATAGATACTTTTCTATTATTATTTGGGAAATATTCAAATAAAATAGGTGCATTAAAATTTAAAATCATTCAGATAATGTTTACATTTCAGGAAAAAGCCCTTGTCTTGCGGAATTAGGCTTTTTCTCTTTAAATTATCGGTAACTTTTCTGCACTTATGCAATTTCCCGAAAATATTTTTTAAATTTAAACATAATTATGCATATTGAATTTTCATACATATTGGCGACATCTTGTAAAATATTATAGAAGTGTAAGTTGAATTTCGCATTTAATAAAGACAGCGACCTTTGCCCCTCTGTTTCCGAAATGGGGTTGTAGATGTCGTAAGGTTATAAAAGACTTTTTTAAACTGTTTTTCTAAAATAAATATAATAATCTTTTTAGTTTTTTTGAGGTTGGCGTTTAGTGTCTTGGAAATTTTCCGATTTTGGTGACAATTTCATAACCATTTTCATATTA
Organism: Aspidapion aeneum; assembly: GCA_963576565.1. Taxonomy (NCBI): domain Eukaryota; kingdom Metazoa; phylum Arthropoda; class Insecta; order Coleoptera; family Brentidae; genus Aspidapion; species Aspidapion aeneum. The sequence goes on along the minus strand of OY755043.1, from coordinate 8,761,909 downwards.
AGTTTTCCCACGTCGTTAAATGGAATAAATTCGTCGAGCAATACCGGGAAATTTTTAATATTATTACTTCTGCTCTAAGAGCAGAAATGACCGTTTTAAAGAATTGTATTTTTCGGTTAAATCAAACTGTTGGTCATGATTCTATCAAACAACATATAGCAGAAAACACCTATCCAAACCTCTACCAACTTTTTAAAGTTGCGAGTATTTTTCCAATTTCAAGTGCAACTTGCGAGAGGTCTTTCTCTGCCATGAGGAGAGTTTTTATTTGGCTTAGAACAACTATGACTCAAGAGAGACACTCAGGTTTGTCATTGTTATTCATAGAAAAAGATGTTGAGGTCGACTTAGACAGTGTGGTAGACGCTTTCAGTCAGCGACGTAGAAAACTTACTTACTGAATTACATATTTCCTGTGTATACATATAAATAAGTTGGTAAATGTATTATTAAATTTGTTATATTAAAATATTAGAACATTTAATGCGCGTATTTTTTTTTTAATTCATTGCACACTTTGCACGACTCTTTAAAACCTATGTTTGCTTTTTGTTCAAGCTAGACCGGGGCCACGGCCCCCCCTGAAAAGCAAGGCTAGCTACGCCAGCACAACCCCATAGGTGAATAATCTCCATATTGGTTTCAGTATTTGTATATAAAGCAGTAACTTATTATGACAAATTGTGAAAGGCTTTCGCGGCCATCGTCCAATGGTGGGTGTGCTTTCGGGCTGTTCGTTCGTGTTTCGGCCAACGACGACGGCCGAACAGCCCGAAAGCACACCCACCATTGGACGATGGCCGCGAAAGCCTTTCACAATTTGTACGACGCCTCTACGGGGAGGAAGTTTCCACTCTTCATCTACGCTTGGTCGCACTACGCAACCAACGACGACGGCCGAACAGCCCGAAAGCACACCCAACTTATTATGAATTGTTAAATTGGACTTCCTTCCAATTAGCCAGTTAATTTTTCTATACATTATCTCAAGTTCTTTTTTTTCTTAACATGTGCTTTCCAGCGCAATTTGGCATCAAGTGTCATACCGAGATATTTTGCCTGATTTGAATATGGTATGGGAATGTTGTTAATTTTTATTTGTATGTGATTTATATTTTTGTTTGTAAAATCAACATGAATTAATTTGGTTTCATATAATTTTATTCACCACTTTGTGGTCCAATTACTGTGAACTTCGGTGACTGCATCCTGAAGTTTTTCTATGCATTTTTCAATAGAGTTTTCTACCGTTAATAAACCAGTATCATCGGCAAATGTTGCTAAGTGACAATTTTCTGGCTTTGGGATATCGCAAGTGAATAATAAGTATAGATAAGGGCCTAGTACGCTACCCTGGGGCACGCCTGCTTGAATTTCTCTTAAATTTGAGTATGAGTCTTCCTGTTTTACTCTGAAATGTCTATCAGATATGTATGATTCTAAAATATCCGAATATTGTTTTGGCAGAAACCGTTTTAGTTTAAAATTAAAGCCTTTATGCCACACTTTGTGAAATGCTTATGCTACATCTAGAAAGACTGCAGAACAAACTTTCCCTCTTCTAATACTTTTTCTATCATATTAATAATTCTCAAAAAAATGTATCATAAAATGCATTTTTCTAAATTATCCTGAATATTTCACTATAAACTTTTCTCAAAAATGTTTCGTCAGTTTTCCATTGTGTTTTAGTTACTTGGAATCTCAAATTTTGAAATACTAGTATATTGAAAAGACTGGTAGGGGAAGGGTATGATTTGTTATGTTTAAGTGCTGGGAGAAAACAATGAGGGAGAAAACTGTGATTTTCACATTGTTTTTGGTCACCTACCTGCGCATACAGCTAAATAAAACACCAATGACCTACTAAACATTTTTTTGTTTTAAAATTTAACTTTTTGATCACAAAAAAAACTAGGTGTATTTTCACCTGTCGATATACCTAAATATTTCACTGATACTTTTCTGTTATTATCTGTATTTCTATTAGTATCTGTTGAGATAAGCTAAAGATAAAGCTTATTATTGGAAAAAAAGATGTCACAATTTTTGTTTTATTAGTAATCAATTTTATTACTTTTCAAACATAATTATTATATCCTCTTTAGGACGATTTTTAAACTAATACTATTTTTAACTACAACAAAAAATACTCTGCCAATCTATGGGCACCTAAGCTCACACTAGGTACTATAGTTATAGTGTGAGCTAATATAATCAAAAACTGAAATATATTTTATTCAACTCCAGACTCAATTACCTTTCGTTTGATACCACACAAGCCATGTTTTCACTTAAACTCAAACTTTTTAAATCTACCCCCACCCTTTTAAAAAAAACTAAAATATATTTTGTTTAACTCCAGACTCAATTACCTTTCGTTAGATACCGCACACGCCATATTTTTACTTAAACTCTAATTTTTGACATCTACCCCCACCCTTTTTTTAAAAATAAACTAAAATTCATTTTGTTTAACTCCAGACTCAATTACCTTTCGTTTGATACCACACAAGCCATGTTTTGAGTTAAACTCAATTTTTTTAAATCTACCCCCACCCTTTTAAAAAAAACTAAAATATATTTTGTTTAACTCCAGACTCAATTACCTTTCGTTTGATATCACACACGCCATATTTTCACATAAACTCTAATTTTTGGAATCTACCCCCACCCTTTTATTTGGCTTGCGTTCGGTGGATTTTGTTCATTTTTAAATGGGACCATCACGGCCCAAGGCCCAACTTAGATACCAAATTTTATTAAAATCGGACAAGCGGTTTTTGAGTTATGCGGGTTGGTCGTTACAGACAGACAGACGGCAAAACAAAAAAGTTTCAAAATCATCTGAAACGCAAAGATATATAAAAAATTTTGAAATCGGAGCAACTTTTTTTTTCTCGAAAAAATTAGGATCACCATAGCTCACACTACTTATAGAGTAGTATTGTGAGCTAATATGTATTTGTTATTTTACAAATAAAAATTTATTATTTATTTTGTGCAATACCACAATAAATTTAATAAATAAAAATACTCTGGTCCGCGAAAATAGCCCTCCACCCGGATCTCGTCCGATTGTATAGATTCATCCCCCTACCCCGCCCCAAACACCTTAACAATATTCCTAAAACCCATTTCAGTTATTGAAAAAAAAACATTTTTTTTTTCAACATTTATTTGGGTGGTATTATTGCCCGATTCCAGAAATTATACAAAGCTGGGATTTGGCAAATTAACAGAAGTTATAGACAAATTCTTAAAAAGAAACTCCAAATCATCCCCCTCCCTCAAGCAAAAATTAGTATAAATAGAAATTTATTCAACCGAACCGAACCGACCCACGTTTGATGAAGCTTGGTTTAAAGAAGCCGAAAATTTATTTAGTCTTTGACTAGGTATTGGTCAACTAAAAGGTCCCAGCAGTACCTAGCACCCACCCCTTTCTAGGGCTAATAAACTTGGCCCTGTAGTTTAAAGTAAATATGGGTCGAGTGATACCTTATTTTGAAGGTCGCTTAAATGTCTCTACAACTATGTAAAAAGTTCAAAAATCTATTGGTTTTTGAGAAATTTGTCTCCAAAGTTACTATAGAGCGATAAAAAATTAAAGTATAATAACAAATAAGAGTCACTGCAAAACGTTCCTGAGTTAATTTGACTTCAACAAAGTTATTAGTAATAAGATTAAATCACCTATCGTGGATTTCCCTAACGCGTACTCTGTGTGTTAAGGATTTGTTTGGTAAATGAGTTAAATATTTTTGTGAGTTTCAATAACTCATCTTATTGAGTTGGGTTCGTCTGATTTATCGTAACTCACTTCGTGAGCTGCAAAACCCTTACTTGACCCAAAGTTTACACAATTAAAAAGTTGCTGGGTTGCTGCACTTGAGCCGTCGGTCGGCCGACATCAAACGCCAAATCCCACACCTGTTTTGCAGCGGGTTAGTGGCTAGTGGATCTTTGAGCAGGCGGCCGACTTCAAACGCCGAATCGTACACCTATTTTGCAGTAACGACCAGCGATAGCCTAGGTCGCCACGCGTTTGATATTTCCATTGATTTTTAGTGCAGCAACTTCAAATCAACTCAGAGCTTGAGCTGTACTATTGGCCACATGTTTTGGTTTAGAATAACTCATATTTAATTTGTAGCAATTTTTCCTCAGTATATTTATTATACAAATATATCAAGTTTTACTTTATTTTTACCGGTAAAAGCTACAAAATTGTTTATTATTTGTTTTGTTTGTATTTAAACTTTATTTTTCTGCCCTTTTTTTTTTTTTTTAAAAAATTTCCATTTTTATTGACAATTATCAAAAAAAAACAATGAAATAATATTATTTATTGATTTTGGTAAAAATATTATATTAAATAAAGCAATTTTATTTATTATAGCTGCTACATATTTTCTTTAAAAAATTTATCACCCATTTTATTGAAAGAGGCAATGCTGCTCAGTGCATTATAGATCTAATTTGATGTAAGAAAAAAAATAGCGGAATAAATTTTTGACGCGTTTAAGTGACCCCGAAAAGTGGGGATGAAATTACTTTTTTGCAGAGAATTGGAGGAGAATAGATTACCCTTCCTCTGTGCGGTAACTTAGAAATTTTTTGGGCATCTATTTTTACATTTAGAGACGTCACTACTATCAGCCTATAGTCGATTCATTTAACACTGACAAATGATAAATCACTAAAATTAATTTTCGCTAAATTACTCTTAAAAGGACTGAACGTATAGGCAAATCCCTCTGTTTCTGTCGCTTCAGTTGATAACAATTTTAGGAAAATAATGCTCCTTCTTATTAAAAACGTTACCACCAAAAAATATAAAACAATACGCCCGCGCCCCTTTCAAGTCGTGCGTTTGGCTGCCCACTTAATTACAGACGTAACTGTCGATCGATTTTGGTTGGTTAGATCAAGAGAAGTGATTCATGTCAATGAAAAAAAAAATAATAAAAAACTTCTTTATTTTAAATTTAAAAAAACTATTGTGTTAAGATTATTCTTCTACTAATACTTTTAGTAACTAAAAATTCAAGTATTTATCCCTTCGCAATCTTGTACTAAGTAAAAAAGTAAATGATTTTTAGTAACCTGGTATCGGAAAATAATTAGGGAGAGTTCACAACGAAATGGCTGACTCACAGATCCTTATGGTGTCCCCATGAAATTCAGCTGCGCACTCATCGTAAAGCTATCTATCCCCCTCTTATTTCTCGGCTCTCTCTTCAGTTATTTGGTAATAACCTATATATTCTGTGGTTATATGTTTTTTTCCGATTTTATGCATTTGTCGAAAAATATGGTGAAAACAAATTTGCAGGGAATTTAATTCTCTACAATTTTAATTTTTATCAATATTAAAAACAAAATGTTTAACTTTACTTATAAAATGTACCTAATAAATTTTTTGGAAACTTGACATAAAAAAGTAGATAATATAATTTTAAAAGCTTTTTATTTAGACATAGACTATTTTTGATACACATGGAGAATAGATGATTTCACATTTAATTAATAAATAATAGGTAAAATATCTCCAATTTTCTAGTTTTAATTTCTGTCAAAAAAAGTAGGAAAAACTACTAACCTACTTTTCAATAATTTTTACGAATATTAAAACTAAAGAAACTAGAGCTCTTTAATAACAATAATTTAACTTTTTATAAAGCTATTTTAATTAAATTACTATTATGTAACTATGATATCCACCAACTTTTAAATTATATTTTATATTTAAAAAAATATTTTAAAAATTGGCATATGTAATTTTATTTTTATTATTCGCTCATTTTATACAAATAAAAATTAGGTCAAATTCTAACTTAAAATTAAAATTAAACACTGGTACAAAAATAACAGAACAAAGGTTAAAAACCCACTTAAAGCTTTACAAAATAAATAAAATACAAATTTTTAACAACAAAATCATAGAAAAAATGTTTGCATCCTACAAAGTACGTTCTAACCACTACATCTGAACTTGTTCTTATATTCGTTATTCTAATTTTATTCTTAAAATTTATTTGACTAGTTTAAACATTTAAAGCAAAAAAGAATGAAATATAATAACGAATAAAAGAACAAAACAAGCTTATTGTTCTCTATACAAATATAAAAACTACCGATAACACAAAAGAATTAAATTGCACACTGTAATATACTATAATGGTCACCAAAATAAAAGTAGGTAAAATGGATAAAATGTGATGGAAAAGTTTTCAACAGGCAGGAAAATTTTTGCAGTGGACATAACTTTTGCAAATACATATTTGTAAAATCAGTCATAATTTGTCAATAATTATTATTTTGTTCAATAATACGTGACAAGTGAATTTAACTAGGTTCAAATATAACATGCTAGCACATAGGGACTGGAAAGCATAAAATCGAATATTATTTAAGCATTTATGTATTCGTTTTTTTTTCTCTATCGGAATATTTCGAGTATTTTGGGATATGTCGCTAATAAAATATTAAACATGACAATTTTTACTAGTTTGGGAAAAGGGTTTATTGCTTAACTTCTTTTTCCATTTGCTTAAGAAGTTCTTTCATTTCATCAGACAGATGATGTTGATCTGCGACTTTTCTGAAAAAAAAATCAAACTTTAAAATCGTGAAACATGTTTTCTACTAGCATGTGGAAAATGTAATTATCCAAAACGTCAAATTTAAAAAGAAAACTATACAGATTTGAAGTTTCTATTGCCTTTGAAATGCCTTGGATTAAAATCCTATGGTGTAAAAGTATTTCGTTAAAACATTTGGATTTTGGAAGAAGTAGCGCAATGTGGTGTAGATGTGTTCTGGTTTATTTTTCTTAATAATTTTTTTTTGTTTTCCTGACTCTCGTAGAAAAACAAAATCGTTCCTAACGCTTGTAGAAACCTATTTTTCCGCACTTAAATGCTTAAAAGAACTCGCCATACATCGTTCTGTGGTGTTGCGCATGTCTGGTACGTAGCACGGGTCGGTACGCAGTCTCAAAATCTTGCGACTTGCAAACACGTCATTAAAAATGGTTACATTGATTCCCATATGCCTAGCCAGGGCTATCAAAATGGACGGGCCACGATCCTCCACTTTGTTGACGTCACATCCGGGGCTGATTTTCTTTTGATGGTCACATTACGACACAGCTGATTGTCTTAAAAATATTGAAGTTGGAATGACGGTTCATGGATATTTGATTTTTTTTTAAATAAAGCCGTTTTTGAGATTGTTTTTACTTTATTCTGGCAGAACAATTTTTTTTAAATGTATAGTAAGCCCTAATTTTTCCTAGCCGCTTCATTAGCTCACACAAAAATTAAGTTTAAAGCAGAAGCGAATGTGACAATCACATATGACAAAGTCAAATACATGTCAAATATAACAGGTGGCATGTGGTATATGGCGGGTAATTTGAATTCAAAATAAGGAATGCTAAATTTTGAAGATTTTAACCTTTTAGTCATGTTGCTTCCTTACAAACCTTTGGTGGAATATCGGGATGGTGTCTGAGAATATTTCACTGAAATTTTGCGGAAATCTGTAGTGTCATTTTGAAAATATCATAAAAAAAGTCTGACCTCCCATAAGACCCAATGTAAAATTCAGCCCCGGGAGAACAGCTGATTTTTTCAGGGTCGTGGCCTCTATTTTTGTGTTGGCCTTGGCCTAGCTTTTGTTCTGGCGTTCTACTCCGCCGCAAAGACGATTAGAAATGCAGCTTAACCCAAGGCCAACACAAAAATAGAGGCCACGACCCTGAAAAAATCAGCTGTTCTCCCAGGGCTGAATTTTACATTGGGTCTTATGGGAGGTCAGACGTTTTTTTATGATATTTTCAAAATGGCACTACAGATTTCCGCAAAATTTCAGTGAAATATTCTCAGACACCATCCCGATATTCCACCAAAGGTTTGTAAGGAAGCAACATGATTAAAAGGTTAAAATCTTCAAGATTTAGCATTCCTTATTTTGAATTCAAATTACCCGCCATGTACCACATGCCAACTGTTATATTTGACATGTATTTGACTTTGTCATATGTGATTGTCACATTCGCTTCTGCTTTAAACTTAATTTTTGTGTGAGCTAATGAAGCGGCTATGAAAAATTAGGGCTTACTATACATTAAAAAAAAATTGTTCTGCCAGAATAAAGTAAAAACAATCTCAAAAACGGCTTTATTTAACAAAAAATCAAATATCCATGAACCGTCATTCCAACTTCAAAATTTTAAAGACAATCAGCTGTGTCGTAACGTGACCATCAAAAAAAAATCAGCCCCGGATGTGACGTCAACAAAGTGGAGGATCGTGGCCCGTCCATTTTGATAGCCCTGCTTAACCGTTAAAAGAGAGCACATTACAAGCATACTATATAGAACAATCCTACCCAGGTAGCAAGGTCACGTTTTTTAAACGTCAAAAACAGGTCATTCTTAATGACCATTGACGTCTCTAACCTGACGTGTAAATGACCTTTAAATGACGTTCAAAAGACACACCCAAAGTGACGTCATTTTCAGACGTTTTAAAGACGTTAGCAATATGACAGAACATCAGGCACACACACACAGACCTATTTATGACTTTTTTTAAACTCGCCTGAATATATGAAATATTCCCTGCAGTTGAGAACACTGAAGGAAACTTAGACACAGAAGACGACTCTTCTGGAAGTACTGGAACAGGTACAGCGGTGTTCTGTGAGGGACAGATCAAAATAGACCTAAACCTAGACTTACACATCTCCACCTTGAAGCGAAAGAAGCCTCGAAGTATGTCTTGATTTAATATTTAATTTATTTTACATACGTACCCCCACATTTCGTATAAATCCGGTCAAGTACTGACTGGGGCACCATCTGTGTAAGTATAAGTGTATGTCCCTTGGACAAAGTGTGCAGTGTGGGTAGTGATTAATATACAACGTTTTTCAGACGTCAAAAACTACACTACGAAAAGACGTCAAATAATTGACGCCTTAAAGACAAAATTTTTTGGTAGATGACCTGCGGGTCATCCAAATGACCACTTTTCGACGAAAAAAAGACGTCATTTGATGACCCCTTGCTACCTGGGTAGTAGAGTCACTTGCTAAGGTACAGGGTGAGCCAAATTCGATGATTTTTAACGGTTTAAGTATTTCTAGCCGAGTTACGTAAAAACGAGTAGATATGTCCAGGGCTCGATTTTCGAGGCGGCTTCAAATATCAAAACCGCTTTTTGATAGACCTCGTAATTTTGTAGCTACAAGGGGATTTTGAAAAGTCTGCATTTATAATGGTGGCCTATAACTTTTTTATTTATGAAAATTTCATATTGGTGTAGGTGGTGGTTTTTTATAGTTTTGTTTATGGAGAATCCAATTGTCAAACTAAATTTTATCTGTCACTTTTGGTTTTTGAGATATTACAAAAAGTTTAAATTTTCTTATGGAATGGCCCACTTTTTGTTTTTTTTTTCGAAATCTACGTCAAACTTTTTATTTAACGTTGTGTCATCGATGACAGTTTGTTACGCAGTTTTCAAGATATTTATTTCAATCATTTCTTATACGAAATCTTTTCAAGCCGTTTCATTTGGTTTTAGCATTCAATTCCAGCGATTTTACCGCTTTGTCGGTTGGATAGAACTTTATAAACCACAAGCATATAGGTTGCAAATGTTTGAATATTTGTATTTTTTTGTTATTTATAATATAAAAACATAGTTTAAAGTATTTGGGTTTATTTACTTATGCAGTCTATGGCACATCAACAATATGTACCGCTAAATAAATGAATATTGTAATTAATTTTATAAGTATATACTGACCTGCTATCTTTTTCGGTTGCCTTTTCTTGCGATTCTTCAGTTTCAGCTGAAAAAATATAATACAAGTATATTTTACTGTCATTTAAACAAATATACAAAATATACATATAAGTATTTTTACAGTAGCATGCTCTTTAGAATTATGTTTTGATAAGATTAGACATAATTATTCAAATTAAAAAAATGTGAGTGATCACAACATAAAAAGGTAAAAGATATGTGCTCAATTCAAAATTATGTTTTTTAATTTTTCTATTGGAAAATATATCTATTACTCAGAAAAAAAGGATATTATACACATAGGTGTCTAATAATTTTATACTCGGTCTAACAAATCAGACAAATATTGCACAAGTACCTGCATGCTCGGACTAATTATATGTTTTTGTCTTGTAAAAAAAAATTAAAGACACATACCCAACTAGCAATTTGTTTGTGTATCTTCTGCAATCGTTGCGTCACAATATCGAGTTTGCCTCAAACGCGTCTTTCTTTTACACCAATTTGATGGATGTCTTTTGGCATTAACCATAGGGTTTTATAATCAAAGCTTTTGGTTAACGTTGTGAAGACGATTACGCCAAGGTATATTTTTTATAGCCCGCTACTTCAAAATGGTTAAATCTTGACAAGTAATTGTAGGAGGGTAGTTTTCGAACAAATATTTAAATGTTAGCCCAAAGAACTTTATCTCCCTTAATTTTATGTAATTAAGGACTATAGACATATTTTGATATTTTTTAAAATTATTCAATCAACTGTTTTGCCTCTAAAAAATAAGAAATCTCGGTTATTTTGTATATCTTTCAGACAGAAAGTTGCGTTCACGACAATACCGAACCAGTGACTTAACGTTTAGATCGAGTTGAGCATGTGATATGACACAGTTACTGGCTGGAACTTACTTGCATTGGGAGCAACGTTTTGTATATACGATGTCTTTACGACAAAAATCTCTACATAAAATTGAACGTAAAATATATGGTCGCGAATAATTACCATTGTTGTAAACGTTGATAAATCGTTAATTCGTCGATGTCTACAATAATCCTTCAAGCAAAGATACTCTTACACAACGTTTGTAATTTGTTCAATTTAGGTTTTTACAACTTGTACAACTAAAAAATGCTAAAACTATATATGGTTTTCACTTTCTCGGACGTCGTCTACAAGGATATGATTATTCCTATTTGGAAACACGTTTTGAAAACTTGCAGGAACAGTGATGCCAATCTGCGACCGATTTGGTCCTTCTTGGGCCATCTTTAAGTGAATGCAGGTGTCAAAATAGCTTTATGCTCTACACTGAGCTATCGCCTGCATTCACCTGAGGAATACCCAAGAAGGCCGAAACCGGTCGTGGATTGGCATGGATCACTGTTCCTGCAGATTGTCAGGAAGTGTTTTTACACAAAGATGATCATATCCTTGTAACCGACGTTAAAGAAAGTGAAAAGCAAATAGTTTTAACAAGTTCTCAACGAAAGCATCAAACCATCAATATAATTGAATGCCGGCAGGAGTATTTTCCCTGGGAGTCTGTTTTATCATTTGAAACATAAAAATGCTAGTTGGGTAGGTAGGTGTGGAATAAAAGTAAATACATAAACACAATATCAAGGAGGAATATAAAAAAAAGTTGCATATTAAAACGTACTAGGGTAATCTCTCTCTTTTAAGAAATGTATAAATTTTGATTTAAGTTGACAATATTTTTTAAACTTATATTACATAATTTTTTTTTAAATAAATATTTTAAAAGCATTACATGAATGGAAAATTAATGGATATTAGTAAAATGTCAGGAAAACGCGAAAGGTATGTTAATAGTAGTTTACCTAACTAGTGCGGAAAGTGCCTCTTTTCCGCACGCGATTGCAGATGGCCAAACGACGCGATAGCGGAGTTTGGCCAGCAATCAAGTGCGGAAAAGACACTTTACGCACGAGTTAGGTACACTATTTTTTCTATAAGCGTGAGGAAAAAACTAAAAATTAATCAGAAAATTATTTATATTCTAAACGTTTTAATCAAATCAATTATTATTATTCACATTCTAGCGGCTTCTAGAACTGACTGGGGTAGATCTTCGTCCGAAGAATCCATTGAAAATCTGATTTTTTTGTTTGAAAAATTCAAAAGACGCTTGTATCTGCAAAATTGGCTTTGTTTTGACAGTTTGTTTGTACTTTGTTGCTATGGTGATTTAAGATGCCAAATCTAAAACCACTAGTGTTCATTGTTGTTTGACATTGACAATGACGATATTTATACCGGGGAGGTTTAAAACTTATAATTTGAACCTATTTTACTGAAAACTTTATTTTATCGAAAATATTGAAAATATAGCAGAATTTTAGTCAATTTGAATATTTTTAGGATATTTCGTGTGCTAGGAAAGATACAAATGTATTTTGAACGGTCTAAATGTTATAGAACACCTTAAAATCGTAACAAATTTACTTTTCCGCACTAGTGCGGAAAAGTGGCACTTTCCACACTAAAATGCGTGCGGAAAAGTGGACTTTTCCGCACGCTTATAGAAAAAAATATTATCTTTATAGGTTCGTCCGTACAAAAGTTTTCTGTTGTCCTACTGGGCAACGGTAATTTATCTCAAGTACAGTGTGCACCAGAGTGCATGCGAATAAGCGAATCCAAGGCCAACAAAAAAATACAATCGAAATAATTTTTTTCTATGGTCAGCTGGCGAAAAAGAAAACAAACATACATAACCTATTACAAGTTTAAAAATTTAAAAGTTTTTTAAAAATATTTATGGTGCATTAAGCATTTTCCTTTCTTAAATTTAAATATGTGTGTGTATTGTATGTGCATTGGGTCCTCCACACTAAATAAAAAGGTGTCACTAGATAAACACAAAACAAAATATGAAAAATGTTTAGGAAATAACAAATTTGAGAGGCTGAGAAGGTAATAATTGGATTATAAGTAATTTAGGTATTAAATGTGGACTATCTACCATGTTGCGGTAAATTAAAGCGCCAATCGTGTTCTCTCAGATTCACTTCGGTTTGATCTTCCATACTGATTTCGTATCTAAGTGTCCTTCTACGGTTTACTGTAGCTACATTCAATAAAATATCACCTATTTACTATGACTATTCTAAATCCTATCAAAAGCTGCTATTTCAGGTCCATTCAAAGTTTTATCTTACTTTTTATGTCATTTTATAGTGAAAGATCTGGTAAAAATGTCAACTTTATAATTTTATTTAACCCACATGTCCAAATAAAAAGCCAGACAAAAACTTTAAATGGATATTGATATTATTGGTTACAGCAGTGGTCACTAAAGGCGAGCTAGTATGGGTTAGTTAAGTTGTTCTACAAAAAATTAGCACTAAACTATCTACAAATAGCCAGCTGCTTCAAACTAGCTGATAATGATGGATAATGATAGTTATTAGTGACTCTTGGATCAGGGTCTTTTTATATCATATCAACCAGAGGTTTCATAGACCATCTTACCAATGTTGATAATAATTTTTGGTACATTTATTATGCCCATAAAGAAAATACAAAATTAAAATTTTTCTGATTAGTAGTTTTTTTTAAATTAAATTTTGAAAATCAAAAAAACTGTCAGTCCTAAAAAAAGAATAGGTATCTCACAAAATGTTTATTCCAATTTAGTTTTTATTAAAGTGGTAATTTTCAAATAAGGTGTTACAGAATTTACTTTTTAAAAACATTTAAAAGTTCTTTTAATTTTTTTTCAAAAAGATATTATTTTCCCCAATGTTTTCGCAAGATCCTTTTTAGAATAAAAAATTTGTGATTTATGTTTAAAAGAAAGGTTTAAAGTAAATATACATGGAAAAATAGTAGGATTATTTTCTTGATAAAATGCACAAAACAGACATTTTAGAGAAAAATAAACAGTGGTATTTCCATTCTTATGATGATTGAAATAATTCAGTTTTTTTTGTAAAATGCCTGTTTTGTTTGTATTATCAAGAAAATATACTTTTCTTAGTACTTTTCTATGTATTTGTATGGTTAACAGTATTTTTCAACAAATCCATCATTTCTCTATCCTTAAATTTGGTGAGAATCTTGCTTAAGTCTTTTTTGAAAAATTTAAATTTTGTTTTTTTTTTTAAAAAGCATAATGTTAAACCAAAGGTATTTAAATACCTTTAAAATAAGCCCTATATCATTAGCCTGGTGTAAGTAGTTCTCTAGATATCTTAATTTTTTTTAAGTACCTACATGTTTGAGCCAAATTGAAAATTTTTTTAATTTTTAAAATTTATTTGGTCAATTTTGTTTAATCAGTTTTACTTGGTTTTATGGGTAGAATGAATATTCAAAAAATTATCAAAATCAGTGAGATGCTCTGTCAAACCTCGATTTTTTTTGGTTCATTTCTTATAAAATGATCCATCAACAGCTCAAGCAACATACAGTATTGTCAATCAAGCTAAGACCATAATACAATTAAGGTAACTGAAATGAGCACTCATTATCAGTTGCCTTAATGATAACCAGTCTCTGATTATAATTTTTAAAATAGTGTATTATTGGTATTCGGGACTTATTGCAATAAAGCCAGGCACTAATTGTGCTGGGCACTATTCTGACAGTTTTGCATTATAAGAACAGCTGTCTTCCTTAAAAATTAGGCCTTTGTGTATTATAAAAGCTGGAATTAATTGTGCCGCCATTATTAATGGAAAATAAACTACTGGATTTATAAACTCGACTTTGATATGTCAATTTTGATAAATCAACTGTCAGTTTTTAATGGAAGTAGTAGTAGTAATAGTAGTAGTAGTGTGGGGTAGGCTCTAGGCCTGGCGACTAGGCACATGAAGCGCCCTTTTCGCCAACCCCCGGGCATCCCCCCTACTGCATCCTTCCCTCACTAAGGAATCTGCCTGTCTTCTGTATAAAGGCCAGAATATCGGGCCACCTCAGATTCAGAAGGTCTCCTCCTCGAATACCTCTCTTCTTGCCTCCTTGTATGCTTCACATGATGAGAGAAAATGCGCCGAGGTCTCGTCCTCACTCTCATCTTTGCCAGGTGTCCTTGTAGGATGCAGTGTCCGGTCAGGACTCCCACTATGGCTCCCACCTCTCTTCGTGTTCTATGGAGCAGCCAGTCCCTATGGGATTTGCTGTAGCCTGTCACATACTCCTTCGCCTGTCTGGCGTTTCCTGTGTTGGTCCACTCCCTTTGTATCTCTTTCTGGGTCCACTCTGTTAGGGCCGACTTCATTTGCCCTCTTGTGAGCCCCAGGAACGGTTCTGGCCCGACGCATTTCTGCTGGGATCCTCCCCTGGCGAGTCTGTCCGCTTTCTCGTTTCCGGGGACTCCCACGTGACCTGGGACCCATACGAGCTCTACCTCTCTTACGCCGGCCAATTCCTGAAGTGCATCCGCACACTCCTGCACCAAACCTGCGGACATGGTTGGTTTACACAGTGCTTTCAGCGCAGCTTGACTGTCTGAACAGATGCAGAGGCGTTTTCCTGTTTCGTTCCTAATTTCTTCCTCCCATGTTAACGCCAGTATAGCGTAAACCTCTGCCTGGAAGACTGTTGCATTGGATCCCAGCGGGTAGCTTTTTCCAATGCTCTTGCTTTCCACGTACACTCCTGCACCGGTCGAATTCCGGTCTGTCAGCCTTGATCCGTCTGTATAGCAGACCGTGGCGTCGCTAAGGAGTTCAACTCCGTCCTCCTTCCATGCATCCCTTGGTGGTATGGTTACACGGTATCTCCTTTTCTCCCTTAACCGCTTTTCTGGCATCGCTAGCCTGTACGTCGATAAAGGAATCTCCTTTTCCGTCACAGTCGCGATCTCCGAATGTCCTTTTTGTCCACCGCTCCTTCTCCACACGCCCGCGTCCCTTATCCTAAGGTATGCTGCCATCGCTTCCTTCTTTATCCAGGTGGACAGCGATGGGAGACCCAGGATGGTATTCAGGGCTATGTTAGGAGTAGACCTTAGAGCTCCGGTGATGCTCAAGGTCGCCAGCCTCTGCATGCTTTCGAGCTTTTTGGCGTTAGTGGTTTTCATTGCCCTCGGCCACCAAACCACGGATCCGTATTGGATCCTTGGTCTTATGATGGCCGTGTAGATCCAGTGCATGATCCTTGGGCTGAGTCCCCACTTTCTTCCTACCACCCTTCTTACTTGCCAGAATGTTTTTATCGTCTTTGTTGTGAGTCGGTCTATATGTTGTTTCCAGCTTAGTTTACTGTCTAGCACCATCCCCAGGTACTTAACCTCTTGCGATAGTGCAAGTGGTCTTCCGTACATTTGTGGTGCTTTGAAGCCTACTATTTTCCTCTTCTTTGTAAAGAGAACCATTTCCGTCTTGCTGGGGTTGACGGAGAGGCCGTTCTCTTGGCACCAGTTCTCTATTAGTTTGCACGCCCTTTGCATCCTTTCGCAAATTACGCCTAGGAACTTCCCTGGTACTATAACCAGTCCGTCGTCGGCGTACGCTTTGCCGTCAAATCCTTGTTCTTCCAGTTTGTGAAGTAGACTGTCCATTATAAGGCACCAGAGGTGTGGAGATAGGCAGCTGCCCTGGGGGCAGCATCCCTTTACCCTCCTCTTGACCTGGACGTCCTTCATACTTGCCTCCACTTCTCTCTCCTGCAAGGCCATCTCGGTCCATGATATCAGGACCGGGTTGATGCCCTTTTTCTGCATTGCTCGACTTATTGAGCTTGTTCTTCCCTTATCAAAGGCTCCTTCGACGTCAAAGAAAACTGAGCTTTTTCTATCCTTTGCACGGTTGTATGGAGGGCTGTATCCGTAGATCTACCCTTCCAGTATGCATGCTGTTCTTTGTTTTAATGTAAACTGTCAGAATAGTGCCCGGCACTATTACTGCCTGGCCTTATTGCAATAAGTCCCTATTAACAAGGGGTAATCAGCTGAGCCAAATTTGTACACCATCCTACAGGACTTTAAAATAAAATTATGGTCCTGTAGTGTAGTTTAGGGCCTTTATAGTCTCCTGTGGAGTCCTGTATGGTCCTGTAGAAATTTGTACACCAACTGTGGGCAGCTCATCACCCTTCAAGTATTAAGAGAAAGTAATATTTTTTGATTTGGTCTAAATTTTTTTGTTTATCAAGTTTACAATTTTGACATTATGCTATACTTAAATTCCATGTGAAGACATGTAAAAATAAAGCCTAAAAATTGTTTAAAAAACATGTGTGAAAAATTTTCAGATTCAAAGAATTGAAAGAAGTTTTTTGAAAATTGATGGTAGTTTTTTCAAGGCTAGGTTTTATTAAAATTCCACTTATTATTTTTTTAATATAATACAATATTTCTAGAACAACCTGTAATGTTTGGTAATTTTTTTTGCTTACCTTGAGAAGAAGTAGTTTGGTGTGATCCAGATGCTTGATAGGTACCTAGCAAAAAGAAATTTGAATAAGAAAATATTTTTTCAAATATTTCTAGATTTACATGTCAATCGAAAATACAAATCGAGATAATAATACTTTCCCAAAAAATTTTTTAATAAAAAGTAAAACAAATCATTAAAAACCCTATTATTTTATTAGTATCTGTAGCATTTAGAGATTAAAAATGCTATTGAAAAATAAATGCGTTTTTTTAAAAGCCACCCCCCTTGGCATTGACAGCTATATATTTTTAAAATTTTATTAAAATCGGTCCAATTATTTCAGAGCCTATTTTTTAGCGATTTCAATACCTTCATTCCGCTTTGCGGTTTATGGAATAAAAACTGTACCTTATATTACTTTCTTACCAAAAAATTAGGTCATGAAGTAATTTAAAAGTAATATAGAGTCTATTTTTTGTACTAAAAAAAACAAATTTTGTTAGTTAAATCCTTTTGGTTAGATATGTAAATGTAAACCACATGCAGTGAAAACTAGAAAAAAAAAACAAATAAGTCTAAAAACTGAACTTACCAGTAGGGGAAAATGCAAAGAAGGTGAATGGATAAAAAACATAAATGACAGTTTATATTTTTATCCATTTTAAAAATTTCTACTAATAAAAAAAAATAAAAATTATAATCACAAAAGCTATAATTTTTAAACAAAAATAATACAAATGATTATTTTTTATATGGCCAATCGAAAAATCAGATGAAATGTTACTTGAAAATTCGACCTTATTGTAATAAACTAGATACTTAGACTTATTGAAAATAGATTTTTTAATATTATTACTGTTACAGATGCTTAAAAAATATTATACTTAGTGTCGCCATAAATTCTTCAACTCATACCTAGACAAACAGTTTTTAATATTTTTTCTAAGATACGTTTATTTTGAACGAAAACATACAAACCCATTTATAATACAGCCTGTTAACTAATCCTTATTTTGAATTTACAAGTTATTTTTCGTACGACTATAGACAAAAATAGCCAGATTGCACTTTTTTGCTATTAGTGACGAAAATATTTTCATCTCTAGAGAGAAAGATGACCTAAAGTCCAATGTCCACATCAAAAGCAAATGTGGTGACAAACTTTTTTGATTTCTTTAGGGAAGAAAATACATTTGTCTCTAATGACAAAAAAAAAGATTTTAACAAAGATAACAGGAAGTTCGGCCGTAGAAAAAATAGCGGACATAACTTAGAAACTGACTTTTTTACACTAGTATAACTTTCGCACTCGTTTGAGATGACACCTTAAACATAGTAACAAAAATTGGCTAAAACTTGCCAATAAGTCATCAAGATTGGCCATATATTTTACGATTGGGTTAAAAAGACATCAAACAAACCTGAAACAGGTCGGGTTAGTGACGTTAGTTGGGACTGGGGCAAATCGAACGTCTGGCTAAGGATGGTCTGCTGTCCTTTGGCGTCCGTAATAGTCTTTGTGATCACTCCTTCTATTTGCGCTCTACTAATGACCCCTCGATCCTGAACCTCGTCAGGTTGTTGCAACTCCTTTAAATATCTTTCGATGTGATCTTTTGTCATTGGTTCTTCCTTGCCGTCTTTTATTATAAAGCGTTTTTGAACTATTCGTCTCGTGTGAATGTTTCCGAACTCATCTATTTCCTCACTCTCTTGTACGTCCTCACCTTCATCAAATTCGTCCATAAACTTTCTTAATTGTTCTTCAGCCGTGGACCCGGTGAAAGTAACTTTCTTGACATCTGGGGGCATTTCTATTTTTCGATGAATTACATGAGAAAAGCTTTCTTCGGTAGTAGGTTCTATAATTTCTGTAACGTAAGGTTGGCCAAAATCGTCACTTAAATTTTCTTGGAACCAAACTTTTCTTACTGCGTCCCCAATGTCGACACCTTGTGCGGGGTCAATTGTGTCAGTAGACGACACCATGGTGTTGGAACCTCCACTTGTGAAGCTTCCTGAAAATACTGAGTCAGTTTCGAATTGATAGGTTGCATGAGTGGCAGTTGAGCTTGTCGGGTCCACACTACCAATACTGTGCAAAATTTGTTCATCCTTGATTTCGTGTTCTATAATTTCCTCTCTTGCAGAAGAGTCAAAATCTCTGCCTGTGCTAGAGCTGTGACTGTAATCTTGGAAACCACCAATCCTTGATCCGTCTTCGTCCATCGAATCAGTCTGGATATAATTTACTCCTGAACTTGTAGCTTGAGCAAGTTCTAAAGAATCACTTGAAACCATATGACTTTTTTCTTCGCGCATTTCTATACTATCAGTCATAATATTTCCCTTTTCTTTTTGTTGTTGAAATTCAATGGAATCCGTGCTAGCAGTCATTATGTCACCCCCAGTTTGTTGTAGTTGATCCAAACTATCCGAGCTGTCGTCTTTTTTATGTTCAGGCTTTAAATCTAAGGAATCTGTTGATGTAACCATGACGTCGTCGTTTTCTTTCCACTGAACTTTGATTGTAGATTTAACAAGTGGCTGATCTAATTCCAAATCTGGTACTCTTGAGACTTCCTCGACTGAGTCTCCTCGTCCTAGAGATTCTGTTTTTTCGACATCCTTTATATCTACAAACCGTTCAACGTTTGTTTGTGCTTGTTTTATGATTTCGTCAATTTCAAACATTCTTTTTTCATAGTCTTCGTCATCATCTGTGTCGGTAATTTTCTTTTCTGTTCCGACAGTTTCGCAACTTTCAGACTCTGATGCGATGCTTTCTTGCCCTTCGTGCCCTTCATCGATGTGACCTAATAGCTCCTCTTCTTCTTTTACTTTTAATTCTATTTTGTGAACAGCGATACAAGCTTTTTCAAGACCTTCAAATTCTTTTAGTGAGCTAACAGATATATCATCGCCCACTTTAACTTTGGCTTTAGAGCTGCTACTGCTTGAGGAACCAGATCCTGTATGAAATCTTTTCATTTCTAACGACATTGCTTGCTCAAGATTCTCAAATTCTTGTAGACTTGACATAGAAATGTCGTCGTTTTCACCTGAGCGAGTAAAGTATTTTCTTCCAGCAAGTACATCATATTCTGGTGTACTAGAATACGAATCTTTGACGCTTCCTAGGCTTGTTTCTTTTTGTGATCCATAACTAGAAGCAAAATCATTAATATCTTCCTCTTTAATATCTTCTAGAGGTCCCCTTTCAAATTCCATTTCGTATCCATAACCAGCTGCTTTCATAGCTGCTTGATCACCTTGAAACTGCTGTTCAATCCATTGTCTATTTGCTTCTAATTCTCGATCGTATTCTGAACCAAAAGCTTTGGCTGATGCGATTTTTCCATTCTCGTCTAGGGGTCTTGGTGGGCTATCTTCCATGTCAAATCCTAGCTCTTCACTGGACGAAGTACCATCCGCGTTAAATTTCACATCAACTTTTGTTAAAGGCGTAGGCGCTGATTTGGTTACGAGATATTCTTCCACTTCGGTGTCATGTTTGTTTTTGGGTTTTTTTGCCATTGAGATGCTTTTTCCTTCAGGATCTGTTTCTTGAGCTTCTTTTGCTACTTCTTCAATGACGACGAAATCGTCCATTAGATCTGGTTTCTCCAAAAGCTCGAATGAATCGCTACTTTGTGGAGAATCTGTATCTCGCTCTATTTTGGTTTCTTGTAAAGCTTTGTCAACGGATGTTTCAATATTTTGCAGTTCTTCCCTAAAAGATTCTGATGTCTTAGATTCGATGTCTTTTGATTCCTCTTGACATGAACTCTCTTGTACGAAATCATCTTCATCTTCAATAGAATGCATGTGTTCAGTGATTGTTATATCTGGTATAAATCCAGGGCTTATATTTCGCATTATTGCTAGCCTTTCTTCTCTTTCTTTTTGTGCTTTTTCTTTGAGCTCCAATTCTAGTTTTTCCGCATCATCATCTTCTATTATCGGACAAATCTGTTTGATTTTATGAGCAGGTGAAATATGAGCAACCATATTGAAAGCTGCTTCAGCCTCTGCTTCTTCAAAACTAGATTTTTCACTTGATGTAGTGCTGGATTTCCCATGCGAATCTCGTTTTTCCAATGGATCTTTGTGCAAATCTGAAGTTGAACGTTTTCGTTCTTTATGCAAGCTAACAGATTTTGGTCTAGGTGAAAATTCGTTGTCAAGTTCTCCAGCAAATTCCAAGGAACTATCTCTAGGTTCAGGAGAAATTGGTCTCTCAATGGGATCAGTTTCATCTGTTAAAGATGACTTAAGTAAATCGGCGAGTTCAGATTCGACTCGATCATCTGAAAACGCGGTCGAAACAGGTCTATCTTTATCAGAATCAGATTTACTGGATTTGCTAAACCTCGATTGTGGACGAGAATCAAATAAATCCATATCATTGTCTGATCCATTATATTTACCCTCTCTTAAGTCTTGATGAAAACCTTGATCGGCTTCTGTTTCATACTGCTCGTCTCTCTCTGTTTCATCAACGTCCTTTTTTTCGTCACTAGCAGACGCTTCTTCTTTTGAGCTTAGTTTTGACAAATACTTATCACTTTCCGTTAAGTCCGAGTTAAATTTTTGAGTATCATATTGTGAACCTGTTGAAATGCCGATCATAGAAGGTACAAAACTTTGACTTTCAGTTCTCCTGTGACCTTTTTTCTTTAACTCATCTATTTTAGGTTTGAGAGGGGCGATTTCTTCGTTGGATTCTGTAACCTCGGTAATAATTTGCGTACTTACACTTTGAATATCATTTTCTTTAACACTTGCAGTTGTCATAGTTACAGATTCAATTGGAAGGTCAGATTTTGTTGGTGGTGTGGAGGTAAATACATCTGCGTAGGTTTGAGTTGGTGTATGAGGTAAGCTTTCCTGACTATCTCTCATTGTGCGTTCGTAATCTTCCATACTTAGATGAACGGAGTCCACTGAACCTGCTATATTTTCAATTACTGTCTTGACAGCACTTGAAGTGCTGGAAATACTAACACTTAAAATACTACCATCTTCTAGGCTAGTGCCTAGCTTTTCATCACTGTCAGCTTGCGGAGAGTCTTGGGCAAATACACGAGGCACTGGCTGAAAATGCATTTCGGCTGATCGTTTCATCTTAGACAGTGAATCTGTCATTTTTCCGTTAATATCATTAACTTCATCTTCTGAGATATCAATTGACTCGCCAACCCCTGAAACATTTTCTGAGTCGGTAAGGTCAGACACCTGCCTTGCTGGCATTACTTGGTGCCAACCAGAGGATAATTCTGTGTCTTCTAATAACTGTGGATCCAAGGAGTCTAGCATATCTCCATCCATATCGCTAGTCGAAGGCACTAGGGTTTCAGAACGTTCGGATATTTCTCCACTACCTAAATGCCCTGAACTTTCGCTGTCCAAACTTTTCATGCTTTCTTTTGAACTGCTCACAGCTGTTTTATATTCAGATGAAGTAACATGAGAGCGACTGGAGTAGTCTTGGGATGTTAAAGCTGTTTCGTATTCTGAGGAGCCTGGTAGTAAACCTTCAACATCAGAAGAACATGGTCTACTTTTACCACTGTCTATCTCAAAACTTTGATAATGACTTTCTCCGGAACTAGAATAAGCTTCGAATTCTATTCCAGACTTTCTGTCTGGCTTTGGTTTTGGACTGCTACTGCTACTATCTAAATCAGACTTGGCTGTTCTAAAAATAATTGGATCTGATGGTATTTTATATGAATCTGAATCTGATTTTTTACTCTGAATTATATTACTTTCTTCGGGTGATTTTGATGACTCCAAACTAGACTTGGAATCAGAGCTTGAAACTCTTTGTACTATTTCTTTAGTAACGGATTTTGTACTTTCCGACTTAACAATTCCAGAAGTATCCATAATTTTACTTGGGTCAGTAACTTCAATAACTGTACTTGAAACTGTGGTACATTCCTCATGTATTTTGTCTTTTGTTACCCTTTCACTGCTTATTACTGTATGTATTTTTTCTATTGAAGATTCTGTTGAGATATCCACGCCTTCTTGTGTTTTCTCAATTTTTTTAATACTGTCCTGCTTAGCGAGTGCTTCATGTTGAAGCGACTCGTCGTATTCTTTTTCAATCATTGACTGATATTCTTTTACGGTATCATCGGATATCTCTTTTGATCGTCTATCTGCTTTATATTTGCCTTTTAATGCCGAACAATCTTTTTCTGATGCTTCAGTGCTAATTTTGATTTCATCGGTATCATCTGTTTTTCTTTCCTGAATAAGAGTTGTTACTTTAGAATCAAAATCAGCTTTTGCTTTGGCTTGGGAGTGCTTTATTTCCTCCTCTAAAAATGTTTCAGTTTGCATTTTACTATTTTCTTTCACCTCCCCTTCTACTTTAGCAGAAATTTTTTTACTATCTTCTGTGGAGGTCTCTATTAGTGATTCATCTTCTTCCATTATAATGTTTTGGCGATCTGTAAAGGATTTTTCTTCTTTCAATGATTCGGTGAAACTTGATTGCATATCTTTATATGACGTTTTAAAGTCTGAAGTAAAATCATCTTTATTTTCGTGAATTAAGTCATATTCTAAAGCCAAGTCCTGTACTCGTTCAGCTTCTAGTTGACCGATTTGCTGTTCCAAAGTATGTACGTAATCGGTGTCAGTTCCACTAAATTTTAAATCTTCGTCAGTTATTTCCATACTTGAAGCTTGCGTGTCACTTCTTCCCAACTTGGCCAATTCTCGTTCTCTTCGTGCCAAAACAGACTCTACTAATTCAACTTCTCTTTCGTCTAGTCCTTTAGTTTCAGCTAAATGTTTTAAGTACGAAGAGACTTCAGGTTTTATTCCAGTACATTCGTGCTGATGACTTCCTTGAACCAACAAAGGGCCTCTCTTTTGAATTTCAGTTTCAATTTCTTCAACCAGAGCAGTGGCCATCTTTTTCGCTTCTTCAGGTTCGACTTTTTGCTGTTGCAAACTATCTAAAATTATTTTTTCAATATCGCTTTGACTTTCTGATTTGATTTTTTCTGAAGTTAGAGATTCTGACCGTTCAATATGAACATCCGAGCTCAGCTCTGATTCTTCGCGTATACTGCTACTGAAATCATCATCTTTTATTTTAGCCAAAGGCTGCTGATGTTTTCCTAAAGCTTCTTCTACCATAAGATCTTTTAACTCATCTAAGTTTTTGTCATCAACTTCTTCTGTTACCGCCTTTTCTATAGCGACATCTACAGTTTTTAATTTTTCGTTAAGTTTATCATGTATTTCTTTAGTTAATCGTTCGGAAATATTTTCTTTAACGCCGACATTATCTGTTGCATCATTGTCTTCATCTAATATACTTTGTTGCCTAATAATATTCTCAACTTGTTCAAACTCATCTTGTTCTTCTGATTGAGTCCGTTCTAATTTAAATTCATCTTTGTGTTCTTTCAAAGAGGGCTTATGTTCAAATTCAAACTGTTCTGTGAGAGAGGTTTCAACCACTTCCCAAACTGTGTCATCAAAGTTTTCTTCGTGAGTTTTTATATCTAGTTCTTCATCCTGTTCCGATATATGTGAAATAGTTTCGAATTTGTCTTCTTTTTCAGCATATTCGTCACTTTCTTCACTAATTCTTCTTTGAGGACCTGAAAGGCTTAAAGTTATTTCTGGAATATCGTCTTGCGCGAGCCTTTGGCTATCATTTGCTAAACTATTTACAGATTTTAAATCAGTGTCTTGTTCAAAGTCTGTTAATTTTTCAGACTCTTCCAATTCGCTTTTATCAACATGAACCTCCAACGATTCTTTGGATAAATAACTATCCAATAAATCTCCACTTCTGTCAGATGAAATGCTAGGATGCGAATCCATAGACTTATACTGAGAGTCGTTTTCAACATCTTTTTGCGGTGAGTATTGGTTTTGTAATACAGAAGTAAAATCTTCAGATTTGGAGGTAAATGTTTCGTCAATTTCATAATCTTGTTTAAGCAAAGATATTTTGTCTTCAGATTCCAGTAAGGATTTTCTAGAGTCGGATTTTTGAATGCTTTCCTCGTAACTTTTAGCACGATCTTTTACTGACATTTTGTCCACATGTTTTTCTTCCTCTACACTTTGTTCAGATTTTTGCTCTAGGGTCATTTGTTTTTCAGAAATACAAGGTTGTTTTTTGATTAAATCTTCATCAGCCTTAGTTTGTTTGGTTTTTCCCGTTGGCACTGAATCTTTGTTTGACTCTATACTTGACGTTGGTGTTGTTTCAAATGCTTTCTTTAAATCTCTAACGGAAGCTTTTCGCTCATCGTCAGTTTTTTGAGAATCATCGCTTTCCTCTATTTTCGACATATATTGGTCCATTGAAGCTTTGAGATTATCAAATTTTTCTTCTTGCATTGTTAATAAAGTTTTTCGTTCTGGGGAATTTTCTTCTTCGTTTTCAGCAGTAAACTGCTCCTCAATCATTTCCTTTTTGATTTGTTGCTCGTAGTAAGCTTTTCTGAGCTGACTGCTTCTAGCTGATACTTCATAGAGATCTTCAGTTGGCAAGGAAGAAGATCGTTCGTATATTGTTTTTCGTTGTGAAGCAACTGGGGGTGCAAATACGCTCATTTGACGTCCTCTGATTTGAGGTACTCGGTCTTCAATTTCCGAATCAGATATTACGTTTTCCACATCTTCGCTGTCAGATATATATCCGGTATTTTCGGCAAATTGTGAACTACCTCGCTCGGCTTTGTCAGAGTCAATGCTTTCGCTTTTTTCCAACGGGCTGCCTAGGCTTACGGTTCGATCTTCACTTTGCATTTTGGGTTTTTGTTCTGAGGGTGGTTGGAAGGAAGCTTGATACTCTGTCATTATTTTTTCTTCTTTTTCTTCAATAATGGTGCCAATTGTATCTCTATAATCTGTTGGTTTTTCAGTTTCGGAGGAACTTTGCAAGGATTGCATTACCGATCTAGGCTTAGGTATTGGCGGTTGACCGAATTCTTGCAACGAAGCCCGTTTGCGAGCTAATATTTCTTTTTCCGAAGCGGTAATATCATGTAAGCTCATGCGTTTGTAAGGTTCTTTAGATACGTTTTCCCAGAACTTCTTTCGGTCTGAATAAGTTGCAAGTTCTTCTTTATCGTAGTCGTCTAATAAATCGTCTCTGACAGGGGAAATTATTTTATCTGGTTTTGGTTCAGGGGCATTAGTTAGATCTAGTGGAATTTCTGGTACTTTTGCGGTGCGAGGTTTAGGAAGCGGTATTTGTTTGTTAGTTTCGGGTGATGTTAGCGGATGATCAGCTTCAGGGGTTAGTTCGCTTTCTGTTTCTAAAAAGATGTAGTTAAAGTTAGAAAGCGAGCCCTAGCGATAAACACGTTCACTAAGTTTACGTTAAATAATAAAAGCTGTTTTTACAGTTTCAGGCTCAACAACTAATATTATCCTATTTTTTTATCAATGGGGATTACTAATTGTACATGATGAGGACTTACCAATTATGATGGATTCAATTAATACAAACAAACATAAATTAAGAAGCTCACAATTGCTTGTCGTGCAATGTTATTGTAAAAATAGTAAAAATTAGGCATGCAAAAAATTTAAAAAATAAAAAAATCAAACATATCGGGCCCCGTCAGCTTTCGGGCTAGTCTACTTTGTGCTAGTAAAAATTTACCTAGATTACTATCAGGTTCGGGGTAAAAAGATCCTAAATCTTGCGAGACCATTATGTCGGGTATAGGGCTTCTTACATTCGATCTACTATCGATACTAATACTCATGCTTTGAAGAGAATCGTCTTCATCAAATATTGAAAGAATTTCTTGAGTGCTATTAGTTAAACTTGGATTGTTGAGATTATCTGTAGACGGGAAAGGACTTGACCGCTCTAACCATTCTTTAACTGCACTGCTTATACCTCTTTGTGGAAACGAATCAGTGCTGCCGAGAGATTTCGCCATTCTGTAACTTTTGGACGATGAACTTGCTAGCGATTCATTGCTAGTATGTAAACTTTCTCTTAGGAATCTCTCCGGACTCAATTGTAAAATTGTGCTGAGTAAAGAGTTGTGCGATGAGAATTTTACATCTGGTAAACTTCCTCTACCATCTTCGATTGTTATTTTATTTGATTTGTAAAAACCCATTTCAGATTTAGCACGCCGGTTTTTCTTTTTAGGTTTAGGGGAGCAACAGGGACTTTTCATAATCGGAATAACGTCGATCTCAACGCCGCCTGGATTAGTGGCTTTATCTTTATTTAAAGTGACAGGACCCATGTATATAATCTCACCTACGAGGTAGGAGATAGAGATAATGGTCAATAAAGTGGAATGGTTACCGTGCCCCGATATGTTTGTGAAATTAGGATGGTCAGAGATAGGTAAGAACGTTTTAGTTGAAATAATGCATGCTGCAACAACAGTTATAAGTTTATTTATTTTTAATAATAATTCGAAACCGTGATATGTTGAACTCTACTTAGGCGTGATTGATGAGTTTTGTGAGAGGGGTGGTTATAAAACTTGCCCAAGCAGCCCCGGCGTATGTCTTTTGGAATAAAATACCATAGTATATGTAGGTTTAAAAGGTGTTTTAAATTATTTTACAATCGTTTAGACGACTGTCGGACGTGTTTCTTTATTATTGGGTTTGAAAACAAATGAGCGAAATATAGAACAGTTTATAAAAGTTTAATACCCTTTAATAGTCCTGTACCCCAGAGGCAAACTATACCAAGTCCAACATTTGTAAAAATGAGTTAGAAAAGTTCATAAAGAACAATTTAGTATATTTCGCGTTTAAATCAAAATAAAAAAACCGAACCTGTAAAGTTGGGCTATTGAGTGTTATACCAAGTCAACAGTTTTTTTTCTTATGACAATATTACGACCGCCCATTTTTCAAAAAAAATATATTTATTTAAATGCAATACCTAAAAGATAAGAACATATAGAGAGCTGTTCATTTAGAGCTTTCAATGTCTTTGTCCACCGACGTATTTTATGTGCATTTCGACGGTTTATTAGAAGAAGAGCATCAATTATTTATTCAGATTATGGTACAAATTTTAGGGGCACAGAAAATTTATTTGCAAATCTAGTTTTTCAGAAACATTAAAATAAAGTGGATTTTTAATGTAGCAACTGCTTCTTGGTGCGGATGATGATTTCAAAGAATGGTTAGAGTGACAAGTGACAAGAATTACTAAGAAGAAATTTAGGCAAACCAATGTTAAACTGTACTCTATTATGTGAAAAAGTTATATATAGAAGACCATTGACATGTATTTCTAAAAGTAACAATTTTACACTCTTAAGCCCTATGCATTTTGTGAACTATACATATTCTAGCGAGATCATGAAATAAGAGATTTAGACACTATATCGATAGAAATCATGCTAAATATTAACAATATTTTAGAAAAAATTTAAGATCACGATTTAAAAAAAGGAATTGAAAACTTGCAAATTGAATTTGTATGAATGTCAACATTTTAAAACTGCAATAAATTAATTATAAAAATTTTTAAGCCCGTTTTCTCAAAACTACATCTTTCGACTGGTTTGCTTCTAAGGTACAGGGTGGTAAGTTGGACAGGATACAAAATAAATTAACGCGATTTATAAGGAACATTTCCAAAATAATATTTTTTAAGTAAGTTTCTTTTTGCTGTAGGACAAACAATATGATCTAAATTTTCAGGCGCTTAGCGGAATTATCAATAAAGTTGTGCAACTAATCAAGTAAATTGACAAGCGTTCTTGCACCTAAATGTAAACCAAATGAATTTAAATAAATGACTGTTCTAATCTAACTACGGTATAGTGTAGAAAACCATTTCCACCTGTCAATAAAGATCTAAAATTATTTTTATGAAAATGCCCCCCAAGGCAAACACCAATTAAACGAATTAAAAATTAAAATGGTATTATATAACATTAGATCATACGTCGAACTCTTGGTGAAAAGCAACATCTATTTAAATCTACCTTTGGGAAGTTCTAGTGCATCTGCCTGACTGTCTGGCGTTTTTGATTCCCAGTCACTTGTACCACTTTTCGAAAAAGTGGTCTCGTCCCATAAATGGCCGTATTCTTTTTGGAAATCCGTTACCTCTTCCACGCTCATTTGTGATACTAGTTTTTGGAATTCCGTCTCTCGTTCAGGTGTCATCTTTTTAAGTTCATCTTGTGTATCTAGTGTTTCTGACGCGAGTCTTTCGAATTTTCTTTCAACCCTCTTTAATTTCTTTTCGCTTTTCGAATCACCTTTTACTTCTTTTTCTTCTAGTGTGCCTAATGCCTTGTCTAAATCACTCAGTTTTTTCTCGATTATTTCTACATCTGCTGTAGATTCTTGCACATGCATTTTTAGCTTTTGACCATCTTTAACTATTTCTATATTTATGGGCTCCCCAATCGGTCGTGTCGCTTCATCTATATCTTTATTCATATCTGATAAAAGGGTCTCTAACGCGCTTTCGCTTAAGTTTTCTAAAATATTTGATCTGGCGCTGTCACTTCGTATTATTTTTTCGCTTTTTTGCAAAAGTGACTCATCATCTTCAGATTCTAAACGAAATAAAGGCTTTCGGTGCTTTGTTTGTAAATCTTCAGGTTCCGATATCGTGTAAGTCATTTCTTGTATAATGATTTTAGAAAACCCACCACCGTCGGTCGTTGTAATCTCTCTTATTTCTGGTCTTTGGTCTTTAGTAAGTTTCTGAGAAACCGTGCGTCTAGCCAACGTAGGCGACGTTACATAAGGGGACATTTCTTGTGTTGCTTCTTTATCAATATCAGCTGGCAAGTTGGACAAATCAATATTTGCTTCAGAAATACTTCCACGACTTTGATCAGGTTCCCTGATTTGACCGCCATAATCTGAAACTGCTCTAGTTAAGCTTGATTCTATTTGCAAAAACTGAGCTGATGTATCTTTGGCATTCCTAAAAAGTTTTTCTGATTCTTGTTGCAGATCTTCATGTGCATTTCTGATAGTTTCTTGAACGTCGGCCAACTGTTCTTTTAGCTTTGCTTTTTCTTTTTCAACAAAGTCGTTAGATTTTTTCTCTTCTGTATCTTTGATGGTTTTTCCAATGATTTCACCTGTTTTCGGTAAAATGACAGCTGCTTCAGATTTGAAATCCTTTACAATTTGATCTTTCTTCACATGTAAGCTTTCGCCTTCTGGAATGTCACTTTGTAGTTTATAAAATTGTGATTGTAGTTCACTTTTATCCTGGTGAATTTCTTTTTCTGCTTGTTTAACTTTCCCACTTATTTTATCACCAATCTTGGATAAAAACCCACCACCAGTTTTCTTTTTTAATTCTTGTGAGTCTTCTTTAAATTTCTGTTTGGTTTCATTTACAGGGTTTTTCCCTTCTTCTGGCACAACATTTCTTAAATCAGTTGTTTCTTTTTCGATTTGTGTGACTTTATCGATAGGACCTTGTTTAGCGTCTGCTTTAATTTGCTGAGATTCATCTTTAGCATCATGCATGAATTCTTCTACGTCCATCTCCATGCCTTTGCTTTTACCACTTATTTTGTTCCCTATTTTCGATAGAAAACTGGATGACTTCTTTTTAACCTCTTTTGTCTTTTCATCAGCTTGCTCTGCCGACTTCTGAATGTCACCTGTTAATTGTTCTTTTTTTTCTTTTAAGGAGTCCTTGACATCACTAACAGATTCTTTTATAGCAACCGCAACCTCATGCCCTTCATCTTGCAAGTTATCGGCGAATTTATGTATTTTTTTTTCTTGATCTAACTCTTTTTGCAAGTTTATTTTTTCTTGCTGTACAAAATCAACTACAACTTTTTGTAATTCGTCCTCATCTTTTTTTTTAACTACTTTAGATTTTTCATCATTGAGGCTTTTCTCGAGTTGCTGCATTGGTTCTACTGAAGATTCCAATTTGTGGGTTTGTTCGTCAATTGTTTTGTCCAAATGGCTAATCAAGTCACCCAATTCCTGTTGATTTTTTTGGGCTTGAAGCATTACACTATCTTTAGTTTGTTTGGATTTTTCTTCGATATTACTGCTCAATGCTTCAACGTCTTTTTCTACACTTTTTGCCTTTCCACTAATTTTTTCTCCAATTTTGGAAAAAAATCCTGTTGTTTTATTTTTACTATCTTGGAGATCATCTGATGCTTTCTGACCCAAAACAAATAATTTAGGTTCCTCCTCTACAACTTTGTATGTTTGAACTTTGTTTATTTCTTTCAGGGATTTGTCAATGTATGTTTCGACTTTATCAGAAGCATCTTCTTTTGAGGTAGATAGGACTTTCTGTCCTTCACCACTAGCTTTGTAAGCTGTTTTTGAAAGATCTTCGATCGTTTTAGTTGTTTCTTGTTTTATATTATCAATTAAAATTTCCGCCTTTTGTTCCTCACTTTTGGTTTTTCCGCTAAGTTTTTCACCGACTTTGGAAAAAAATCCCGATGTTTTCTTTTTGACATCTTTAACATTATCTGATGCTTGTTGACTAATTTCGTCTACGGATTTTTCCAATCCATCACCAATCTCATACTTTGTGTCTTGTAGTTTTTCAGCGTAGTCTTTTTGCCCTTTTGTTAACTCCTTTTCCAACTGAGACTTTTCTTGGTCTACAAAAGAGTCAAGGCTTATTTGTAAATCTTTAATTTCTCTTCTTTTTTGATGTTTTTGATCTTCTAAGTTTTTTAATTCATTATCGGCGGTTTTACTTAACTCGTGAACGGCATTATCAATATGTTGACTGTTTTCATCAATTTGGTCGTTTACAGTTTTTTGGATATTTTTGGCTTCTGTCATTACTTTTTCGGTTTCTTTCTGCAGCTGTTTAGAAACATTTTTAGCAGTTGCTTGCGCGTCTTTTTGTGTTTGAGTAATTACTAAATCTACATCAGTAACTACTTGTTTTGCTTCAAGTTTTGCATCCTCTTTTAATACTTCAATATTTTTGTCAACATTTTTTACCTTACCAGTGATTCTATCACCTACTTTAGTTAAAAAGCCTGTTGTTTTCTTTTTGGACATTTTTACATCTTCTTCAAAATTTTCCATTTTCTTCTCTAGTTTGCCTTCTGTTTCCGTAGCCACTGCCTCAGTACTTGTTTTTACTTCAGATAATTTTTGATCAACATTTTTTCCAAGTTCTTGGGCTGCCTCATATAAGTGGTTTTGTGTTTCAGAAATATTTTCTCTAATTTTGGCTTCAGCTTTTCCAGTAACGTCTTTTACTTCATTGGTTTTATTAGACAAGCTATCTGCAATGTCACCTAAAGCCTCAACCGCAGCTTTAGTGTCTTTGTCAATTTTATTTAGCATTTGATCTGCTTTCTCATTAGTGTCTTTTTGTGTTTTTTCCATTAGTAATTCAGCATCTTTTACAATGATTTCGGATTCGGAGTAGACATTTTCTGCTGGTTCATAAAACTGAGATTTAGATTCTACCATTGTGCTTTCCGCATTTTTTTCTAATTGCTTTACTTTTCCACTTATTTTGTCTCCTAATTTTGAGAAAAATCTGGTTTTCTTTTTAGCATCTTGCATGCTTTCCTTGGCTTCAGTTGATTGTTCCTCAAGTTTGGCACCAATATCTTTTATTTCGCTTTCCCCACCAAAAGAATCCTTTTTAAGCTCAAAAGCTTTTAAATCATATTTTTCCTTTACCCTATCTCTTGCTTGTTCAATATCAGTCTTAATTTTGGTAAGGTCTTCCTCTACACCTTTCTCCAGACTTTTTGTTTTGCCGCTTATTTTATTTCCCAATTTTGATAAAAAGCTGGATGATTTCTTTTTGCTTTCTGTTATATGGTCTTTTTCTTTTTTAAACGAATTATCTACCTCATGTGCAACATTTTCAGTAGTTTCAATAGCTGCTTCTCTTAGCTTCTTAATATCCTCAGAAATATCATCAATTACTTTTTCGGCTTGTTCCTCTCTGTCTTGCAATTCACTTTTTAAATTTTCCATTTCTGTTGTTAAAAAATCGCTTTCGGGTTTAAATTTTGTAGCCAGTTCATTGCTCAATTTTATTGTTTCTTTGTATTTTTCATCAACAGCGTGTATAATAGCGTCTTTGTCATGTAAAACTTGCTCTTTTAATTCCGTTTCTTCATATTTGATTTCCTCTTTTACTTCTTTAATTTTCTCTTCGAAACTTTGCAAAATGTCATCCGCAAAATTAGACGAGTCAGTCATTTGACTGATCTTACTGAATCTTTCTTGGTTGATGTCATTGGCTTTTTGTTCGGCCAAAATTATGACGTCGTCTACCACTTGATTTGTTAAGGTCGTTACGGCTTCTTCACCAGGTCGTGTTATTTTAACATTGACGTAATCATGAAACTGTTGCTGTTCAGGCGAAACTTGATCATTAAATGTTCCAACCTTTTCTAACCTCGGTGTTTCTGGTATATCAAAACTACCTTTGGTAGATGAAGTAAAAGCAACTTTCTTAAACTTTGTGTCATGATTATCGCTTATTTTAATTTCACTAAACGCTTGAAGGTCTTGAGTCCTTTTATCTACCGCTTCATCCAAGTCCTCCAATTTTTGGTAAGTTTTTCCAATAATATCCTCGTCTTTTGTTTCATCAGATTTTTCTTTTTTGTGTTTTTTAAATAGTTTTTTAGTGATTCTCGGACTTTTATCATCTTTCTTATCTTTCTTACTAAAAATACTAAAAAGTCCAGATTTTAAATGTTCATGCTCTTCAAAATCGTCTAAGTCCGTCACTAAAATCGGTTTAGCATCTTCATATTTATTTACTTCAGTATGTAAAAAGTTTGTTGTATCATTAAGTATTGTGTTGAGTTCTGGACTATAGGTGATTAATTTTGCTTCGATAGGATCCGATTTTTCTGCGCTCTCTGAAGATTTTGAGAACATTGATAAAAAGCCACCGCTCCTTCTTTTTTCTCTTTTCTCTTTTCGCTGCTTTTCTTTATCCTGTTTCCTTTCTGCGTTTTCTTTATCATCATGATTTCCAGGTTCATCTACCGATTTGCTTTTTTTGTCAAAAATTTTAAAAGGACTTCCTTTTTTCTTGTCTTTTCTGGGTATTTTACTTGGTGGCGATTCTTTGTTTTCTTTTTCTATGACGATTTTTTCAAATTTATCTTCTTTCTTTAAAATCTCGCTAGGTCTCACGTCATGATACAAAAATACCTCGTTTGTCAAAAAATCGGTAGACATTTTCTTTGCCCTTTCGTTTATATCCTTTTCCAATACCTCATTTGCTGTGTCATTATAACGTTTTATCTCTTCTTTTAAAGCTGTTTCCATGGCTTTAAGTATATCCGTTTCTTCTTTTTTATCAATGACAATGGTTTTAGGTTCAAAAACTACTTCGGTTTCTGTTATAGTCTCCGAATTAGACGACACTGGTATTATTCTGTCTATAACTTTTGTATGTACGGTAAATGTTTCGCGCACAAAGGGTTCAGATTTGTCACGATCTAAACGATCAGCTTCCAATTTAGCTTGCTGGATTTTTATTTTAATATCATCGTCTAATTCTTGAATGTCATGCATTATTTTTGGATCAACAACGTACATTTCCTTGGTTACAGTTATTGTTTTGTCTCCCTTGGGATGTAGCTCTTGTACAACACTGCTGATTTTTTTGCTACTTAGATTTGGATCTATTTTCGTTTCGGTTTCTTCTTCTTTATCAACAATTTCTTTTTCTACAACTATCTGCTGTGGTATAGTCGTCTTTGCGATTACTTCAAAGGGACCACCATCAGCTTTATTCACTGTCTCGGGTGATTTTACCGCTTTCGCATCATGATAACGGTCAATTTCTTTTTTTACGAAATCTTTGCTATCAGGGACATTTTTTAAATGATCTTTAGAAACCGACGGTTGTACGACTTGTTTCACCGTCACCTCTTCTTTTTTTAGTTTCTTTTCTTTTTTGGATTTTTCTGATTCGCCCTTATCATGCGATTTTTTCTTTCCAAATAAAGAACCAAGTATTTTATCGCCTGTCGTTTTCTTTTTGATTATTTCTTTTTCGGGGGTGGGCCTTATCATTGGCCTTACATCATGATATTTATTAACTTCCTCTCTTAGAAAATTGTTGGAAGTAATCATTTGTAACAAAACTTCTTCAGAGAGCGCAGGAGGTACATCACCATTTTTAGAATCTTCGTAGGCTTTCAGTTCAGTTGTTAAGAAGCTTGTAGTTTTTGGTATAGACTCGACTTCCTTAGAAATAGAAACAGTTTTTTCTTTTATTTGTGGATATTCCGTGCTTTGTTTAATTATTGGTTTCACATCGTGATATTTTTGCACTTCGTCCTTTAAAAACTTGTTACTGTCAACGATATTTCGAAGTGTTTCTTCACACATTTGCGGTATGTCTTGTTTGGACAAGTGATGATCCTTGTTTTTCTTTTTAAATATTTTCAATATACTTTGTTCTTTTTTATTTGAATCTTCTTTTTGTGGGGCAGCTTGAATTAATGGTTTATCATTGATCGCTTTATCCTCCGTTCTCCGTGTATCTATAGGAACTCTTTTTGCATCATGATACTTCGCAATTTCTTTAACCAAAAAGGAATTGGACTCTTTCATGGCATGTTCAACTTCTGGAGATATTTTGATCTCATGTTTAACTTTATCAGATTTTGCTAATGGTTGAGTAGTTTCTACAATAGTAACAATATCTTTAAGATAAACTGGTTTAGCGTCGTGATAACCATTAATTTCAGTTGATAGAAATTGATGGCTTTCTTGAATATTTTTTAAAGATTCCTCTGAAAGGTCGCCTTTATTACTTTCTTGTAAAACTAATTTAATGTGTTTTTTCCTCTCAAGTTTTTGCGGTTCATTCTGCAAATCTTCCGTAAACAAATGCCGTTTTATTTCTGGCCTAATATCGTAAAACTTTTTGACTTC
The DNA here is from genome assembly GCA_963576565.1 of Aspidapion aeneum. Taxonomy (NCBI): domain Eukaryota; kingdom Metazoa; phylum Arthropoda; class Insecta; order Coleoptera; family Brentidae; genus Aspidapion; species Aspidapion aeneum. Next base: position 8,725,851 of record OY755043.1, on the reverse strand, counting down.
TTGTTTTAAAAATTCGTCGGATTGTTTCATATGTAGTAAAACTTTTTCGCGCTCCAATTTTCTTTCGTAATCATCGCTCTTTCCTTTCTTCTTAAACAAACCAAACAAGCCCTTGGACTCTTTTTCTTTAAATGAATCTTCTTTAGTAATTTTGGATTTTGATATTTCAGGTTCAAGCAATGCTGGTTTTGTCAATGCTACAGCTTTTACTGGCTCTTTTACTTGTGGATTTATAGTAAGAACATCGTGATATTTATTTACTTCTTCTTTTAGAAAAGAATCTGAATGTTCCATATGCTCAACAGCCTCATTTGATAACGTAGTCTGTTCCTTATCTTTGACTGGTTTCTTTTTAAACAAACCACTAAATATACCTTTGCTGTCTTTTTTGTCCTCTTTAAATTCAGTTATTTTAGTTGTCTTAGCGACTGGCCTAACATCATGGAATTTACTGAGTTCTGTTTGTAAGAACTTGTTACAGTTTTTAATATCTTGTAAGACAGTTTCTGAAAGTACTAATTTGTGCGGCTTAGCTTCTGTAGTACCTTTCGTTTTTTCGGTTAAAATGGTTTCGGTTACTGTCACAGATTTCGTAATATCTCCTACAGATGGTTGTTTTGCAACATCTGTTGTAGTTTTGACAATTTCTCTAGAAATGATCGTTTGAGGGGGTTTAGTAACTTCGTCTTTCACGAGCAATGTTTCAATAATCATTGGCTTTACATCATGGTAATGTTTCACTTCATCTCTTAAAAATTCAACGCTTTTTTTCCTTTCTTTTTCCGCAATTTCTCTTTCTGGAGTGCTTTGTTCTTTTTCCTCAGAGCCAGACTTCTTTTTAAACATTCCAAATAGTCCTTTAGATCTCTTTTCTTTTTTTATTTTATCTTCAGTCGCTGATGATTCCAATGTCTCAGTTTTTAGTATAACTGGCCGAACATCGTGGTAAATATTTACTTCTTTATTTAGAAAATCGTTCGTATCGTTTATATTTCTAATAGTTCCTTCGGACATTTTATCCTTTTCGCCCTTCTTGGAGCGTTTTGGAGGCTGAGGTTTTTCCGACATTGGTTGTTTTACGTCAGTTTCTTTTATAGTTTTGACTGCCGGGGAAATTTCACTGCTGTCTTTTATATTTTTAAGCATAGCGTCATTCTTAGCTTCAAATTGGCTTTCCAACGGTTCGGATTTTTTCTGTTTTTGATCAGATTCTTCCTTTTTTTTCAATATACTTAAAATGCCTTTGCTTTCTTTGGAAGTTATTGCGTCTTTTTCCGTGGTAAATTTAATTTCTGGACGTACGTCATGATATCTTACTATTTCCTGGTTTAGGAAGTCTGTAGAATCATGCATATCTTTAAGGGTAATTTCGTGTTCAATTTTTAGTTCTCGTTCCAAAGATTTAGATTTTTGTTGGTCTCTTTCTAATGAGGCAGATTTCTTTTTAAATATTCCTAATATGCCTTTAGTTTCTTTTGGTTCGTGTTCTTTTACTGTTGGTTCTAAAATAGTTTCTTTTCTTGAAGAAAATTGTCGTGCATCATGAAAGTTCTCAATTTCTGTTTTTAAGAAATTACTACTTTCTTCCATGTGATTGAGGACTTCTTCTGAAGGCGGCAGACGTTGTCCTTCCAAGGAACCTGACTTATCTTTTTTTTTAAATATTCCAAAGATTCCTTTAGAATCTTTCTTTTTTGCATTTAGTTCTGCGGTTTTCTCTTCTGTTGATATATTTTCTTCTACTAATGGTCTTACATCATGATATCTACTTGTTTCTTGTTGCAAGAAGTCGTTAGATTTTTCAATAAATTTTTTGGTAGTCACAACAACTTCAGGCGTTTTTTCGATACCTTTGCTAAGTGTTTCAGATATTTTTAGTGTAACTTGACCAGGTGGATCAATTAATTCTGTAACTTCCATAAACTGTGTTTTGTTTGAATCTTCAATAACTATCTTTTTGGGCTCAATTTTTTCGGATATTTTAATTTCTTCCCTGGTTACATTTGGTGCTGTTTCAACATTAAGAACAGGCTTAGCATCGTGGAATTTTTCAACTTCAGTTTTTAGGAATGAGTGACTTTGTTCCATATGTTTAATTGTTTCTTCGGAAGGTAATTTTTGCTCCCTTTCCAGGGAACTTGACTTCTTTTTTTCCTTCTTTTTAAATACACCAAATAATCCAACAGATTGGGATTGTTTCTGGTGTTCCGAAATATCTCCCTTAACAGGTTCCGTTTTGGTGATTGCTTTAGCATCGTGATAGTTTCCTACTTCTATTTTCAAAAAATCATTACTATCAAGCATGTTTTGTTTTACATCATCAGATAAGACAACTGTTTTATTTCTTTCCAAAGAGTTGGATATTTTTCTGTCATGTTCATGTCCTGGTTTCTTTTTAAGAATGCCAAAAAAACTTGAGGTTTCTTTTGGTTTTTGTTCTTTTTCAATTGATGGCTCCACAGTTGTTTCTTTTATTGTGGTAATTGGTTGGGCATCGTGAAATTTCTCAACTTCTGTTTTTAAGAAACTATGACTTTCTTCCATAAGTTTAAGGACTTCTTCTGAAGCCGGAAGTCGTTGTTCTCGTTCAATAGAACTTGACTTATCTTTCTTTTTGAATAAACCAAATATGCCTTTAGACTCTTTCTTTTTCGTGTCTTCTTCTGCGTTTTCCTTTTTTGTGTCTACATCTGCAGTTTCTTTTTTTGATATCCGGTCATTTGTTATCGGTCTCACATCGTGATATCTAGTTACTTCTTGATTTAAGAAGTCACCAGATTGTTCCATGGAGTTTATGACAGACTGATCAAGCTTGGGGGTTTTTTGGATACTTTTGCTAACGGTTTCAGATATTTTTAATGTAACTTTACCAGAAGGGTCAATTATTTCTGTAACTTCCATAAACTGTATTTTGTTCGAGTCTTCAACAATTACCCGTTTAGGTTCAATTTCTTCGGCAATAATGATTTCTTCTCTTGTGGGTTGTGGCTCTGCTTGAATTTGTATAACAGGTTTAGAATCATGAAACTTTTCAACTTCAGTTTTTAGGAACGATCTACTCTGTTCTTTATGTTTGAGAGTTTCTTCAGAAGGTAATTTTTGATCTCTTTCCAGAGAACTAGACTTCTTTTTGTCCTTCTTAAACATACTAAACAATCCAGCTTGTTTCGAGTGGTCAGGAACATCCTCTTTGACTATTTTTTTGCTAATGATTGCTTTAGCATCGTAATACTTGTCCACTTCTGTTTTTAAAAACGCATTACTGTCAAGCATGTTTTGTTTTACTTCATCAGATAACACAACTGTTTGATTTCTTTCCAAGGATTTGGATTTTTTCCTATCCTGTTCGTGTCCTGGTTTCTTTTTAAGAATGCCAAAAAGACCTAAGGATTCTTTGGATTTCTGTTCTGTTTCTATTGATGGTTCTACAGCCGTTTGCTTTCTTGTAGTAATTGGTCGGGCATCATGAAATTTTTCAACTTCTGTTCTTAAGAAACTATGACTTTCTTCCATATGTTTAAGAACTTCTTCTGAAGCCGGAAGGCGTTGTCCTTTTTCCAAGGAACTTGACTTATCTTTCTTTTTGAATAAACTAAATATACCTTTAGACTCTTTATTTTTCGTGTCTACATCGGTGATTTCCTTCTTTGATATGATGTCGTTTATTACTGGTCTTACATCGTGAAATCTAGTTACTTCTTGCTTCAAGAAGTCGTCAGACTGTTCCATGTATTTTATGACAGATTCATCATATTTAGGAGTTTTTTCAATACTTTTGCTTACTGTTTCAGATATTTTTACTGTAACTTTGCCAGATGGGTCAATTAGTTCTGTAACTTCCATAAATTGTGTTTTGTTTGAATTTTCAATTAGTGTCTTTTTAGGTTCAATTTTTTCGGCAATTTTAATTTTTTCCATTGTCACTTTTGGCGCTGTTTTAACATTAAGGACAGGTTTGGCGTCGTGGAACTTTTCAACTTCAGTTTTTAAGAATGATTCACTCTGTTCTATATGTCTAACAGTTTCTTCGGAAGGCAATTTTTGATCCCTTTCCAGAGAACTAGACTTCTTTTTATCCTTCTTTTTAAATATACTAAACAATCCAACAGATTCCGTTTGTTTCTGGCACTCAGGAACATCTTTAACTAATTTATTTTTAATTATTGCTTTAGCATCGTGATACTTTTTCACTTCTGTTTTTAAAAACTCTTTACTGTCAAGCATGTTTTGTTTTACTTTATCAGATAAGACAACTGTTTGATTTCTTTCCAAGGATTTTGATTTTTTTCTATCCTGTTCGTGTCCTGGTTTCTTTTTAAGAATGCCAAAAAGACCTGAGGATTCTTTGGGTTTCTGTTCTTTTTCTATTGATGGTTCTACAGCCGTTTGCTTTCTTGTAGTAATTGGTCGAGCGTCGTGAAATTTCTCAACTTCTGTTTTTAAGAAACTATGACTTTCTTCCATATGTTTAAGAACTTCTTCTGAAGCCGGAAGGCGTTGTTCTTTTTCCAAGGAACTTGACTTATTTTTCTTTTTGAATAAACCAAATATACCTTTAGACTCTTTATTTTTCGTGTCTACATCTGCGATTTCCTTCCTTGATATGCCGTCGTTTATTACTGGTCTTACATCGTGATATCTAATTACTTCTTGATTTAAGAAGTCGTCAGACTGTTCCATGTATTTTATGACAGATTCATTATATTTAGGTGTTTTTTCGATGCTTTTGCTAACTGTTTCAGATATTTTTACTGTAACTTTGCCAGATGGCTCAATTAGCTCTGTAACTTCCATAAATTGTGTTTTGTTTGAATTTTCAATTAGTGTCTTTTTAGGTTCAATTTTTTGGGTCATTTTAATTTCTTCCATTGTCACTTTTGGCGCTGTTTTAACATTAAGGACAGGTTTGGCGTCATGGAACTTTTCAACTTCAGTTTTTAAGAATGATTCGCTTTGTTCTATATGTCTAACAGTTTCTTCAGAAGGCAATTGTTGATCCCTTTCCAGAGAACTAGACTTCTTTTTGTCCTTCTTTTTGAATATACTAAACAATCCAACAGATTCTGTTTGTTTCTGACACTCAGAGACATCTTTAGCTAATTTATTTTTAATTATTGCTTTAGCATCGTGATACTTTTCCACTTCTGTTTTTAAAAACTCATTACTGTCAAGCATGTTTTGTTTTACTTTATCAGATAAGACAACTGTTTGATTTCTTTCCAAAGATTTGGATTTTTCCCTATCTTGTTCGTGTCCTGGTTTCTTTTTAAGAATGCCAAAAAGACCTGATGATTCTTTTGGTTTCTGTTCTTTTTCTATTGATGGTTCTACAGCCGGTTGCTTTGTTGTAGTAATTGGTCGAGCGTCGTGAAATTTCTCAACTTCTGTTCTTAAGAAACTATGACTTTCTTCCATATGTTTAAGAACTTCTTCCGAAGCCGGAAGGCGCTGTCCTCTTTCCAAGGAACTTGACTTATCTTTCTTTTTGAAAATACCAAATATGCCTTTAGACTCTTTCTTTTTCGCGTCTATTTCTGCGGTTTCTTTTTCCAGTATGCCTTCTTTTAGTATTGGTCTCACATCGTGATATCTAGATACTTCTTGATTTAGGAAGTCGTCAGATTGTTCGATGGACTTTATGAAAGACTGATCAAACTTGGGTGTTTTGTCGTCACTTCTGGTAACTGTTTCAGATATTTTTACTGTAACTTTGCCAGATGGGTCAATTACTTCTGTAACTTCCATGAACTGTATTTTGTTAGGGTCTTCAACAATTATCTTTTTAGGTTCAATTTCTTCGGCAATTATAATTTCTCCTTTTGTGGTTGGTGGCTGTGTTTGAATTTGTACAACAGGTTTAGTATCATGAAATTTTTCAACTTCTGTTTTTAAAAATGAGCTACTTTGTTCCATTTGTTTAATAACTTCTTCTGAATGAAGTTTTTGATCTTTTTCTAAAGAACCGTCTTTTTTAGCTTTTCTTTTGAACATGCCAAAAAGTCCAGTTAATTCTTTTTTTATATTTCCTTCTTTAAGATTTGCTTTATTATCAGATGTAATCAGTTTAACATCATGGTATTTGTCAACTTCTACTTTTAGAAATTCATCACTTTCCTTCATATGTTGAATAACCTGTTCCGATATGATTGATTTTGATTGTCTATCAACAGAATCAGGTTTCTTGACATCGCGCTCTAAAGATGAGGACTTCTTTTTAAGTAATCCAAAGACGCCAACTTTTGGCTTATGAGCCTCTTCCGGTGTAATTTCTTGAATAACATGACTTGACTGTATGACTGGCTTAACGTCATGATATTTTTCGGTTTCTGTTTTAAGGAAGTCATTGCTTTTTTGCATGTCTGCTTTCTGTTCGTCAGATAAAATAACCTTTTGATCCCTTTCCAGTGACTTTGTTTTCTTCTTAAATTTACTTAAAATGCTCGGCGATTCTTTTTTCTTGGGCTGTTCTTTAGTAGGCGAACTTCTGTCCTTACTGGACTTACTACGCTTTGGTACCTCAGGCTTTTTAGTAATCGGTGATACTGTAGGTCGCACGTCATGAAAATAGTGAACTTCGTCTTTTAGGAAATTATCGGATAGTTGCATATTTTGAACTACTTCTGGACATAACTCAGATTTTGCTCCTTTAGGTTTTGTTTCTTTTTCAAGTTTCTTTTTAATGATACCAAAAATACCCACTGATTTTTCTTTTTTGGCTTCGGATTCGATTATATTATGTTCTTTTTTCAACGGCATAACGTCATGATATCTATTAACTTCTTCTATTAAAAAGTTATCTGATTCATGCATTGCAGTTTTGACAGTTTCATAAACTCGAGGTATTGTTTCCACTTTTACGGTAACATCTGTGGGTTCAACGACTTCAGTTATTTCTATAAATTGTGTTTTTTGAGGATCTTGGATGGTCATTTTTGTAGGCTCGACATTCTCAGTCACTTCAATGGTTTGTTCAAATATATCAGGTTGAGTAACAAAAGTTTGAGATTCCGCTGATGATTTTTGCTTTAGTTGTTGTTCCTTAGGTAGGGGTGATTTTACCGCGACAGTTTTAATATTGCTTTCTGATTTAATAATAGTGGGTCTAAAATCGTGATATTTCTCCACTTCGGTGTGTAAGAAATCGTTACTTTGTTTCATGTGATTAATAGATTCTTCATTAAAATCTTTTTTGGGTGATTTTTCTTCACTTTTAGATTTCTTACCAAAAAGCCCCTTGAAACCTTTTCGCTCTGCGCTACGCTCTCTCGATTTTTCTCTTTTAGGTGACTTGACTTTTCTGTCTGTACTACGGTCTTTGGCTTTCTCCTCGTTGTAAGAAGTATCATCTTTTTTACCACTACTTTCATCTTCAGATTTTTTCTTAAATAAACCAAATATACTTTTTGCTTCCTTCTTTTTAGAATCAAATTCTTCTACTTTCACTGGTACACCTATTGTCCGAGGCCAAACATCATGATGTCTAGTAACTTCCTGTTTTAGGAAGTCGTCGGATTGCGTCATGGCAATCTTTACATCTTTGTCAAATTGAGGATGCGCGCGAACTTCACTTAAAACTTCAGACACTTTAACAGTAAAGTCTGTAGGTTCAATAATCTCAGTTATTTCGATTGTGGAATCCCGAATTGTTATTTTAGTTGGATCCACTTCTTCAGAAATTTTAATTGTTTGTTCAAATACCGTGGGTTCAGAATCAGGGATCTCGATAACTTGTTTTTGGATAACGGGCCGTGCGTCATGGTAAATATCAACTTCTTTTGATAAAAAGTTGTCTGTATGTTGCATGTTTACGAGGGTTTTGTCAAAAAGTCCAGGTTCGTTTGTGTTAATCTGAACGAAGGGCCCTCTAGTTTTAATTTTATCGGCAGATTGTTCTTCTTGAGGCTTTGTTGAAGATTTTTCTGGAGATTTTTGCTTTTGGTGTCTTGCCGGCACAGGTGGTGATTTTACTAAGACAGTTTCAATTGCTTTCGGTTTTGTCGCAACTGACTTGCAATCATGGTATTTGTCAACTTCTGTTTTTAAAAAGTCATTAGTTTGCTTAGTGAATTGGAGATTATCTTCGCTTGGGACTAGTTTTTCTTTTTTATCTTCGTCTTTTGTCTTTTTACCAAAAATTTCTTTTAATCCTTTTCTCTCGGCACTACGCTCTCTAGATTTTTCTCTTTCAGTGCTACGATCTCTAACTTTGTGTTTCTTGGGGGATTTTACTTCTTGATTTTCACGAGTTTTGTCTTCAAAAACTTCATCATCTTTTTCAGATTTTTTCTTGAAAATGCCAAAGATCCCTTTTGATTCTTTTTTCTTAGACTCAGTTTCCTTTAGTTTAGTATCAGAACTTTGTTTAGCTTCTTTTTTAAGTGGCCAAACATCATGGTGTCTGTTAATCTCTGTGTTTAAGAAATTATCAGATGCTTGCATAGACATTTTGACAGCCTCATCTAATTCAGGCCCAAGTTTTGTTTGTGCTTGGTTTTCTTTCGTAATTGTTTGGGTCTCTGTAAACTCAATGGTTTGTTTAAATATCTGTTTGGTAGGAGATTCTTTTAGTTTAGGTGTTTCAATAGAGGTTTTTGTGGGTGATGGTTCGTTCTCAGCTTTATCTTTAATATCGCTTAAAGGCTTTCGGCCTGCTGTTGTTCTTATAGCAGTTTTTGGTTTCAAAATTGGTTTACAATCATGGTATAAATCAGTTTCAGTTTTTAAGAAATCGTCACTTTGTTTCATTAGTTGAATTACTTCCTGGCTCACTATTGTGGCGTCTTTTTTGCCAGGCTTTTCTTCATCCTTAGATTTTTTTCCGAAAAGAGCTTTAAACCCTTTTCTGTCTGCACTGCGTTCTCTAGATTTTTCCCTTTTAGGAGATTTTGTTTTTTTACCAGCATTATCATCTTTAGTTATGTCTCGTTTTGGTGTTCTAATCTCATATTTACTACTGCTGCTTTCATCCTCGGATACGTCTGTATCTCTCGAGGATTTCTTAAACAGACCAAATCGTTTTTTGCCTCGTTTTGGAGTCTCCAAGATCTTTTCGGGAGATTTTGTTTCGTGAGATGTAATATCTACCCAAGCATTGTGACTTTGTTCGTTCTGAATCAGGTTTGTTGTCACTATTTTGATACTCGTTTTATCAAACTGTAATGGCTCGGGTACTGATACCAAATGGTCTGGAGCAGAACTAGTAACACGTATATTTACATCTTCATAATGATCCTTAAATCGAGAGGGGCGTGTGGGAGAATCTAGAACATCAGTAATGGATCTTGTGGTTTCTTCTTTTGGTGAAATTGCAGATTTATCGAAAATCTCTCTTTCAATATCTTTGATATCTTTTTCAATGTTTACCGTAAACATTTCTTTAGATTTTTTGATAGGCGAATCCATCTTGGTTGGGTCGATGACCACAGTAAACTCATCTTCCTCCACTGCAGCTGGTGCAAAAGTCTTTGTTATAACTTCGTCAACTATAACAGTGGTCTTTTTCGGTGAACGTTTAGGAGACTTTGATCTCGACCGGCGGTTTAGTTTTTCAGTAGAACTTAAGATATTTCGTACCCGTGAACTTGTATCTCTGTCCAGCTCAGATACAGGAATATCTTGTGACGAAATAAGGGTTTCTTTAGATAGTTTCTTCTCGGATCGGGGAGTTTTTGGTGACTTTGGTTTCTTTTGTCGCGTCAAACTTCCAATTGATCCCGATTTAGTTTTTTCGGGCGTTTCTCTGCGAGTAATCGTAACTACTGTAGTTTCTGATTTTTGTACCTTTGCTTGTAATTGTGTAAGAGGAACAGGTGGCGGAGCATAAGAGGGTGGATCTTCTTCATCATCTGCTTCAAAGTAAGGAATGTCGTCGTAATTTTTATGTTCAATTTTAGGCGTAGGTAGGCGTGGTTTTCTTGCAGGTCTCTGAGGTATGTCGGGTGGAACCTCGGATTTCTTTTTCTTTTTACGTTCTTTTTTATCCTTTTTGGAGGTTTTTTCTGAATCGGAATCAGATACATCTGAAGATTTACTAACGAAAGTTTTTAAAGTACCAAAAAAGCCTTTTTTAATTTTCTTTTCTTCTTTCGATGGTTCTGAAGCGACGGAGACGGCGGTGGGGATTTTATAATTTTTCTCAGTATGGGAATGATATGGTTCGGCACGTGATTCAGAGTATATAAAAGCGTTAGTTTGATCGAATATCGGTTTAAGTTTGTCGATCGTGTAACGATCGGGTGAAAGACCATTATATTGGTAAATAACGGGTGTTCTTGCTAGCGATTTACTAGCGTCGGTACTATCTAATCTATATAGTGCGTCGATTGTCGTTTTTCCTGTAAGAACATGCATTCACGAACAAGCGATTCTAACTACTAAAAACTTGACTTTAACGCTATTTAATAGTTAAGTAACTCTTTAAAAATAATTTAATACATTTTAAATATTCTTACTGCAGAATTGCTCTTCACTCAAAGGTGAGGTTAATGCACAAACTGGGTTTTAAATCATTAGTAAATACTTGGGTTGACAAGCCCACCCTCCCAAGGCATACATGTCGGATGTATAAAGTGGGCCAAAAAAACTGTACATTTTTTTCGGATGTAGATTTTTTGCTCTTTGTTTGATTTTTATGACCTCTATTAATAGCTGAGGGTTAAGACTATCCGACTTTTTTGACAAAATTGACATTTATGTGAAATCCTAGATGGCGCATGATTTTAAAACATAACCATTTTTTAGACCATCCGGCAATTTTTTTTGTGCGCCACTGTACTTGATTTTAAAAAATGACTAAAAAGCCACATCTTGACGTGCACAAAAAGGTATCAACTGAAAAGATTGGTTAAGAAATAATAAAAATGTACCTTAACGAATTAGGGGCTGATTTAACTATTTGTGTAACGTAGGTTAAATCAGGGCTATCAAATCGGACGGGCCACGATCCCCCACTTTGTTGACGTCACATCCGGGGCTGATTTTTTGAATGACGGTTCATGAATATTTGATTTTTTTTTAAATATAGTATATAGTAATATAGTAATCCTTGGATTTTAGAAATGTCAATTTGGACAAAAAAGTTTTTGATAGAGACTAAAGTCACAAAAATCGAACAAGAGTAAACAAACTACAGGCGAAAAAAAAATTACGTTTTTTTTGGCCCACCTTATAACTTTCCAAAAAAAGTAGATGGATAAAAGAAATCTGATGCACTCAACGGCTAAAAGCAATTTAGGTTATCTTGTTCCCAAATTCACCGTACACCGCATGATAAACTCGGATTAAATGTCTTTCTTGTTTTCAGTGGTATGAACAGAGAAGCAAAACGAATTAATCTGAGTTTTACTTACGGTACACTTTTGGGAAAGCAGGCTTTAGTAAGGAGAGATAATTTTGAAAAAGATATTTTTTTAAAATTATTTATTAATAAATCAAAATTATAATATTTAATAATATATTTTTTTAAATACCATTTTAAGGAACTTATTTATATTTTGCAAAATGTTGTTGGTGAAAACAAATTCCCGCACCTACTAGTCACTTGATTCTACATCAAAACTAGAGCTCTTAATAAATCATTTTATTCTGTTTTTAGTATAAAATATTTAAGTATTTTAAATAATATAGCAAGATACGTTTGTCCTAGATAATTTTTGGGTATATTTATAATGTATTCACAATTTAATACAAATAAAAATACATATAATACCAAGATGCGTTTTAGCCAAATATACTGCACAAAAATGCGTTATTGTCGCTTTCAGAAGTTTAAATAAACATTTTGGAGTCCAGCTGGAAAGGGGTCCAGGTATTATATTTAGCAATGAGTATATGACCCATATAGAGTGGCAACCGGCGAGCCTTGCAACATTGAGGGGCGGATGGCGCTGGCGTCTAGTGCGAAATATTGTCAGGATAGAAAATAATGTCCTATTAACTAAATGGCACAAGTTACGTTTATAAGCAAGTGCACATTAACCCTAAACAATCTAAGGAAATGAACTTCTGTATATAGTTCAGTTTGTATTAAAACCTGTAAAAAACTGTATACGGAATTAAAAACAATAAGCGATTGACCGGTCATCGATGATGTTTGTACAGAAAACAAAACACATCTCGATAATCTATCAATAGCAAATGGTATTTAATAAAAGCATCTCCAAAAGAGTTTAGTAATTAGTTGTAAACTGAGAACGTAACGTCCCACACGTACAAGTTAACAGTGAAGACAAGAAGTAGTCAGAACTCGAGCGTATCTAGAAGATACGCATTTACTAGCAAGATGTATTTAATGTAAGTAGTAATTATAAGTATTGTTAATAAAAACATAAACCTAACTTAAACTGTGTTACGTCACGTTAAAACCCCCTCGTGACATATGGTGGAGGCGCCGTGTATCGATCCCGATACTTCTCTAAGGAAATGAACTTCTGTATATAGTTCATTTTGTATTAAAACGTGTAATAAACTGTATACGGAATTCAAAACAATAAGCGATTGACCGGTCATCGATGATGTTTATACAGAAAACAAAACACATCTCGATATCCTATCAATAGCAAACGGTATTTAATAAAAGCATCTCCAAAAGAGTTTAGTAGTTAGTTGTAAGCTGAGAACGTAACGTCCCACACTTACAAGTTAACAGTGAAGTCAAGTAGTAGTCAGAAGTCGAGCGATAAAAACATAAACCTAACTTAAACTGTGTTACGTCACGTTAAAACCCCCTCGTGATAATATTCAGAGACAACTATTGGCATTTGTATGATAGGCATGAACTTCGGAACTCGCACTTTCTAACCCGAATTTATTTCAGCGCATCTGCCCCTCATTTTTGCAAGGGTCGCCGGTTGCCACTCTATATGGGTCATATACTTATTGATTTTAGTTAGTGTTTTGTGTCATCTCTAGTTTTGAAGAGTTTTTATACAAGATCAACTTTTAAAGGCCTGTTTTATCTTGGGCTTACTCACCCCGTCATAGTTAGTTACGGCAAACTAACTACACTCTAAAAAACCCATGCAAGAAAATACTCGCTTACACTACCTTCTACGGAACCCTCGTAAGAACCTTCTTTTTGGGAGACCCAATCGCAGTATGCTGGACAATAAGGAGAATTTAGGAACGAGGTTTCAAGCTCTTTGGGAGGAGTTTCGGTTGATAGGGTTTTGTAGGGTGACGATTTTGGTGGAAAATCATTATAGATTGGATAAAAAGGTGTGTTTGCAAAAAGATCCGTTTTGTTTTGAGTGTGATCGAATTCCAATGGAAATTTCTTTGGAGAAGTTGCAATAAGTTCGGTTCGACTTTTGGAAAGTTCTTTAGTGTTCTTTAAAGTTGAATCTTCATTATTAAATGGTAGTGAAATTTCTTCAGGAGGGGTTTTTACAAAGAGTCTTTGTAAAATAAAACTTGGCTTATTTGAATCATTCTTTCCAACTTGTGTAGGTTTCTGTTTATCATTAATTTGTAGAGTGTCGTACGATGCAGATTTTTTTTTGTTACCCTCTAGAAAACTAGAAAATTTGTTACCAATATTTGAAAACTTTTCACCCAACTTCAAAGGTAGAGTTTGACTTTTGTTTTTTATCTTTGTAATCGCCTCCTTTTGTTGTTGTTTATTTTTATTGCTATCGATAAATTCTCTTAAAGATCTTATCTCGATGTTTTCTTTTCCGTTGTCAACTGTCTTAACCAGTAGTTTAACTTCAGCTTTCACTTCTTTCTCGGGGATTTCATAATCGCCCTCATCTGAACTCGTATCATCAATACTTGAACTACTATTAGTCGTAAAGGAAGATTTTTGCGAATCAATCAATGGTTTTTGTTCCCTTTCTGCTTTTAAAATTGCCACTGGAGGGTAAATTTTAGTTACAAAATTACCAGAATACATACCGCTAATGTTGCTCAAGCATTCTTCATCCTCTTCAGGAACCACGCTTAAGTTTCTATAAGTTCCCTCCCACCAAATATCCTCTTGCTCGTCAGTTTTATCTTTATGTAACCGGTACTGGAATTCATTAAGTTGCTGAGTATCAATTGGTTCGTAATCAAAATCCACTGGGTCATTTTCCAAATTTGTGTTGTTAATTACATCAAAATCGTCAGATAAAGATAGTGTATCATTAAGAGACTCTGCAGAGGCTGTTGTTATATTGTTAAACTCGATTTTATAGTGGCTTGTATAAGATTTTTCAAAATAGCTGTCTTCTTCTAAATGTTCAAGTAACAAACATGCTTGATCTTCTTCTACTGGCACAGAAAATACTTCGTGCGCTTGAGCGATATTTTCTTCAAGAGTTGGAGTTTCAATAAACTGTATTAAATCATAGTCATTTTCTGGGATATTTGCTGGGTTGTTATTGTCAAACTCTACAAGTTCGTAAGGGCTCTCGTTAGGAGTAATAATATTAATTTGATGAGTGGTTTCATACATCTTTTTTCGTTTAGGAACTTTTATAGATTTTTTAATGGGTACTTCAATCAAAGCATCAGAACAAGGTACTAGTTCTAGAATGTTCACACAATGTGACTCTGAGGGCTCTAAAATATCTAAGTCGAGCCCAAAAAGATTTTCCTGCTTCGAAATTTTGCATAAATTTGTTGAAATTTTAGGTTTTTCTTGTAGATCCAAAATATTTGAATCTCTTTGTTCTGAGGTAAGCATGTCTGTTTCCAACCCAAAATCTAACAGGTCTTGTGTGCTCAAATTTGGATACAAAGTATCTGCATTTTGCGAATTTTCCAAATCTACATCTACAAGATATGCTTGTTCTTCAGTATTATTAAAATTTTTCATGGTCTCAATGTCTTGTGGCTCCAGAACATCCAGATCCAGTCCGAATAGTTTCTCTTGTTTTTCAGCTTCGTTTAATTCGTTTAATAATTTTTCCAGCATATTATCTATTTGTGTGTAGGAGGTTCTCTTTTGAGGGAAAGGGGAATCAAAACGAAGGGAATTTTGCAAAGGAGGTGACACACTGCGATCAGATGAGAAAACATCAAAATCTGATGTGGAACCATCTAGTAAACAAAATATTGTTAGTCTATTTGGTTAATTCATTTTATCTAAAGTCTGGTTGATTAATAATAATTATTATGAACATAATATTTACATTTTTTAAAACGAGATTTTGGTTTTATTTTATTTTTCAAATGATCAGTTAACTAGAATTTATTGCCCTTAAAAAACATTTGTTAAAATGCATTAACCTAAGCATAGTTTTTATTCAATTTAATGAAAAATTGTAAAAACTACTTTACTGTAGTAAGAATATTTTGTCGTTAAAAGATGTATAAAAATAGAGTAAACTAATTTAAATTTTAAAATATTATGGCGCAATGAGTGATGTGATGAAGATTTAAATTTTATATTTGCTACAATACTTTTATGCGTTGCATTATAAATTATTTTAATTTATTTTGATTTATTATTATTATATAACTAAGTGATTGTGCTTTAATAAAAAAAAGTCACATGCTCATGCTTTGCTGCGATCATTAAAAAAATAATTTTGAAAATTAAGAGGCTGGCTATGTGACCCTAAAATTTAAAAATTAACGTAAAAAAGCATAAAAATAAGAAAATTAAAAATAATTTCTAAAAATATCAAGCACAGGCAAAATTATCAACAAAAAACGACATCAGATAAGTTCGGGTTTAAATTAAAGGGCAGACCGGTTCCTTAATATACTGAAAGCCAGTATAGGGTAACCATTAAAAATCGGATTAGTAGCTGCCGAGATATAAGCGCTTCTTTCTTCAAAAGCAAACGTACATATCACGGCAGCTAATGACCCGAATTGTGAAAAAAAGTGACGTTTTTTTTTTAAATAAAATGTAATCTTCTATAAGGAATACGCCTAATTTATTAGCGCGTTTTTCGTCATTCCGTCGTGTGCAGCGAAACATGTAAGAAATGGGTATTTGTTTTTTAAATATTATCAAAAAGAACAAGCTTTAAAAGGATTATACGTTACGTAGTTTTCGTCTAAATATCCGATATTTTATGTACAACTATCCTCGATCGATTTTCTTTACGAACTGTCGAAAGAAAAGATCGCCGCGCTAGGGGAAACAATCGGTGTTCTAAATTTCCTCTCTCTACTTTGGCTCTGGTGTAAACTTCTATTCTTTTTTCTTACATACTACATATTTTATGCATATGCAGTTGTTTTCCTCTTACATACAGTAATAATTAACCATGGAGCCTATAGCATTTAACCATGCTGGAAGTGTTAAAAATTCCTACGTGGGGGGGAGGGTTACCCTATGCTAGCTTTCGGTTTATAACGGCATTGCTGCAAAAATTTTACTTCTTGGAAATAATGAACAATCAAATGATATAGCATATGATCATGTGTAATATTAGGCAAACAGAATTGTTTGCCCTTGTTAGACACAATCAATTCTATACAAAAAAGTAAAGTTTTACTGGATGTTTCAAATTAGATATTTTTGGGGGGTTTCAGGTATTTTTAGGGGGTATAGGAAAAATCCGAGCCCCACTGCAAGGCTCGATTTTCAAGAAATGATTAAAGGTAAGAAACGTATCTATACAGGGTGTTCCAAGTTAAGTGTCCACCATTGCTACTTTTTTTTATTATTAAAGATAGAAAAATTGGCAAACTAGGAGAATTTTTGATGCTCTTTAAGATACTTAAATAAAAAAATACATCGTCGCTTTTTGGAGTTTTCGAGTTTTTTCAAAAAACATAATAAAAAATTAATTGAACACCCTGTATTTTATATTTATTTTTAATAGGTCTTTTAATTCTAAACAAAAATTGTCTTCTTATTTTTTTTCCCAAAGTTAAAAAATATTAATTCAAAATTACGTATGGAAATTTTATTTGGTAAAAAGTAATTTTGAATTTGGAATATCTTTGTTAGACCTATCAGAAAAAATTATAATTTGTTTTATGTTTTTTGACAAAACTCGAAAACGCAATGTTCGATTTTTTTTTTTTGATTTAAGCATCTTAAACAGCGTCAAGAATTCTACTGGTTTGCCACTTTAAACTTTTTTCTATCTTCAATAATAACAAAGTTAGCAATGGTGGCCATTTAACTTAGAACACCCTGTATAGCAAGCCGTTTTAAGCTAGTTTTTGAGAAGTCTGCAATATAAAAGGGAGGCTATAACTTTTTCATTTATAAAAATTTCATGTTGATTCAAATTTATTATAGTTTTTTATAAAGAATCCAACTATTAAAATAAATTTTGCCTTTTAAATTTAGTTTTGGAGATATTACATAAAGTTAGTATTTTTAGTATGAAATGATTCTTTTTATTTAATTTTTGAAATCAGTGAAAAGTTCTTTAAATTATATATTGCACTCAATATTTAATGTGTTTTTTTTTATTTTAATTTTTAATTACCTCAAAATTAAATAAAAATAAATGGATCCATTACATTGAACCGAACCGAACCGAACCAAACCGAACCGAACCGAACCGCATATTGATGCAATGCTCCGTTAAAATGTTAGCATTTTTAAATTGTCAAAACTAGCATTAATGGATTTTTACCAAATCAGCTGGTTAGAGTGTACAAACACTATTTTACCTCAAAATTTTATGAAAATCGGTTCAGCGGTTTAGGTGCTACCTTGTAACGGACAGTAATACACATAAACACACACATACACATACATACACACATACACATACATACACATACATACGTACACACACACACACAGACAGACATCACGACGATATTGCTAAGATAGGTCAAAATACACACAAATAACACATTTTTCGCGTTATCTCAAAAAAAGATTTGCGTCGAAAATAATACGGTATAAATCTAGAAAAAAGCACTTTACATCACAATACAATTTTCATAAAAAAATTATAGTGCCTCTCCCTAAACGCAGACTTCTCGAAAACCCCACGTAGCTGAAAAAACAGCTTATTATATCAAAATACGGTTTTTACCTTTAAGCTTGGCTTGAAAATCGAACCTCGCATGTGTGGGCTTAGCTTTGATATATCTCCCCTAGAAACTAAGGACACTCATCGTAAAGGCAAGCTTTACGATGAGTGACCTTACTAGAAACGCCTGAGCGCCTCCAAAAACATCGAATTTAGGAAACCCTGTACAAACAGTAATTTGAACCAAGAACTAAAAGTTCAAAAAAGAAACTTAAAAATCCACAAAAAATTTAAACCGAACCCTGTGAATTTGTATGTAAAGTGTCAGTGAGAGCAAATAATTCAGCAATCAAAATACAAAAAATAAAATAGGTGATACATGATGATGCTGTTGAGATTTATGATTTCTTAAGGGGGGGATAATTTTGAAGATTAGCTTACTCTAGGCGCAAAAAGTTTAAATTTAGCTTTTTGAGATCAAAAACTATTTAAAAATTACAGTTAGCCCTATAATTTATCTAAATAAGTATAAGTCGGTCCACTGAACGCATCCAATATTTCGGTGTTGATTCACCCCCAAAATCGCCTTACATAACGATTTTTGTGGCTTATTTATTCTGGGCACTAGTTGAAAAATAACTATACCGACAACACTTCCTGTGTGGTTATTTTTTATTTTAATTCAACTTATTTCCCAGCAAACTTAATGTCTCTTTGTTTGAAACTCGTAGACAATGATTGTGTAGAAATAAAATTTCGGACTTACATTGTCTTTATTTATTTTAAAACACGACGTTTCGGTTAGTAAGTATCTCTAACCGTTATCAAGTGTAAACTAAACAATCTAGTCTCTAGGCTACTACTTATACTACTTGGTGTGCAGTCAGGTGTGACGGCCCGCCCCCTTTTTTAATCGTAAGACGCCTGTTTTCCTTAAGGAGTGGTTTCCATATGTTTGGTATGTCCGTGCTTGGTTGACTGAAAACTTCTTTATTCTGCATTATAAACGCAGCTTCAATAAACTTTCGTTTTCGCCAATTGGCCTCCTTATGTAAAACTTTAGCTTCTGACCACTGAATCCTGTGATCATTTGACCATGCATGATCTGCTAAACCGGATTTTTCAATATCCTCTAATTGGGTACTTTTTAGATGTTCATTTACTCTAACCTGAAAAGGGCGTTTCGTTTCACCTACATATGATTTACCACACTCACACGGGATTTGGTAAATACATTCCTTATTATTTGAGGGATTGTCTGGTTTTGTTTTAGTTACAAAACTTCTTATCGTATTTCCCGAAGAAAATACTGTTTTTATATTATAGTGTTTAGCTATTCGTCTTATGTTTTCTGAAATCCCTTGAACATATGGAATGTTAATAACACCTAACGGATTATTATTTTGAGAATTTGGTACATTTAGTTTGTTTTTAATTTTAAATATCGTTGAGTTTATTAATTTCTCGGAATAACCATTCTGTTGTAAGTCCTTTTTAATGTTGTTAATTTCTGTGTTTAATTCTTCATTATTACTACAAATATGTACGGCTCTTAAATACAAACTTCTTATAACTCCTTGTTTTGTTTCAACAGAATGATTAGACTTAAAATTTAGGTACTGTCCCGTGTGTGTAGGTTTCCTATATACAGTGGTTTGAATGTTTTTGTCTAATCGTTTGACAAGAACATCCAAAAAAGGTAAGGCCGAATCTTTTTCAATTTCCATGGTGCACTTGATTGTTGGTCGAATACCGTTTAAATGGTGTAGAAAATTTTGTAATTCGTCATCATTTTCCGGCCATATAATAAATGTGTCATCCATGTATCGTAGCCATAGTTTTGGTTTGACTCTTGCTGTGTTGATCGCATGGTCCTCGAACCACTCCATGTAGATGTTTGCTACCACTGGCGAAAGAGATGAACCCATTGGGAGTCCATCATTTTGCGCGTAAAACTTATCTTTCACTTGAAAGTAAGAGTTACGGAGACAGAGCTCCAAAAGATCCATCACCCCCTCCACCGATAGCGTTGTTCTCTCATTAAGTGTATCATCAGTTTGTAATTTGTTTTTGATGATACTGAGTGACTCATTTATTGGCACGTTGGTATAAATCCAGTTTAGCAGATCATGCATGGTCAAATGATCACAGGATTCAGTGGTCAGAAGCTAAAGTTTTACATAAGGAGGCGCATTGGCGAAAACGAAAGTTTATTGAAGCTGCGTTTATAATGCAGAATAAAGAAGTTTTCAGTCAACCAAGCACGGACATACCAAACATATGGAAACCACTCCTTAAGGAAAACAGGCGTCTTACGATTAAAAAGGGGGCGGGCCGTCACACCTGACTGCACACCAAGTAGTATAAGTAGTAGCCTAGAGACTAGATTGTTTAGTTTACACTTGATAACGGTTAGAGATACTTACTAACCGAAACGTCGTGTTTTAAAATAAATAAAGACAATGGAAGTCCGAAATTTTATTTCTAAACTTAATGTCTATTACAGGGAAAACAAATTCATTTACTGTTGGTTCTAAAAATGGAAGTTTATGAATAAATTTAAAATTTTTATTTTGTAACTTTTTTAATGACTTTAATATTGAGTTATTTGCAGATTCTCAAATTGAAATTAGATATTGAATCTTTGAGTGAAATAATGCGTAATAAATATATTTTAAATATTTTAATGGATTGTATTAATAAATAAATAAATAAATTTGATATCATATTATTTATATGTTCTTTCCACGTTAAATTTTCATCTATGTGAAGTCCTAAAAATTTTATTGAATTTTTAAAAACTATATTGTTTTCAAATTTAATTGTATTTTTTTGTTCATTTGAAATTTTAGTTTTAGCAATAAACATATAAAATAATTTTTTAAAATTAATGGTTAATTTTTTTGTAAGATTTTTAAATCATTTGAATTATTCATTTTTATTTTATTAAAATAAATTTTTTCCTTTGTATATGACTGTCACCTGCAAATAATCTAATATTTCCAATTGATTTTAGTTTTTCTACTGAATTGTATATTAAAAATAAAATTGGTGCAGGCACTGAACCTTGTGGTACACCACAAGTAATTTTTTTAAGTAAACTTTTTTTTATTAATTTTTACAAATTGTTGTCGATCTTCCAAATAGCTCTTAAACCAGCCGTAAATTTTGCCCAGACTTTTCTCAAAATCCAAAATGGCGGCCAAATGTTTCGCGTCATAACTCAAAAACCGTTTGTCTGTTAAAAAAACGTGCATAAGCGTTTTTGTAAGAAATTTTATTGTCTTCAACTTTCGTTAAAAACTTTTTTTTCTAAAACGTACAGTAACCAAGTAATTCAAAAAAACTTTTTTGTGCACACTAAATCCAAGATGGCGGAGGGAGCGGGCCCCCCCCCAAGGTCGAAAACTTAAATTTATTTTTAGGACTCAACATAAGTCAAAATCGCGATTACACCACCTTTTCCAAGCTGAGGGTCGTTTTTTTCGCTTTAATGACTAGCGTAATAGCTATGTAAATTTTTTGCTCTCTTGGCTGAAACAGTTGTAGCACTTACAATGGACCGACTGAAACCT
This sequence comes from Aspidapion aeneum, assembly GCA_963576565.1. Lineage (NCBI taxonomy): Eukaryota > Metazoa > Arthropoda > Insecta > Coleoptera > Brentidae > Aspidapion > Aspidapion aeneum. Next base: position 8,704,397 of record OY755043.1, on the reverse strand, counting down.
TTTTAGATTGTGGCTGTATTAAATTTCAACTGGAGTAGCGGAAATACTAATTTAAAAAACTACATAAATTTAGTACAAAATAGTTTCAACTTACCTTGCTGTGCTGCGGTTCTATCTAGTGAAGCTGCTTCTCTTGCGAATGGTGGCTTTCTTGCATCCCAATCTAAAAACGAAGAAATATCAAAAAATCTGTATTTATGCGATGCTAATCAGTCATGGCAAAATTGCCACATTTCTCCCTTACTCGGGAGAAAAGTCGAAAAACGGGTAATTTAAGTTTGCCTGTTTTTAAAATTTCGAAATTTTTATTGGACTCAAAATTTTGTACAATACAACTTCAGTAGTTCGGACACTCGCTAAAACGGACACTCCAGTAATCCGGATTGCTCTATAAACCGGACATTTTCAAAATTTTACCTCTCTACACCGGACGTTAAAACGTTTAGCCAATCGTGAAAGAACCTAGCCTATATTGCGTGTAAAACTAGCCACTAGCCTAAGAAATAACAAGACGGTTCATATGAAAGAAACATAACAATAATTTTCCTGTCTTAACAAGTTTCACGCGACGTAATAATTGTAGGCATTTCTGCATTCTGTTTATTCTATTCAGTCGTAAGTATGTACGAGACACGTCAGCGATGGCTCCATACAAATGGCGCCACAAAACATTAACACTCACCAAAAAATGTGAAATATTGGACAGTCTAGATAAATCCGGACGTATCCGTCAAACGGCAGCAAATTTTGGAGTGCCTAGATCTACGATTTTTGATATAAAGAATAAAGACAAAAAATAAGGAACTTTGTTTTAAAAATCATATCAAGGGACAGGTATGCGTCTGGGATGTATTTTTACGTTCGCCGATTTTTGCTGGTGTTCTCCAAGTTTATCGCATTTTTTTATGCACAGAATTCGAAAAGTGGCAGCAGCAGATAATCCTAAAGTTGAGGCTGCTTTATACAATTGGTTTTTACAACAACAACGGCTTGCCCACATACCTGTTTCTTCATATCTTTTAAGAACAAAAGCGAAGCATTTTTATGAACGCAGAACTCAAAAAGATGATTTTTTGGCGAGCTCTGGTTGGCTTGACAAGTTCAAGAAATGACACTTTTTAAACTTATGCAGTTTAAGTTATACATAGGTATGTATGTACCTACATAGGAACATACATTTTTTTGTAATTTTATATTTTTATAACATTGGATTGATTTTTTAAGTTTTACCTGTTTTATATAAGCACTTTTACGAAATAAAGGTATTTTAGTATGAAATTTTGCGATTTTTATAAAAAAATAAATAGTCCCAGTAGTCCGGATACCTCGATAATCCGGCATTGACCAGAACGATATGTGTACGGATTACTGAAGTTGTACTATAATTAAAGAAAATGTGTCCAATAAAAAAAATTGAACTTAAGAACCTCCAAAAACACGCAAAACCAAAATGCACATTTTTTACTTATCTTTTTTCTTCCGTGTAATGCGGAGTTATTATTTAAAGTAATCTTAAATAAAATTTTAATTATTATTAACTGCGTTGGTTTATTCGCTAAAGCAGCAATAGGGCTGCTAGGAGGTGAAAGGTGGGGCTTCTTTTCTGTTTCTCGTAATGTTTCTGAGTTTTTTTATTTTTTAAATAATTTAAAAAAATTATAACTTTTTTTTTACATTAATAAATTTTTTTTAGTAATATTGTCAGGATAGAAAATAATGTCCTATTAACTAAATGGCACAAGTTACGTTTATAAGCAAGTGCACATTAACCCTAAACAATCTAAGGAAATGAACTTCTGTATATAGTTCAATTTGTATTAAAACGTCTAATAAACTGTATACAGAATAAAAACCATAAGCGATTGACCGGTCATCGATGACGATGACTTAAACTGTGTTACGTCACGATAAAACCCCCTCGTTTTTTATATGTCACGTCCGACAAACAAAACGAATAAACTAACGCAGTTTTTCTTGTATATAAATCACTTTTTAGTAACTACAACTACATCTATCATGCAATACTTACGAAAATTTAGGGGCACTCACCACTGTAGCTTAATGAACTAATTTGCTTATTTTAAAGGTTCTTAATTTTTTTATAATCTTAAAAAAATAACATATGCGAGAATTAAGCAAGGGTTTAAAGAAAACTAAGGCCTACCTTAAATATGTTGTTAGTGGAAAATGAAGCAAGATTTTAATAGCCAGGAATATTTCGTATTCGTCAATTCGCAAAAACAACGTTTTTCCAAATACCAGATGTTATTTCTACCTAAATTAATCTATACAGAGTGTTAATAGGGTTTTAAGAAAAAAACGTTGTATAAACATGAGTCCGCAAATCATTAGTTTTCGAGATACAGATTGTTAAAATTTTCATTTTTTGTTTGTTTTTTCTTTATAACTCGTGCAGTTTTTGAGATGATTAGCTCAAATCTGGAACGTGAATTTAACTACAAGACATGCATACATCATTAAGCATGGCAAATATTTGGAAAAAGCTACAAGGTGATATTTTTATTTTTATATTATTTTTTCCGCCAAAACTTTTGATTTCTTGCAAATTTTTGTTTCTATAACCGTTTTTGAGAAAAAAAAAGATAATTTGTATCTTCGATTGTTATACAGAAACTACATAAAACTCGCATAAAATTAAAGTAATGTAATGTTCCTTGTAAACTTTCCTTTTTTGTCATTTTTCTTGAAAACAGTTAGAGATAAAAAAAATTGCAAGAAAACAAAAAGTTTTAAAAAAGGGGGCATAACCCCTGAAAAAGTAACACCCTGTAGTTTTTTCCTGGCATTTGGCATGCTTAATGATGTATGCCTTGTAGCTAAATACACGTTCCAAAATTGAGCCAAATATCTATAAAACTGCACGGGCTATAAAGAAAAAATAATTAAAACTTAAACTTTGATACCTTGTATCTCGAAAACTAAGCAGTTTTTTTCTTAAAATCACTCAAAAAATCATCCTTTGACGATTGGCGACATACTTTATTAACACCCTGTATACCGAAATTTGTATGTAAGATGTAGATGTAATAAGGGAAGCCGGACTTGCTATCCTTGTCATTTACTTTCGAATTGTAAACCTTATCTCGCGCACTTGCGACTCCTCGTTCAAAAACACAAAAAATTTACTACTTCTGGCAATACACTAAAACTGATTTCCCTTACCCAAATTACTACTAAATACGACCGTCGACGTGCAAAAATTCAGTCCAACAGCCTTTTCCTCAAACTCGCCTTTAATCTCCAATTCATCGGTTATTTCATCTTCATCGAAATCTTCTACGTCAGTAAGGCGATCACTATAACCTCCTCCTTTCAAGTACATAACCTCGGCATCATCATCAAATTTTTTTGTCATTTCATTAAAAACTTTTGTTGAAGACATGTTATCGAAATTTTCATAGATACGATTTGGTGTAGCAGTATTGGCTCTAGAACAAGTGTTATCTTCCTCAGCGGAAGCTGTAATGTCCTCTGTATCTGTTGGTAAAGGCGTTCCCGGATAAACCACTGTGTTTGGAGTGAATCTGTTGATTTCTATTTTATCGATTATTGAAAATGGACCAGAACCTTCTTTAAAGAAAATAGCGTCGCTTTCCAGTTCTTTCATGTGTTCTGGGGTAGCTGAAAACGCTCTGACAGATTTGTCATCTTCAGAAAATTCTAAGTTTTCTACATCCGTTAATGATTGATCCGTATTAATGATTGGAACCTTTAATCCTGTCGTTTTAGCGTCACTAAAATATAAGTCCTCAGTATCCGTTAATCCTTGATCTTGATCATCATTAACTGCCAAGCGGTTATTATTTTTCTGAGATAGACTTTTTTCAAACATGTGTTTAAATTTAGGTGCTCGTCTCCGTTTTTGTTTGCTATCAAGGTATATTTCTTCAGTATCTGTAGCATCATCATTATCATTTAATCTATTAGATCTGTTCATGTTTTCGACAACTGAGACTTGACCGCCTTCTAAAGCCGGTAAATCGGGTGTCGGCGCTCGGACAGGTTGTTCGACATTTAAATAATTTAGGGCGTCTTCTGCCTCGGAAACTTCTGACACATCTTCTTCATCAGTTGTTAAGTATTGCTCGGGTTCTGATATTTCACCGTCGGCATTTGGTAATGGGGTTATTCTAACTGTAGGTACTAAGGAAGCATTTTCTTCTAATATTACCAGGTTTCTAACAACTGGTGGTAACTCGATTTCAGGTATATGGTTTTCTTCATCTTCGTTGCTCTCTGATACATAAAATTCTTCTTCTTCGGTGCCATATTGTTGATGTAACAGAGCCAGTCTCATTTGCCTATGTTCGCTGCTGTCTGAGGAACTATCAATATTTTCCATATCCGTTAATGGATCTTCAGTACTAACTGGTATTACTAATGACAGAGGTTGCGTTGTGCTCAAATCAAAATTAGGCATGGAAGGAGAGAATTTTATATTAAATTGAACACTATCTTCTCGTGGTAAAGGTTCTAGATCTGCTTCTGTGTCAGTGTGAAAATCGTCTACATCTGTATTTTCGCCTTGAATGTCGATTGCAGGAATATCATATGTCTTTTCCAAAGGACCTAGATTATTAACTATGTCTTCTTCTTCTTTGACTTGACTATAACCACCAGCCATTTCGTCCAATTTTTCTGCAAAAGCCGATTCGTCTAAATTATTTTGCGAGTCATCCTCATCTTCAAAATCATTTTGTTCTCCGAAATCTTCCGTTTCAGTTAAAATATTTGTGTCAAACTCAGGAATATTAATATGCGCTTGATTTTTTTGAAAAACCTTTTTAGTTACTGGGAAAGGAATGACGCTTTCATCTTCATTTTCGGAATCATATGGGACCGATACACTTTTATTTAAAATTTTATGTTTTCTCTTTTCTCTTCTTAGGTTTGTTACTGGAGCATCATTTTCAGAGAGCGCTAATTCCTCCACATTTGAAATGGCCTGTTTCTTGTAACCTCGGTGACGCCTTCTACGGTTCTTTGATTTTTTTACAGTTTTTTCTTCATCGCTTGTGTCAGACTGAACTAATTCAACATCGGTTAACTCAGATACACATGGAGATACAGATCTAACACTCAAAGTGTCTATAACAAGATTTCTTGCTAGGCTTTTAACACCAGATAGATTTTGATTTATATTGTCTGAAACAAAATCGTCAGACTTAAGTAATTCTAAATTAGCTTTGTTTTCGGGAATGTCTTCATCTTGTATGTCACTTTCTGTGTCGTAATTTTCACTATCGGTTGGGATATCTAATTCTATTTCATCTGTAAACTCTAAACCACTTCCTCTTTTAAGAGAACGAGATGTATTTGAAGAACTAATATCTTTTGTTTTATCGCCTTGATTAGAGTGAATTTCTTCAAATGCGCTGTCTTCTAAAGCTTTCTCAATGTCTAGTGGTGTTTCATGCTGTATAACTTTAACTTCTTTGTCATCATCGGATCCCTCAAAATCTTCTAGATCTGTAACAGCTCCTTCATCTGTAAGTTTTATCATTAGTTTGCTTTTCTTGATAAATGTCTGTTCTTCACTTTTCTCATCGTTTAAGTCTTCAGTATCTGTCAGTGTCTCTGCCAAATTATAAGAAGAGTGATCGTCATCTTCCTCTGCTTCGGGTGTAATATTGATTTGAGGAATTCCAATTGTTAACGCCATTTTATCCAGGAGGGGCTTCGGTTAGATGTGCTCGACCTACAAGGATTTTAGAATTTTAGATTGAAACATTCTTGAGTTAACCATGTATCCCTTTTGTGTTTATTTAAGCCAGAAGTAATTTTTTTAACTAAATAATACTCAGAAATGATAATAAAAAAATTTCAAGAGATTGTTTAAGTATTTTACAGAACTCTACATACCTGTGTCCTTTGTTGTGTTTTATACACGTGACGCAAATAAAATAAGAACTGCTATCTTATCTAATGCTAACTATACTGTACTAGTAACTACAAGCATAAGCCTTAAGAACTAACAAATATATTTCTGTTTCAGAATGCGCTAGTTTGAGCAAATTTCGGTGACGTAAGACCAAAAGCGAATTCTCAAAAAAATCTAAATTACCGCCTAAAAATATACCTCTTTTTTACGGGTTTCTAGTCTGTAAGCCATGCTGTAGGAGGACGTCGGTATAGGATCGGTTGACACAGAACTTTTACCTTGTTCTGCATCGCCTCCTTTAGTTTCTTCTTCTGAAAGTGCCTCATCTTTTTTGTCTTCGTCTGAAGTGGAAGTTTTATAGGAAAACTTGTATTTACTTCGCTGGGGAGACACAGCTTCGACGCGAAGTATAGGCGATAGTCGCTCTTCCGATTTTTGAGAATGAGATTTTTGAAGGATTGTTTGACCCTCCCTTATTTCAGATATTCTAACTTTCTGCAATTCAGATTTGTAGTTTTCTGGTACATCAACATTTTTTGTCTCCAGCGGGTCATCTCTTTCTCTAGCATCTTTCGTATCTATTTTGGATTTAAGTTTCTTAAAAGCGCAAGAGCCCTCCATTTCTGTTACAAATTTTTCTTTAAACTCGGACTGTTCCGAGGCCTTCTCAGTTTTGTCTAATTTTTCTTCCCTCTGCTCGTAAGAGCTTTTGATTTCTGCAGAAGGGTCTGTTTTAGTTTTATCATCTTCATCGTACTGAGATAAAACCATTTGCCTAGCAATGGACAAACTGGCATCTTCTTTTGAGGCAAATCCCTCTCTTATTTCAGATATTCTAACTTTCTGCAATTCAGATTTGTAGTTTTCTGGCACATCAACATTTTTTGTCTCCAGCGGGTCATCTCTTTCTCTAACATCTTTCGTATCTATTTTGGATTTAAGTTTCTTAATAGCGCAAGAGCTCTCTATTTCTGTTAGAAATTTTTCTTTAAAGTCGGACTGTTCCGAGGCCTTCTCAGTTTTGTCTAATTTTTCTTCCCTCTGCTCATAAGAGCTTTTGATTTCTGCAGAAGGGTCTGTTTTAGTTTTATCATGTTCATCGTACTGAGATAAAACCATTTGCCTAGCAATGGACAAACTTGCATCTTCTTTTGAGGCAAATATTTCTGCTTTGATCATTTCTTGGTAGTAAGCGGACCCACTTTTGGATGCTAATGTAGCTAAGTCTGAAATTCTGTGTGCGTTTTCTAAAGATTTTCTATGCCAAGGCGAAGTAGGAGAAATGGACTTTATTTTACCATTTTGATCTGAACTTACATCATGATCAGATGGTGAACTAGGTAACGCGACAGACTCAGATAAGCTAGAGTCTGTGGTATCTATCAACGAAGTTTCAGTTTCAGTTTTTAGTATAGAAGCTACTCGTCTAATATTTTCATAGGGTTGTCTATATATAACCTCTATCGACCCCGTATGACCTAAAGTTTTGGTAAAAACTTCTGAAGTAACAACACTATGGCTATGTGCGCCATTAGCGGACCTTACTCTTCTAATAGGACTTCCAGGCAAAGAACAAGGACTGACCACGTTTCTTTCTGGTTTAGTATCAGGGTGATGATTAGACACTACCGACTGGCTTCGGACACGATCGGAAAATTGGACGGTTCTGTCGGATTCCTTAGAGGACGGTTTATCACTGTAATAGGCTGGGAATTTTCTATGTTCGCTTAAAATTGTGCGTTTCAATTTGGTGGGGGATGGACTGGCTTTACGAATGGACATTAATTCTATTTTTTCAAACTTGGTTTGCGGTAACTCTGAGTGTCGATCAATAACAATTATTGTCGTTTTTGGGGATTTTTTATGACCTCCCTTGTAATGGTGAACTTCTGAATCTAGGGAGTAAGTTTTGGTAAAATGAGAAGATGCAAAGGTCGTTTTCTTGGCTTGCTCTAACATTTTATTATCAAAAGTCTTCTTTGCTATGGAGATTGATGACTTTAGTGGCAACTCATATTTAGCAACATCTTTTGGCCCTTTAGTCAATGTTGACTTTTTAGGCGTCGATTCAGTAGAAACATTTCTAGTTGGCGTAGTTATAACCAACTGGGATTTTTTAAAATTAATGTTTTGCTCGGTTTTTAGTTTTTCATTTATGTTATCCATTTCTTTTTTATCCTTAACCACTCGGGGAGGCGTTCCTGCTCTTTCTATTTTCATATCTCGAGAAACAGTAGACTGCATGTAGCCATGTTTTCTTACAGGGGTGGTTGGTAACGAAGACTTTGGAGTGCTTTCTTTTACTTCCCCAGTATGGGGTGTGGCTACTTTGGTCACTTCACCTGTAATTCTTTGTACTGATTTAGGTATTGACGAGCTAATTCTGTGTTTGGAGACTTGAGTTTTTGTGGTTTTCCTTGATATTCTGGGGCTGCCTGGTAATTGTTCTTCTTTCTCCTCTTCTGAGCTAATGTCTGCATCGCTAGATGTTCCAGTTTTCGCAAACCTGCGAGTTTTTGTTGCGCCCGAAGTTTTGGAAGTTCTTTTTACGGTTTTAGCATCATTTTTATCTTGTAAAGGATCTGTAAGTGTAACTTCAAGAATATCGTCTTTCATAGAAACGCTAGAAGAAGAAAATCTTGTATCTTTTCTTAATTCTTTCATTACAACCGTCCCGTTGGATTGTGGTTTATATTTTGAATATTCGCTTCTTACTGTAGTAGTACTTCTGCCTGGATAGATTTTATTTGTTGATATTTGACTCTGGTTGGTTTGATTGATTAATTTACCTGTAGTAGCAGAGCTTGTCAGTTTTGTAGATCGCGGTTTTAAGTAGGCTTTACTTGATTCTCTTTTGATATTCATAAAATGTTTCGGTTTTTCTGGAGATTTAGAAATATCTTGAGTATCTTTTCGGGACTTTAAAATTATTGTTTTACTGTCGGCTGAGTCAAAGCTGGAGGAACTTTGATTTTTAGAATCTGCCAAACGTCTCGTCTTTTTCTTTTGTATGATTTTTGTTTTTTCGATAGAGCTATCGGCTCTCATATTAACCATTTTGTTATCAACCTTTATCTCATGATTTTTGGACTGCAGTGGTTGAACTTCTCTTTTTGTTGTGTTTAAAGACTCACTAGATATTTTTTTACTTGTTATTGCATCAATTACTTTTAACTTTTTACTGCCAAAAGCATGCTGCTTTTGAAATTTGCTTGCCTCAACTTTTAAATCAAAGTTTTTCTTGGTTGATCTATCTGTAACTGAAGGCTTTAAAGTTGTCTTGGAAACAAGTTGTAAGGCCTCTGGTTCTGTCTCGTCTTCAATTTTTATTACTTTCTTTGTTACTGACAGTTGCTGCGAACTATAGACAAGAGGTGATTTCCGTGCATTTGTTTTATCTAACTCTGTTTTTAGAGGTCTAACATTAGACGATTTGTGTTTGGAAGTACGGTGTGAGTCTGGCCCGATTTCTACTGGTCGCTTAGATTTTTCCACCTCTAACTTTGAACCCGCAGCCTTGGTCCGTTGGTCTTTTTCAGCCCAGTGTAATTTCGACTTTAATTTTTCTGATTCTGTTTGTACACGCGACTCTAATTTTTTTGGCGTAAGAGGTAATTTTAATTCGACTGGCGACTTTCGATCTTCTGTAGGCGACTTTTGATCTTCTTTAGGCCACTTTATTTTCCCTGGCTCTGGTTCTGGAGCTTTTATAATAGACGATTTTTGTTTATCAATAAGGGATGATTCTGTCTCTAGTTGTACTGCTAACTTGGATGCTTCTAACTTTAATTTTGAGGCCTCAGCTTTAGACAACTGGTCTTTTTTGGTTTTGTTCACAGGCGACTTTAAAATATCTACCTCTGTTTCTGCAAGTGACTCTGATTTTACCGGTTCCACTTTTACAGACTCAGTTGCAGGTGATTTCTCTTTTTCAGCAAGAGGTAATTTTTTTTGTTTGGCTGTGAATGTTTTACTTTCAGGCAATTGGTCTTTTTCAGTCAAATGGGATTTCGGTTTATCAATCGATTTCATTGGTAGCTTTGATATCTCCACCTTTGAGTCAGTAATTTCGTCTTTGTCAGCTTCTTGTTTGGCTGTAAATGCTTCATAAAGATGCGCTTTGTCTTTTTTGGTCCCATGGGATTTTGCTATTATTGATATATCTGCTTCTACTTGTGCACGTGACTCTGATTTTACAGGTTCCGTTTTTACAGACTGCAATTTGACTTTGTCAGCAAGAGGTAATTTTTCTGGTTCGGCTGTTGGGGCCTTACCTTCAGGCAATTCGTCTTTTTCGGGCAAATGAGATTTTGCTTTATCGACGGGTGATTTTATTATCTCTGCCTCTTGTTCTACAAGTGATTCTGATTTTACTTGTTTCGGTTTTACAGACTCAGTGATAGGCGATTTGACTTTGTCAGCAATGTGTAATTTTTCTGGTTTGGCTGTTAAAGCCTCATCTTCGGGCGATTTGTCTTTTTCGGTCAAAGGAGATTTTGCTGTATCGACGGGTGATTTTAATATATCTGCCTCTGTTTCTACAAGTGACTCTGATTTTACCGGTTCTAGTTTTACAGACTCAGTGGCAGGCGATTTGACTTTGTCAGCAAGAGGTATTTTTTCTGGTTTGGCTGTTAAAGCCTCACCTTCGGGCGACTTGTCTTTTTCGGTCAAAGGAGATTTTGCTTTATCGACGGGCGTCTTTACTGCTTCTTCGTGTGTTTCTACAAATAACTCTGATTTTACAGATTCCGGTTTTACAGACTCAGTGATAGGCGATTTGACTTTGTCAGCAATAGGTAATTTTTCTGGCTTGGCTGTTAAAGCCTCACCGGCGGGCGACTTGTCTTTTTCGATCAAAGGAGATTTTGCTTTATCGACGGGCGACTTTAATACATCTTCTTCTATGTCTACAAATGACTCTGATTTAACCGGTTCCAGTTTTACAGGCTCAATGGCAGGCGATTTGACTTTGTCAGCAAGAGGTAATTTTTCTGGTTTGCCTGTTAAAGCCTCACCTTCGGGCGACTTGTCTTTTTCGGTCAAAGGGGATTTTGCTTTATCGACGGGCGACTTTAATACATCTTCTGTTTGTACAAATGACTCTGATTTTACAGATTCCGGTTTTACAGACTCAGTGATAGGCGATTTGACTTTGTCAGCAATAGGTAATTTTTCTGGCTTGGCTGTTAAAGCCTCACCGGCGGGCGACTTGTCTTTTTCGGTCAAAGGAGATTTTGCTTTATCGACGGGCGTCTTTACTGCATCTTCTTCTGTTTCTACAAGTGACGCTGATTTTACCGGTTCCAGTTTTACAGACTCAGTGGCAGGTGATTTGACTTTGTCAGCAAGAGGTAATTTTTCTGGCTTGGCTGTTAAAGACTCACCGGCGGGCGACTTGTCTTTTTCGGTCAAAGGAGATTTTGCTTTATCGACGGGCGACTTTAATACATCTTCTGTTTCTACAAACGACTCCGATTTTACAGATTCCGGTTTTACAGACTCAGTGGCAGGCGATTTGACTTTGTCAGCAAGAGGTATTTTTTCTGGTTTGGCTGTTAAAGCCTCACCTTCGGGCGACTTGTCTTTTTCGGTCAAAGGAGATTTTGCTTTATCGACGGGCGTCTTTACTGCTTCTTCGTGTGTTTCTACAAATAACTCTGATTTTACAGATTCCGGTTTTACAGACTCAGTGATAGGCGATTTGACTTTGTCAGCAATAGGTAATTTTTCTGGCTTGGCTGTTAAAGCCTCACCGGCGGGCGACTTGTCTTTTTCGATCAAAGGAGATTTTGCTTTATCGACGGGCGACTTTAATACATCTTCTTCTATGTCTACAAATGACTCTGATTTAACCGGTTCCAGTTTTACAGGCTCAATGGCAGGCGATTTGACTTTGTCAGCAAGAGGTAATTTTTCTGGTTTGCCTGTTAAAGCCTCACCTTCGGGCGACTTGTCTTTTTCGGTCAAAGGGGATTTTGCTTTATCGACGGGCGACTTTAATACATCTTCTGTTTGTACAAATGACTCTGATTTTACAGATTCCGGTTTTACAGACTCAGTGATAGGCGATTTGACTTTGTCAGCAATAGGTAATTTTTCTGGCTTGGCTGTTAAAGCCTCACCGGCGGGCGACTTGTCTTTTTCGGTCAAAGGAGATTTTGCTTTATCGACGGGCGTCTTTACTGCATCTTCTTCTGTTTCTACAAGTGACGCTGATTTTACCGGTTCCAGTTTTACAGACTCAGTGGCAGGTGATTTGACTTTGTCAGCAAGAGGTAATTTTTCTGGCTTGGCTGTTAAAGACTCACCGGCGGGCGACTTGTCTTTTTCGGTCAAAGGAGATTTTGCTTTATCGACGGGCGACTTTAATACATCTTCTGTTTCTACAAACGACTCCGATTTTACAGATTCCGGTTTTACAGACTCAGTGATAGGCGATTTGACTTTGTCAGCAATAGGTAATTTTTCTGGTTTGGCTGTTAAAGCCTCACCTTCGGGCGACTTGTCTTTTTCGGTCAAAGGAGATTTTGCTTTATCGACGGGCGTCTTTACTGCATCTTCTTCTGTTTCTACAAGTGACTCTGATTGTACCGGTTCCGGTTTTACAGACTCAGTGGCAGGCGATTTGACTTTGTCAGCAAGAGGTATTTTTTCTGGTTTGGCTGTTAAAGCCTCACCTTCGGGCGACTTGTCTTTTTCGGTCAAAGGAGATTTTGCTTTATCGACGGGCGTCTTTACTGCTTCTTCGTGTGTTTCTACAAATGACTCTGATTTTTCAGATTCCGGTTTTACAGGCTCAATGGCAGGCGATTTGACTTTGTCAGCAATAGGTAATTTTTCTGGCTTGGCTGTTAAAGCCTCACCGGCGGGCGACTTGTGTTTTTCGATCAAAGGAGATTTTGCTTTATCGACGGGCGACTTTAATACATCTTCTATTTCTACAAATGACTCTGATTTTACCGGTTCCAGTTTTACAGGTTCAATGGCAGGCGATTTGACTTTGTCAGCAATAGGTAATTTTTCTGGCTTGGCTGTTAAAGCCTCACCGGCGGGCGACTTGTCTTTTTCGGTCAAAGGAGATTTTGCCTTATCGACGGGCGTCTTTACTGCATCTTCTTCTGTTTCTACAAGTGACTCTGATTTTACCGGTTCCAGTTTTACAGACTCAGTGGCAGGCGATTTGACTTTGTCAGCAAGAGGTAATTTTTCTGGTTTGGCTGTTAAAGCCTCACCTTCGGGCGACTTGTCTTTTTCGGTCAAAGGAGATTTTGCTTTATCGACGAGCGACTTTAATACATCTTCTTCTATTGCTACAAATGACTCTGATTTTACAGATTCCGGTTTTACAGACTCAGTGATAGGCGATTTGACTTTGTCAGCAATAGGTAATTTTTCTGGCTTGGCTGGTAAAGCCTCACCGGCGAGCGACTTGTCTTTTTCGATCAAAGGAGATTTTGCTTTATCGACGGGCTCCTTTAATACATCTTCTTCTATTGCTACAAATGACTCTGATTTTACCGGTTCCAGTTTTACAGGCTCAATGGCAGACGATTTGACTTTGTCAGCAACAGGTAATTTTTCTGGTTTGCCTGTTAAAGCCTCACCTTCGGGCGACTTGTCTTTTTCGGTCAAAGGAGATTTTGCTTTATCGACGGGCGACTTTAATACATCTTCTATTTCTACAAATGACTCTGATTTTACCGGTTCCGGTTTTACAGACTCACTGATAGGCGATTTGACTTTGTCAGCAAGAGGTAATTTTTCTGGTTTGGCTGTTAAAGCCTCACCTTCGGGCGATTTGTCTTTTTCGGTCAAATGAGATTTTGCTTTATTGCCAGGCAACTTCAATATATCTGCCTCTGTTTCTACAAGTGACTCTGATTTTACCGGTTCTAGTTTTACAGACTCAGTGGCAGGCGATTTGACTTTGTCAGGAAGAGGTAATTTTTCTGGTTTGGCTGTTAAAGCCTCACCTTCGGGCGACTTGTCTTTTTCGGTCAAAGGAGATTTTGCTTTATCGACGGGCGTCTTTACTGCATCTTCTTCTGTTTTTACAAGTGACTCTGATTTTACCGGTTCTAGTTTTACAGACTCAGTGGCAGGCGATTTGACTTTGTCAGGAAGAGGTAATTTTTCTGGTTTGGCTGTTAAAGCCTCACCTACGGGCGACTTGTCTTTTTCGGTCAAAGGAGATTTTGCTTTATCGACGGGCGTCTTTACTGCATCTTCTTCTGTTTCTACAAGTGACTCTGATTTTACCGGTTCCAGTTTTACAGACTCAGTGGCAGGTGATTTGACTTTGTCAGCAAGAGGTAATTTTTCTGGCTTGGCTGTTAAAGCCTCACCGGCGGGCGACTTGTCTTTTTCGATCAAATGAGATTTTGCTTTATCGACGGGCGACTTTAATACATCTTCTGTTTCTACAAATGACTCCGATTTTACAGATTCCGGTTTTACAGACTCAGTGATAGGCGATTTGACTTTGTCAGCAATAGGTAATTTTTCTGGTTTGGCTGTTAAAGCCTCACCTTCGGGCGACTTGTCTTTTTCGGTCAAAGGAGATTTTGCTTTATCGACGGGCGTCTTTACTGCATCTTCTTCTGTTTCTACAAGTGACTCTGATTGTACCGGTTCCGGTTTTACAGACTCAGTGGCAGGCGATTTGACTTTGTCAGCAAGAGGTATTTTTTCTGGTTTGGCTGTTAAAGCCTCACCTTCGGGCGACTTGTCTTTTTCGGTCAAAAGAGATTTTGCTTTATCGACGGGCGTCTTTACTGCTTCTTCGTGTGTTTCTACAAATGACTCTGATTTTACAGATTCCGGTTTTACAGGCTCAATGGCAGGCGATTTGACTTTGTCAGCAATAGGTAATTTTTCTGGCTTGGCTGTTAAAGCCTCACCGGCGGGCGACTTGTCTTTTTCGATCAAAGGAGATTTTGCTTTAAATGACTCTGATTTTACCGGTTCCAGTTTTACAGGCTCAATGGCAGGCGATTTGACTTTGTCAGCAAGAGGTAATTTTTCTGGTTTGCCTGTTAAAGCCTCACCTTCGGGCGACTTGTCTTTTTCGGTCAAAGGAGATTTTGCTTTATCGACGGGCGACTTTAATACATCTTCTGTTTCTACAAATGACTCTGATTTTACAGATTCCGGTTTTACAGACTCAGTGATAGGCGATTTGACTTTGTCAGCAATAGGTAATTTTTCTGGCTTGGCTGTTAAAGCCTCACCGGCGGGCGACTTGTCTTTTTCGGTCAAAGGAGATTTTGCTTTATCGACGGGCGTCTTTACTGCATCTTCTTCTGTTTTTACAAGTGACTCTGATTTTACCGGTTCCAGTTTTACAGACTCAATGGCAGGCGATTTGACTTTGCCAGCAAGAGGTAATTTTTCTGGTTTGCCTGTTAAAGCCTCACCTTCGGGCGACTTGTCTTTTTCGGTCAAAGGAGATTTTGCTTTATCGACGAGCGACTTTAATACATTTTCTGTTTCTACAAATGACTCTGATTTTACAGATTCCGGTTTTACAGACTCAGTGATAGGCGATTTGACTTTGTCAGCAATAGGTAATTTTTCTGGCTTGGCTGTTAAAGCCTCACCGGCGAGCGACTTGTCTTTTTCGATCAAAGGAGATTTTGCTTTATCGACGGGCTCCTTTAATACATCTTCTTCTATTTCTACAAATGACTCTGATTTTACCGGTTCCAGTTTTACAGGCTCAATGGCAGGCGATTTGACTTTGTCAGCAAGAGGTAATTTTTCTGGTTTGCCTGTTAAAGCCTCACCTTCGGGCGACTTGTCTTTTTCGGTCAAAGGAGATTTTGCTTTATCGACGGGCGACTTTAATACATCTTCTATTTCTACAAATGACTCTGATTTTACCGGTTCCGGTTTTACAGACTCACTGATAGGCGATTTGACTTTGTCAGCAAGAGGTAATTTTTCTGGTTTGGCTGTTAAAGCCTCACCTTCGGGCGATTTGTCTTTTTCGGTCAAATGAGATTTTGCTTTATCGCCAGGCATCTTCAATATATCTGCCTCTGTTTCTACAAGTGACTCTGATTTTACCGGTTCTAGTTTTACAGACTCAGTGGCAGGCGATTTGACTTTGTCAGGAAGAGGTAATTTTTCTGGTTTGGCTGTTAAAGCCTCACCTACGGGCGACTTGTCTTTTTCGGTCAAAGGAGATTTTGCTTTATCGACGGGCGTCTTTACTGCATCTTGTTCTGTTTCTACAAGTGACTCTGATTTTACCGGTTCCAGTTTTACAGACTCAGTGGCAGGTGATTTGACTTTGTCAGCAAGAGGTAATTTTTCTGGCTTGGCTGTTAAAGCCTCACCGGCGGGCGACTTGCCTTTTTCGATCAAATGAGATTTTGCTTTATCGACGGGCGACTTTAATACATCTTCTATTTCTACAAATGACTCTGATTTTACCGGTTCCAGTTTTACAGGCTCAATGGCAGGCGATTTGACTTTGTCAGCAAGAGGTAATTTTTCTGGTTTGCCTGTTAAAGCCTCACCTTCGGGCGACTTGTCTTTTTCGGTCAAAGGAGATTTTGCTTTATCGACGGGCGACTTTAATACATCTTCTGTTTCTACAAATGACTCTGATTTTACAGATTCCGGTTTTACAGACTCAGTGATAGGCGATTTGACTTTGTCAGCAATAGGTAATTTTTCTGGTTTGGCTGTTAAAGCCTCACCTTCGGGCGACTTGTCTTTTTCGGTCAAAGGAGATTTTGCTTTATCGACGGGCGTCTTTACTGCATCTTCTTCTGTTTCTACAAGTGACTCTGATTGTACCGGTTCCGGTTTTACAGACTCAGTGGCAGGCGATTTGACTTTGTCAGCAAGAGGTATTTTTTCTGGTTTGGCTGTTAAAGCCTCACCTTCGGGCGACTTGTCTTTTTCGGTCAAAGGAGATTTTGCTTTATCGACGGGCGTCTTTACTGCTTCTTCGTGTGTTTCTACAAATGACTCTGATTTTACAGATTTCGGTTTTACAGGCTCAATGGCAGGCGATTTGACTTTGTCAGCAATAGGTAATTTTTCTGGCTTGGCTGTTAAAGCCTCACCGGCGGGCGACTTGTCTTTTTCGATCAAAGGAGATTTTGCTTTATCGACGGGCGACTTTAATACATCTTCTATTTCTACAAATGACTCTGATTTTACCGGTTCCAGTTTTACAGGCTCAATGGCAGGCGATTTGACTTTGTCAGCAAGAGGTAATTTTTCTGGTTTGCCTGTTAAAGCTTCACCTTCGGGCGACTTGTCTTTTTCGGTCAAAGGAGATTTTGCTTTATCGACGGGCGACTTTAATACATCTTCTGTTTCTACAAATGACTCTGATTTTACAGATTCCGGTTTTACAGACTCAGTGATAGGCGATTTGACTTTGTCAGCAATAGGTAATTTTTCTGGCTTGGCTGTTAAAGCCTCACCGGCGGGCGACTTGTCTTTTTCGGTCAAAGGAGATTTTGCTTTATCGACGGGCGTCTTTACTGCATCTTCTTCTGTTTTTACAAGTGACTCTGATTTTACCGGTTCCAGTTTTACAGACTCAATGGCAGGCGATTTGACTTTGTCAGCAAGAGGTAATTTTTCTGGTTTGCCTGTTAAAGCATCACCTTCGGGCGACTTGTCTTTTTCGGTCAAAGGAGATTTTGCTTTATCGACGAGCGACTTTAATACATCTTCTGTTTCTACAAATGACTCTGATTTTACAGATTCCGGTTTTACAGACTCAGTGATAGGCGATTTGACTTTGTCAGCAATAGGTAATTTTTCTGGCTTGGCTGTTAAAGCCTCACCGGCGAGCGACTTGTCTTTTTCGATCAAAGGAGATTTTGCTTTATCGACGGGCTCCTTTAATACATCTTCTTCTATTTCTACAAATGACTCTGATTTTACCGGTTCCAGTTTTACAGGCTCAATGGCAGGCGATTTGACTTTGTCAGCCAGAGGTAATTTTTTTGGTTTGCCTGTTAAAGCCTCACCTTCGGGCGACTTGTCTTTTTCGGTCAAAGGAGATTTTGCTTTATCGACGGGCGACTTTAATGCATCTTCTGTTTCTACAAATGGCTCTGATTTTACAGATTCCGGTTTTACAGACTCAGTGATAGGTGATTTGACTTTGTCAGCAATAGGTAATTTTTCTGGCTTGGCTGTTAAAGCCTCACCGGCGGGCGACTTGTCTTTTTCGGTCAAAGGAGATTTTGCTTTATCGACGGGCGACTTTAATACATCTTCTGTTTCTACAAATGACTCCGATTTTACAGATTCCGGTTTTACAGACTCAGTGATAGGCGATTTGACTTTGTCAGCAATAGGTAATTTTTCTGGCTTGGCTGTTAAAGCCTCACCGGCGGGCGACTTGTCTTTTTCGGTCAAAGGAGATTTTGCTTTAGTGGCGGGCGTCTTTACTGCATCTTCTTCTGTTTCTACAAGTGACTCTGATTTTACCGGTTCCAGTTTTACAGACTCAGTGGCAGGCGATTTGAGTTTGTCAGCAAGAGGTAATTTTTCTGGTTTGGCTGTTAAAGCCTCACCTTCGGGCGACTTGTCTTTTTCGGTCAAAGGAGATTTTGCTTTATCGACGGGCGACTTTAATACATCTTCTGTTTCTACAAATGACTGTGATTTTACAGATTCCGGTTTAACAGACTCAGGCGATTTGACTTTGTCAGCAATAGGTAATTTTTCTGGCTTGGCTGTTAAAGCCTCACCGGCGGGCGACTTGTCTTTTTCGGTCAAAGGAGATTTTGCTTTATCGACGGGCGACTTTAATACATCTTCTGTTTCTACAAATGACTCTGATTTTACAGATTCCGGTTTTACAAACTCAGTGATAGGCGATTTGACTTTGTCAGCAAGAGGTAATTTTTCTGGTTTGGCTGTTAAAGCCTCACCTTCGGGCGACTTGTCTTTTTCGGGCAAAGGAGATTTTGCTTTATCGACGGGCGACTTTAATACATCTTCTGTTTCTACAAATGACTCTGATTTTACAGATTCTGGTTTTACAGACTGAGTGATAGGCGATTTGACTTTGTCAGCAACAGGTAATTTTTCTGGCTTGGCTGTTAAAGCCTCACCGGCGAGCGACTTGTCTTTTTCGATCAAAGGAGATTTTGCTTTATCGACGGGCTCCTTTAATACATCTTCTTCTATTTCTACAAATAAGTCTGATTTTACCGGTTCCAGTTTTGCAGGCTCAATGGCAGGCGATTTGACTTTGTCAGCAAGAGGTAATTTTTCTGGTTTGCCTGTTAAAGCCTCACCTTCGGGCGACTTGTCTTTTTCGGTCAAAGGAGATTTTGCTTTATCGACGGGCGACTTTAATACATCTTCTATTTCTACAAATGACTCTGATTTTACCGGTTCCGGTTTTACAGACTCACTGATAGGCGATTTGACTTTGTCAGCAAGAGGTAATTTTTCTGGTTTGGCTGTTAAAGCCTCACCTTCGGGCGATTTGTCTTTTTCGGTCAAATGAGATTTTGCTTTATTGCCAGGCAACTTCAATATATCTGCCTCTGTTTCTACAAGTGACTCTGATTTTACCGGTTCTAGTTTTACAGACTCAGTGGCAGGCGATTTGACTTTGTCAGGAAGAGGTAATTTTTCTGGTTTGGCTGTTAAAGCCTCACCTTCGGGCGACTTGTCTTTTTCGGTCAAAGGAGATTTTGCTTTATCGACGGGCGTCTTTACTGCATCTTCTTCTGTTTTTACAAGTGACTCTGATTTTACCGGTTCCAGTTTTACAGACTCAGTGGCAGGTGATTTGACTTTGTCAGCAAGAGGTAATTTTTCTGGTTTGGCTGTTAAAGCCTCACCTTCGGGCGACTTGTCTTTTTCGGTCAAAGGAGATTTTGCTTTATCGACGGGCGACTTTAATACATCTTCTGTTTCTACAAATGGCTCTGATTTTACAGATTCCGGTTTTACAGACTCAGTGATAGGTGATTTGACTTTGTCAGTAATAGGTAATTTTTCTGGCTTGGCTGTTAAAGCCTCACCGGCGGGCGACTTGTCTTTTTCGGTCAAAGGAGATTTTGCTTTATCGACGGGCGACTTTAATACATCTTCTGTTTCTACAAATGACTCCGATTTTACAGATTCCGGTTTTACAGACTCAGTGATAGGCGATTTGACTTTGTCAGCAATAGGTAATTTTTCTGGCTTGGCTGTTAAAGCCTCACCGGCGGGCGACTTGTCTTTTTCGGTCAAAGGAGATTTTGCTTTAGTGACGGGCGTCTTTACTGCATCTTCTTCTGTTTCTACAAGTGACTCTGATTTTACCGGTTCCAGTTTTACAGACTCAGTGGCAGGCGATTTGAGTTTGTCAGCAAGAGGTAATTTTTCTGGTTTGGCTGTTAAAGCCTCACCTTCGGGCGACTTGTCTTTTTCGGTCAAAGGAGATTTTGCTTTATCGACGGGCGACTTTAATACATCTTCTTCTGTTTCTACAAGTGACTCTGATTTTACCGGTTCCAGTTTTACAGACTCAGTGGCAGGCGATTTGACTTTGTCAGCAAGAGGTAATTTTTCTGGTTTGGCTGTTAAAGCCTCACCTTCGGGCGACTTGTCTTTTTTGGTCAAAGGAGATTTTGCTTTATCGACGGGCGACTTTAATACATCTTCTGTTTCTACAAATGACTGTGATTTTACAGATTCCGGTTTAACAGACTCAGGCGATTTGACTTTGTCAGCAATAGGTAATTTTTCTGGCTTGGCTGTTAAAGCCTCACCGGCGGGCGACTTGTCCTTTTCGGTCAAAGGAGATTTTGCTTTATCGACGGGCGACTTTAATACATCTTCTGTTTCTACAAATGACTCTGATTTTACAGATTCCGGTTTTACAAACTCAGTGATAGGCGATTTGACTTTGTCAGCAAGAGGTAATTTTTCTGGTTTGGCTGTTAAAGCCTCACCTTCGGGCGACTTGTCTTTTTCGGGCAAAGGAGATTTTGCTTTATCGACGGGCGACTTTAATACATCTTCTGTTTCTACAAATGACTCTGATTTTACAGATTCTGGTTTTACAGACTGAGTGATAGGCGATTTGACTTTGTCAGCAACAGGTAATTTTTCTGGCTTGGCTGTTAAAGCCTCACCGGCGAGCGACTTGTCTTTTTCGAACAAAGGAGATTTTGCTTTATCGACGGGCTCCTTTAATACATCTTCTTCTATTTCTACAAATAAGTCTGATTTTACCGGTTCCAGTTTTGCAGGCTCAATGGCAGGCGATTTGACTTTGTCAGCAAGAGGTAATTTTTCTGGTTTGCCTGTTAAAGCCTCACCTTCGGGCGATTTGTCTTTTTCGGTCAAATGAGATTTTGCTTTATTGCCAGGCAACTTCAATATATCTGCCTCTGTTTCTACAAGTGACTCTGATTTTACCGGTTCTAGTTTTACAGACTCAGTGGCAGGCGATTTGACTTTGTCAGGAAGAGGTAATTTTCCTGGTTTGGCTGTTAAAGCCTCACCTTCGGGCGACTTGTCTTTTTCGGTCAAAGGAGATTTTGCTTTATCGACGGGCGTCTTTACTGCATCTTCTTCTGTTTCTACAAGTGACTCTGATTTTACCGGTTCCAGTTTTACAGACTCAGTGGCAGGTGATTTGACTTTGTCAGCAAGAGGTAATTTTTCTGGTTTGGCTGTTAAAGCCTCACCTTCGGGCGACTTGTCTTTTTCGGTCAAAGGAGATTTTGCTTTATCGACGGGCGACTTTAATACATCTTCTGTTTCTACAAATGGCTCTGATTTTACAGATTCCGGTTTTACAGACTCAGTGATAGGTGATTTGACTTTGTCAGCAATAGGTAATTTTTCTGGCTTGGCTGTTAAAGCCTCACCGGCGGGCGACTTGTCTTTTTCGGTCAAAGGAGATTTTGCTTTATCGACGGGCGACTTTAATACATCTTCTGTTTCTACAAATGACTCCGATTTTACAGATTCCGGTTTTACAGACTCAGTGATAGGCGATTTGACTTTGTCAGCAATAGGTAATTTTTCTGGCTTGGCTGTTAAAGCCTCACCGGCGGGCGACTTGTCTTTTTCGGCCAAAGGAGATTTTGCTTTATCGACGGGCGTCTTTACTGCATCTTCTTCTGTTTCTACAAGTGACTCTGATTTTACCGGTTCCAGTTTTACAGACTCAGTGGCAGGCGATTTGAGTTTGTCAGCAAGAGGTAATTTTTCTGGTTTGGCTGTTAAAGCCTCACCTTCGGGCGACTTGTCTTTTTCGGTCAAAGGAGATTTTGCTTTATCGACGGGCGACTTTAATACATCTTCTTCTGTTTCTACAAGTGACTCTGATTTTACCGGTTCCAGTTTTACAGACTCAGTGGCAGGCGATTTGACTTTGTCAGCAAGAGGTAATTTTTCTGGTTTGGCTGTTAAAGCCTCACCTTCGGGCGACTTGTCTTTTTCGGTCAAAGGAGATTTTGTTTTATCGACGGGCGACTTTAATACATCTTCTTCTGTTTCTACAAGTGACTCTGATTTTACCGGTTCCAGTTTTACAGACTCAGTGGCAGGCGATTTGACTTTGTCAGCAAGAGGTAATTTTTCTAGTTTGGCTGTTAAAGCCTCACCTTCGGGCGACTTGTCTTTTTCGGTCAAAGGAGATTTTGCTTTATCGACGGGCGACTTTAATACATCTTCTGTTTCTACAAATGGCTCTGATTTTACAGATTCCGGTTTTACAGACTCAGTGATAGGTGATTTGACTTTGTCAGCAATAGGTAATTTTTCTGGCTTGGCTGTTAAAGCCTCACCGGCGGGCGACTTGTCTTTTTCGGTCAAAGGAGATTTTGCTTTATCGACGGGCGACTTTAATACATCTTCTGTTTCTACAAATGACTCTGATTTTACAGATTCCGGTTTTACAAACTCAGTGATAGGCGATTTGACTTTGTCAGCAAGAGGTAATTTTTCTGGTTTGGCTGTTAAAGCCTCACCTTCGGGCGACTTGTCTTTTTCGGGCAAAGGAGATTTTGCTTTATCGACGGGCGACTTTAATACATCTTCTGTTTCTACAAATGACTCTGATTTTACAGATTCCGGTTTTACAGACTCAGTGATAGGCGATTTGACTTTGTCAGCAATAGGTAATTTTTCTGGCTTGGCTGTTAAAGCCTCACCGGCGGGCGACTTGTCTTTTTCGGTCAAAGGAGATTTTGCTTTATCGACGGGCGACTTTAATACATCTTCTATTTCTACAAATGACTCTGATTTTACCGGTTCCAGTTTTACAGACTCAGTGGCAGGCGATTTGACTTTGTCAGCAAGAGGTAATTTTTCTGGTTTGGCTGTTAAAGTCTCACCTTCGGGCGACTTGTCTTTTTCGGTCAAAGGAGATTTTGCTTTATCGACGGGCGACTTTAATACATCTTCTGTTTCTACAAATGACTCTGATTTTACAGATTCCGGTTTTACAAACTCAGTGATAGGCGATTTGACTTTGTCAGCAAGAGATAATTTTTCTGGTTTGGCTGTTAAAGCCTCACCTTCGGGCGACTTGTCTTTTTCGGTCAAAGGAGATTTTGCTTTATCGACGGGCGACTTTAATACATCTTCTATTTCTACAAATGACTCTGATTTTACCGGTTCCGGTTTTACAGACTCAGTGATAGGCGATTTGACTTTCTCAGCAAAAGGTAATTTTTCTGGTTTGGCTGTTAAAGCCTCACCTTCGGGCGATTTGTCTTTTTCGGTCAAATGAGATTTTGCTTTATCGCCAGGCAACTTTAATATATCTGCCTCTGTTTCTACAAGTGACTCTGATTTTACCGGTTCTAGTTTTACAGACTCAGTGGCAGGCGATTTGACTTTGTCAGCAAGAGGTAATTTTTCTGGTTTGGCTGTTAAAGCCTCACCTTCGGGCGACTTGTATTTTTCGGTCAAAGGAGATTTTGCTTTATCGACGGGCGTCTTTACTGCATCTTCTTCTGTTTCTACAAGTGACTCTGATTTTACCGGTTCCAGTTTTACAGACTCAGTGGCAGGCGATTTGACTTTGTCAGCAAGAGGTAATTTTTCTGGTTTGGCTGTTAAAGCCTCACCTTCGGGCGACTTGTCTTTTTCGGTCAAAGGAGATTTTGGTTTATCGACGAGCGACTTTAATACATCTTCTGTTTCTACAAATGACTCTGATTTTACAGGTTCCGGTTTTACAGACTCAGTGATAGGCGATTTGACTTTGTCAGCAAGAGGTAATTTTTCTGGTTTGGCTGTTAAAGCCTCACCTTCGGGCGACTTGTCGTTTTCGGTCAAAGGAGATTTTGCTTTATCGACGGGCGATTTTAATATATCTGCCTCTGTTTCTACAAGTGACTCTGATTTTACCGGTTCCAGTTTTACAGACTCAGTGGCAGGCGATTTGACTTTGTCAGCAAGAGGTACTTTTTCTTGTTTGGCTGTTAAAGCCTCACCTTCGGGCGATTTGTCTTTTTCGGTCAAAGGAGATTTTGCTTTATCGACGGGTGATTTTGATATATCTGCCTCTTTTTCTACAAGTGATTCTGATTTTACTTGTTTCGGTTTTACAGACTCAGTGATAGGCGATTTGACTTTGTCAGCAATAGGTAATTTTTCTTGGTTGGCTGTCAAAGCCTCACCTTCGGGCGATTTGTCTTTTTCGGTCAAAGGAGATTTTGCTTTATCGACGGGTGATTTTAATATATCTGCCTCTGTTTCTACAAGTGACTCTGATTTTACCGGTTCCAGTTTTACAGACTCAGTGGCAGGCGATTTGACTTTGTCAGCAAGAGGTAATTTTTCTGGTTTGGCTGTTAAAGCCTCACCTTCGGGCGATTTGTTTTTTTCGGTCAAATGAGATTTTGCTTTATCGCCAGGCAACTTCAATATATCTGCCTCTGTTTCTACAAATGACTCTGATTTTACAGGTTCCGATTTTACAGACTCAGTGATGGGCGATTTGACTTTGTCAGCAAGAGGTAATTTTTCTGGTTTGGCTGTTAAAGCCCCACCTTCGGGCGATTTGTCTTTTTCGGTCAAAGGAGGTTTTGCTTTATCGACGGGTGATTTTAATATATCTGCCTCTTTTTCTACAAGTGATTCTGATTTAATTGGTTCCGGTTCTACAGACTCAGTGACACGCGATTTGATTTGATCAGCAAGAGGTGATTTTTCTGGTTCGGCTGATAAAGTTTTGCCTTCAGGTGATTTGTCTTTTTCAGTCAAAGGAGATTTTGCCTTATCGACGGGTGATTTTAATATATCTGCATCTGTTTCTACAAGTGACTCTGATTTTACCGGTTCCAGTTCTACAGACTCAGCGGCAGGCGATTTGACTTTGTCAGCAAAAGGTAATTTTTCTGGTTTGGCTGTTAAAGCCTCATCTGCGGGCGACTCGTCTTTTTCGATCAAAGGAGATTTTGCTTTATCGGCGGGTGATTTTAATATATCTGCCTCTGTTTCTACAAGTGACTCTGATTTTACCGGTTCCAGTTTTACAGACTCAGTGGCAAGCGATTTGACTTTGTCAGCAAGAGGTAAGTTTTCTGGTTTGGCTGTTAAAGCCTCACCTGCGGGCGACTTGTCTTTTTCGATCAAAGGAGATTTTGCTTTATCGACGGGCGACTTTAATACATCTTTTTCTATTTCTACAAATGACTCTGATTTTATTGGTTCCAGTTTTACAGACTCAGTGGCAGGCGATTTGACTTTGTCAGTAAGAGGTAATTTTTCGGGTTTGGCTGTTAAAGCCTCACTTTCGGGCGATTTGTCTTTTTCGGTCAAAGGAGATTTTGCTTTATCGACGAGTGATTTTAATATATCTGCCTCTTTTTCTACAAGTGATTCTGATTTTACTTGTTTCGGTGTTACAGACTCAGTGATAGGCGATTTGACTTTGTCAGCAAGAGGTAATTTTTCTGGTTTGGCTGTTAAAGCCTTACCTTCGGGCGACTTGTCTTTTTCGGTCAAAGGAGATTTTGCTTTATCGACGGGCGACTTTAATACATCTTCTTCTGTTTCTACAAATGACTCTGATTTTACCGGTTCCGGTTTTACAGACTCAGTGATAGGCGATTTGACTTTGTCAGCAAGAGGTAACTTTTCTGGTTTGGCTGTTAAAGCCTCACCTTCAGGCGATTTGTCTTTTTCGGTCAAAGGAGATTTTGCTTTATCGACGGGTGATTTTAATATATCTGCCTCTTTTTCTACAAGTGATTCTGATTTTACTTGTTTTGGTTTTACAGACTCAGTGATATGCAATTTGACTTTGTCAGCAATAGGTAATTTTTTTGGTTTGGCTGTTAAAGCCTCACCTTCGGGCGATTTATCTTTTTCGGTCAAAGGAGATTTTGCTTTATCGACGGGTGATTTGAATATATCTGCCTCTGTTTCTACAAGTGACTCTGATTTTACCGGTTTAAGTTTTACAGACTCAGTGGCAGGCGATTTGACTTTGTCAGCAAGAGGTAAGTTTCCTGGTTTGGCTGTTAAAGCCTGACCTGCGGGCGACTTGTCTTTTTCGATCAAAGGAGATTTTGCTTTATCGACGGGTGATTTTAATATATCTGCCTCTGTTTCTACAAGTGACTCTGATTTTACCGGTTCCAGTTTTACAGACTCAGTGGCAGGCGATTTGACTTTGTCAGCAAGAGGTACTTTTTCTTGTTTGGCTGTTAAAGCCTCACCTTCGGGCGATTTGTCTTTTTCGGTCAAAGGAGATTTTGCTTTATCGACGGGTGATTTTGATATATCTGCCTCTTTTTCTACAAGTGATTCTGATTTTACTTGTTTCGGTTTTACAGACTCAGTGATAGGCGATTTGACTTTGTCAGCAATAGGTAATTTTTCTTGGTTGGCTGTCAAAGCCTCACCTTCGGGCGATTTGTCTTTTTCGGTCAAAGGAGATTTTGCTTTATCGACGGGTGATTTTAATATATCTGCCTCTGTTTCTACAAGTGACTCTGATTTTACCGGTTCCAGTTTTACAGACTCAGTGGCAGGCGATTTGACTTTGTCAGCAAGAGGTAATTTTTCTGGTTTGGCTGTTAAAGCCTCACCTTCGGGCGATTTGTTTTTTTCGGTCAAATGAGATTTTGCTTTATCGCCAGGCAACTTCAATATATCTGCCTCTGTTTCTACAAATGACTCTGATTTTACAGGTTCCGATTTTACAGACTCAGTGATGGGCGATTTGACTTTGTCAGCAAGAGGTAATTTTTCTGGTTTGGCTGTTAAAGCCCCACCTTCGGGCGATTTGTCTTTTTCGGTCAAAGGAGGTTTTGCTTTATCGACGGGTGATTTTAATATATCTGCCTCTTTTTCTACAAGTGATTCTGATTTAATTGGTTCCGGTTCTACAGACTCAGTGACACGCGATTTGATTTGATCAGCAAGAGGTGATTTTTCTGGTTCGGCTGATAAAGTTTTGCCTTCAGGTGATTTGTCTTTTTCAGTCAAAGGAGATTTTGCCTTATCGACGGGTGATTTTAATATATCTGCCTCTGTTTCTACAAGTGACTCTGATTTTACCGGTTCCAGTTCTACAGACTCAGCGGCAGGCGATTTGACTTTGTCAGCAAAAGGTAATTTTTCTGGTTTGGCTGTTAAAGCCTCATCTGCGGGCGACTCGTCTTTTTCGATCAAAGGAGATTTTGCTTTATCGGCGGGTGATTTTAATATATCTGCCTCTGTTTCTAAAAGTGACTCTGATTTTACCGGTTCTAGTTTTACAGACTCAGTGGCAAGCGATTTGACTTTGTCAGCAAGAGGTAAGTTTTCTGGTTTGGCTGTTAAAGCCTCACCTGCGGGCGACTTGTCTTTTTCGATCAAAGGAGATTTTGCTTTATCGACGGGCGACTTTAATACATCTTTTTCTATTTCTACAAATGACTCTGATTTTATTGGTTCCAGTTTTACAGACTCAGTGGCAGGCGATTTGAATTTGTCAGTAAGAGGTAATTTTTCGGGTTTGGCTGTTAAAGCCTCACTTTCGGGCGATTTGTCTTTTTCGGTCAAAGGAGATTTTGCTTTATCGACGAGTGATTTTAATATATCTGCCTCTTTTTCTACAAGTGATTCTGATTTTACTTGTTTCGGTGTTACAGACTCAGTGATAGGCGATTTGACTTTGTCAGCAAGAGGTAATTTTTCTGGTTTGGCTGTTAAAGCCTTACCTTCGGGCGACTTGTCTTTTTCGGTCAAAGGAGATTTTGCTTTATCGACGGGCGACTTTAATACATCTTCTTCTGTTTCTACAAATGACTCTGATTTTACCGGTTCCGGTTTTACAGACTCAGTGATAGGCGATTTGACTTTGTCAGCAAGAGGTAACTTTTCTGGTTTGGCTGTTAAAGCCTCACCTTCAGGCGATTTGTCTTTTTCGGTCAAAGGAGATTTTGCTTTATCGACGGGTGATTTTAATATATCTGCCTCTTTTTCTACAAGTGATTCTGATTTTACTTGTTTTGGTTTTACAGACTCAGTGATATGCAATTTGACTTTGTCAGCAATAGGTAATTTTTTTGGTTTGGCTGTTAAAGCCTGACCTTCGGGCGATTTATCTTTTTCGGTCAAAGGAGATTTTGCTTTATCGACGGGTGATTTGAATATATCTGCCTCTGTTTCTACAAGTGACTCTGATTTTACCGGTTTAAGTTTTACAGACTCAGTGGCAGGCGATTTGACTTTGTCAGCAAGAGGTAAGTTTCCTGGTTTGGCTGTTAAAGCCTGACCTGCGGGCGACTTGTCTTTTTCGATCAAAGGAGATTTTGCTTTATCGACAAGTGATTTTAATATATCTGCCTCTTTTTCTACAAGTGATTCTGATTTTACTTGTTTTGGTGTTACAGACTCAGTGATAGGCGATTTGACTTTGTCAGCAATAGGTAATTTTTCTGGTTTGGCTGTTAAAGCCTCACCTTCGGGCGATATGTCTTTTTCGGTCAAAGGAAATTTTGCTTTATCGACGGGCAACTTCAATATATCTGCCTCTGTTTTTACAAGTGACTCTGATTTTACCGGTTCCAGTTTTTCAGACTCAGTGGCAGGCGATTTGACTTTGTCAGCAAGAGGTAATTTTTCTGGTTTGGCTGTTAAAGCCTCACCTTCGGGCGACTTGTCTTTTTCGATCAGAGGAGATTTTGCTTTATCGACGGGCGTCGTTACTGCATCTTCTTCGGTTTCTACAAATAACTCTGATTTTTCAGGTTTCGGTTTTACAAAAACCTTGTCAGCAAGAGGTAATTTTTCTGGTTTGGCTGTTAAAGCCTCACCTTCGGGCGACTTGGTTTTTTCGGTCAAAGGAGATTTTGCTTTATCGACGGGCGTCTTTACTACATCTTCTTCTGTTTCTACAATCGACTCTGATTTTACAGGTTCCGGTTTTACAGACTCAGTGATAGGCGATTTGACTTTGTCAGCAAGAGGTAACTTTTCTGGTTTGGCTGTTAAAGCCTCACTTTCGGGCGATTTGTCTTTTTCAGTCAAAGGAGATTTTGCTTTATCGACGGGTGATTTTAATATATCTGCCTCTTTTTCTACAAGTGATTCTGATTTTACTTGTTTCGGTTTTACAGAGTCAGTGATAGGCGATTTGACTTTGTCAGCAAGAGGTAATTTTTCTGGTTTGGCTGGTAAAGCCTCACCTTCGGGCGACTTGTCTTTTTCGGGCAAAGGAGATTTTGCTTTATCGACGGGCGACTTTAATACATCTTCTTCTGTCTCTATAAGTGACTCTGATTTTACTGGTTCCGGTTTTACAGACCCAGTAATAGACGATTTGACTTGATCAGCAAGAGGTAGTTTTTCTGGTTCGGCTATTGAAGTCTTACCTTCAAGCGGTTTGGCTTTTTCGGTCAGAGGAGATTTTGCTTTATCGACGGGTGATTTTAATATATCTGCTTCTGTTTTTACAAGTGATTCTGATTGTACTGGTTCCGGTTCTACAGATTCAGGGATAGGCGATTTGACTTTTTCAGCAAGAGGTAATTTTTCTGGTTCGGCTGTTAAAGCCTTATCTTCAGGCGATTTTTCTTTTTCGGTCAAAGAAGATTTTGCTTTATCGAATGGCGTCTTTAATACATCTTCTTCTGTTTCTACAAGTGACTCCGATTTTACTGGTTCCGGTTTTATAGACTCAATGGAAGGCGATTTGACTTTGTCAGCAAGAGGTAATTTTTCTGGTTTGACTGCTATTTTACATACATTTTCGGTCAAAGGAGATTTTTCTTTATCGACGGGTGATTTTAATATATCTGCTTCTGTTTTTACAAGTGATTCTGTTTTTACTGGTTCCGGTTCTACGGACTCAGGGATAGGCGATTTCACTTTTTCAGCAAGAGGTAATTTTTCTGGTTCGGCTGTTAAAGCCTTATCGTCAGGCGATTTTTCTTTTTCGGTCAAAGAAGATTTTGCTTTATCGACGGGTGATTTTAATATGTCTGCCTCTGTGTCTACAAGTGATTCTGATTTTATTGGTTCCGGTTTTACAGACTCAGTGATAGGCAATTTGACTTTTTTAGCAAGAGGTAATTTTTCTGGTTCGGCTGTTGCCGGCTTACCTTCAGGCAATTTGTCTTTTTCGGTCAAAGGAGATTTTGCTTTATCGACGGGTGATTTTGATATGTCTGCCTTTGTGTCTACAAGTGATTCTGATATTATTGGTTCCGGTTTTACAGACTCAGTGATAGGCGATTTCACTTTGTCAGCAAGAGGTAATTTGTCTGGTTCGGCTATTGAAGCCTTAC
The DNA here is from genome assembly GCA_963576565.1 of Aspidapion aeneum. Classification (NCBI taxonomy): domain Eukaryota; kingdom Metazoa; phylum Arthropoda; class Insecta; order Coleoptera; family Brentidae; genus Aspidapion; species Aspidapion aeneum. The sequence goes on along the minus strand of OY755043.1, from coordinate 8,673,764 downwards.
CTTCAGGTGATTTGTCTTTTTCGATCAAAGGAGATTTTGCTTTATCGATGGGTGATTTTAATATATCTGCCTCTGTGTCTACAAGTGATTCTGATTTTACTGGTTCCGGTTTTGCAGACTCAGTGATAGGCGATTTGACTTTCTCAGCAAAAGGAAATTTGTCTGATTTGGCTATTGAAGCCTTACCTTCAGGTGATTTGTCATTTTCGGTCAAAGGAGATTTTTCTTTATCGACGGGTGATTTTAATATATCTGCTTCTGTTTTTACAAGTGATTCTGATTTTACTGGTTCCGGTTTTACAAACTCAGGGATAGGCGATTTGACTTTTTCAGCAAGCGGTAATTTTTCTGGTTCGGCTGTTAAAGCCTTATCGTCAGGCGATTTTTCTTTTTCGGTCAAAGAAGATTTTGCTTTATCGACGGGTGATTTTAATATGTCTGCCTCTGTGTCTACAAGTGATTCTGATTTTATTGGTTCCGGTTTAACAGACTCAGTGATAGGCAATTTGACTTTTTTAGCAAGAGGTAATTTTTCTGGTTCGGCTGTTAAAGCCTTACCTTCAGGTGATTTGTCTTTTTCGGTCAAAGGAAATTTTGCTTTATCGACGGGCGACTTTAATATATCTGCGTCTGTTTCTACAAGTGACTCTGATTTTACGGGTTCTGGTTTTACAGACTCAGTGATAGGCGATTTGACTTGATCAGCAAGAGGTAATGTTTCTAATTTGGCTGTTAAAGCCTTACCTTCAGGTGATTTGTCTTTTTCGGTCATAGGAGATTTTGCTTTATCGACGGGCGACTTTAATATATCTGCCTCTGTTTCTACAAGTGACTCTGATTTTACGGGTTCTGGTTTTACAGATTCAGTAATAGGCGATTTGACTTGATCAGCAAGAGGTAATTTTTCTGGTTCGGCTGTTGAAGCCTTACCTTTACGCGATTTGTCTTTTTCGGTCAAAGGAGATTTTGCTTTATCGACGGGTGATTTTAATATATCTGCCTCTGTGTCTACAAGTGATTCTGATTTTATTGGTTCCGGTTTTACAGACTTAGTAATAGGCGATTTGATTTGATCAGCAAGAGGTAATTTTTCTGGTTCGGCTGTTGACGGCTTAACTTCAGATAGTTTGTCTTTTTCGGTCAAAGAAGATTTTGCTTTATCGACGGGCGACTTTAATATATCTGCCTCTGTATCTACAAGTGATTCTGATTTTATTGGTTCCGGTTTTACAGACTCAGTGACACGCAATTTAACTTTGTCAGCAAGAGGTAATTTTTCTGATTCGGCTGTTAAAGCCTTACCTTCAGGCGATTTGTCTTTTTCGGTCACAGGAGATTTTGCTTTATCGACGGGCGACTTTAATATATCTGCCTCTGTATCTACAAGTGATTCTGATTTTATTGGTTCCGGTTTTACAGACTCAGTAATAGGCGATTTGACTTGATCAGCAAGAGGTAATTTTTCTGGTTCAGCTATTGAAGCCTTACCTTCAGGCGATTTGTCTTTTTCGGTCAAAGGAGATTTTGCTTTATCGACGGGTGATTTTAGTATATCTGCCTCTGTGTCTACAAGTGACTCTGATTTTACGGGTTCTGGTTTTACAGACTCAGTAATTGGCAATTTGATTTGATCAGCAAGAGGTAATTTGTCTGATTCGGCTGCCTTACCTTCAGGTGATTTGTCTTTTTCAATCAAATAAGATTTTGCTTGATTGACGGGTGATTTTAATATAACTGCCTCTGTTTCTACAAGTGACTCTGATTTAACTGTTTTTAGTTTCACAGACTCAGTGATAGTGATAAGCGATTTGACTTTGTCAACAAGAGGTAATTTTTCTTGTTCTGCCTCTGTGTCTACAAGTGATTCTGATTTTACTGGTTCCGGTTTTACAGAACCAGTGATAGGCGATTTGACTTTGTCAGCAAGAGGTAATTTGTCTGGTTTGGCTGTTAAAGCCTCACCTACGGGCGATTTGTCTTTTTCGGTCGAAGGAGATTTTGCTTTATCGACGGGTGATTTTAGTATATCTGGCTCTGTGTCTACAAGTGATTCTGATTTTATTGGTTCCGGTTTTACAGAGTCAGTGACAGGCAATTTGACTTTGTCAGCAAGAGGTAATTTTTCTGGTTCGGCTGTTGACGGCTTAACTTCAGGCAATTTCTCTTTTTCCGTCAAAGGAGATTTTGGTTTATCGACGGGCGACTTTAATATATTTACCTCTGTTTTTACAGGTGACTCTGATTTTACGGGTTCCGGTTTTACAGACTCAGTAATAGGCGATTTGATTTGATCAGCAAGAGGTAATTTTTCTGCTTCGGCTGTTGACGGCTTACCTTCAGGCAATTTGTCTTTTTTGGTCAAAGGAGATCTTGCTTTATCGACGGGCGACTTTAATATGTCTGCCTCTGTTTTTACAGGTGACTCTGATTTTACGGGTTCAGGTTTTACAGACTCAGTAATAGGCGATTTGATTTGATCAGCAAGAGGTAATTTTTTTGCTTCGGCTGTTAACGGCTTACCTTCAGGCAATTTGTCTTTTTCGGTCAAAGGAGATTTTGCTTTATCGACGGGCGACTTTAGTATATCTGCCTCTGTGTCTACAAGTGATTCTGATTTAATTGGTTCCGGTTCTACAGACTCAGTGACACGCGATTTGATTTGATCAGCAAGAGGTGATTTTTCTGGTTCGGCTGGTAAAGTTTTGCCTTCAGGTGATTTGTCTTTTTCCGTCAAAGGAGATTTTGCTTGATCGACGGGTGATTTTAATATAACTGCCTCTGTTTCTACAAGTGACTCTGATTTTACTGGTTTTGGTTTTACAGACTCAGTGACAGGCAATTGGACTTTGTCAGCAAGAGGTAATCTTTCTGGTTCGGCTGTTGAAGCCTTACCTTCAGGCGATTTATCTTTTTCGGAAGGAGATTTTGCTTTATCGACGGGCGACTTTAATATATCTGCCTCTGTTTCTACAAGTGACTCTGATTTTACGGGTTCCGGTTTTACAGACTCAGTGATAGGCGATCTGACTTTGTCAGCAAGAGGTAATTTGTCTGGTTTGGCTGTTAAAGCCTCATCTTCGGGCGATTTGTCTTTTTCGGTCACAGGAGATTTTGCTTTATCGACGGGTGATTTTAGTATATCTGCCGCTGTGTCTACAAGTGATTCTGATTTTATTGGTTCCGGTTTTACAGACTCAGTGACAGGCGATTTGACTTTGTCAGCAAGAGGTAATTTTTCTGGTTCGGCTGTTGACGGCTTAACTTCAGGCAATTTCTCTTTTTCCGTCAAAGGAGATTTTGGTTTATCGACGGGCGACTTTAATATATTTACCTCTGTTTTTACAGGTGACTCTGATTTTACGGGTTCCGGTTTTACAGACTCAGTAATAGGCGATTTGATTTGATCAGCAAGAGGTAATTTTTCTGCTTCGGCTGTTGACGGCTTACCTTCAGGCAATTTGTCTTTTTTGGTCAAAGGAGATCTTGCTTTATCGACGGGCGACTTTAGTATATCTGCCTCTGTGTCTACAAGTGATTCTGATTTTATTGGTTCCGGTTTTACAGACTCAGTGACAGCCAATTTGACTTTGTCAGCAAGAGGTAATTTTTCTGGTTCGGCTGTTGACGGCTTAACTTCAGGCAATTTCTCTTTTTCCGTCAAAGGAGATTTTGGTTTATTGACGGGCGACTTTAATATATCTGCCTCTGTATCTACAAGTGATTCTGATTTTATTGGTTCCGGTTTTACAGACTCAGTAATAGGCGATTTGACTTGATCAGCAAGAGGTAATTTTTCTGGTTCAGCTATTGAAGCCTTACCTTCAGGCGATTTGTCTTTTTCAGTCAAAGGAGATTTTGCTTTATCGACGGGTGATTTTAGTATATCTGCCTCTGTGTCTACAAGTGACTCTGATTTTACGGGTTCTGGTTTTACAGACTCAGTAATTGGCAATTTGATTTGATCAGCAAGAGGTAATTTGTCTGATTCGGCTGCCTTACCTTCAGGTGATTTGTCTTTTTCAGTCAAATAAGATTTTGCTTGATTGACGGGTGATTTTAATATAACTGCCTCTGTTTCTACAAGTGACTCTGATTTAACTGTTTTTAGTTTCACAGACTCAGTGATAGTGATAAGCGATTTGACTTTGTCAACAACAGGTAATTTTTCTTGTTCTGCCTGTGTGTCTACAAGTGATTCTGATTTTACTGGTTCCGGTTTTACAGAACCAGTGATAGGCGATTTGACTTTGTCAGCAAGAGGTAATTTGTCTGGTTTGGCTGTTAAAGCCTCACCTACGGGCGATTTGTCTTTTTCGGTCGAAGGAGATTTTGCTTTATCGACGGGTGATTTTAGTATATCTGGCTCTGTGTCTACAAGTGATTCTGATTTTATTGGTTCCGGTTTTACAGAGTCAGTGACAGGCAATTTGACTTTGTCAGCAAGAGGTAATTTTTCTGGTTCGGCTGTTGACGGCGTAACTTCAGGCAATTTCTCTTTTTCCGTCAACGGAGATTTTGGTTTATCGACGGGCGACTTTAATATATCTACCTCTGTTTTTACAGGTGACTCTGATTTTACGGGTTCCGGTTTTACAGACTCAGTAATAGGCGATTTGATTTGATCAGCAAGAGGTAATTTTTTTGCTTCGGCTGTTAACGGCTTACCTTCAGGCAATTTGTCTTTTTCGGTCAAAGGAGATTTTGCTTTATCGACGGGCGACTTTAGTATATCTGCCTCTGTGTCTACAAGTGATTCTGATTTAATTGGTTCCGGTTCTACAGACTCAGTGACACGCGATTTGATTTGATCAGCAAGAGGTGATTTTTCTGGTTCGGCTGGTAAAGTTTTGCCTTCAGGTGATTTGTCTTTTTCCGTCAATGGAGATTTTGCTTGATCGACGGGTGATTTTAATATAACTTCCTCTGTTTCTAGAAGTGACTCTGATTTTACTGGTTCTGGTTTTACAGACTCAGTGACAGGCAATTGGACTTTGTCAGCAAGAGGTAATTTTTCTGGTTCGGCTGTTGAAGCTTTACCTTCAGGCGATTTATCTTTTTCGGAAGGAGATTTTGCTTTATCGACGGGTGACTTTAATATATCTGCCTCTGTTTCTACAAGTGACTTTGATTTTACGGGTTCCGGTTTTACAGACTCAGTGATAGGCGATCTGACTTTGTCAGCAAGAGGTAATTTTTCTGGTTCGGCCATTGAAGCCTTACCTTTAGGCGATTTGTCTTTTTCGGTCAAAGGAGATTTTGCTTTATCGACGGGCGACTTTATTATATCTGCCTCTGTTTCTACAAGTGACTCTGATTTTAAGGGTTCCGGTTTTACAGACTCAGTGACAGGCGATTTGACTTTGTCAGCAAGAGGTAATTTTTCTGGTTCGGCTGTTGACGGCTTAACTTCAGGCAATTTCTCTTTTTCCGTCAAAGGAGATTTTGGTTTATCGACGGGCGACTTTAATATATCTACCTCTGTTTTTACAGGTGACTCTGATTTTACGGGTTCCGGTTTTACAGACTCAGTAATAGGCGATTTGATTTGATCAGCAAGAGGTAATTTTTCTGCTTCGGCTGTTGACGGCTTACCTTCAGGCAATTTGTTATTTTTGGTCAAAGGAGATTTTGCTTTATCGACGGGCGACTTTAGTATATCTGCCTCTGTGTCTACAAGTGATTCTGATTTTATTGGTTCCGGTTTTACAGACTCAGTGACAGGCAATTTGACTTTGTCAGCAAGAGGTAATTTTTCTGGTTCGGCTGTTGACGGCTTAACTTCAGGCAATTTCTCTTTTTCCGTCAAAGGAGATTTTGGTTTATCGACGGGCGACTTTAATATATCTGCCTCTGTTTTTACAGGTGACTCTGATTTTACGGGTTCCGGTTTTACAGACTCAGTAATAGGCAATTTGATTTGATCAGCAAGAGGTAATTTTTCTGCTTCGGCTGTTAACGGCTTACCTTCAGGCAATTTGTCTTTTTCGGTCAAAGGAGATTTTGCTTTATCGACGGGCGACTTTAGTATATCTGCCTCTGTGTCTACAAGTGATTCTGATTTAATTGGTTCCGGTTCTACAGACTCAGTGACACGCGATTTGATTTGATCAGCAAGAGGTGATTTTTCTGGTTCGGCTGGTAAAGTTTTGCCTTCAGGTGATTTGTCTTTTTCAGTCAAAGGAGATTTTGCTTGATCGACGGGTGATTTTAATATAACTGCCTCTGTTTCTACAAGTGACTCTGATTTTACTGGTTCTGGTTTTACAGACTCAGTGACAGGCAATTGGACTTTGTCAGCAAGAGGTAATTTTTCTGGTTCGGCTGTTGAAGCCTTACCTTCAGGCGATTTATCTTTTTCGGAAGGAGATTTTGCTTTATCGACGGGCGACTTTAATATATCTGCCTCTGTTTCTACAAGTGACTCTGATTTTACGGGTTCCGGTTTTACAGACTCAGTGATAGGCGATCTGACTTTGTCAGCAAGAGGTAATTTGTCTGGTTTGGCTGTTAAAGCCTCATCTTCGGGCGATTTGTCTTTTTCGGTCAAAGGAGATTTTGCTTTATCGACGGGTGATTTTAGTATATCTGCCGCTGTGTCTACAAGTGATTCTGATTTTATTGGTTCCGGTTTTACAGACTCAGTGACAGGCGATTTGACTTTGTCAGCAAGAGGTAATTTTTCTGGTTCGGCTGTTGAAGGCTTAACTTCAAGCAATTTCTCTTTTTCCGTCAACGGAGATTTTGGTTTATCGACGGGCGACTTTAATATATCTACCTCTGTTTTTACAGGTGACTCTGATTTTACGGGTTCCGGTTTTACAGACTCAGTAATAGGCGATTTGATTTGATCAGCAAGAGGTAATTTTTCTGCTTCGGCTGTTGACGGCTTACCTTCAGGCAATTTGTCTTTTTTGGTCAAAGGAGATTTTGCTTTATCGACGGGCGACTTTAGTATATCTGCCTCTGTGTCTACAAGTGATTCTGATTTTATTGGTTTTGGTTCTACAGACTCAGTGACAGGCGATTTGATTTGATCAGCAAGAGGTGATTTTTCTGGTTCGGCTGGTAAAGTTTTGCCTTCAGGTGATTTGTCTTTTTCAGTCAAAGGAGATTTTGCTTGATCGACGGGTGATTTTAATATAACTGCCTCTGTTTCTACAAGTGACTCTGATTTTACTGGTTCTGGTTTTACAGACTCAGTGACAGGCAATTGGACTTTGTCAGCAAGAGGTAATTTTTCTGGTTCGGCTGTTGAAGCTTTACCTTCAGGCGATTTATCTTTTTCGGAAGGAGATTTTGCTTTATCGACGGGCGACTTTAATATATCTGCCTCTGTTTCTACAAGTGACTCTGATTTTACGGGTTCCGGTTTTACAGACTCAGTGATAGGCGATCTGGCTTTGTCAGCAAGAGGTAATTTTTCTGGTTCGGCCATTGAAGCCTTACCTTTAGGCGATTTGTCTTTTTCGGTCAAAGGAGATTTTGCTTTATCGACGGGCGACTTTATTATATCTGCCTCTGTTTCTACAAGTGACTCTGATTTTAAGGGTTCCAGTTTATCCACTGATTCCACTGGTGATTTCCCTACCTTCATTTCTAAATGTGAGTCTGAGTCAGTGACAGGCGATTTGTTTTTTCCAGCAAGAGGTAATATTTCTGTTTCGGCTGTTGACGCCTCACCCTTAGGCGATTGGTCTTTTTCTACTAGTGACTTTGATATCTCTGTCTTGGTTTTTACGATTGACTTTGATTTTACCGGTTCCGCTTTGTCAAGCAGCTTTGATTTTTGTGTCTTTATTTCTATAAGCAGCTCCAATTTTTCTGACTCTGCTTTTGAGGACTCAGCTGCAGGCAATGTGCTTTTATTAGTTAGAAGTAATTTTAATTTTCGCTCAGGCGACCTTAGTTCTTTCTTAGGCGACTTTGTGTTTTCCGAATCTGTTTCAATGGGCTTTGATATTTCTAGATCGTGTTCGAAAGCTACAGTTTCAAGCAATTCTTCTTTATCAGTAAGAATTAATTTCGGTTCTATTTCATCTACATGTGACGATTTTTCTTGGTTTGTTTGTTTAGGTAATTTAGTTAATTTAAATTTTTCCAAATTTGCTTCTATAGGCTTCGAGTCTTCTAGCTCAGCTTGTAAAGCCCCCATAACAGGCGATTTGACAGATTTGTCCGCCAGAGCTGATCTAAGTTCATCTGAAATCGATGTTTCTGTTGATAAGGTTGTCTCTTCCACTATGATAGGAGATGTGACTCTTATTTCAGCTCCACCTATTGTCCACATAACTTTGTCATCTTTATCTATTTCAGAAATAAAGATCTCTTGAGTTTCATCTGTATCGTCAGATATATCTCCATCGGGAGATTTAAATTTAGTAATATCGAGGATGACTGAAGACTTAATATCCTCCGCTTGTTTGTGATCTTTTGTAGCTAAGATATTCCGCACGTCTTCTTGAACCATGGATTTTAGAGTCAGAGCCTCTGTAACTATGAACTCTGTTACTTCTTTCTGTGCTGGAAATATTTGATTCTCAATATTTTTAGTAACCATCGATTTAGTGACTTCCGGAGATTCTTGCTTTGCAAATTTTCTCAAAACTGGAGACTTGATGTCATGTGAGATTTCGGCTTCTTTTGAAACAAAAATATTTTGTACATCCTCCGTAAAAGGTGATTCCAGCTTGTCAGTTCTTTCCGCAACTGGAGACTTAATTTCTTTTGTGTCTATTGTATCTTTTACCTCTTCCTTGATAGAGGATACGAGCTTGTCAAGTTTTTCTGCACTTATATGTTTTGTTAATTTTGAACTTATTACTTTTTTCTCATGCTTAGCTTGCGTTTCAGATTTTTTAGTTTTTTGTGCATCTGCAAATGTAATTTCTGTTTTTTCTTCTGTTACTTTCGAGTGTATTGTATCAGATATTTTCCCCTCTTCTCTAGTTTGGGATTCGAGCTTGTCATTTATCTCTGGAATTGTAGTTTTAATTTTTTCTGGTAATTTAGAGTCTATTGTGACAGAAATATCTTTCATGTCTTTATTTGTTGGGGATTTTGGCATTTCATATGTTTCCGCAACTGGAGATTTAATCTCTTCTGTCACTTTGTAGTCTATTGGAAAATAGTTATCTCTTGCCTCTTGTCTAACTGAAGACTCCAGCTTGCCAACTTCTTCTGCAACTGGAAACTTAATGTCCGTTGTGTCTTCGGTCTGTTTGGTAACCAAGATGTCTTTTAATTCTTTTGTAACGGGGGATTTTAGCAATTCAATTGTAACAGAAGATTCTTTTGTTACTTTCGAGTCTTTTCTAACAGTGATATCTTTTGTCTCTTTCTTAGCTAACGATTTAAGCTTGTCAGTATTTTCTGCATCTGGAGAACTAATTTCGTCTGTTGCTTTAGAGTGTACTGTGACAGATATATCTTGTGTCCCATCCTTAGATGGGGATTGGGATTTGTCACTTTGTTCGGCCACTGTAGATTCAATGTCTTCCTTAGCTAAGGATTTCAGCTTGTCAATGTTTTCTAGAATAGAAGATTGAATGTTTTCTGTTAATTTGGAGTCCACAGTAAGAGATAATCCTTTTCCCTCTTGCTTGGCCGGAAATTCCAGCTTCTCTTTTGTTTGTTGTACTTTTTTAGTTGGCGAATCGAGCTTGTCAATATTTTCTGCCTTTAGAGACTGGTCTTCTTCTGTTTGGTTGAAGTCTATTGTAACAGGAATATAGGCTGCTTCTTCCTTAGTTGATGATTTAGAGTCTACTGTAGCAGAGATGTCTTTTGCCCCCTCTGTAGCTGGGAACTCGGGTTTATAATTTCTGTCTGCAATCTCTTCTGTTAGTTTAGAGTATATTTTTGTAAAAGAAATGTGTTTTGCCTCTTGCCTAGTTAGACATTCAAAATTATATTTTTTTTCTGCAACTGGAGATTTGATTTCTTGTGTTAGTTTAGATGTTATTGTAACAGCTGGGAATTCAAGTTTGGTAATTTTTGTTGCAGCTGTAGACTTGATGTCCTGTGTGTCTTCTTCTATTACCTCTTGTTTTTCTGCAACTGGCGACCTAATTTTTTTTGTTGCTTTGGTATCTACTTTAACCAAGATATCTTTTGTTTCAGGCTTAACCAGAGATTCGAGCTTTTCCTCTACAACTGGAGATTGAGTTTTTATGTTCTCTGCATCTACAAATTTGACGTCCTCTGTACTCTTGTGGTCTTTTGTAAACAAAATGTCTTTAACTTTTTCCTTTGCTAAAAATTTCTGCTTATCAATGTTTTCTGCATTTGGAGACTCAATGTCCAATGTGACTCTCATTTCGTTGTCAATTAAAGATTTCGGCATGTGTATTTTTTGTGCTTGATCTAAAGTTTTTGTAATAACTGCCGCGTCTGATAAAACATCTTTATTATATTTTATCTCACTATTTAAAAATGTTTCTGTTATTTTAGCACTAGATGATTTAGTTACAAAAACATTGTCAATTCGACCATCAGAGGTTGGCGAACAAATTTTTAGAGATTTTTGTTTGCCGGATAGTAAATTCATTTTCTCGTAATTTTCATTAGCTGTTTCAATGGTTGTAATGTGTTCTGAAAGCACCAGAGATTCTTTAATATTCTTTACTTCTTTATTATATTTTTCAAGTACAGTTTTATCAATGTTTTCTTGTGCTTGAATTTCTTCGTTAATTTTCTGCAGTTCCTTTATTTTTTCCGATGAGGAGATGACTTGAACCAATTGACCTTCCGGGGTTGGGGTAAGATCAGGTTTTAGCTCTCTTATTTCGTTACGTAATTGCTGAGATGCTTCTAAAACTTCTGAAACCATTTTCTGCACCTCGAACTCTGTTATTGGTACCTTGTTTGGTGTGGCTTTATCAAAGAGATTCTGAGGTGGCGTTTTGCGGGGAGATGTTTGAATTTTTTGTTCAGATGTCTGCAAAAATTGCTCTTTTTCGGCACAGACTTCATTAATTTTTAAATCAGGTTTTTCTAAAATTCGTGATATTTCTTGGGAGGTGTCCAACACCTTTTCCAATTCTTTAGAGTCCAAAACTTCGGCCGGTAGCGCAATTGTAGAAACTAGTTTTGCGTGAGCTACTATGGCTTCTTTTACGATTTCAACATTGGGGGTTGTCGCAGTTTCTTCTATTTTAGAAGGCTCTGACTCACAAGGAGACAACTCATCAAGCGTTATTTTTGTATATGGTTCTTCATATACATTGTGAATTTGATCCTCCAAAAATTGTTTTAATTCTTTTTTTATAGCACTAGTTTCAATAGGTTTTTCAGTCTTTTGATCACTGTCTTTGTGCGACTCAGTCAAAAATTCAACTTCTTTAAATGTATATGTTGGTGGTTCAGGTTTTGGTATTCTTGGTTGCACATGCATTTTTACACACGGTGGTTCAACACATGGAATTTTCGGTTCAAGTTGTTCTGGTTTTGCATAAACAGGCGAGCGTGTTTCACTTGTCACTGGTTTTTTGTCTAATGTTATTATTTGCTCTTCTAGTAAAGACAAACAGCTTTCAAAACCCACATCTTCTTGTGTTGTTTTGGATTCACTTTCAGATTTTACTGTAGTTGGCACCGTAGACTGAGTACTTTTATAAGGGGCTATTTCAGGCCCAGTTTCTATGTCTGTAGTTTTCTTTGGTGTTAGTTGTACCAGATCGTTAATTTCTTCCAAAGAATCTTCTGTAGTTTGTTGATCTATACAGACCTTAATACAAATGGGTTCTTGACATGGTTGTTTAATATCATCACTTATATTAACAACAGGTATTGGCGGCAATGTTATTTTCTCTATGGGGATTACTTCGTCGTCGCTTATTATTTGTTTTTCTATTAATGCCAAGCAGTTCTGAAGCTCAACTTCTGTGTATTCCTTCTTTGATTTAGGAGTAATTTTTTTTGTTGGTGTACCCTCTTGGGATTTGGAAATTAATTCTTCAAATAAGTGACGCCTTTCTTTAATGCTTTTAAACTCTTTCTCTTCCACTGGAGTTTCTGTTTCTGACTGAATACAGATTGGTGCAATTTTAGTTCCTTCATGTTTTTCCAATAGATCTCGTGCTGTTTCTGTCGATTTTTGTTTAACTAAATCTTTTATTAGTGATTTTTGTTCAATATCTACTTCCACACCAAAATTTTGCTGTAATTTTGCGATTTTCTTGCCAATATGTTTTGAAGTAGACTGGACCACTGGAAAGCTCTTTGGCTCTATGAACTTATCCCGAAGTGAGGTCACTTGTTCTTTGACGGTTTGTTCTTTAATTGATTCCAAGCGAAATTCTTCATCGTCAATTTGATTTAAGGTTTCTGTTGAGGCGTGTATAATTTCCTCATCTCGCATACTTGACATTTCATCTTCTGAATCAATTGTTTCTTTTTTCTTGCGTTTGACTTCTTTCTGAATAAGTTTTCCAGCTTGTTCTTCTAACATCTTAATTTTTGCTCTTACATCTCCAGATCCCCTACGCATCTGTAAAATTTCTTCGTCTCTTAGCATTTCTGCAGCTGATATTTGAGGACTTTCCTCTGGCTTGATCGGGCTACTAGAAGTGTCTTTCGTTTCTATATGGTCAGTAATGGTACCTGCATCAGAAGTGTCAACGTGGGATATAGCAAGAGAAGCCGATTCAGGAAATTCAACAGGACTAGTCCCTACCTCGGAGTATTGAGCCGTTTCAGAGATATCTTGCAATATCAAGTCATCTCGCTGAATGGGACTTAAGCCTGCGTCGGTGCATTCACCCTCTTCGCCTGTATCTGATATAAACCCTGTAGTCTGAAATGTGTGAACTACCAATTTACCGGGTTTGTGTTTGTCCAAACTTGTTAAAGTCTCGGTGGTTGTTCCTCGCGTTATTGAAATACCAGTATCTGAAATATGATGCGATGCACTGTCTTCACTTGCAGAAGAAGCTACTTCTATTGTAGATTCTTTAAAATTGTTGTAGGTATATATTTGTTTTGTTTCTGAAAAGTTTACAGCATCTTCTTTTTTTTCAAAACCAGTTTCTAGGTCACGAGGTAAGATAATAAACTCCTTTTTTTTATCGTTTTCAAATGTGACAAGCTTCTCAGTGCCAGCGGTTGTGGTTATGCCCACATCGAATTTTTCCGAGGTTTCAGTACCATTATTACTATCACGTCTAGTCGTAACAACCGAAATGTGTGATTGAGATTTGATCGATATCTCAACGTCTTTGTGGCCATAAATACTTAAACGGCTTTCAGCTGTAGCAGACGCATTCTTCGTGTGAACTTCTTTACGGCCAATTACTAGTTCTAAAGAAGGGTGACCAAGGGGTTTCTGTGGGTCGTCGGGAGATGTTTCAGGGCTTTGGTCAATAGATGGGGGTGACGTACTTTTGTTTGCCTGGTTTGAACCTAGTTTGGGGCTTTGTAGTTCAATTTCATTAATATTTTGTCTTGTTTGTGTAGTTGAGTCTTGTTCGTAAGAATTTTTATTTTCTTTAGCTTGGGTTAGATGAGCGGAAGGTCTTGTGGTTTTGTCTTCAATATTTTGTTTGAAAGTATCGTGTTCATAGGATTGTTTGTTTTCAGTAGTTTTTGTGGATTGAGAAGCTTTGGTAGTTTTTTCCGATTCGGTATGTTTTAGGGTCACTTTATTACCTTTGGTTTTTAGGTATACGATTTCTTCGGTGGGAGGGATTTTATCCTTTCCAGCACCGCCATGCAATCTTTCAACAGTCTTTTTTTCTTTACGTTCCCAGTCTTCTGGTTTTTTCGAGTCCTTAGCACCTTTCTCTTCCGGGGAAGTATAAATATTTTGTAAATCTAGTTCGTCGGATTTGGACTGGTCCGACTCGACATTGGAAGCAATCTTATTACTATCTAATTCTATCACAATATCATTATTCAATTCATTATCTGGCTTATTAAAACTAGAAGGCAGAACGTTTGAGGTAGTATCGACACTATCTATTATCACATCGTCACCATCTAGGTCTTCGGTTGATGCCAACCGCTTTCGTTCACCGACAAAAAGTTTAGCTTGGTGTTGGTAATATTTTGTAACGTCATCGAAAGATGTTACTTCTTGGGACTCTATTGCGCTAAGAGATTCGTACGATAAGGGAGGTTTCGTTAATATCGTGGAAATTGAGGGTGAGGGCGTAATGTCTCCCTCACTAGATGTTTCTAAATATTGATCTTCGCGAAAACCGTCAGTATCCAAGCTGTCGTCATCATCCTGCGGCGACGCGCTCGTGGGGCCGGCTGTCGTAAGGAAAATAAATAGGATGGAATTTATTTTTGTTAATAGAAAATGCACAGTTAGTTTGATGTAGTGGAGTATAATAAAATATTGACCAAAATGTTCCAGTATTCTTGTTTAAGATTTTAAAAAATAGTCATTAAATATACTACGATAATGGTTTTAATTTTCATTTCTATTCTTAAAAAAACCTTTTTAAGTTTTACAAATAATGATCTTTTGTTTTTGATTTTTTGCAGAAAATAAATCATCAGGCGTAGTTCAAGCCTAACAATGAAATATCGAAACTAGCACATTCAAATGAAAGAGAAATAAAAAGAGATGATCTTATATGATACGATGTACATGGTCCTAAAGTGGAAAAGGATAGAGGAGACAGGAGACGACAGCTATTAAGGAAGGTAATAATAGATAGTTTTAAGCTTAAACGTAGAGGAATTATTATTTCAAAAATTAGGCTAAAACAAAAAAGATTTAAATTAAACCAATTTTTCGATATCAGTATTTATTATTAGCCTTATCTTTGAAAGGGATTATACCTAAAATGATTTTTTTTGCTTAAAAAGTATCTAATTTTGTATATATTTAGCTTAAAATGCTTAAAGCTAGCTGATATTCATTCCGCTTTATAGTTCAAGCTAACTACGAGTCCCGAAAGCGTAAAATTACATGTCTTAATTATTTTTTGAAATTTGCTCAAACTAGCTGCTTTTATAAATGTTTAATACTTCTTACTAAATAAAGATTACTGACCTTTTTTAGTAGCTCATTGCTTATGAGATGTCCGTGGGCTAAGTTGACTTTAAATTAAAATTATAACATCCTCATTTTGTGAAAAATTGAAAATAAATCAAGGACCGAATTTAAGAGTTTGAGAAAAATATTTGTATTTATCGGACCAATAATCGGTAGAAAATTATTTTAAAAAATGAGGATATTACACTGAGGCATGCACGCACAAAAATCAAAAAAACACATACATTATTAACATTAATTTTAGAGTTTTCTATTCCTGGAGTTTGCAAGAAACGATTAACCAAGCAAGATAATATGCTATGCGATTTTGGGCAAAATGAGTGAGTTGAATTCTTAGAGTTTGTGTTTGTTTGTTTTCTATATCTGAAGGGTTAAAATAAAACAGTTTGACCTTATTTTTTGTGAAAAAAGTAAAAATTTTTTAATTTCAAAACCAGATTTGACTAGTTTAAAACTTTTAAAAAGTTTTATAGCCTGTGTAGTATTTTCCCTTATTTAAAATCTTAAATGTAAAATCAAAGTTTAGATTTTTTATTGATTAATTTGTTGATTGATTGAAACGTATTGATTGCTTTTCGTGTTGTTATGCTACACAAATTTAGTTTAAACTTTATTGATCTCAAAATAAATTTATTTGGACCTTTTGTGATACAAAATTCGGACTATCTTGGAAACATTTGTTTTGGACAATTTGTACATTTAAAAATTCAAAACATTTTGTGATGGTCAATCTTTACATCGAGATTTGTTCTTATTTATTTTAATTTATAGGAAAATATGGCAAAAAGAACTTTATAAACTTTTAAAATGTTCAAAATAATCTTGCTTAATAACAGATCAACTGCAAAAAAAGTGAATGAAGGTACAAGAAAATAACAATTTTTACAATTAATAATTCAAATTTTAAATATTTTTGTGAACAAATTATTTTTATTGAAGTATACATACACAGCATAACAACAAGAAAAGTCCTATTGTTACAAATCTTTTTTTTTAAAATTTTGTCATTGCCCGAAAAATCAGGAATTTTAAAATTTTGATTCGAAATAAGGAGGAAACTGGGCTCTTGCAAAATGATTTGTTTTACAAAAATAAGGTCATTTAACAAAAACAGATAATTTAAAACCTCGCTTAAAAGTTAAAAGAAAAAGGATTATGTAGTTTTATTATTTTATTTATTTAAAAATCATTTTTATTAATAATTTTCTAGCTATTTCTTAAAATTATCTGTTTCTGTTTAAAAGCGCAAGTAATTTATTGGCTTATATAGAGGCAATATTAGAAACTAAAACATAAATATAAAGCCAAAGCGGTGTCCGATTTCTTACATGCAATATCTACACATGGTCTTTAGTCGAAAAAGTTTTTGGTTTTTGTTTTTTTGTCAAGTTTGCTGACTGGGAACAGTAAAATTTTTTAAAATAGTAGCAGGTTAATTTTTTTGTCATCCAGCTAAAATTTGACGCTAATATTTCTCTTGCAGAAAAAAAAAATCGAAAAAGTAGGTCGAATAAGGATTAAGCGCCTTTAACTCGGCACTTAAACCTGATAATAGACTATTATGAAGAGCAAAATTTAATTAAAGAACATGAAAATAGAAATAAAAGTAATATAAGTAGTGGCCTTATTATAGTATAGACTGGATTGTTTAGTTTACACTTCAAAACGGTTACCGATACTTACTAACCGAAACGTCGTCCAAAATTTTATTTCTACTCAATCATTGTCTACGAGTTTCAAACAAAGAATGAACAACATGGGTTAAGCAGTAAAATTTTTAAAAGGTTTTTCAAATGTCTTTACAATATTGCCATTATTTGGAAAATTTATTGATTTGTTTTTAAAATATTCGCGAAAAATCAATTAAAATTACTGTTAAGTCTTTTAAATGTCCTAAACTTGATATTTTTAAGTTTAATTCCAAGTAGTCTAAAATCAAGTTAAAATAACCAAAAAATGGTTGAAAAAAAATCAATGTGCCTATTTTGGTATTTTTAATATAATCTACTGGAAAATAAATATTAGAGAAATTCGCATTTAGAAAATTTACCTAGAGTTTAATTAATATTTATTGTTTTTATCTTTTTAATGTATGTAAATTAAATGAAATTTTAAAAAATCAATCCATTTTTTGTGACAAATTTTATCTAATTTTCTCAGAAACTAAGCTTAGTATGAAGTTCATCTTATAAAAAACTCTCCAGCAAAGTGCGGAATGGGTTCATTTAAAAAATACTCTGCCAATATATGGGCCCCTAAGCTCACACTAGGTACTATAGTTATATTGTACGTGCTAATATAACTAAAAACTGAAATATATTTTATTCAACTCCATTTCGTTTAATACCACACAAGCCATGTTTTTACTTAAACTCAAATTTTTGAAATCTACCCCCACTCTTAAAAAAAACAAAAACTAAAATGTATTTTGTTTAACTCCAGACTCAATTACCTTTCGTTTGATATCACATACGCCATATTTTCACGTAAACTCTAATTTTTGAAATCTACCCCCACCCTTTTATTTGGCTTGTGTTCGGTGGATTTTGTTCATTTTTAAATGGGACCATCTCGACTCAAGACCCAGCCTAGGTACCAAATTTCATTAAAATCGGCCAAGCGGTTTTTGAGTTTTGCGCGTTGGTCGTTACAGACAGACATACAGACAGACAGACAGACAGACGGCGCAACAAAAAAGTTTCAAAATCATCTGAAACGCAAAGATATATAAAAAAATTTAAAATCGGAGCAACTTTTTTTTTTCTCGAAAAAATTAGGATCACCATAGCTCACACTACTATAGTATAGTATATGAGTGAGCTAATAAATATGTTTTTACATGTTTTACCCGATTTCCTTAAAAACTAAGCTCTTTAGCTTTTTATCATTAAATGCGTTTCATACTCCCTTAAAATTAACTTTTAAATGGTATATAACAAGGTGTAAGGTATTTTATAAGTACTGCTTCAGTAATGTCCTTAATTTAGAGAAATTTTTAATAAATTTTAAACTAAACTTGTTACGACAAAATACGGTGCAAATTTTCTGTCAAATAGTGTATCACAGAGTGTGATCTATGCTTTTGGTAACTCTCCAGGGGCATCCGTAAATTGGGGTCACTTTTATAAATTACCAAAAAAAACATTTTTTTTTAATTAAAAATTAAGCTCAGTAGAATGGATAAAATAAACAGATAATTTTTTTTCTAAGAAGCGTAGTTTAAAAAACATAGATAAAACATGTTATAGACATCGATTATTTGATGCTTTTGAAAAATGAACCCTACTTTATATTACATTAATTAAAAAAAATAATTTCAACAATAAAGTGTATACACATTTTTTCCAAAAAGTGCAGTTTTTGAGAAAAAGAAAAAAGAGCTACTTTCTAATCCTAACTTAATTGACCAATACATCGTTGGAGAGAAAATTTTGGTCTTCACAAAAAAGTGTTTTTTGCAATTTTCGCTAAAAAGTTAGTTTTTGAGAAAATTGAACCACAACTTAAAAAATCCAGGTTTTGGGAGGTTTCGGCGGGGTTGAAAAAGTGTTAATATTAATAAGGCCCCCAAATCAAGTCAGTTAATAAACTTCCGTTTAATTGCAAGAGAAAGACCATCAACATTTTATACAATGAAAGAAATTGACGTATTTTAATACCTCACTTCTTTATTTTTTTTTTACACAGACTACCAATTAATTCTATTCTAATTAATATGTGCTTAAAAGTGTGACATTTTTATGATCGGTCAAAGTGAGTATATATAGCTAAACAAAATAAGGTGCTTGTTCTAAAATACATAAAATAAAATAACATATTAATAAGGCATAGTTTACTATCAGCGAAGCTTTAAAAAATAAGGTCTCTAGATCACGAAGTTCCTTTCGTGATCTAGTGACCTTATTAAGAAATAGTCTTAGTGACGTACGCACGGGGGGGATAGAGGGATACATCCCCCACATCGACCATAAAAATTAAAAGATTTAAACATAAAAAGCACAGGCAAACATTTTCCTTTATAGATTTTGTTATTATATACAGGGTGTTTATGAAAAACATGGTAATATTTAGGAAGGTAATTTTTGGGTGCATTTTGAGAAAAATAAGTTAATATGAACATATGTCCCAAACGTCCTAACTTTTGAGGTATTTGTGATACTGTTCTAGATATTTTTTATAACATGTTTTTTCATTTCGATTTATGCAGGAATTGCCCTCCTGGTATTTCTGAACAAAATTATGGTACGCCACTGTTTTAAACAATTTATATAACTTTGAACAATCTTTACGCACGGAAAAAAATTAAATGTTTGATCGCAAATGCCACGATATAAATATAGACGTAGGAGGTAGACAGAGTTCTGTAGCATGGAAATTCATTTCTACGCTAAAAAACCCAACAAAAGAAAAAGTAAACTTTCAAATCATCAAACCAGAACAATTGACAGAACACTACAAGAGACTGCTGCAGGACATAATACCCGAATATCTGTCAGCCTTTCAGAGGAGAGATATAGAAGTACATGGAGAGAAAGTAATCATTGAAAAAAGAAATGATAAAGAATAGTGTTACAAATTTAAGTTATTTAAATTTAGTTAGAATTTATTTAGGTTTAGTGTAGTATTAGGTTGACGTATTTTATGGGTGTATTCTTAATCTAGGTTTTAGTTGCGTTATCTGTGACAAACTGGTATGCGAACGGTCTGTGTTCTAGAAAAGGGTGGAATAATCCTGAATCGAACAAGGATGGAAAATTCTCGAATAGTAGGCAGACCCTTATATATAGGGCCGGACGTCGTGCATCAGTCAGTCAGAGATAACCAATGGTAGTGATCGCTAGATGTTAACGCGAAGTTAATAGGCGTATTAAAGTAGTGAATTGTTAGCAAGTTATTAGTAAGTTTGAGTGCGTGTTTTTGTACATAATTTGTCGAAATAAATTGACGTATCGTTTTCAACAATTGCGAGTTTTAATTGTTGTGGAGAACCCGTAACAATAGTGTTAAAAACGTAAATCAGGAAAAGTTAGCGGACCTGGCAGAATATACGCTAAAATGCTTAAATATGGATTAGAAAAACTACTAGAAAATCTCTCATCAATCAATGCATAAACGGACATCCAGTACCTGATGATTGGAAAATTACATTTATATTCTTAATACATAAAAAAGGGAACAAGCTGGATTGCAACAATTACAGAGGCATTTCAGTAACCAGTACTCTAAGTAGATTGTACGGTAGGATTCTCAGAGATCTAATAGAGAATGATTTTCATGACAGGAAAAAGAAGAAGAAGAGCAAAATGGGTTTCGTGCAGACAGATCTTGTAGTGATAATGTTTTTTGTCTTAAACAAGTAATTGAGAAAAGGAATACCAGAAATCTAGAGACTCATGTTACCTTTGTGGACCTAGAAAAATCATATGATACCGTTTCAGTGGAAAAATTATGGACAGTGTTAGAACAAACTAATATCAATCATACATACATAAAGGCGAGATTAATACAAAAGGAGATTTTTTAGAAACTCTTTAACAACCTGGATCTATGAACTTATAATCATAAGTTTTTTTTTCAAAATGGATCCAGTAATTAGCTCCTTAAATATTAGTATGTTATTTAATAACACCCTATATATGTACAACATTGAATATCCCCGCAAGGCAGATATCTGCATACGTCACTAAATAGTCTGGAAGAATTTTTAAGTAAAAATAAGTATGCTGTAGCATTTTTTTTTATGTAAATAATTTACTGCGTATTTTATTTAGATTTTTTTTGAGTTAAAAAAAAATATTTTTCTTTATTTCTTCCAGACTACAAAAAAAGCGCCTAGGTAAGCGTATACACGCCCTATTTTTACATTTAGCAATGATTTATTTTCTGTTAATTTCATTTTATAAAAATTTGTTTATTTTAATTTTTTTTTATATTCAGTAGTAGTACGCAAAAGCTTTTTCACCATTAAGCAAATAAACGTTGCACATTTAGTGTTAGTGTTGTGAAAAGTGTCTTTTTTCATACGAGCGTGCGTAAAATTTTACTTTTTCGTATGGTGCATAGATGAATAAAAAAACTTTAGTTAGCACCATCCAACAATAGGTTCTTGAATTTTGATTTTTAACTGAAGAAAAAAATCTATAAATTTCAAAAGATTTGTATTTTTAAAAAATAATCTATAACTTTTTGATTTTTATTTTATTTAAATAGGTTTCTTCAAATGATTTTTTTTTAAATTAAACTCGTTTTTTAATGTTGTATAAATAATATTTAATGTTTTTTCTTTACTACACAAAACATAAACATAAATAAAAAATACAAAGTTAAATATAAAATTTAGTTTAACAAACATCAAAATTATTAGGAAAACAGATCACTTTGAAAATAAAATTTTAAAAATAAAAAAATTTAGATTTCTTTTCAAAATACAGACTTTTTAAAAATCTTGATACTTTTATTTGAGAAAGGTCTAAAACCAGGTTTTATGATAAATTTTGCCAATAATAAGCTCTGCAATTTTTTTAATAGTTTTGGAAAAACTATCTAAACAAGACAGATAATTTTTCATTAGCATGTTTTAGATTTGGTTATTTATTTTAGTACAATAAAACACAGACACTAAAAATCACGCACATTACAATTAAAAATTGTAAAAAGACGCTACGATTTCTTAAAAATTATTAAAAATAGAAATACTCGTTTAATCGCCTGCAAACTCCAATAAATGTGGCATATCAAAATATTTTTATTCGTCGAGAGGGATACATGGTCATATAAAAACAACAACAATCTTGAAGCTGCTTTAAATAAGGTTGTATCTCGCCAATATTGTAATGGTCAAGATTATTTAATTGGTGGGAACCTCGCAGCCAACGATAAAGACCGGCCATCGCGCGTTATAAGCAAGTCGGCGGTCACGTGATCTTAGGAGTCCCAGGATTCTTATTGTATTGCTTAATATATTATATGTTTTTACACAATTTAAATAAATTAATAAAAAATTTTGTTCTTTTATAGGCAAAAATTGAAAAAAATATTTTGCTGATATATGTGTTTATTATGGATAAAAGAACTGAATCTATAAAATAAAAAATTATACAAAATTTGCATTCTAATATCGTCCGGTACATATATTAGGTACATAATATCGTTAGTAACTTCAAATCTATACAAGTCTTTCAAAATTGGACATATCAAACCTAAGCTTTTTAGTTTTTTAATTTTTCTTTGACTGTCATCATCTTTGAGTTCTTATTCAAAGATTTATTAGCAGCCACTAAATCATTGTGCTTTTTAATAAAATTATTTTAAAAAACTTTACATGCCCTTAAACTAATTTTTTCAAGCTTTGACAATAGTTTTTCTCCACAAAAACACTCGCTAGAGTTATCTGAAGAAAAATTTTCAATATAAAACATTTCACAATAATTTATAAAAAGAAACAAGTGATTTTGTGAATAAGTGAGATGGTTTTCCCATTCAATGAACTGAATGTAGTGATCGTCAATAATTTTTTGAAAAATTACCCAGCACAAAGTTTAATATCTATTTCAATAAAGTGTAAGTTAACTACCAACTCATGTTCTTTTAAAAGCTGTATCTTACTTTTTAAATATTTCACACTACCAGAGAGATTACTATCTGTTAACAATATTTTACAAATCAGTTTTTTAATATTGCGAAAGTGCGGAAGACATATTACCTTAGAATTGTAAATTGACGTGTATGCACTGGATAACTGGATAAACAAAGATGAAGCCAACATTAAAGTGTATCCACTATATCTTCGATTCTCAGGTTACCTTTTCAAAAGACCTAATTGTTCAATAAGAAATGACAACTGAACACATTTTTCACTCTCACTATCGAAAATGTCACTAAGGATGTCTATTACTTGATCAATCTTATCCAAGATCTTATCTTTTACCACTTCTTTCCCGTTTGCAACATATTAGGTTTCAGTTTTATAGTTGGACCGATAAGGAACAACACTAATTACACGTTCGCGGCATTGTTTATCTTATAGGTATTTTCTTTATAATTTACTCATTAGCCATTCATTATTTTAACGCAGCCCACTACAGTCTTTTTCGTGGGCTGCGTTATTTTAATAACTTTGATAAAATTCACATAAAATTCGTGCCCAAATTAAAAAAAAATCGACGTAAACAAACATACCAAAACTGAACACACACATGTTTTATAATGACAGCGGGCCGTGAGGCGTTTTTTTGTGGGACTCCTACGGTCACGTGATATTTCCGCGCCCGGGCCGGTCTTTCTCGTGGGCTGCGGGGAACCTTTAAACAGTTACGACAGTATTTACTATACAAGGCGATTCAAAATGGGCACTTTTAAGAGGGTTCGGGTACTATTTTAGGTCTTGAACGATGTGATCATCCACATTTCACACAATGGCAAACTCTGAGAGGTCGCGTGTTGTGCGAAATGACTTGTCTTGACCAATGGCATAGTCGCCTGCTCTTCAGAGTTAGTGAATTTTACGCGTTTGAAGTGAAATGTGTCCTCCTGCCCCGTACCGACTGAACGTTTCTCAGTCGGATCGTAGGAGAAGCTTGCGCAATGGAGGAGCTAATTTAAAGCCTGCCATTGGTCAAAGCATGTGATGGGAATAGCCACCCTGGGGGAGATACAGGAAATTAAACACCTTTTGCGATGATTTTGATGAAAACCGCATTTTGATATGTCTGCCCGTCTTTAAGCTACTGTGGCTTTTTAAAAAGGCTGCATTTTGGATAACTTTTTTATTTCTCAAAATTTAGTTTGTAGACTTCTATAGCAGGATGTAACTATCAAACTGAATTTAATTTGTCACTTTTAGTTTCCGAGATATAGTTCTAAGTCATAGTTTTTCTTATGGAATAATAAGCAATGTTATTGATTTTTAACATTTTCATCCTTGAAGAAGATGTATGTATGGACCTTTATGTTGTAATTTTTTTAATATTTTTTCTATCTATTCATTTTATTTATTAGCTCACACATATACTATACTATAGTAGTGTGAGCTATGGTGATCCTAATTTTTTCGAGAAAAAAAAAGTTGCTCCGATTTCAAAAATTTTTATATATCTTTGCGTTTCAGATGATTTTGAAACTTTTTTGTTGCGCCGTCTGTCTGTCTGTCTGTCTGTCTGTCTGTCTGTATGTCTGTATGTCTGTATGTCTGTAAGTCTGTCTGTATGTCTGTCTGTCTGTCTGTCTGTCTGTCTGTCTGTCTGTCTGTATGTCTGTGTGTCTGTCTGTAACGACCAACGCGCATAACTCGTTCGGTTCGGTTCGCCGATTTCAATGAAATTTGGTACCTAGGCTGGGTCTTGGGGCGAGATGGTCCCATTTCAAAATGAACAAAATCCACCGAACACAAACCAAATAAAAGGGTGGGGATAGATTTCAAAAATTAGAGTTTATGTGAAAATATGGCGTGTGTGGTATCAAACGAAAGGTAATTGAGTCTGGAGTTTAACAAAATACATTTTAGTTTTTGTTTTTTTTAAGGGTGGGGGTGGATTTCAAAAATTTGAGTTTAAGCCAAAACATGGCTTGTGTGGTATCAAACAAAAGGTAATTTAGTGTGGAGTTGAATAAAATATATTTCAGTTTTTAGTTATATTAGCTCACACGGACACTATAACTATAGTACCTAGTGTGAGTTTAGGGGCCCATATATTGGCAGAGTATTTTTACCTTTCTAGCCGGCGTAGCAATGGCTAGAGAAGGTATTATTTTCGATGAAAAAAATTTATTTTTTGAGATAACGCCAAAAATGTGTTATTTGACACAGCCAGTCATCACGACAATATTGCTAACATAGGTCAAAATAAACCCAAATAACACAATTTTGGAGTTATCTGAAAAAAATGTTTTTCGTCAAAAATAATACCTTCTCTAGCCATTACTACGCGGGCTAGGAAGGTAAAAAAGTACTAAGAATCAACCACCAAAAACAGAGTGTGATACACCGTTTTAGAGAAAATTATAGACTGAATTTAAAACTCAAATAAAAAAGTTCATTTCAAGATCAAAATATATATTAGTGTTAGCTTTAAAAAATTTACAAACTGGCAGTTTACAGCAAACATAAGTTTTGATTCAAAAAGAAGTTGTAGATACTACTACTGGACTTATTAAAAAGACGGGGGCTTTTCTCAAAGATGGGTTGACATATCAAAAGGCGGTTTTCAACATAAGTCTTGTCTTGAAATTTGAGCTTCGTAAAGGGGGTTGGTTTTCCTATATCTCCTTTAAAAGTACCCAAATCCCCTTTAAAGTGCCCAATTTAAAACACCTTGTACAGTTTAAGTACGGATCTCGGCCTGATACTACATTTACACAAATTAGAAAAGTTTTTAAACCTTATTTTCTATTGTCCTCTACTATGGTCACTACAACCTTATTCTGAGCAGCAATTATAACGGTACCTAAAAACACACTGTACTTACCCGAAAAATATCCTGAAAAGAAAATTTGATTTCGAAAAGTTTTTATACGCGCAATACGATTTTGTTGTTGTCCCGATAAAACCGACGCAAAAACTAAACAGCTTTTTATTTTTAGTTTTTTGCAATTTAATCTAATAGCCTTAAGAAGCCCTAGAAATAAGGCGACCCACAGTGTCACGATGCATGTCCACCTTTTATAATCTAATATAATAATAGAGAAAGGTGGAGAATCGATATTGGTAAATTTTTCCATGAAAAATACCGTTTTATCCTATATAACTTTGTTTATAAAATAACTTTTTGTTTTTTATAATCAGGGTAAATTGGCTTGAACAATAACTGTGAATAGTGTGGGTGACGACTTTATGTCGACTGTGCTTCCGGACGCAAAACATTTTTCGTGGGATCCACGAAAAGAGTTGTACTTACATACAACTTTTATTTTTTAGAGATGACCCCACTTGTTATACGAAAAAGAAAAACAGCGATTAATTTTTTTGACATATCAATTAACATGACAAAAAATTATTTAAAACTTTTTTGACATGTAGTTGTACAGGGTGATTTTTTATAATTGCAAGATCGCTATAACTCGGTTATTATTGGGAGTAGAAAGTTCAAGCAAAAACTATTCGGTTTGGTAAATTATGGCCACTTTAGGCCCACCATTAGTATTTTTTTATTGTTTATAATATACAGGGGGCGACAATCAGATCAATTTTTTTAAAGGGGACATCCTATATATTTTTGTATTTTTAAGTTCCGCAAAAAATTAGCTTTACAGATATATGTAACACTATGGCTCTATCTTTGTTAGTTTTCGAGATATTGACGATTGAAATTCCGAAAATTAGCAAATTTTAAATATGGTGCGGAGTATTTCCTGTGACAAGTCACAAACAATATTAAGATGTGTGGATACCTAATGACATTGTCAGTGCCAAATTTTAAATATTTATCAACAATGTTGCTTTATTCCAATGCAGAAAAGCAAGAGATACTTTTATTATATGCGAAAAATAATAAAAATACCACTGCTACTGCGAGAGAATATCGAGAACTGTATCCAGCCCGACAATGTCCTAATATATCCACAATTCTTAGGATATATAGAAAATTTCGTGAAACATCGTCTGTGGAACGAAAAAAACGAGTTGTTCGTCCAAACGAAGAGGCTAATTTAAATATTTTACTACATTTTCAAGAAAGCCCACAAATTTCTATAAGAAAAGTATCTTCCGCATTAGTGCAAGAAGGACAGGAACGCTTGACGTCTTTTACCAAAGTAAGAAGTGTCCTAAGAACAAATTCTTATTGGGCATATAAACAACAAGAACTTCAAGGCCTAACACTCAATCAGAAAAGAAAAAGGGTAGAGTTTTGTCACTTTATGCATGAAAAACTAAACGCAGAACCCCGTTTTTTAAATCACATTTTGTGGTCGGATGAGTCGACGTTTACAACTTGTGGTCTACCAAATAGACAGAATAGCAGACTATGGTCCACGACTAACCCTAATTTTGTAAAAGAAATTAAAAGACAGGGAAGACAATCCGTGAATGTCTGGTGTGGCATACTGAACGACCGTGTTGTTGGGCAATTTTTTTTTTGAGCACTCTTTAACGGGACAAATTTATTTAAATTTTTTACAAAATTACTTAGAAAATTTTTTGGATGACTTGCCACTAAATCAAAGAAGAAGATTGATTTTTCAGCAGGATGGGGCTCCTCCTTATAATGTTCATGAGGTTCGATAATTCTTAAATAATAATTTTAATGAATGGGTTGGGAAAAACGGCACAATACGCTGGCCACCCAACAGTTTTGATTTAACTCCTTTAGACATTTTTTATGGGGTCACCTTAAAGATAAAGTTTACAGATTAGAAGCGAGGAATACTCGAGAGCTCAGAGAATTTATATCACTGTCTGTTTCAAAAATGTATTGAAGTCAATGGTGATAGGTTTGAACATTTGTTACGTTAATTTTTATTAATTTATGGATTTAAAACAATTAAAACATTAAAAAAATTGTCGTCTTTTGATTTTAAATTTCTATAAAAATTGACAAAGATGATTATTTATATTTATCAAACTGTCAGTCAATATTGTTTCAGTTTGTTATTTACAGTCTATACGTTAAATACTCCGCACCGTATACCTATTTAAAATTTGCTAATTTTCGGAATTTCAATCGTCAATATCTCGAAAACTAACAAAGATCGAGCCATAGTGTTACATATATCTGTAAAGCTAATTTTTTGCGGAACATAAAAATACAAAAATATTTAGGGTGTTCCCTTTAAAAAAATTGATCTGATTGTCGCCCCCTGTATATTATAACCTATAAGAAAATACTAATGGTGGGTCTAAAGTGGCCATAATTTACCAAACCGAACAGTTTTTGTTTGAACTTTCTACTCCCAATAATAACCGAGTTATAGCGATCTTGCAATTATAAAAAATCACCCTGTACCTTATTCGAAAGCCTATGACACAAAAGTTATACTACTTTTTGACAAACGTCAATTAAAATGTACTTTTTTTAAAATTTTTTCACATTTGGTATTTTTAACAAAATAATTAAACGCGACTGTTTTTTTTTAATAAAAAATGGTTTTTGAAATTCTAATTCTTTTCTGAGCAAATGTTGCCTCTTGACTTCTATTCGTTTGACGTACAGTTTTTGTTTTGGCGCTTTTTGCGAGAGTTTTCTCACCATTTACATAGGATTAGATACAAAACCGTCCAGGGCTATCAAAACGGACGGGCCACGATCCTCCACTTTGTTGACGTCACATCCGGGGCTGATTTTTTTTTTGATGGTCACGTTACGACACAGCTGATTGTCTTTAAAATATTGAAGTTGGAATGAAGGTTCATGAATATTTGATTTTTTTTTAATAAAGCCGTTTTTGAGATTGTTTTTACTTTATTTTGGCAGAACAATTTTTTTTAAATGTGTAGTAATCCTTAATTTTTCAGAGCCGCTTCATTAGCTCACACAAAATTTAAGTGTAAAGCAGAAGCGAATGTGACAATCACAGATGACAAAGTCAAATACATGTCAAACATAACAGTTGGCATGTGGTACATGGCGGGTAATTTGAATTCAAAATAAGGAATGCTAAATCTTGAAGATTTTAACCTTTTAATCATCTGGCTTCCTTACAAAACTTAGGTGGAATATCGGGATGGTGTCTGAGAATATTTCACTGAAATTTTGCGGAAATCTGTAGTGCCATTTTGAAAATATCATAAAAAAACTTCTGACCTCCCATAAGACCCAATGTAAAATTCAGCCCCGGGAGAACAGCTGACTTTTTCAGGGTCAACATTTTGAAGACAATCAGCTGTGTCGTAACGTGACCATCAAAAAAAAATCAGCCCCGGATGTGACGTCAACAAAGTGGAGGGTCGTGGCCCGTCCGTTTTGATAGCTCTGATTGATATGATGTTTCGTTAAAAAGTTTTAATTGTCAAAAAACTGTCATTAGCATTCATGGATTTTGATCAAAATCTAATCAGCTCGTAAGAGTGTCGAGCACTATTTTACCTAAAGCGTTTTATGTTGAAATGAGACCTTATTTTTCTTCTTTAATTGTTTTGATTTAGTATACTCCATTTTGTAACAAAGCAAATTGTCTTCATATAAATAATAATTCAGTTCCAATTTATAATAAAACAATTTCTGTTTCACATTAAAATGAAAGGCAGGACATTTTTTGTGCTATATCAAGGAAATGTTCTCTTGGTGAATAGGAATGCACAAATTATTTTGCTTCAAAGCAGTTTGCTTTGATCTAAGACAATTTTTTTTTGCCGTGTTCAATGTTCAATTTTGGTGAAGTTTTTTTTTTGTAATGAAATCGTTTTAATTTATTGTAATTAGTTTTAATATTTTGACAATGTCCATATTTACACTGTAAATCGTTGAATAATAAATGATAAATTGAATTGAACTTTTATGAAAATCGTTTCAGCGGTTTAGAAACTATCGCGTTACACACACAGACCGACATCACGACGATATTGCTAGGATAGGTAAAAATACATCCAAATAACACATTTTCGGCGTTCCCAAAAAAATACTCTGCCAATATATGGGCCCCTAAGCTCACACGAGGTACTATAGTTATAGTGTACGTGTGAGCTAATATAACTAAAAACTGAAATATATTTTATTTAACTCCAGACTAAATTACCTTTTGTTTGATACCACACAAGCCATGTTTTGATTTAAACTCAAATTTTTGAAATCTATCCCCACCCTTAAAAAAAACAAAAAACTAAAATGTATTTTGTTAAACTCCGGATTCAATTACCTTTCGTTTGATATCACACACGCCATATTTTCACTTAAACTCTAATTTTTAAAATATACCCCCACCCTTTTTTTTTAAATAAATTAAAATGTATTTTGTTTAACTGCAGACTCAATTACCTTTCGTTTGATATCACACACGCCATATTTTCACATAAACTCTAATTTTTGAAATCTACCCCCACCCTTTTATTTGGTTTGTATTTGGTGGATTTTGTTCATTTTTAAATGGGACCAGCCCAGCCTAGGTACCAAATTTCATTAAAATCGGCCAAGTGGTTTTTGAGTTATGCGTGTTGGTCGTGACAGACAGACATACAGACAGACAGACAGACAGACGGCGCAACAAAAAAGTTTCAAAATCATCTGAAACGCAAAGATATATAAAATTTTTTAAAATCGGAGCAACTTTTTTTTTCTCGAAAAAATTAGGATCACCATAGCTCACTACTATAGTATAGTATATGTGTGAGCTAAAATTTTCGTCGAAAATAATACCTTCTCCAGCCATTGCTACGCAGGCTAGGAAGGTAAAAATATTTCGTTGTTTTTCTTTTTTTATAAGCTTGCGAACGAGGTACCACAAGTAGGTTCATCCGATCTAAAAAATAAGTTGTGTGAGTAGACCCCTTTCCGGTGATCCAACAAAACTGACAACATTCTTTTTAAAGTCGCCACCCTGTATATTCTGAACGTGAAATAAAATTCAATAAATTATTTACATAGGACCACTGATTACGCTATTAGTACTAATAACAACCTTAAATGAAAACTACTAAATTTCTGAGGAATATAGGTTTAGTAATTTTTTTGGGATTAATCATGGCAAGTTTTTATATTATGAAAGTGCTTGCTAGGACTTAAACGGGTATAGAAAATGTCTGTCTGCTTGTTATGTGGCTTCCTAATAGGTTCTAGGACAAAAATATACGCGTAATCCAATAAAATATTGTACAGATTATAGCTACAGGCTTAAAGATATGCCAAAGAAGAACAAAAAAAAACGCAATTAAGTTCCACACTATTAATTATAAAAATCAAACAAGTTTTCGTTTATGTTTCTCTCATATTTTTCCGTGGGTAGCTCGAAAGCTTAACCTCACGGGGGTCCAAGATCTAATGGACACCTAATAAGTGTTGACAGTTAACTCTATCGTCCTTATGGAACTCCTCAGAACACTGCTTGGTCAATGAGACACCATTGCGAAGTTAATTAGACGGTTTTTGTCTCACGAAACCTTATTTAATTTTTAAATTTCACGTTTGTTAGTATTTGGCTTTAAAATTCCGTTGATTGACGCTCGCGACACGAATGGTCTCTTTTTCTTTGCAATCGATCTTTTCATCGATCGATATATATAGCAGTTTATTTTCGCCTGCTCCTGTTCTAGTTTCTCTCGTATCTCGGTAGATGACGCCTCTTGCGAGGGTTTTCTCACTATATACATAGGATTAGAGACAAAACTGTGTAATAATTAACTTCGCAAGGGTGTCACATTGACCAAGCAATGTTCTGAGGAGTCCCATAAGCAGTGTTGCCAAACCTCACGATTAATCGTGATATTTACGCTTTCACGAATTACGTAGCGTTTCTCACGATTTTTATATTTTATAATTTTTTTTTGATTCTGATTTTATATCTGATGTGGCAATGAGTTTTCCTAAGTTTGCGAGCGCAGAAAACTATAAAGACTTTCATAATTAGTGGAGAATGCTACAAAATTTTCCACTAGATAATGCTGTACAGGGTGTCTCAAATTGGGCACTTTTAGGGAGTTTAAGGTACTTCTAGGGGAGACAGAGAAAAACTGACCACGCATTGCGAGGCTCAAATTTCAAGAGAAGACTTATAGTGAAAACCGCATTTTGAAATATCGTCTCGTCTTTGAGCTACGGGGGCTTTTTGAAAAGTCTGCATTTTGGAAGGGGGTCTATAACTTCGTTATTAGTGGAAATTTTGATTTAGAGTAAATTGCAATTTTATAGACTTTGTCACGAGGAATTCGCCCGCTAAATTAAATTTTAACTGTCACTTTTAGTTTTTGAGATATGGCATAAAGTTGCATTTTTTCTTATGGAATGGCCTTTATTTTAATTAATTTTCAAATTCGCCATTGAATTCTTTTCAAAATTATGTATCATATGTCATAGTTTGATTGAGCGGTTTAGGAGATATTCAGCTTTTTCACTTATTTCTAGTGCGCTATGATTTCCTGCTGAGGCAGGTCAAGGCACTCCAGTATTTTTATTATTTTACACAGTCAAAAATATAGTAAGCTTGGTTTAGAAAAATTATAATTTAGCTGACGGCCCTCAAAGCTTATAATTATTCCGTTTAAGTGTTTGGTGGATTGAAGTTCTCGGTATGCCTGTGGCAGCTTCTAATTGTCTCAATGATCGCGAATTATTTTGTTCTAACTCAACAATAATGCGTATCTCCTCTAACTCACGGTCCCTCCTAACGTCATATATTTTGGCCCGCCGGCGCCGTTTTGAAAAAGAGCCATACTGAACAAGGTTCCTTTTCAACTTTGGAAATATATCCGTATACGGTTGTCTTCGTTCGGGATACCTTTGAAGATATAAGTTTTCAATGCCCTGTCATACTTTTCATCGTTTTGATACATATTTCAAAATAAAATTAAAAACGTTTTTGTGCAAAATAATTTCATATCAAAGCGTAATGTCAAATTGTTTAAATAATTGAAAACAATGACAAAACGCCAAGACGCAAGGCCTTGATTTGCATAGTATCAGAGAACAAAATTATAGGAGCATTGTAGTAGGATTTGACCGCAAGCTTTCATGTCAATGGCGCATGACGTCATTCAACGCATACTAGACAAAAATAAAAAACTTTAATTATCTCCGAAACCGCTCAATAAAACTATGACATATGATACATCATTTTGAAAAGAATTCAATGACGAATTCGAAAATTAATTAAAATATAGGCCATTCCATAAGAAAAAATGCAACTTTATGTTATATCTCAAAAACTAAAAGTGACAGGTAAAATTTAATTTAGCGGGTGAATTCCTCGTGACAAAGTCTATAAAATTGCAATTTACTCTAAATCAAAATTTTCACTAATAACGAAGTTATAGACTCTCTTCCAAAATGCAGACTTTTCAAAAAGCCCCTGTAGCTCAAAGACGAGACGATATTTCAGAATGCGGTTTTCACTATAAGTCTTCTCTTGAAATTTGAGCCTCGCAATGCGTGGTCAGTTTTTCTCTGTCTCCCCTGGAAGTACCTTAAATTCCCTAAAAGTGCCCAATTTGGGACACCCTGTACATGATGAAATGTTTTGAGAAAAAATCGCATTGGTGAAAATAGAAGACGATTGATTCCCTCAAGTTTCCAACTTTAGTTAAGTTTGTTTTCAATCTTTTGTGTTTGCCTCACTCAAGTGCCGCCGTAGAAAGAATATTCTTTCAACTAAATTTAACAAAAACGCAGTCTCGAAACAGGTTAAAAGTTAATACTATCAAAGGAATTTTACATACAAAACGCTTGATGGGAAGGGATACATGCTATGATTTTCACATAGGTATTAATATGATTAAAAAACTAGGAACAGAAGTATATTTGAATAAAAATGATGATTCGAACGATTCCCACTCTGACTAACTATGTTAGGTATGAAATATTATTATCTCTACAGTTTTTCAGCTTTTTGAAATGTGTTACAGAGGAATTTCAGCAACTAGTACTCTCAGTAGATTGTACTGTAGGATTCTTAGAGATCTAATAGAGAAGGATTTTCATGAACAAGAAGAAGAAGAGCAAAGTGGGTTTCGTGCAGGCAGATCTTGTAGTGATAATAACAAGGTTAACTGATCAACGCTTTTGGCATCAAGCATGTCGAAACGGTTGAATTTCGCCTTTTTCACAATTGTCTTTTTTGTAAAATAAACATTTGTACCTATATTGTAATTTGATTTCTAAATTGTGAAATAAAGACATTAATTATTAATTATTATTATTATTATTATTATAATGTTTTTTGTCTTAAACAAGTAATTGAGAAAAGGAGCGCCAGAAATATAGAGACTCATGTTACCTTTGTGGACCTACAAAAAGCATATGATACCGTTCCAGTAGAAAAACTATGGACAGTGCTAGATCAGACTAATATCAATCATACATACATAAAAGCGATAAAAGAACTATATAAAGGGTCAAAATCTAAAATTAAAATTGGAAATCGACTTTCAAAAGAATTCCTGGTAACAAAAGGCTTAAGACAGGGATGTTGTATTTCTCCAACCCTTTTTAAAATATATATCGCAGTAGCTCTAAAAAACTGGAAACGGGAAGTGCACGGCATGGGAATACAACTTAACGACCGATTTACCATATACACACTACAGTTTGCTGACGACCAAGTAATTGTAGCTAATGATAAAGAGGACATGGAGTATATGATGAGAAAGTTAATGGAAGAATACCAAAAGTGGGGATTAATAGTGAACGTGGACAAGACACAGTACTTATGTATTGGAAACGAATCCAGTGAGTTAGAACTAGACAATGGACAAGTAATATCTCCATGCAATGAGTATGTATACTTGGGTGTCACATTTGATAAGACAGGAACAGACTGTAAAAAACTGGAAAAAAGAATAGTAAAAGCAAAAAAGGTTATTGGATGTCTTAACAGTATTTTATGGAGCAGAGAGATAAAAAAGAATGTAAAATTTAACATATATGAAACAATGGTGAAAAGCACGCTGTTGTATGGAATAGAGACTTGTCGCGTAACAGAAAAATACAAAACAAAAATGGAAAGTGTCGAAATGGATGCAATAAGAAGATCAATGAGAATATCTAGAATAGATCACATAAGAAATGAGATCATAAAAGAAAGAATGGGAATCGAAGGGAGCATAACGGATGACATCACTAAAAGACAACTGATATGGTACGGCCATGTATAACGGATGAACGACGAAAGATTACCAAAGCAGGTCCTAGAATGGCAACCAATAGGGCACAGAAAAAGAGGGCGTCCTAAACTAGAATGGCAACAGTCAATCCAAAGATCAATGAGTCAAAAAAATTGACAGAAGATGATTGTCAGGATCGAAGGAGGTGGGGAATAGGCGTCGGACAACGTAGAAAAACGTTCTAAACCGACTAAATAAAAAAAATAAATAAAATAAAATAAATGAAATGTGTTTGGTTATATGCAATACATATAAAAATAAATTTATTTTTGCTTTTTATAAACTTTTATTTATTCCTTCTCTATTTTGATCTCTTTTTAGGATTTTTTCGAAATCTCACAATTTCTCACGATTTTTAATATAAAATTTTCATGAATTATCTTGGTGCATTTTGGCAACACTGCCCATAAGGACGAAACAGTTAACTGTCAACACTTATTAGGTCTCCTTTAGATCTTGGACCCCCGTGAGGTTAAGCTTTCGAGCTACCCACGAAAAAATATGAGATTACTAAATTTCATGAAACATCGAAAGACAGAATGTCGAAAGTACAAAATGTCGAAATTACAAAATGTCGAAATGTCGAAATTACAAAATGTCGAGGTTACAAAATGTGGAAAGGCAAAATGTCGAAATTACAAAATATCGAAATTACAAACTATCGAAATTACAAAATGTCGAAATTACAAAATGTCGAAATTACAAAATGTCGAAAAGCAAAATGTCGAAATTACAAAATGTCGAAATTACAAAATGTCGAAATTATAAAATGTCGAAATTACAAAATATCGAACACACAAAATATCAAAATAACGAATATCGAAAATCAAAAATAGAAAATTTCTAAACCTTAACCTAACCCGACCCTGACGTTACCTAACCTAATCTAACTAAACCTAATCTGACCTAACTACATGAAAATAGAAAGTTTCAAAAACCTAACCTGACGAAACCTAATCAAATCTAGCCGAACCGAACCGAACCGAACTAAACCAAACCAAAGCAAAATTTTTTTCAAAAAAATAACTTTCCTGACTTCTTTCCCGGGATCCTAGAGGGTGTGAATTCGAACCGAACCGAACCAAACCAAACCGAACCGAACCGAACCAAACCGAACCTAACCTAGCCAAACTAAACTACAACACTGCTATTTTTTTGTAATTTCGACATTTTGTAATTTTGACATTTTGCATTTCGACATTTTGTAATTTCGACATTTTGTAATTTCGACATTTTGTGATTTCGACATTTCGTAATTTCGACATTTTGTAATTTCGTCATTTTGTAATTTCGACATTTTGTAATTTCGACATTTTGTAATTTCGACATTTTGTAATTTCGACATTTTGCATTTCGACATTTTGTAGTTTCGACATTTTGTACTTTCGACATTTTGTGTTTCGATGTTTTGGCCCTCGCCCAATTATTTTGGGCTTTATTTCTATACCAAAAATGTTAAGGTGATAATGCTTTTAATTTTTGCTTAATTCTAAATATTATATACCAATACTTTTAATTATTGCTTTGTTTTTAATCGACCAAAATATCAATAAATTATGCACCAAATCAGAGTACATAATATAACTAATAAAAATTTTGATATGCCACATTTTTTGTGCCAAACATACTTTTTTGAATTTATAAAACTATTTTTTTTTGCTTTTAATTTTTTTCAAAACACACAACATAAGTATGTATGACACAAAATTTTCTCTAACAAGCCTCGCTTAAAATTATTAGTAAGTTGAAATAAAAAAAGTTTAAAAACTCACCTTGGATTGAGGATGCGTCTCTGTTTTGTAATAAAAAGTCGGCGGGGCTTGGCGGAGGGGTCTGGGAGAATTTTGGTGATTTTGGTGATTTTGGATCTATAAAAAAATTAGCTATTTTTATATTTTAAAACCAGGCAACGATTTACAGAAAAGAAACGATTGCTCGGCTGATTTTTATTTAAAAACGTGGTATCTGAGGACAAGGCAGTGCCACACCAAGTTCGTGTAAACTGCTGTACTATCTTTTCTTGAAACATTTCAGCCCATATTTGACCTATCTAAAACTCTACTTTGTAATGAGCCACAAAAATTAAACTTTGTACAGTCGTAGATCTTCATAGAGTTAATAACCCCTCCAAGTTTCATGGACCTCCATAAAGTAGTAAAGTACCCAACAAACAATTAAAGTTGTAACGACGAAACCCCAACTACAAAGAATTTCTTAAAAGTAACCGCAACGTACTCCCGCTACGTCTCAGTATACCATACAACGACGTTATAATTCCCTAAGTGGGGAACCAATTTCTGGTTATAACTACTTGGCCAAGTGTTTAAAGTCACTGTAGTAACAACTACACTACTACGTCGTAGCCAGGTATCTACTACGTCGTAGAGGCTGTTTTTTTTCCGTAATGGCATAAAAGTTGCGATGTAGTTGCAAATAATATAATCGTTTCTTTTTGGTAGAATTGTTACACAATATGGTGGACACAACAGTAAACAGACTCGCTTAGTTTTTTTGTTTGGTTATCGTTATAATATGAACTATGTTATCCAAAAGTGTGAGAATTTACGAGCAGAGGATCAAAATTCGAGTGCGACGCAAAGTTTTTTGTATAACATGCATTATATATATTGCAAAAAACCGGTGCGCCCGTAAAATTGAGCCGTTTTCTGGTAGCTGATGGAATTTTTGTGTTGTGATTTTGGAGGTTATGTTTTCATAATCGACAGTTAACTCCAACAAATGGTGCTTAAGAAGAGCATTTTTGGTAAGCTTCAACTAATTTGTTTATAAAATAGTATGGCTCTTTAATATGAGCTCATAAAACGACAACAAAAATATTAAATTTTCTTTCTTACATAAAAACATGGCGTCCCAAACTATATTCCCTGAGAGTCGAAAAGGTTACTTGAAAGTAGTTGCGGCTTTAAAGTTGATCCAAAAAGTTATTTTGTCTACATTGTTACATCAGATGTTACTATGATGACACAAACTTTTGTGGTAAAAATTAAAGTTATAATGTAGTTGTCGGATACACTTGTTTGGGACTCCAATGAAGCTTAACTTTCTAGTGGTAATTAAGTAGGATATAAAAGTCAGGGCGACTACGAAATAACGACTAAAAAGAAAGTAAAACTTTAGCAACGTCCTATTGTGGTAGAGAAGACTATCAGAATCGACTATCAAGAAACAATCCTATGAAGTAGTTTAGAGGGTCGTTTTTACGAAACATCTACTATTTCCTGATACTAAATAGTTGTTAGAACTAAAAAGTAACAAATTTTGGTTGGGATCACCACATTTCTACTATAAGAAAGTAGCAAAGCCTTTAGAACATGTAGCCGCTACTATAAATGTTAGTTGGGTAGTTCTACAACAAATAAATGAAAAAGTTTTGAGAGGTAGTTACGTAGGTATAACAACCAACACAACTACGGCATTTGTTTCACAGCCAACTAAGTGAAAAACTATTTTTTTATAAAATTCACATTTTCCGTCACCCAAAGATAGGCTTATTACACACGGTTGAAAAGCTCCTTTTATGCTCTATTTATTGAAGTATAAATCCAATCATAACAAAAACATTTCATGTAAAAAAAAGCCAAGTACGCGAAAATGACATTCCGTAAAAAGAATTGAGATAAAAGTAAAGCCAAGTTCTCCAATACAAATTTCAAAATGAAAAGTTCTTACTAGTTTCGAAATATTTTTTTAAACTTTGCTATTACAGCCAAACTTCTTTATGTTCAATTTAGCACTGTGCCTAAGAGTCATTTACAGCCGTAATAGCCAAGTTTAGAAAAATATTTCCAAACTAGTAAGAACCTTTCATTTTGAAATTTGTATTGGAGAACTTGGCTTTACTTTTATCTCAATTCTTTTTACGGAATGCCATTTTCGCGTACTTGGCTTTTTTTTACATAAAATGTTTTTGTTATGATTTCACTTCTTTTTTAAAGGAATTGGAAAATACTTAATTTTTAAAGTAGTAAAATATGCGGAATATTGTTCAAAACTTTTGCAATGCCTTACTTAAATTTTTGAGATTTTTTAATTTTTTTCCATGGTTTTATCGTAGTTCATCATCAGCCTTCCAAAGCTCAGCTCTCTAGCGTTTCTAAAAGTGCACAATGTTACTTTTACATAAATTTACATGTATAGAGGAGGGAAATAAATTAAAATTGTCGTGTTTTTAAATTTCGTCCTATAGTTTTATCATAGTTCCTATCAGTCTTCCAATGCTCAGCTCTCTAGCTTTCTGGAAGTGGGTAATGTTACTTTTACATAACTTCACATTTATAGGGGAGGAGAGTAAATGAAAATATTGGACTTTTTAAATTTTTTCCCATGGTTTTATCACAATTTCTATCAGGATTCCAATGCTCATCTCTCTAGCATTTCTGGAAGTGGGCAATGTTAGTTTTATATAAATTTACATTTATAGGAGAGGGAAGTAAATTAAAATGTTGGTGTTTTTAAATTTTTTCATATAGTTTTATCATATTGTCTTTCAGTCTTAAAAAGTTCAGCTCTCTAGTATGTCTGGAAGTAGGCAATGTTACTTTTACTTAACTTTACATTTATAGGGGAGGGAAGTAAATTAGAATTTTGGGGTGTTTTAATTTTTTCTTATAGTTTTATCATAGTTCCTATCAGTCTGCCAAAGCTCAACTCTCTAGCATTTCTGGAAGTGGGCAATGCTACTTTTATATAACTTTAAATGTATAGGGGAGGGGAGTAAATTAAAATTTTGGGGTTTTTTAATTTTTTCCTATAGTTTTATCATAGTTCCTATCAGTCTGCCAAAGCTCAACTCTCTAGCATTTCTGGATGTGGGCGATGCTAATTTTACATAACTTTAAATGTATAGGGGAGGGGAGTAAATAAAAATTTTGGGGTTTTTTGATTTTTTCCAGGGGTTTGGTCATAATTTCTATTAGTCTGCCAAATTTCAGCTTTGTAGCATGTCTGGAAGTACAGTAGAATATTAATGATCTATACATGAGTGAGTGAGTGGCAATTTCGACGTTTTTTGAAATTTCGTAACTTCGTTACTACTTTATAGAATTCCATGAAACTTGGAGGTTGTTGTTAACTCCATGGAGATCTACGAATGTGCAAAGTTTGAGATTCGTAGCTCATTCGGAAGTAGAGTTTTAGGGAGGTCAAATATCGGCTGAAATGTTTCCAGAAAAGATGGTTACGGCGCGCGAACTTGGCGAGGAGTCAGAAATAACAAAGTTGGCTATGATTTTAAAAAAACTAGAAGGCCTAGAAAAAAATTGTTAACGTCATTCAATTGGCCGTAGTTGCTTATACAAAACTACCAAATTTCATTAAATTTGTTTGCAAGATAGCGGCAATATTAAAATTTTTCAAAAAAGACAATTTTTAGTTTTTGCTCGATATTTTAAAAACCCCTGTAGATATTTTTAATTTTGATACGGCTTCTGCTTGGGCTTAGAATAGCGCAACTTTTGTCTCATTTAAACAAACTCATATCTCTTACCGTTTCCGAAATCCCAATGTAGTTGCTTTTATTTGGAACACCTTGTATTAGCATATGGTAGCAAACGTTACACCCGGTTCCCACCTACGACTTTCTCGTGGGTGCCCGCTCACGCGTCACATGATCTCAATATGAAATGTTATGACAGCCATGTGACGCGTGCGCGGGCACGCGCGAGAAAGTCGTAGGTGGGAACCGGGTTTTACGCAATACTGTAAGGGGGTCGGACATGAGCATGAAGTTAGCGAAGCACCCATCGCAGATCGAATCGGGACTAGGTGGATAATTTGCCGTTAATTAGTCGTGAATTAGTTGTGGAAAAATTAATTTTGTCGCTCTTATTTTTGACCGTTTTTGAGGGTGCTTCGCTAACTTCATATGAAGTTAGCGAAGCACCCTCCCAAAAATAGCTTTTATCAAAATTGAATATGATGGATAATTTGCCGCTAATTAGTCGTGAATTAGTTGTGGAAAAATTAATTTTGTCGTTCTTTTTTTTGACCGTTTTTTGAGTGCTTCGCTTAATTCATATAAAGTTAGAGAGGCACCCAAAAAACACTTAAAACTAAACGCGACAAACTTAATTTTTCCACAACTAATTACCGACTAATTAGCGGCAATATCCACCATATTCGATTTCGATACGTCATGTTTAAAGCCATTTTTACGAAGGTGCTTCGCTAACTTTATATGAAGTTAGTGAAGCACCCTCAAAAACGGTCAAAAATAAGAGCGACAAAATTAATTTTTCCACAACTAATTCACGACTAATTAGCCTTTTTTACAAGAGTGCTTCGCTAACTTCATATGAAGTTAGCGCAGCACCCTCAAAAACGGTCAAAAATAAGAGCGACAAAATTAATTTTTCCACAACTAATTCACGACTAATTAACGGCAAATTATCCACCTAGTAGCGGTTCGATTTGCGATGGGTGCCAAAATATGAAGTTAGCGAAGCACCCAAAAAAAGGGTCAAAAATAAGAGCGACAAAATTAATTTTTCCACAACTAATTCACGACTAATTAGCGGCAAATTATCCACCATATTCGATTTTGATAAAAGCCATTTTTACAAGAGTGCTTCGCTAACTTCATATGAAGTTAGCGAAGCAACCTCAAAAACCTTCAAAAATAAGAGCGACAAAATTAATTTTTCCACAACTAATTCACGACTAATTAGCGGCAAATTATCCACCATATTCGATTTTGATAAAAGCCATTTTTACGAGGGTGCTTCGCTAATTTCATATGAAGTTAGCGAAGCACCCTCAAAAACGGTCAAAAATAAGAGCGACAAAATTAATTTTTCCACAACTAATTCACGACTAATTAACGGCAAATTATCCACCTAGTAGCGGTTCGATTTGCGATGGGTGCCAAAATATGAAGTTAGCGAAGCACCCTCAAAAACGGTCAAAAATAAGAGCGACAAAATTAATTTTTCCACAACGAATTCACAACTAATTAACGGCAAATTATCCACCTAGTCACGATTCGATCTGCGATGGGTGCTTCGCTAACTTCATGCTCATGGGTCGGACGTTTTGTAAAGGCCTTCACACACACCTCCGTAGCATGGTGCATAACGCGTGGCATGGGGCTTTCAACCAATCAACGATCGAATAGAAGCATAAGAAAAGTCCATAAGGTTGAGCTTCTATGCGCCATGCTATGCGCTATGCATTTTTGTGTGTGATCGGCTTTACATGTGCGTTACAATGGAGTCCCGACCGGAAATGAAAATTTCGGAATTTTAGCTTAACGTAATTTAAGAATAGGCCCTAACCATACATTAAAACTACATACCGTCTGTTCCTATAAATCTGGGTTCAGGCCTTCGGCCCGTATCCTCGAACCTCTGCGTGACTCCTTCCAGCAACACTGCGTCCTCTTCTGTCTTGTGCGTTGTAGTTCTTTCGGTGATGATCCTGTGCGTTTCGACTACTTCGTGCGCGATCACGTGCTGATTATTGACCAAGTCGTTTTCGTAAACGTTAGAGTCGGATGGTAATGTGGTTTTTATCTAAAATGTAGGTTGATATGACATTTTTGTCCACCATTATATATGTTTTAAAATTTTATTAATTTTTAAAATAAAAAATGCCAAGTTTTTGGTTGACAACTTAACTGGCGTACGAAAAGGTAGAGTTCGGTTCGGTTCGGTTCGGTTCATAAGTATGGCCACCCAAGTAACATTTCTTTATTTATAGCAGAAGCTAAAAGGTTGCCAGCGCCTTTCCTTAAAACCATTAGTTTCAATGTTTGGTCGTTAGCACGTTCCCATTACGCTTATATACCCCTTAGACCTACTAACTGGGACTCCCCAATTGGTGGTGGCAACCTATGTATTAAACTCATTATAAAACCATAAGAAATAAACGCTAGCTTCGCCCTCTAGCGGTTCCACCAGTATAGAACCTTTTAGAGCCTAAAGCTATTATGCCAGGTTCTAAAAGCAACTCAGAAACGTCCTCTATCCTGTTATAAAACTAGATTTGGTAATTTGGTATCCTGGCAATTCTGTTGAATACCATAATACCTTTAGAGTAAAGAATTTTTCCTATAAAAGCTTTACCGATATTTTAGATTCACAATGACTCTATAAAATAATTTAGGTCATAAAATTGCCAAAAATGTCAGAGTCCCAAAATTATTGTATCACATAAAAATATACCTATATATGAGAAGTTTGTCATTTTGTGGATCATCAAATTGCATGCCAGTCTTATTTTTCTGATAAAATCGTATCTGAAAAGCTCTCAAAACAAGCGCGCCAGCTCACAAATGCTTTTTAATAGTTTTTTGATAACTAAATAACAAATATTTAAAATAAAAAAAAAATAATTTACACTATTCACCATTAAAAAAGTCTGTTTGGTTTACATAAATCAAAATTAAAGTAAAATTATTGTTAAAAAACACTGCTAAAACGACTAGATAAATATTTTCTGTTTACAATATTTTTAAAATAATTCTATATAGGCCATTATCGTTTTATAGTGGTCACTTGGTTTTATTTGTTACTCTATCGCAACAAGGATTTTTGAGTGCACTTATGAAACCAAGAAAAAAGAGAAGGTAAACATAGTGAACATAACCTCACTTAAATTTTTTGTATTTGTTTTTTAAAGTGTTGTGTTAAATTTAAATGCTTTTTATCGTGCAATTTGCACACAATCAGGAGGGCCAGTGCAATGATATCCGTTGTGCCTGCAGGTTGGAGGGAAACCTCTTATATTGGCCGTTTAAGCAGGCCTTATCTAGGCTTGGGTGCCCTACCCAGGAGGATAATAAATAATCAATCTTGCAATAGGTAGGTACCAATCTGTACTAGTACTAGTAAAAACTAAAATACGAAAGTATTTATTTACTTCTGTTAGAACCCTTAAGGAAACAAAGTTTTATATGACCGCCTATTTAAATAATATTTAATATGCAGCTATGGGTAACCATAAATACAAAAGAATTAAGTTTACCTTTAAGCCTTCCAATAAAACCTGTTTAAAATGCCTAAAAGTAATGGCAAAAACCAAAAGTCTGAAGTTTATATTTACCACTCTTAAAAACCTTAAGGAAACTAGGTTCTATATGGCCGCCTATATAATCATATTTACTATT
Source organism: Aspidapion aeneum (assembly GCA_963576565.1). Lineage (NCBI taxonomy): Eukaryota > Metazoa > Arthropoda > Insecta > Coleoptera > Brentidae > Aspidapion > Aspidapion aeneum. The sequence continues at coordinate 8,629,898 of OY755043.1, read as the reverse complement.
AAACTACTGGTACCTACTTCTTCTTTCTTCTTCTTTTTAAAAACTTTAGGTAAAAGGGTTTTATAAGACCATCTTTATAAATCAGAAATCAATAAAACCAAAAGTATCTAAAAGGAGCAGAAGAACACTTTTTGGTTGTATAACACCTCTTTAGGTAATTGGCAATATAAATTACCTTTTTGTAGCCAAATTGATTCTAAAAGCCATAACAGCACCCTCTAAATAACCTTGGAACCAAATTAATAAAACCTTGAGTGGTAATAATGTTACTTGGCCAATCAAGGATAGAACAGAATAAATGCTTTCCGCTACGGAGATGGACTATTCGAGAAGAGCATCAGGGAAATCAAAAAGAGAAAGGGTTACAAATCAAAGAATAAGAGAAATTATGACAGTGGGTGAACGTACTTTAGTGGATGATATAAGAACAAAACAACTGGTGTGGTACGGACATGTACAAATAATTAATGATGAAAGACTACCTAAACAAATACTACAATGAAAACCAACTGGCCGAAGAAAACGAGGACGGCCAAGGAGAAGCTGGAGAAAAGGAATAGACAGTGAAATAAGAATAAGAGGCCTAGATAATGAATTATAGGCAAACAGAAAGGAGTTGAGACTGGGTATCGGAAGACGTAGAACGTTGTGAAACCGATAAATATATATATATACTATTACTGCCTATCTTTATTGCAATAAGTCCCTAAGAACTTACCTCTACTGTTTCCGAAACCGATTTTTTTGTGATCGGTTTGACGTCGATTAGTTTGGGATCGACGCCCATCTGTTTCACTTGCTCCAATGTGTCCTCGACTATACTTTGCCGCTTGATGTCTTTTATCTCCTTGACTATTTCACGTCGTTGTGAAGAAGCAGGAATTTGACGTTCAGCGGATAACCTGTTGAAGAGATAGAGAATATACATATAGCTCTTTTTTTTTGCTGCTACAAACTCTAAAAACTGCTTTACTGACGAGCATTAGATTTCTTTACGGATTTTCAGCATTTATAATCACTAACCTTTTTTGTATTTCTTCCCGCCTCTCATGTACAGTTTTGTCAAACGTTTCGTCCTCTTCTTCCGACTCCGATTTGATAAAGACTTTCTCTTCGGCTGAGTATTTGTCGTAGTGTTCTATTAGCTTCTTTTTGTCTAAATAAAAATATATTAAATTAAGCTTTACACCTAGAGAAATAAACTAGTTAGTGTGAGCCTTTACAGTTTACAAATCATGAATTGCAGGAATACCTGTAAACGCTGATTTTATATGTGCACTTTTAATTTGAACTAAAACATCCACAAGACGAATTTTGTGAAGATGTTATTTGATCTGTAACCCACCTGGTGATCTAAATTCATCTTCTTTTCTATTTCTCCTTTCTTTCTCGGAGTCCTGTTTCAGTCTGTAACTTATCTCCTCTTCCTTAGTAGTAATTCTAGAAATATAACTAGGTTGATCAACGTTTAGGCACTGAGGTATAATATCTTCCCTTCCTGAAAGCCAAAAGCAAAGTGTTACCTTTAAATTCTTGGAATAGTATGCGTTTTTATTTTGTTGAGAATTTTCTAGTTTTACAATGGACAGGGTTCATACATGATGAAAACCTGAAAATTGATATAAACCTAAAAAAATCCTAGAAATCCGGCAAGATACGGGAAAATTTTGAAAATTAACTTGGAAATACCCTGGAATTTTTCAAGCTATTGTTGATGAAGCTCTCTGCACTCCAAGCGCTCATTTTATGGAAAATACTAATAAAACTTTCGGCAACTGCAAAGGTCTCCATTTAACATACCGATTCATGATAATACATAATGTTATCAAAACGACGAATGTCGCTATCGGTATTTTCAATAAGAAAAAAAAGAAAACCAAAGATAAAACTAAATAAATAGAAAATATTTGTATGACAAAGACAGACAAACTTACCTATTCGCCTGAGGGCATTCTCCAATGTATTTGTTTGGGACATGTTGCCGGATTGTGACAGCCACATGCGTAACATGGATTGGGCCTGTTTGGCGCGGCTTTCTGGGTATTCTGTGGATAATAAGAACAAATTATAAAGCTTGCTTCGTCATCTAGACAAGTGCAAATAGCATGAAAGTTGTTGTAAATGGAAGGAAATATACCACAGCCAACGGGAAATATATATTAAACTCGATCCGAGTTATTTTTCACGATTTCCAGCAGAATTGGACCTCTTATTGTTAGTGTTAGGCTCCCAACCAAGACCTAAACGGCACCTCTGGTTCGACATAATATACAATAACAGAATTTAATGAACTACGAAAACAGCTACGTAAACTGCTCAGGAAAAAAAAAGAACATAATACAGAAAAAGTACTGAACCTGTAGGATGAATTTCAGAACAATAATGTTAGGAGTTTCTATAGGGAAGTAGGGAAGCACAAACAGGGATTCCGGCCAAGAAGTGCTACCATGCCAGAGAGTACAAATGGCACAATCACTACTTCCAAAGTCGAAATTTTAGATAGCTGTAAGTGCTACTTTGATGAACTTCTAAACAGACTGATTCAAAAAGATCCTGAAATTACTGTTTTATCTACGGCAGAGGTTAATATCCCACCACCATCCATGGACGAGACAATTAGAGCCATCAATAATCTCAAAAATATCAAAGCGGCAGGCCGAGATAATGTCTTGGCAGAAAGTCTGAAACATGGAGGCGACGAACTAACCAGGCAAATATATAACCTCATGCAACAAATCTGGATTCAAGAAATGATTCCGGACGAATGGAAGGAGGGTGTTATTATCCTGCTTCACAAAAAAAGGGACCAAATGCAGTGCAAAAATTACTAAATCAGGTCTACAAAATCTTCTTTCACGGCTCTCTCCATACACCGAAGAGATCATCGAAGACTACCAATATGGGTTCAGAAGTGAAAGATTAACAACTAACCAGCTATTTACTATACGTCAGATTCTAGAGAAATTTTGGGAGTTTATCAAAAACTTACATACCCTATTCATAGAATTTGAAAAAACATATGATAGTGTCATTAGGGCAAGGAGCTGCGTGAAAATTGAGGGAGAAATAAGCCAAATATTTCCTAGCAACGGAGGCCTGAAACAAGGAGATGCTTTGTCGCCAGCACTATTTAACAGCGCACTAGAAAAAGCGGCAAGGACAGTGTCGGTGAACGCTGAAGTATTTGGTCCAGGTGGTCCTAAACTTACTTTGGTATAAGCGGATGATATTGGGGCAGCAGGGGAAAGCCCGGTCAGTCTTAAGGAAAACTTTGTAAAAATAGTAAAAGAAGACAATATAACAGGTCTCCGAATAAATGATACCAAATACATGAATGTCTCCCGCAACCCTGCGCGAGACTGAGTCAGACAAAACGTTAAGATGGATGATTATAACTTCGAGCATATGCGAAACTTTAATTACTTGGGTGCAGTGCTAACGTCAGACAATACAATGTATGAAGAATTCAAGCATCGCATCGCATCGCACAAGCAAATAAATGTTCATTTGCAGTGCAAACCTTTCTAAAATCATTTGCCTTAAGTACCCTGATAGTTCGCGATACGGAGCTTCTAAGAAAATTTCAATGAAAAATCTTGCGCATTATATACATATGGCGCCTGATGAGACTTTGAAACCGGCCGTCACAAAATAAAAAGCAACGCGGAGCTTGCTCAAATATATCAAAGTCCAGATATCATTAAAGAAATAAAGTCTAGCCGATTAAGATGGGCAGGGCACATACAAATAAGTCAAAATGAACGACCAATAAAGCAGGTACGGGAAGAGGCACCACAAGGATAAAGACCACTGGGAAGACCCAAGCTTAGATGGAGAGATAAAATGAAAATCTTATTCATAGTACAATTCATCCTAGTCTTAAATATCAAATATCCTCTGATCAGCATGGCTTCATGACAGGTCGATCGACAACAACAAATCTTATATAAACCACTCAAGAAATTGCTGAAGCTGTAAACTCTTCCTCTCAAATTGATATAATCTATACTGACTTATCAAAAACATTCGATAAACTGGATTATTATTGCTTTTAGTACAAACACTAAATTACTTTGGTTTCTCCACTGGTCTTACTGAACTCTTTGAATCTCTTATACAGTTTATTGAAATTCATGGTGTAAAGTCAAAGGAGATTAATGCTTCCTCCGGTATTCCTCAAGGATCAGTCCTGTGGCCACTTCTGTTAAATCTATTCATTGATGGTGGAAGTAAATGCCTCAAGACGACGAAACTTAAAAAAATATACCGTCGACATAAAATTAAAAGCACGCGTAAACTCAACTGAATACTGCCTGAATCTTCAGAAAGACCTAACCTCTCTTAGAATATGGTGTAGTGAACATAAACTACTTTTAAACATTGCAAAATCTCAACTAATGACTTTCACCCTAAAAACTAAACCGATCGCTTTTGACTATTCTATAAATGGAAAAGTACTAAATAGACCTGAATTTGTTCGGGATCTTGGAACTCTTCTTCGACTCTAAGCTTAGCTTTAATAAGCACATAGATACTATTATAGCTGAAACCACCAGAACATACGGATTTTTAGTAAGAGTTAGCAGAAACTTTGAAGACCTTGAAACAATAAAACTTTTATATTATACTTTTATTAGATCAAAGTTAGAATACGCCTCCGTAGTATTGTCACTACAATAACTTACGCAGAAACAATCGCTAGAAAAAATCCAAAGACGTGTACTTAAGCTTTTGTACTTTAAATCAATCGGTAATTATCCTCCTGTAGGTCACCCTCACACTGACCTTATGCACTCGACATACCTAGGCAATCGGTCTCTCAAACATTTTTATATAAAATTCTCCATAACCAAATTGAAAGCATAAATATTTAAGAGATAATAAACTTTTCTATTCCACGGCTAAATTCAAGACAATCACCAGTTTTTTATCTTCCTACTTCTCGAGTCAATGCAATGCAATTCTTGCCAATCTATACAATTTGCGAGACTTATAATAAGTATACGAATGGTATCGATATCTTTAATTGCAGTATATCTGCAGTCAAACAAGTCTTTAGACGTTGGAGTTTCTACTTTTTATTTAAGATATACTGTATACATATATTTTTTTGTACTTATTTTTTCTTATATTCTTTAAAGTTATTGTAAACATCAATAAGGACCTAGCTATACTTGGAGTAACCCAGCAAGAATGGAGGGAGATGGCTCAGGACCGCACTAGGTAGAGGCAAAAAGTCAGGGCAGCCAAGACCAATCCGAAGTTTTAGTGCTACGGAGTAAGTAAGTTAATTTATACCTGATTTAATAACGTTGATCTCAGACTCTGTGAGCCCAAGCTGGTGCGCAAGTTCGACCCAGTCTTCGCCGAGTAGGTTGCTCATGTCGGCTAGTCTCGTATCAGGTCGGTAGTAGTCGTGGAATTCCGACAGGTACATATGCCGTTTCGATGTTTCGGAATCGGTTAGGGAGATTGTGTCGACTACGATATCGTCGGGCAGTACTATGTTCAGGATGCAGATCGGTTGTTGAGGAGGTTCACCTTTGAGTACCTGAATCAAGAAAGAGTTTATTTGTTATTTCAATAGTCTTGCATTTATATATTTTTTAATACAACTGAAGAAACTGGAATTGTTTTCGTGGTATAACCCCCATAGTCATTAGTACACCGGTCTGTTTTTTAAGTGATGAAGAGTAAGCTGAATTTTCGTTTTAAATACAGTTTTTAAGATACAGAAAAAAAATTGCCAGTTACTTTTTCGGCAGGGTAGTGACGTGGACTGGTCGTCGACTTCACATGCAAAAGGTACCAGGCTCGCGTCACGAAACAACGATGCAAAAACAAAAAAACCCGTAGCCCTGTCGCCCACTTCCTTTTCAGCGTTCAACAGCCGTCATCGAATAAGCATGCGATACGATGCACGCAAAAATATAAGTTGACCTTGAACTTCGAGAATATACACAGGAGCCGACATGCAGCCAGCCAAGGACCCAGGAATAATAACCCAGGTGCCTGCTATAAGTGCTATATAGTCGAAACCAGAATACAGTCAACTCACGACGACCACGACTATTGCGGTGAAAAGGAAAGAAATCTATCGTCTATAACCAAGTTCTGCTGGGACGATAGCGATGTTAGATAGATGCAAGTCTAGCATGTAGCAGGACCACCTTTCGTAAGGGGTGTAAAAAGCGTGGGTCCACTGTGTATACTTGCTACGCAGTATAAAGATCCCTGCCATCGACAAAGAGGTGTCAGGCAAAATTAAGTTCTTTTAGAGAAAGAAAACTTGCGTCCTAAGGGGCACGTGCATCAGTTTGATATTTGATGTACGGACAAAACGGGGTTTGCGAAAAGGGCGCGCCTAGTCGCTAGACAAAATTAAAAAGTTGCTAGGGACTTATTGGATTTAAGCCATTCAGAAATTGTGTCAGGTAGTATTTTGATAGTTTTATATTGAAAGATGACAGCTGATTTGTCAATATAACCCCGTTGTTTATAATAAATACACTGCCGTCTTTAATTAAAGATAAATAAACAACTTATTAGGGACTTATTGCAATAAAGTCAGGCAATAATAGTGCCGGGCACCATTCTGACAGTTTTCCATTAAAAACTGACAGTTGATCTTTCAAAATTGACATACCAAAGTCGAATTTATAAATCCAGTCGTTTAGTTTCCATTAATAGTAGCGGCACGTATAATACACAAAGGCCTAATTTTTAAAGAAGACAGCTGTTCTTTAATGCGAAACTGTCAGAATAGTGCCCGGCACAATTACTGCCTGGCTTTATTGCAATAAGTCTCTATTATTTAATTCGACTTTGTTAAGTCAATTTTGAATGTTTAACTGTCAGCCTACAATGTATATCTGTCAAAAAAAGTTCCTGACAATATTGTCGGGTAGGATTTTATTTTAAATCGAACCCTTAAACGAGGGTACCGTAGTAGATCTCTTATGTGAATAAAATAAATATGAAACAGTTTTAAAAACGTTACAAACTTTAATGAATACAAAATAAAACTCTGTTGCAATTTACAAATTGTTACAAGACTTTTCTTATGACCTATAAAACAAACAAGACCCAAAATATTAAAATAAAACTTTAACTTACCAAAATAACAAACTTCAAAATATTCTTTAAATATAAAAATCTTATGTTTCTTTACTGACAATTAATTTTAGAGGTTTTAGTTAAATTCAACAAAACTTAGAATGTAACTACCGACTTGTCTTCTCAAAGTTTGGGTTTTTATAAAGGGTTGGTTGGACCTAAATAATTCATTATCCCCTCTTTGAAGAGCTTGGAGGAACCAAGTCAGTGGCGTTGCTGATAATCCTAAAATTTACTTTACATTCTAGCTAATGAGCTAAACAAGATAAGCTAAACAAAAACAGACATAAAATACATTTTATAGACAACATTTTCTTATCTCACAGTTTTTCCATGTCCAATCACTTTAAAGGGAAAACCCTCTCGCTACTTGCTGTATCCCCACGCTCAACCATTACGACTCCCACTCTAGACTTTTCAATAGTTTTTCTCGCCATAACCATCTGCTGTGTGGTAGGCGGCAACCAAATGTTTTCTATTTTGGAGGGAGGCGTAACCACTTTCTCATCTTAACAGAACCATAATTGTGTTATTCGCTTTTCCAAGATGGTTTCGTACAGTGGCACAGTCAGGGTTATTTGCATTCCTGACAATATTACTGATTGGCGTTACCCCAATAACTCTCTGATATCTACACCATACCTTATTCATTCTTTTGAATGATATAAAAAAGGCATTTTTTATTTTCAAAATTATTTTAAAAAATACTAGCACTTTAATGGCCGGTCATGCATGAGTTTTTTTCTTTAAAAGATGCACGCAAGTTTAAATTATGTGGTTATACCTTTATGGATTTTTGCAAATATTTAATATATTTATAAACCTGTTTACCTTAGGATTATTTTTACCGATTGCTAAAAATTCTTGTTGCTACAGATTTTGTTGCTTTGTGGTTTTTAAAAACTTGAAGCTTTTATTTTTTGTTGATATGCTTAATCTACTTATAGGTACTTTTATCCTATATATTTATCGGTTTCACAACGTTCTACGTCTTCCGATACCCAATCTCCACTCGTTTCTGTTTGCCCATAATTCATCATCTAGGCCTCTTATTCTTACTTCACTGTCTATTCCTTCTCTCCAGCTTTTCCTTGGCCGTCCTCGTTTTCTTCGGCCAGTTGGTTTCCATTGTGGTATTTGTTTAGGTAGTCTTTCATCATTCATTCTTTGTACATGTCCGTACCACACCAGTTGTTTTGTTCTTATATCATCCACTAAAGTACGTTCACCCACTGTCATAATTTCTCTTATTCTTTGATTTGTAACTCTTTCTTTTTTTAATTTCCCTGCTGCTCTTCTCCAATAGTCCATGTCCGTAGCGGAAAGCATTTTTTTCTGTTCTATCCTTGATTGGCCATACTTCTGAGCCGTATGTAATAATACTTTTTACAATGGTGTTACATATAAGCTTTTTGTTATGTTTTGATATACTTTGGTCCCAAATTATTCCATTTAATAAAGTTATTGCTTTTCTTCATGGTACGTTTTGATCTTTTATAGCTTTGTCTAGTGTTTCGTCAGCTGTAATTTTTAGACCTAAGTATTTATACTCATCACAGGACTGAATTCGCTGCCCGGTATTTAAGATTAGATCCTGTTTCATTCCACCGATACACATATACTCTGTCTTATTGAGAATAACCTCTAGTCCCCACTTATTGTACTCTTCTATTAGTTTTCGTGTCATATATTCGAGGTCGTCATAATCCTGAGCCACTACTATCTGATCATCGGCGAAACATAAAGTATACAAGGTGGTTTCGTCCAACAGAATTCCCATGTTTTGGCATTTTCTCTTCCATACTTTAAGGACTTGTTCTAAGTATATCTTGAAGAGCTGACTTTTATCCTAACCCTACGAAACCTGCTCCTAGAAATAAGATTAGGGTAAACTTTTTCACAACCTTAAATGATATAATAGTATATTATAGCATGGTATAAAAGTTTATTTAAACATGTTATTAAATTTTATAAAACAAAAAGTGGGCTGGACCTGCCTTTGATAGATGTGAACTAAGAACTATACACATTATTTTTATTAGTTATTTTTAAATATCGCAATTTTTTAATAGAAATTGTAAATTGTGCCAACAAACCCTTTAAGAAACCGGTTTTATAAGTTTAGTTTAACTTTAAAGATTTTATTTAACAAATTGCTACAAATATGTCTAACTAACATAAAAAATAACAATAATTAATGAATAAACTGTGTCATATTGTCTTAAAACAGTTTTAAACTTTCTCAAGCTTTTTAATTTTTTAAATTTAATTAATCCCTTAATAAATATAGATTTTTATGCTAGGTACTGATTTTAAAAAATTTATTTATGTAAAAACTAATTTTACAACCTCTATTATAGTCGAAATAAAATTCAAAACTTCGAAACATAATACTTATTATTAAAAAAGCAAAATGGGTAATTAAAAATTAAACTTAAAAGATAAATAAATAAAGCAAACTAATTAAAGGATTTTGATTTTGTATTTTCTTTTATCAAGGTCGGGCTATTGGGTCATAATTGTTTTTATTTCTTATAGTAGTCGGAATTTTTTTATAAATATGATATTGATACAAGACTCCTTTAAATAGTTTCATTTTTAAATTTTTTAATTGTCAAAAAATTGTCATTAGCATTAATATCGAACAATATTATACCTGAAAATTTAATAAAAATCGGTTCAGCGGTTTGGGAGCTATCGTGTTACGAACATAAATAATATACATATACACACAAACAGACATCACGACGATATGGCTAAGATAGGTCAAAATACACCCAAATAACACATTTTCGGCGTTATCTAAAAACAAAAAAAAATTCGTCGAAAATATTACCTTTTTTTGCCATTGCTACCCTGGCTAGGAAGGTAAAGATATATTTGAAGTTTTGTTTTCATGTTGTGTTATGTTATGTTATGTTATAATTCTTTGTTGCTATTCCCTTTCATCCATATTACCTTTCTAAAAAAAATCCTGTAACCTTGTTATGCACTATTAACTAAACGTCTTTTTTTTTATTCGAAAAAGAAATATCAATTTTCGCACTATTTTTATCATCAAGGTACTACCACAGCACAAAAACAACTAACAACCAATCGCTTGGTTATGTGTGAATGAAAAATCAACAACAAAAACATAAAGTTTGTCACTAAAATTCAAGAAAATAACATCGCTATTTTTGTCGTGTGAGGTAATTTCGCTTTAGTTTATGCTAATTTGATTAGTAAGATTTTACAACCAGTTTATTTTTTTATATGTATACCATACCCAGCAGTCGATTAGTGTTTTGTTATTATTCATTTCTGATTTTTTACGGGCGCCCAGGTTGATGATGGTATAATCGCACTGTGCTGTTATAAAGTTTTCGTTTTATTTACATATTAATCTATTAGGGAGTTTGTTAATGACAGTAAAAAATGCTACTACTACTATGTCGGTTTAGCACGCTTTTCTACGTTGTCCGACGCCTATTCTCCACCTCCTTCGATCCTGACAATCATCTTCTGCCAGGTTTTTTTGACTCATTGATCTTTGGATCGAGGGGGATTTCACTGGCCGCAATATATGTACAAATTTTGATGAAATAATGCGGCATTATTTCGCATTTTTTCAAATTTTTTCGCATTTTTTCCCATTTTTTCGCATTTTTTCCCATTTTTTCACATTTTTTCGCATTTTTTCACATTTTTTCACATTTTTTCGCATTTTTTCTGCATTTTTTCACATTTTTCTGCATTGTTTCTTATTTGTTATATTTTTTTTTTCTTATAAATCAAAAATCGTATGATTGCTCTCCCCGAGTTCAAACAAACAAACGGAATTAGTGTTCGGTAAATATTTTAGTAATCACGCATTTTTTTTTGCCCATTTAAATGAAAATTAAATTAGCCCTGATTACTGCTGAGTCTTCAACGAGGTCTTCAAGTTATATTTTTCTAAATGCAAAAAATAAGGACGTGTTAAATTCGTTTTTAAAACTGCCATTAATAAAGGGATTAATAAAGAACGCGATTCTTCCGCGAAATCGCTTGTTACCAGGAGGAATTGTAAACTCTTATGTGCTTACATTAAGGTTGATTTTCGTTTATTTACTAAAAATCAGGTATGAAAACTATTTCCATCTTTGTTGCACTTTCGATATGTATATAGCACCTGCTCTTTCTTTTCCTCAAAAATGGGACTCCTGAGCTGACGCGAACTAAAGTCCGCGTCAGCTAAGAAGTGATATTTTTAAGGCAATAGAAAGAGCTGGCGCTGTACGCAAATCCACATTATGCTGGTTTTACTCCAATAATGTGGGACGACTCTCGACTGGCAGACTTTTAAGATTTCAAGGACCAATGACAGACCAACCTCGAACAAAACAAACAGGACAGGGAAAAACAAAGAACAGACTGACCAGCCAAATACTAAAATGAAAACAACCTTCAAAAAAAACGCTTACAAAACAAAGACGTACAAAAAAAATGTACCAAAAGAGTGAGACTAAAACAGAAACTGAAAGTGAAACAGAATACATAAGTGAAAGTAAGATAGAAGCAGAAGATTTTGAGGACATTGATATATCAGACGATTAGGAGTAATGAGTATAAATGTATATTTTCACTTAAGAGTAGACATGCTTTTTTTCCAGTCAGTCACCTTAGCTCCGAAACGTAGAAGCGACGTTGCAAAATGCCGCAAAACGACTCCCGTGATATATATACCTTTTTGAGTGAAAAAAACATCAGAATTGGCTGAAATTTGAGTGGAGGGCGCATTTTGTATAAACTAAGCCACGGCTCGGAGCACTTTTTTGATTTTTTGTCAAAAATTCTTTCTAGGCCACCGATTCGAAATATTTATGTCATGAATATTTCGAATCGGTGTCCTTAGAAAGAAGTTTTTACTTATTCGGCAAAAAAAAACCAAAACATTGCTCCGAGCCTTGTCTTAGTTTTTACAAAATGTGCCTTCCACTCAAATTTCAGCCAATTCTGATGTTTTTTTCACTCAAAAAGGTATGTATATCACGTAAGTCGTTTTGCCGCATTTTGCAACGTCGCTTCTACGTTTCGGAGCTAAGGTGACAGACTGGAAAAAAAGCATGTCTACTCTTAAAAAGTTTTATAAACATGATTAATAAAATACCTTTTTAAAAATTAACCTACCGAAAAATTACCCTTTTCTTTTTACCCTTTTTACAACACTCAACTCAACAAGTCTTAATTTTATTATTTAGCATTTTTCCGCACTATTTCGCATTTTTTCGCATTATTTCGCATTTTTTAGCATTTTTTCACATTTTTTCGCATTTTTTCACATTTTTTCGCATTTTGTCAAACAATGCGAACATATGTACAAAAAAATGGTCAGTGAAATCCCCCTCGCTTTGGATTGAATGTTGCCATTCTAGTTTAGGACGCCCTCTTTTTCTGCGCCCTATTGGTTGCCATTCTAGAACCTGCTTTGGTAATCTTTCGTCGTTCATCCGTTGTACATGGCCGTACCATATTAGTTATCGTTAAGTGATGTTATCCGTTATGCTTCTTTCATATTATTATGAATTCGATTAATCCCAATCAGGGGTGAAATCAAAGAACAAAAACTTATAAAAAAAGTTTGCTTCAGCCTGGACTCGAACCCGTCACCTCTAGCTTTGTACGGCAACGCCCTACCAATTGGGCCACCGACGGTTTTGATACAAACCACCGTAAAAAACGATTACATTTTATTGTTGTTAACGGTTTTGAGTAAAACATTGCATAAAAAGTCTATTAATGTTTAAACAACCCAGGTTAAGACTTGCTTGTGGACTGACAACCTTTTATTTATTTTTTCTTCACTAGTTTTAAGTGGTACTGTATTTAACTTATAAGCTCTTATTTGTAGTTTACCTTCAAAGTTGACATTTTAAATGCATAATTGATGACAGCCAGTTTCTGTTTCTGTATCCAAATCCTTTAAAAAACGGGTGAAATCATAACAAAAACATTTCATGTAAAAAAAAGCCAAGTACGCGAAAATGTTATTCCATAAAAAGAATTGATATAAAAGTAAAGCCAAGATCTCCACTATAAATTTTAAATTTCTAAACTTGGCTATTACAATTGCAAATGACTCCTAGGCACAGTGCTAAATTGATCATAAAGAAGTTTGGCTGTAAGTTAAAATAGTAGTTTACCTAACTAGTGCGGAAAGTGCCTCTTTTCCGCACGCGATTGCAGATGGCCAAACGACGCGATAGCGGAGTTTGGCCAGCAATCAAGTGCGGAAAAGACACTTTACGCACGAGTTAGGTACACTATTTTTTCTATAAGTGTGAGGAAAATACTAAAAATTAATCAGAAAATTATTTATATTCAAAACGTTTTAATCAAATCAATTATTATTATTCACATTCTAGCGGCTTCTAGAACTGACTGGGGTAGATCTTCGTCCGAAGAATCCATTGAAAATCTGATTTTTTTGTTTGAAAAATTCAAAAGACGCTTGTATCTGCAAAATTGGCTTTGTTTTGACAGTTTGTTTGTACTTTGTTGCTATGGTGATTTAAGATGCCAAATCTAAAACCACTAGTGTTCATTGTTGTTTGACATTGACAATTACGATATTTATACCGGGGAGGTTTAAAACTTATAATTTGAACCTATTTTACTGAAAACTTTATTTTATCGAAAATATTGAAAATATAGCAGAATTTTAGTCAATTTGAATATTTTTAGGATATTTCGTGTGCTAGGAAAGATACAAATGTATTTTGAACGGTCTAAATGTTATAGAACGCCTCAAAATCGTAACAAATTTTCTTTTCCGCACTAGTGCGGAAAAAATATTTTTCCGCACTAGTGCGGAAAAGTGGTACTTTCCACACTAAAATGCTTATAGAAAAAAAAACATTTCCAAACTATTAAAAACCTTTCATTTTAAAATTTATATTGGAGAACTTGGCTTTACTTTCATATCAATTCTTTTTACGGAATACCATTTTCGCGTACTTGGCTTTTTTTACATGAAATGTTTTTGTTTTAATTTAACTTTATTTAAAAATCGAATAAAGATTATTTTTTATTTATTTTTAACTACCTTTATTACAACTGTTTACAAAATGTTTAGTTATAAATTGCGAAATGCAATTTTATTTTTATAACTCAAACATCTAATTATAAACAGACGTGATGTCATTCATAATAAGATAATTGTTTATTGCAGAATTACTCTTACACACAATCACTAACACATACATTCTTTGTATGACGTATTATTTAAATGTTTCGGTTTATGAATGATTAAATACCATTAAAATGAGTCAAGATATGACGGAAACAACTTTTTTTTTAATTAAAAGAAAAATTATTAAAAAATGTAGTAAAATAAGGTACAATATCATCAAAGTGTTCTAAATTCGATCCTTATGGGCTATAACTTTTTTATTTATGAAAATTTCTTTTTGGTGTACTTGCTTTTTTATAGTTTTTTTTAAAGAATTAAGCTTCTAAATTAAATTTTAGCTGCTACTTTGAAGCAGCGTAAAATTTTCTTTAACACTCCATGTTTAATTTTTTATGTTAGCACATTTTCATTGTTTTTTCATCGAAAATAATACCTTTTCTAATCATCAAAAAATAAATAATAATTTTATTTTATATCCCAAAAATTAAGTAAGTATGTGAGTGTTTATTTATTTATCTATTAACTATTTTTGTTGTACATCGTCAAAATTGGAATCTTCGAGTTGCAATAATAAATATTTTATGGTTTTATGTACATATGTATATGTGGTATTTAGGTTCTAGTTTACCAGTGTTAAATATATTTACTACTACTATGTCGGTTTAGAACTTATTTCTATGTTGTCCGACGCCTATTCTCCACCTCCTTCGATTCTGACAATCATCTTCTATCAGATTTTTTTGACTCATTTATCTTTGGATTGACTTGCCATTTTAGTTTAGGACGCCCTCTTTTTCTGCGCCCTATTGGTCGCCATTCTAGGACCTGCTTTGGTAATCTTTCGTCGTTCATCCGTTGTACATGGCTGTATCATATCAGTTGTCTTTTAGTGATGTCATCCGTTATGCTTCCCTCGATTCCCATTCTTTCTTTTATGATCTCATTTCTTATGTGATCTGTTCTAGATATTCTCATTGATCTTCTTATTGCATCCATTTCGACACTTTCCATTTTTGTTTTGTATTTTTCTGTTACGCGACAAGTCTCTATTCCATACAACAACGTGCTTTTCACCATTACTTCATATATGTTAAATTTTACATTCTTTTTTATCTCTCTACTCCACAAAATACTCTTGAGACATCCAATAACCTTTTTTGCTTTTACTATTCTGTTTTTCAGTTCTTTACACTCTGTTCCTGTCTCATCAAATGTGACACACCCAAGTATACATACTCATTGCATGGAGATATTGTTTGTCCATTGTCTATTTCTAACTCACTGGATTCGTTTACAATACACAAGTACTGTGTCTTGTCCACGTTCACTGTTAATCTCCACTTTTGGTATTCTTCAGTCATTTGGGAGTTGGAGAGATACAACATCCCTGTTTTAAGCTTTTCGTCACCAGGAATTCTTTTGAAAGTCAATTTTCAATTTTAATTTTAGATTTTGACTCTTTGTATAGTTCTTTTATCGCTTTTATGTATGTATGATTGATATTAGTTTGCTCTAATACTGTCCATATTTTTTCTACTGGAAAGGTATCATATGCTTTTTGTAGGTCCACAAAGGTAACATGAGTCTTGTAACAGGGGCCTTTGTATATGACAGTGGTACTGTCAAATAAAGTGGTCAAGGCTTAAATGTTGTTAGCTACCAAATTTGCAACAACTTAAAAATAGTAAATTAAAAGATTAAATATGATACTGATTGACTAATTTAACTCTCGAAAGGGAATTTGACGGTTCTTGAAGGAAGTGCGCTATAGGTGTTTTTCTCAATTAAATAATCAATGTAGGAAATATATTCATACCTGTTCGATTGTTCTTCATCTTCTTTTTCTTCATACACTAGACATTATCACTGCTTACGGACTATATTTTCTCTTTTTGAGATTGGTTGCAACCATTTTTATCTTAATATTTTACACTTTCTATTTACCTTTTTATAGGTATATTTTAAATAAATTATTATTTTATAAAATTCATTATGTAAAAATGTTTTTATAAACGAATTAATTCAGATGGTACCTGTTATAGTATGGTACTTAAGGTAAGGAAATTATAAAATTATAAACAAAATGTTTGGCAACAAGAAAGTTTTATTTAAAAAAAGTAATTTTATGGTTAATTAAAACAGTGATAAACTGGTATAAACGATAACTCAATTCAGAAATAAATGATGGTTAATAATTAATAAAATATGTAATAAAAGATAGAAATTGAGTTATACTAAGAATTAAATAAAAGATATTTATTCAAAGGAAAAGAATTTTCCCCTGAATAAATCTCCATTTTAAGAAAGAAGTTGACCCAAAGAAACTCAACTAAACTCTGTCCTCCGACCCGTAAAGAAATTTCTAGGTACTCTACCCCTAAGTCCCTTCCACTTCTCTTTGGTGCGATCAGAGACAGAAAACTATGGTATAGAAAAGGATAGCACCAAAGTAAGAACGACAGGACCTCCAAATTCCTTCACAAGCGTTGGAACATGACTTTTTTGTTTATCCAGTTTTACAATTTAAAGAAGTTGATATAAGATAATGGCCCTAAGAACGAACTGGCCGTATACATTTAAAAACTAACAACAGTCAGAAAGCTCGCTTGAAAACTAACTGTTTTTATGTTGCCATTTTCTCAATAAATGTCTTAAAGCTAGTTACAATGCAAAACATACTAATTAATGCTTGTTAACTGAGAAAATGTTCCAATACGTATATAGAGTACCAAATAACAAAATGTTATTAAGGCTTGCCAATGACAGTTGTTGTTTTTAAATATGACAAGTTAAGTTAAGACGAAGACCCTGGCAAAACGGGTATGGTATATTATGTATAACTATAATTTTAAATAATACTTATATGGTTGCTTTAACATATGTCTGTACTGAATAGAGCTTTTTAGGTCTAGACCAGCGATAACATAGACCGCCATAAATTAAAAATAATTACTTCCAGATATATTTTCTCTAGGTTTTTGGTTTCACTGAGAAAAGAAATCAAGAAACCGTTAATATTTGAATTGCTTTTAAAAAATAAGTGGACAAATATATTAAAATAAATATTAAATAAATTAAAGCAAATCTGCAAAAACCGTATTGTTACAGTCTCTATATTTCTGGCGCTCCTTTTCTCAATTACTTGTTTAAGACAAAAAACATAATCACTAGATGATCTGCCTGCACGAAACCCACTTTGATCTTCTTCTTCTTGTTTATGAAAATCATTCTCTATTAAATCTCTAAGAATCCTACCGTACAATCTACTTAGAGTACTGATTACTGAAATTCCTCCGTAATTGTTGCAATCCAGCTTGTTTCCTTATTTATGTTTATAAAATAATGACAATACGTTTTTAATATATTTTTACCAGTGTTTAAAAATTATGTTGCATTTTGTGCCATGTTGATGGCTCAATGAAGGACCATAACGTCGGCATAGAGAGAAAAAGATGATGATAAAAGATTCCGGGAAATTTCAGTGAAATATTCTCAGACACCATCCCGATATTCCAACAAAGTTTTGTAAGGATGCAAGGTGATTAAAAGGTTAAAATCTTCAAGATTTAGCATTCCTTATTTTGAATTCAAATTACCCGCCATGTACCGCATGCCAACTATTATATTTGACATGTATTTGACTTTGTCATCTGTGCTTGTCACATTCGCTTCTGCTTTAAATTTAATTTTAGTGTGAGCATTTAAAAACAATTGTTCTGCAAGATTATAGGAAAAACAATCTCAAAACCGGCTTTGGTTAAAAAACTTAAATATTCTTGAAATCTATCTTCAATATTTTAAAAATATCTTCTTGCATCTATCTTCAATATTTTAAAGACAATCAGCTGTGTCTTGACGTGGTTATCTAAAAAAAATCAGCCCCCGATGTGACGTCAACAAAGTGGAGGATCGTGGCCCGTCCGTTTTGATAGCCCTGGTTTATACGTTGCATAATGATTGTTACACCAAGTGTCAAATGTATCGAGGGCCTCTAGTCAACACTATACTTGATATTGTATTAAAGTGGTACCGCGTCATCAAAACCTTATTGGGCGGGAAGGGAGTAGAGGGGTACATACAGTGGCACGCACTTCCTTTAATTTTTTTATTGATATTGATTTCCAAAACGAGGCACTGCACTAATTAGGCATTAGCTTACTATTTTACTTGCTTTTTATTGATGTCTCCTTCTAAATGATTTCATTAGAAAGGAACATATATACTCTTATCTGGTTGTTACGAACATATTGATTTACCCGGGCTTTGACGTTTTCTATTCGTTGTTTTGACTGTTTTATGTCAAACAAATTACCACCGAGCTTTTTACAAAACAAATTACCGTTTTTGCAACCAAAAAATCAATATTTGCGCACACTTTAATATAATTTTGGAATCTCATTTTTGTTTCGGATCTTTATTTATTAGGTAAGTACCTATTTTATCTCTCCTTTAAAAGGTCTCAGTGTTTTATCATACAAATATAAAGCGGCACACTGCATGTACAAAGTGAAACATTAATTTTTAAGGCTTCTTTACTTAGATTTTGCCGCAAAATTTGGTTTACTATAGCTATGACGCGGTGCCACTTATATACATCCTCAACTATAGCTAAAAATAAAATACAATAATAACTTACTCTAGCTTCTTTCATAAACAAACATCGTCCAACCGCTTCTGCATGCTGATCCTTCACCTTAACGGAGAAAGGCAGCCTATTTTCCCTGAACGCCCTAAACGAGAACTGCAATTGTTCCCCAGTTTTGGTAATAGGCACCAAATTTCCAGCGAACTCCACGTATTGCGGCTTTCCCTCCAAAACTTCTACGTCTCTGCTTTTGGCGACCTCTGTGAAATGTTCTTGATGTTCTAGAGTTTTGTCCTCTTTGTCGTCTGTCATGCAGAACACTCTCAGTCTTGCTTCCAGTGGGTCAACGCGTTTGGCGAAGACTACGAATTTGGCCATGAATGGTACATGGATGGCTTCCCTGCAGAAAAAACAAATGAAGATTATAGGTTGTGTAGAAGTCTTAGTTCGAAATTCGTGTGTAATCGGGTAAAATGTTTTTGTTTCTCTCGTATTTTTCCCGAAAATTTGTTTGATTTTTAATTCACGTGTACTAAAATTTATGGCATATCCATCATCATGGAAGTCTGCCGCAGTACAACCCATTCTAAAGAAAGGAAAAAAGACAGATCCGTTAAACTATAGACCAAGTGCTCTACTTCCGGTGATATCAAAAGTAATGGAAAGAGTTGTGAACAATCACCTAACCAAGTACTTGGAAAAGTACAAAATTATCAACGACAAGCAAAACGGATTTCGAAAATATAGGTCAACTGGCGATTTACTTACATACGTCACTCACTTATGGCAAAAAGCGATTGAGTTGCGGGGTGAAACAAGAACAATTGCCTTAGATATATCTAAAGCATTCGATAAAGTCTGGCATGAAAATCTGCTCAACAAGCTCAAAGCAATGGGATTGTCGCCGAAACTTTGCACTTGGTTTGAAAGTTACCTTAAGGATAGATCCATTTATGTTGCACTGGATGGCCGGAACTCCAACTCTTACCAAATAAATGCTGGTGTGCCACAGGGAGCAATCCTTTCGCCAACACTTTTTCTGATTTACATAAATGACCTCATAGATAAAACAGTAAATCCACTTTATTGCTTTACAGATGATGGCAATGTAGTCTCCTCAATCATACCACCCATATGTCTCTCCGCACGTGAATTACATCATCTTACACTAACTCAAATATCGCAAATAAATAACGACCTGGAGATAATAGAGGACTGGGGCAACAAAAACCTTGTACAGTTCAACGCACAGAAAACCCAAGCAGCCCTATTTTTAAAAAAGACCAGCACCGGTGAGCCAAACATCATGCTATCTGGAAGTGCTGTCACATTGCAGAGCCAGTTGAACATCTTAGGAGTCACTGCAGAAACCAACATGTCTTGGCACAGTCACGTGGCAGATATAGCTAAACGGGCGTCCCAAAAGCTTGAAGTGTTTATCAACAAAAGCACTGAGTTGCAGTATGGTGGGGCCATAGAGATGCGAAAAAACACACCCTGAGTTAAGATTCGAAAAAACGTCATTTAGCGAATTTTAGGGTAGGGAATCCAATATGACCAAAATGGCGAAATTTTGAAAATTCATATTTTAAAAACTATACAGTTTATCAACAAAAGCACCGAGTTGCAGTATGGTGGGGCCATAGAGATGCGAAAAAACCACACTCTGTGTTAAGATTCGAAAAAACGTCATTTAGCGAATTTTATTATAGAATTATATTTTAAAAACGAATCGATGATTCTTTAAAGTTTTTAAACGGTTGTAAAGGCATTCAGAAGACCTTCAAAACAAGGTATCCTTCGACCCATTTTCCCTACTCAAAATTTAGGGGGGGTCAGAATATTTTTTATTGCTATCAATATTTTAAATAAAGAGGTTGGAAATGTCGCATAATGTGTCACTGCCTATGGCAAGGACTATACAAAGATTCCCAGATTGCCAAAAAGGGTCTCCTTCACAAACTAAATCGACGTGAAATGGCATAGAACTAAAACTTTCGTTCCCTTGTATTATTTTGTGATATTGCCATTGAGATACTTACTTATAGAGTTCAGTAGCCATTTTCGTGGCATCGCCGATATTTCGACAGTCCATAAGCCAAAACCGCGCCGAAACGGTGGTGGTGAACGACACTACATCATTAACAAACGTCAAAGGGGTGGATCCTGTGACGTCTTCCCACTGAGCTCTTGTTGTTCCACCTTGTAAAATAACAAATGGTTAAATCTTTTGTGAGTTAAAACAATATTTGATTTGAATATTTTTTCTTTTTCAGACCAGAGTTCTTACCCATCATGCGATATCTTCAAGCTGTAGGTCAATTAAGCAACGAATAAAATAATTAATCCTCAAAGAAATTGGACAACAGTTATAATTGGTTCTCTCTAATATTTGAAGGAAACCGGTAACTATTTCGTTTACATACATTTTTTAACTTTTTTTCGTGTCGATACATACTGTATTTAGTAAATGAAGTCTGGGAAAAGTGACAACAAAGCCATTATTATTTGATTACAATAAAAATCCATCCCCCCTTTATAAAAAAATATTACGCTCTTGTCCGAACCAATTTAAAAAATGTGACAAGCCTGGGTTATAGCTTCGAACATATGACTTATATTTTCGATGATTATAGACTAATAGATGGTAACAGACATACTATTTTATGAATACACTTGATCATAGGTGCTGTTTACTTATTCTTTGGTCAATCTCTCAGTTTTTAACGAGTTTACGATCAAGCTTATTTTCCCAATTGACCCAAGCTTGCAACCCCGCAAACTTAATCCCAGACCTTAGATATAGAAAAATAAATAGAACACTTGTCAAACCTGCGCGGACTGAAACATAGATATAGAAAAATAATTAGATAGCGCTTCGACTACTGCGCAACCTCCAACTTTCACAGATTTTAAGTACGAGCATTTACACCTAGAGGTCGTTGGTTAAGAAAACTGCATCGTCTGGCTTGCTTGGTATATGCCACCACTACTAGAGGTCGCCGCGAAAAATAAGCAATGACGCTCTGTCAAATATCTTTAATTGAGATCAGTGGTTCCAGATGATGCTGCCATTCAAATCGTACCTGTCAAAGTTGACCTTGCACAATCTGTGAAAAAATGGCGGGTTTCAAGTTCTTTTCATTTCCTCCAGCTTCCGCAGGTTTGATAAGGGTTCCATTTATTTTTTGTTATTTTTATGGAACTGAAGGAAATGGCAAGAAATTAAAATCCGTCATTGCTTAGCAAGGCGAACTTTGATAGCCCTCATTTAAAACAGAGCGCCGTATGCGCAGTTAAAAAAATGGGAACGCGATTTTCCTTTTACGCGCCAGCTGTCTAATGAAAATATTTAATAGAGCGTCAGACTTTACTCTGTTCACCACGACCAACGATTATAAACACACAGGATTGCCTATTTGCTCGAATCTTTTAGCGGTAAGCGGCGCCTTGCTTACGTCACTAGTGGACCTCTGCTCAGCGCGCTTCATATAACACACATTGCAATCGTGAGTTTTACCCGCTTTTTTCTTGCTTATTTGCAAACAAATTTTTTATTCGTGTTAGTAAATATAATGAATAATTTCATTTATTCAAAACAAATGATTTGATAAATCAAAAGTTTGCTCTGAGAGCGGAATTTTCCTACCAGACGATATGTTGGAGTTTGTTTTTTAAATAGTTAAAAGTTTTAGAATAGAACTAGGATTTTTAAAAAAAGTTTAATCAATTTAAATCATTAGATGTATAATTTATTGTTTTTGTTGCCAATATAATAAAATACACTTATATTATGCAGTAATTATATTATTATATCGAAAACCAGTTTTTGGAGAAAACAGCCAAATAAGATGTGTTTTTCAACTTTTTATGCTTTAAATCAATAGATTTTCATAAGTTTTTTTTAAAATGATTTACATTGTTTGTGTTATGAGTTGTTTTCATCCCACCCAGCGCCCGTTTTCACTCCTTCTTCAGTTTATATAAATATAATAATATAAAAGTATATATATTTATATTTCTACACTGAAAGAGGGAACACAAAGCTTTTATTTCAACAAAAAATTGTGCTTTCTTTATATCAATTTACTTAATTCACATTTATAAAGGTTTAATAATAATAGCCAAGTTTAGAAAAACATTTCCAAGCTAGTAAGAACCATTCATTTTGAAATTTGTATTGTAGAACTTGGCTTTATTTTTATCTCAATTCTTTTTACGGAATACCACTTTCGCGTACTTGGCTTTTTTACATGAAATGTTTTTGTTATGATTTCACTGCGTTTTTAAAGGATTTGGATAATATTTAAGTTTTAAAGTAGTAAAATATACGTGATTTTGTTCAAAACTTTTGCAATGCCTTATTAAAAATATTGAGTTTTTTTTATATTTTCCTATGGTTTTATCATAGTTCTTATCAGCCTTCTAAAGCTCAGCTCTCTAGTGTTCCTGGAAGTAGGCAATGTTAATTTTACATAACTTTACATTTATAGGGAAGGAAAGTAAATTAAAATCTTAGCGTTTTCTTCAAAAGCTCAGCTTTCTAGCGTTTCTGGAAGTGGACAATGCTAATTTACATAACTTTACATTTATAGGGGAGGGAAGTTAATTAAACTTTGGAGTTTTTAATTTTCTTTTATAGTTTTATCATAGTTCCTATCGGCCTTCCAAATCTCAGCTCTCGATCGTTTCTGGAAGTGGACAATGTTACTTTTACACAATTTTACATTTATAGGGGAGGGAAGTAAATTAGAATTTTGGGATGTTTTAATTTTTTTCTATAGTTCTATCATAGTTACTGTCGGCCTTCCAAAGTTCAGCTCTCGAGCGTTTCTGGAAGTGGACAATGTTACTTTTACACAATTTTACATTTATAGGGGAGGGAAGTAAATTAGAATTTTGGGGTGTTTTAATTTTTTTCTATAGTTCTATCATAGTTACTGTCGGCCTTCCAAAGCTCAGCTCTCTAGCGTGTCCGGAAGTGGGCAATGTTACTTTTACATTACTTTACATTTATAGGGGACGAAAGTAAATTATAATTTTGGGGTTTTTAAATTTTTTTCTATAGTTTTGTCAGTCTGCCATTTCTGGAAGTGGGCAATGTTACTTTTACATAACTTTACATATGTATAGGGGAGGGAAGTAAATTAGAATTTTGGGGTTTTTTGATATTTTCCAGGGGTTTGGCAGACTATGTCAGCTTTGTAGCATGTCTGGAAGTACAGTAGAATGTTGATGATCTATACATGAGTGAGTGAGTGAGTGAAAATTTCGACGTTTTTTGAAATTTCATGACTACTTCAGTACTTTTGGGAGTTCCATGAAACTAAACATGAAGGGATTGTTAACTCCATGGAGATCTACGACTGTGCAAAGTTTGAGATTCGTAGCTCATTCCGAAGTAGAGTTTTGGATAGGTCAAGTAATGTTTCAAGAAAAGATGGTACGGCGCGTGAACTTGGCGAGGCACTGCTGTGCCCTCAGATTTACCTCCTAAATAGTCAAGCACACCGTCAAATAAATGAAAAAACGCAAAAAAACGGAGGTAAAAACGTCAAAAACACCTTAAAATCACACGAACTCTGAATACAAACAAAGCAACTGGTCCGCTGGTGACGTAAGCAGACACTGTTCGTCTCGCTGAGCGACGCTAACATTAGGTAAATGGAAATAAGCAATCCTGTGTGTTTATAATCGTTGCACCACGACGACCTTTAGGGGGCAAGTTGTACTGTGCTTGTTTACTGCAGCGTCCTCTAGGGGTAAGGGCTATACTTTAAATCTGTAAAAAATGGCCGCCAACTATCCGTCGGCGTCGCCTTTGTTTGAGGTTGGGCAATAGTCAAAGGGAGTTCCTTATATTTGTCTACTTCCATGTCCATGACTGGAGTGAATAAGTTTAAATGCTACCAGAACAAGCTTAACACAGTTAAGAGAATTTAACAAACTTTCACAGAGAAAAAACGTGGTAGCAAAGCAGTTAATAATACCTAATTGGGTTGCTTTTGCTTTGCTTTAAGTTTATAAAAAAATATATTTTAGCCCAGGGGTTTTGTACATACATGCTAATAAAAATATATACATCTGATAATTTTTATGTAACTTTCAATTTATACAGTGCCCTTGTCGATATAATTTTATTAACGTGGAGCGACAAGGCAACATGAACTTCGAGCATAACGCATAAAAGCATAAAATTTATAAATGCATTTGGTTACTATTTTAATTATGTATTTTTTTGTAGTGCCACCCGAGAACAGCATGTTCTCGGGTGTTACTAAAGAACATCGTCCGATCTTTTAAGATACATAATGCTCCATAAACCACTAGCATAGAATGAGAAGAGTGAATATAAATCACTTTAAATCTGCGCGAGTTGTAAAAGACTAAACGCTGACATTTCTATGCAGCTTAAACTTTTGGTGAAAGCGCTATGTGCGTTTGAGCCAGAGACATGCAAGAGAAATAGATTACCCTTTCTACCAAACCGTTGGCTGCCTACTATACAGGGTGTCTCTAAAAGGTCTGTACAAAATCTGCACATATTCCTGAGGTCAAAATAAGTCGATTTAAAGCAACTTTCCTTAGTCCGAAATTGCTCTGTTTCAGAGATACAGGGTGGTAAACATTGGCGTAGCTAGGGGGGGCCAGGAGAGGCCTGGCCCCCCTGAAGTCCCTCAGGCCCCCCCTAAGATACTTTAGGCCTCCCCTACCGACTACTGGTAAAAGAACATGACGCTGAAAATATATACTTTTCTATTATTATTCGGGAAAAATTCAAATAAAATAGGTGCATTAAAATTTAAAATCATTCAGATAATGTTTACACTTCAGGAAAAAGCCCTTGTCTTGCGGAATTAGGCTTTTTCTCTTTAAATTATCGGTAACTTTTCTGCACTTATGCAATTTCCCGAAAATATTTTTTAAATTTAAACATAATTATGCATATTGAATATTTCATACATATTGGCGACATCTTGTAAAATATTATAGAAGTGTAAGTTAAATTTCGCATTTAATAAAGACAGCGACCTTTGCCCCCCTGTTTCCGAAATCGGGTTGTAGATGTCGTAAGGTTATAAAAGACCGTTTTAAACTGTTTTTCCAAAATAAATATAATAATCTTTTTAGTTTTTTTGAGGTTAGCGTTTAGTGTCTTATGGAAATTTTCCGATTTTGGTGACAATTTCATAACCATATTCATATTAAGTTTTCCCACGTCGTTAAATGGAATAAATTCGTCGAGCAATACCGGGAAATTTTTAATATTAATACTTCTGCTCTAAGAGCAGAAATGACCGTTTTAAAGAATTGTATTTTTCGGTTAAATCAAACTGTTGGTCATGATTCTATCAAACAACATATAGCAGAAAAAACCTATCCAAACCTCTACCAACTTTTTAAAGTTGCGAGTATTCTTCCAATTTCAAGTGCAACTTGCGAGAGGTCTTTCTCTGCCATGAGGAGAGTTTTTAATTGGCTTAGAACAACTATGACTCAAGAGAGACTCAGGTTTGTCATTGTTATTCATAGAAAAAGATGTTGAGGTCGACTTAGACAGTGTGGTAGACGCTTTCAGTCAGCGACGTAGAAAAATTTCTTTGTAGAATTGCTGAATTACATACTTCCTGTGTATACATATAAATAAGTTGGTAAATGTATTATTAAATTTGTTATATTAAAATATTAGAACATTTAATGCGCGTATTTTTTTTTTATTCATTGCACACTTTGCACGACTCTTTAAAACCTATGTTTGCTTTTTGTTCAAGATAGACCGGGGCCACGCCCCCCCCCCCCCCCCTGAAAAGCAAGGCTAGCTACGCCAATGGTGGTAAATTAAAAAATTAATTAAAAAATTTTATGAGCGAAATTGCCGAAAAGCAACAAACTTGAATAAAGCTTTGAGAATAGTCAGTAGAAAACTGGGCGTTGCTATGACATTTTGCCAGTGTAAAACACTAGTGAAATAGTCATTCAAAATTGATTTCAGTATTCCGTTGCGGCATCGAACACTAAAAACGGAAATATCTCGAAAACGACTTGCTTTAGCGCATGTTCACAAGAGTACCTTTTTGGCTTAAAAAAATTGAGGAAAATATTTTCTTCACAAAAAAAGTTAAAAGTTACACTGAGAAAAAAGTTATAGTCGTTTTAAACTATAAAAAGAGCATTATGAAGCGCCCTCTAACGGCAACAGTGAAAAGGTGTCCAAATTTAGGTTTCGCATCCCAAAAAACCCCCGAGTACCAATTTTTAAAGTAATGCGTTGATAAATGTTCAAAAATTTTAAGACAATCGATTTAAAATTTTTAAATTTACCACCCTGTATTTCTGAAACGGAGCAATTTCGGACTAAGGTAAGTTGCTTTAAATCAACTTATTTTGACCTCAGGATTATGTGCTAAGATTTTGTACAGACCTTTTAGAGACACCCTGTATAACCAGACATAACTTTTCGATCGATTTAATAGTTGTTGTGGTCAAATAAATACTCTGCCAATATATGGGCCCCTAAGCTCACACTAGCTACTATAGTTATAGTGTACGTGTGACCTAATATAACTAAAAACTGAAATATATTTTATTCAACCACTTGATACCACAAGCCATGTTTTGCCTTAATCTCAAATTTTTGAGATCTACCCCCACCCTTAAAAAAAACAAAAACTAAAATGTATTTTGTTAAACTCCGGACTCAATTACCTTTCGTTTGATATCACACAGGCCATATTTTCACTTAAACTCTAATTTTTGAAATATACCCCCACCCTTTTTTTTAAATAAATTAAAATGTATTTTGTTTAATTCCAGACTCAATTACCTTTCGTTTGATATCACACACGCCATATTTTCACATAAACTCTAATTTTTGAAATTACCCCCACCCTTTTATTTGGTTTGTGTTCGGTGGATTTTGTTCATTTTTAAATGGGACCATCTCGACCCAAGACCCAGCCTAAGTACCAAATTTCATTAAAATCGGCCAAGCGGTTTTTGAGTTATGCGCGTTGGTCGTTACAGACATACAGACAGACAGACAGACATACAGACAGACAGACAGACAGACAGACAGACAGACGGCGCAACAAAAAAGTTTCAAAATCATCTGAAACGCAAAGATATATAAAAAATTTTGAAATCGGAGCAACTTTTTTTTCCTTGAAAAAATTAGGATCACCATAGCTCACACTACTATAGTATAGTATATGTGTGAGCTAAAAGAAGTGATTCGAAGCAATGGAATAATTTAATTCTTCTAATAGTTTTAATTTCTAAAAATTCACGTATTTATCCCTTTGCAATCTTGTATTAGGGATAAAGGTAAATCATTTTTTCTTTTTTATTGTGACTAGTCTATGTGGTCAGCGGGTATCGGAGAATAATTGACCACAAAATGGTTGCCTGACAGATCTTAATGGTGTTCCCAAGAAATTCGGCTGCCCACTCGTCGTAAAGCTATCTATTCCCCTTTTCATATCTCTGGTTAGAGCCATTGGACTTTTTTTAAATGGGAAGATCAAACATAAAATTATTCTCTTCAATAATCTTTGCTTGTTTTAAATTATCTATGTAAAATCGATGAGTATATGACCCATATAGAGTAACAACCTGGCAACATTGTAAGCCTTTTTCATGCCTGAAACATTGTTGGCCTCCGGAACGTTCCATAATTTATGAGCAGACGACCTAAATAACGTTAGAAATATAGGGATTACCCTTGTGGTTCATTTAGGAGACCTTGTTAGTTTACATGCAACCAACTGGTAGTTTTTAGGGCAGTATAAAACAATGCTAAGCTGATGACACACAAACTAGCATAAAGCGGCATCGTCGCATATAGCGACCGATTTGGCATCCTAAAGTCGCCTGCATGCTGGCTGGTTGAATCGCTTTATGCTATGCGATATGCGGCTTATGCAAGTTTGTGTGTGAAGGCCTTAAATGCCGTAATATTTGATTGCGTCATAGCTCGATGCATTTTCTATTAACTCTTTATCTCTGTGATCACAATTTCCGAGGGCAGTATATAAATCGTCCTTAAATAAAACACACAAGCGATGCAGTGTTGCCAAGCGTTGTTAACAAAGAAGCTAAAGCATTATTTTGTTCGGTTTCAGAAAAGACCAGTCTGAGTTGGCAACTAACTTTTATAATTTTTTTAAAGGTATTTGATTAGTTTAAAAAGAGCTGTGTAAATTAAAAGAAGGTGATTTTTAGAAAGACTGATCTAGAAAATAAAATTAAAATAAAAAATTATAAATTAATTTATGCAGCAAATCTAGTAAAAAGGGTGAGATTGTTGCAAAATGGTGATTTGGTGATTTAAATTTAAAAAAAATAATCAAAAGCAAAAAAAATCTAAAGGTGGAGTTGACATAACTAAAGTTGCGTTCATACACTATTATTTAAGTTGTTAAATGCTGTACAAATTTTAAAAATAAACCAAAAAAATGACAATTATTTTAACAAAATTAAAAATGCTCGAATTACGCCAATCTTACATTCATAGAATGATTAAAATAAAATTGATGAAGATTTTGGGAACAATTTGATATTTTCAATTTTTTTTGGTATCACAAGAAATCAAAGGGTCATATTATTAAATGAGTTATTAATCTGTGCACTGGCATAACTTAACTATTAGAAAAATATTTAAAAAAAACTTTGATACTTCACATCTAATTACACATATACAGAGTCGAATAAAACGAGTTATTTTTTTTAAATCTACGCCAGGGTAACCGAAAAGACCTAATTTTTATAACTTAAATATTTAAACAACAAGTGAAATTAAAGAAAGAAAAATAAGAAAAAAGTTTTTCTGGTTTGGCCGGGACTCGAACCCGGGATCTCTTGCTCTGTACGCAAGCATTCTAAACATTGAACTACCGAAGCCAGACATAATTTTAAAATAATTAAATATTTATATTTGGTATACATGGTGTACCATATTCTACAGCCCGAAATAGAGATTTATTTAAACTAGGGTTCAAAATTGCTACGTTTCTGAGATACAGGGTGTTAAATTTTAAATATTCGAAAATTTTAACTAATATGAACAGTTTTATACGTATTATTTTCAAAATTGGCACAAGTGGGTTTTTATATATGGACATCTTTTTACTGTGGCTGTGAGAGGGCGCTGTGAGCACTTTTGGTGGTTTAAAATTACCATAATTTTTTCCTCAGTGTAGTTTTTTACGTTTAATTCCTAAAGTATGGAAGAGAAAATGCCAAAACATGGGAATTCCGTTGGACGAAACCACCTTGTGTACTTTATGTTTCGCCGATGATCAGATAGTAGTGGCTCAGGATTATGACGACCTCGAATATATGACACGAAAACTAATAGAAGAGTTCAATAAGTGGGGACTAGAGGTTAATCTCAATAAGACAGAGTATATGTGTATCGGTGGAACCAAACAAGATCTAATCTTAAATACCGGGCAGCGAATTCAGTCCTGTGATAAGTATAAATAATTGGGTATAAAAATTACAGCTGACGGAACACTAGACAAAGCTATAAAAGATCGAAACGTACAAGGAAGAAAAGCAATAACTTTATTAAATGGAATAATTTGGGACCAAAGTATATCAAAACATAACAAAAAGCTTATATATAACACCATTGTAAAAAGTATTATTACATACGGCTCAGAAGTATGGCCAATCAAGGATAGAACAGAAAAAATGCTTTCCGCTAGGGAGATGGACTATTGGAGAAGAGCAGCAGGGAAATTAAAAAGAGAAAGAGTTACAAATCAAAGAATAAGAGAAATTATGACAGTGGGTGAACGTACTTTAGTGGATGATATAAGAACAAAACAACTGGTGTGGTACGGACATAGAATGAATGATGAAAGACTACCTAAACAAATACCACAATGGAAACCAACTGGCCGAAGAAAACGAGGATGGCCAAGGAGAAGCTGGAGAGAAGGAATAGACAGTGAAATAAGAATAAGAGGCCTAGATGATGAATTATGGGCAAATAGAAACGAGTGGAGATTGGGTATCAGAAGACGTAGAACGTTGTGAAATCGATAAATAAATATATATATATATATATATATATATATATATATATATATATATATATATATATAGTTTTATACGTTCATTGTTAAGAAAATGATTTCCTAAATAATTTTTAGCCGAAGATGTACTCTTCCGCTGAAGTTAGCCGTTTTCGAGATATTTCGGTTTTTAGTGTTCCATCCTGCACCGGAAAATTAAAATTATTTTGAAAAAATAAATTTGTTACATTTTAGGATCAAATTTGCTCAGTGAGTTAGTTGTGCCCAATGTATTATTCTTGATTTTTTTTAATTGAAAATAATTTGATTATTCCGATGCGGCATCAAACATTAAAAACTGAAAAGTCTGGAAAATGGTATATTTTAGCGGATTTCAACAAGAGTACCTTTTCTGCTTTGAAATGCATAAGAAATTATCTTTTTAACAAAAAAAGTACACTGAGAAAAAAGTTATGGTCATTTTAAATTATCAGAATTGCAGTGTGAAGCGCCCTCTAACGTCCATAGTAAAAAAGTGTCCATATTCGGGTTTTGCTTCCCCAAAAACCTCCGGGTACCAATTTTGAATCCGTTTAAAACTTTTCATAATATTTCAAAAATTCGATTTTTATTTTTTAACTTTAACACGCTATATCTCGAAAACGAAGCGCGTTTAAACCCTAGTTTAAATAAACTTTTAGCACTATTTTGGGCAGTAGAATATGCGATTAAAATATTGATGACGTCTAATTTCAGGCCACCCTGTATACATTTTTTGTAAAATTCTGTTTTTCTGCTTTTGGAAATAATCACTAAATTGACTTAGAAGACTTAGATTACCAAAAAAATTGGTTGCACTCTAATTTAAGAATGTTATTATGATATTTTTTAAATAATCTTGACAAACTGAAAAATTGTTCCCAAAATGTAGTAATAAATTAACAAAAAAAAACAAATATATATAAAAAATTACATTCTAAATAAGGGGCAGCCCATAAATAATAGAAAATTTTTAGTTAGTTACCTTTAAGAGATC
This sequence comes from Aspidapion aeneum, assembly GCA_963576565.1. NCBI lineage: Eukaryota > Metazoa > Arthropoda > Insecta > Coleoptera > Brentidae > Aspidapion > Aspidapion aeneum. The sequence continues at coordinate 8,597,988 of OY755043.1, read as the reverse complement.
TTTTCCGAAACACCCCTGGGCGCGTGTAAAGATTTTAAATAATAGCGCATTAGTCAACAGTTATTTTTTTAAATATTTTAGGGTGTTTTGATTAAATTATATAAAATTTAATTTAAAGAAACTTATACACGGTTTCAAAACCTGGATCTGGCATGAAAAAAGCATTTTGAGACAGACAGCAGAACATTTGTGCGGGTGAAAGAAAAATGGATATATTGCACGACATTGTAAGTTCTTTATTTCTAATTGCTTTTAAAATAATAGAGAATTACAAAGAAAAAACTCAACTTCTTCTCCACTAAAGTATTTAATGTTTCGGATTTTACTTAGGACATGTTTCGAGTCTAAAGAGACCCATCATCAGCTAAAACAATAATTATGAATTACAGAATTCTTCACTTCCCACTCCTACTCAGGAAACCTCTTTTTCGCTGGATTTTTAACTAGTATTAGCAACTTTTTGAACCCTCGCATTAGCTTGCTGGGGGTATAAGCGTATTTTCAAGGTTTTTGAAAGGTACCTTACATTTTAAGGTTGTTTGATGAGTAATGCAGTTTGGGGTATTGGTTAAAAATGATGGAGGTGGTCCTTTTCAGTTTCAGAGTACAGGGTGATTTTTTATAATTGCAAGATCGCTATAACTCGGTTATTATTGGGAGTAGAAAGTTCAAGCAAAAACTATTCGGTTTGGTAAATTATGGCCACTTTAGGCCCACCATTAGTATTTTTTTATAGGTTATAATATACAGGGGGCGACAATCAGATCAATTTTTTTAAAGGGAACATCCTATATATTTTTGTATTTTTAAGTTCCGCAAAAAAATTAGCTTTACAGATATATGTAACACTATGGCTCTATCTTTGTTAGTTTTCGAGATATTGACGATTGAAATTCCGAAAATTAGCAAATTTTAAATACGGTGCGGAGTATTTCCTGTGACAAGTCACAAACAATATTAAGATGTGTGGATACCTAATGACATTGTCAGTGCCAAATTTTAAATATTTATCAACAATGTTGCTTTATTCCAATGCAGAAAAGCAAGAGATACTTTTATTATATGCGAAAAATAATAAAAATGCCACTGCTACTGCGAGAGAATATCGAGAACTGTATCCAGCCCGACAATGTCCTAATATATCCACAATTCTTAGGATATATAGAAAATTTCGTGAAACATCGTCTGTGGAACGAAAAAAACGAGTTGTTCGTCCAAACGAAGAGGCTAATTTAAATATTTTACTACATTTTCAAGAAAGCCCACAAATTTCTATAAGAAAAGTATCTTCCACATTAGTGCAAGAAGGACAGGAACGCTTGACGTCTTTTACCAAAGTAAGAAGTGTCCTAAGAACAAATTCTTATTGGGCATATAAACAACAAGAACTTCAAGGCCTAACACCCGATCAGAAAAGAAAAAGGGTAGAGTTTTGTCACTTTATGCATGAAAGACTAAACGCAGAACCCCGTTTTTTAAATCACATTTTGTGGTCGGATGAGTCGACGTTTACAACTTGTGGTCTACCAAATAGACAGAATAGCAGACTATGGTCCACGACTAACCCTAATTTTGTAAAAGAAATTAAAAGACAGGGAAGACAATCCGTGAATGTCTGGTGTGGCATACTGAACGACCGTGTTGTTGGGCCATTTTTTTAGCACTCTTTAACGGGACAAATTTATTTAAATTTTTTACAAAATTACTTAGAAAATTTTTTGGATGACTTGCCACTAAATCAAAGAAGAAGATTGATTTTTCAGCAGGATGGGGTCCTCCTCATAATGTTCATGAGGTTCGAGAATTCTTAAATAATTTTAATGAATGGGTTGGGAAAAACAGCACAATACGCTGGCCACCCAACAGTTTTGATTTAACTCCTTTAGACATTTTTTTATGGGGTCACCCCAAAGATAAAGTTTACAGATTAGAAGCGAGGAATACTCGAGAGCTCAGAGAATTGATATCACTGTCTGTCAATGAGCTTAATGAAAAATTTTCTAATTTAATAACCAGAACAATAAATAATTTAAGAGACCGGTTTTAAAAATGTATTGAAGTCAATGGTGATAGGTTTGAACATTTGTTACGTTAATTTTTATTTATTTATGGATTTAAAACAATTAAAACATTTAAAAAATTGTCGTCTTTTGATTTTAAATTTCTATGAAAATTGACAAAGATGATTATTTATATTTATCAAACTGTCAGTCAATATTGTTTCAGTTTATTATTTACAGTCTATACGTTAAATACTCCGCACCGTATACCTATTAAAAATTTGCTAATTTTCGGAATTTCAATCGTCAATATCTCGAAAACTAACAAAGATAGAGCCATAGTGTTACATATATCTGTAAAGCTAATTTTTTGCGGAACTTAAAAATACAAAAATATATAGGGTGTTCCCTTTAAAAAAATTGATCTGATTGTCGCCCCCTGTATATTATAACCTATAAAAAAATACTAATGGTGGGTCTAAAGTGGCCATAATTTACCAAACCGAACAGTTTTGTTTGAACTTTCTACACCCAATAATAACCGAGTTATAGCGATCTTGTAATTATAAAAAATCACCCTGTACATGAGTGAACCTGAAAGTGATTATTTGATCCCTTTCAATATATTTTTATGATTCGAGTTTGAATCTATATAACAAGCACTGAAAATTGCTTCGGATATAGTTACACTTTTTTGTCGACCTTGTTTCACCTGATGATGAGTCTCTTTAGACTCGAAACATGTCCTAACTAAAACCCGAAACAATAAAGACTTAGAGTGGAGAAGACGTTGAGTTTTTTCTTTATAATTTGCAAACTTTACTTTGAGAAATGGACTGTTTTTTCAATTTAAAAAATTTAAGCTAATTTAAAGAAAATATCCGTTAGTCTTGCCAGTTTTTGCAAAAATTGTCGAAATTTTGAAAAAAAAATCGCCTGGGTCACGGGTTGTAACATATCAAGTTTCCAAAACACCCTTTGTGATACCATTGTAAATAAAAATATGAAAAAAGTAACAAAAAATATGGGGAATGGACATATTTAGGTCATACAAGTTGTGCAAAATGTAAACAATGGCATCACTTTTCGAAATATCAAGCTCGAGGCTGGCAAACTTATGATTTTTGGTTTTCCCTTTGAATTTTGTTTTTTTTTTAATAAGAAATATATTTTTTCTTTAAAATCTAAAACATGAATGGCTAGATACTATGTATTTACATACATGACATTTTTTAAGTAAAAAAAATGCTATATTTACATCCCTATATGATTGCAGCTAAATTTGCCTAGGTATCTATTTTGTCAAGGCTCTGGATACATTTGACTAATGTGTGTCAAAATCTATCGAAGGCCTCCACTATTTCGGATTTAGCTACTCCTAATAAAATTACGGTCACTCATCAAAAATCACTCACGCTACTTTGAAATAAAATCATCAAACTTTCCTTACAACTTTTATTTGCGCCCTGTAGGATAACAGCAATGAGTATATGACCCATATAGAGTGGCAACGGGCGAGCTTGGCCACATTGAGGGGCAGATGGCGCTGGAATAAATTCGTCTAATACGCAATATTTAGAGACTACTATGATCTAATGGCATTTATATGATAGATGTAACAAAACGGGATTTGAATATAAATGGTATTTTTTGTCATTTATAAGTTTTTAAAGATTTTTAATTAAATATTGTTTTTGACATCAACCAGCATTAATTATATGCAAGACTAGGTTAAGATTAAGTAAAATTTATGGCAACTCCGGCGACTTGTTTTTTGGCAAATTTTCAGGTTCGCTGTATTTTCATAAAAGTTGTATTCGGCTAATATCTACCACTAACATCAAAATAATTCATATCTTGTAACTGGAAACAAATTAGCTAAACTATTTTCAACTTTTAAAAAACACACTGTGTAATTGTAACTTTATCGATTTTCTGAGTCCACGCATTTTTAAATTGCGGTGGTATTTTGTCTCTTTGTCTTTCTCGCCAAGCCGAGAGAACTTAAGTTTCAAACTACGGCAACGGCAAGCCAAGAATGTCTGTAGAGCAAGGTGGCTTGTCTTGGACAAGAAAACCGTTAAAGAAAGCTTAGATTTTAGACCAATCAGCTAGCGGCAAGCTAAGAACGCCCAGAGAGCAGGGTACTGAAACTTTCGAAAGTCGGGAGGGAAATTACTCTTTAGTAGGGCTTGGCTTGGTTCGTTTGCTTTCGTTCACACTTCTTAAGGGGGGTTTTATTTCAACAGGGGAAATTTATCAATTATTTTAACTTTGTATAAAACTTTATATAAAACTTTAATATTCATAATTATTTTAGTCTTTTCTTTTGGAGTTTATTAATTTTAAAGCTTTTAATTATTACTGTTTCCAGTGTTTTGAAATAATGTTTTTAACTGTTTTATGATTTTTTTAACATCAAAATACAAACCATTCGTTGCCTTAAAATCGGCATTTTTAATCAATAACATATCCCAAACCTAAACAGTAATATTAAGTAAATTAAACAGTTGATTGAATAGTTTCACCTATTCAATCAACGTTTAAAATGTTGATAAATAAATATATTTACAACCAATATACAAAAGGTTTATAAAGCCTAAAAGTTTAAGAAGTGTAAATATTTGAATACAAAAGTTTAATAGTACAAAAATTTGATATTTAAATAATAAATATTAGAAGTGAAAATGTAAAGTTTCGGGAAGAAAATGGAAAAGGTATGTATGATTTTCCTACATTATTTTTACATTTGAGAAAAACGTTTATAGCATACTTTTCCTCCAAGAATCGTCAAATTCCCTTTCGAGAACAAATAAGTAATAACCTTTATTCTTTTTAAAATTTATATAAGTTGTAGCCTAAGTTGGTAGCTCACAACATTTAAGCCTTGGCCACTTGAGGTGACAGTACCACTGTCACACTGGCCGCCTGTTACATAGACATTAACCTCGGAAATAGTCCCTTAATATTGCGTCATCTGCCCTTCAATGGTTTATTGACGGTAGAAAAATCTATTGAAAAATGCATAGAAAAACTTCAGGATGCAGTCACTCAAGTTCACAGTTGGACCACAAAGTGGCGAATAAAATTAAATGAAACCAAATCAATTCATGTTGATTTTACAAACAAAAATATAAATCACATACAAATTATAATTAACAACATTCCCGTACCATATTCAAATCAGGCAAAATATCTAGGTATGACACTTGATGCCAAATTGCGCTGGAAAGCACATGTTAAGAATAAAAAAGAAGAACTTGAGATAAGGTATAGAAAAATGAACTGGCTATTTGGAAGGAAGTCCAATTTAACAATTCATAATAAGTTACTGCTTTATAGACAAATACTAAAACCAGTATGGACATATGGTATTCAACTATGGGGTTGTGCTAAAGAGAGTAACATTCTAGTTGTACAGAGATTTCAAAATAAAGTATTAAGAAACATTGTGAATGCACCTTGGTACGTTCGAAATAGTGACCTTCATCGAGATCTAGAAATCGAAACTGTAGCAGAGACTATAAAACAGTACGCAAAAAGCCATGAAGATAGACTCCATCGGCATGTGAATGTGGAAGCAATTCAGCTTCTAGACAATACTATGCTAGTTCGAAGACTAAAAAGAGTGAAGCCGTTTGAGCTAGTAAACTAAGTGAATTACACATAAAACAAAATAATGCTATAAACACAACACAATTGTGAGTTACAGACTAAACAAAGCGGGGAGAACTGTTGAATGAACCCTAAGTTTAAATCTGACTTTTCTAATAAATTAAGTTAAAACAAAATTGCTAATTAGTCTTACTGACTAGATTGTAATACAATAAACACAGTGTTTGACAAATAACAAAAAAAAATCTGCCCTTCAATGTTGCAAAGCTCGCTGGCTGCCACTCTATATGGATCATATTTATACTCATTGATAATAGTCAAAACTTAGCTGGTGAAAATCGTACTAACTGCACCAGGCATAGATGGTATAGAAGTCGAAATTGGTCCATGCCAGAGACATGAGAGAGAGATAACGTTGAGATTTCTTGGACGACCATTTTAACGTTTAGCTACGTCACTACTGGCAGCCGATAGTCCATTCATTTAAAACTGAGAAACGATAAATCAAGGAAATTTTCTTTCACAGAATTTTTCTTTAAAGGACGTAGGCATAACCCTCTGTTCTACAGTGTTAGTAGATAATAATTTTAGAGAAATAATGCACCTATCTATTAAAAACTTCACCATCAAAAAATATAAAACAATGCGCCCAAGAAAAATAGAACAACTCTTTCAAGTCATGCATGTTGGCTGCCTACTATATAACCAGAGGTAACGATTGATCGATTTTAATAGACTAGGCCATGCAGTATGATTTTAATAAGCAACAGTGATTCGTGTCAATGAAATACTTCTTTATTTTAGAATTAAAAAAAGATTGCGTTAAGAATATTCTTTTAATACTTTTAGTAATCCCTTATTTTTAGTAATTTAATAAGCTGGTATCGGAGAAGATGCCCACGAAATGGCGAACTGACAGATTTCCATGGAAAATTTGGCTGCTCACTTTTTGGAAAGCTATCTATACCCCTTGTATATCTCTGGTCCAATCAATAAATAAAATATGGACAGAAGTTCCTTTTGTTTGTCTATTAGGAATTATGAACTTACAAGAAGGCTAGGACATCTCGTAATAGTAACTAAAAATTGGAAAGAAAGTTGACCTTAGCTTATAGCGGGGTGAGTGACTTTTAATTAGGAACAGTGAGTATATAATATCCATCCATATAATATAGAGAGGCAACCGGTGAGCTTTGCAACATTGAGGGGGAGATGACACTGAAATAAATTCGTTTGGTACCCAATATTCAGGGACTACTGGTACGATTTATCGATCCCAGTAGTTGTTTCTGAATATTTTCTTACTAGACGAATTTATTTCGGCGACATCTGCCTTTCAATATTGAAAAAGTTGCTGGTTGTCACTTTATATAGGTCATATACTCATTGTTTGTAACCATTATCCTACAAAATCCAATTATTTAAACAAATCTGATGAACTAAATTCTGAAAGTTGTCAAAAATGCTTAAACAATTGCGTTGTAAATACAGAAATACTAATTAGTTCTTAGTCTAAACTAGTAGCAGAAAAGCTTGCCAACCCCAGACAGACAAAAAAAAACAATTTACAAATATTTAGGGCACAACACAACATCAACATTGATTTTGAACATATTGTTCAAAATGTGCATTAAAAACATAAATGGTATTACACGAATGAACAAAAAACGTTTTGAAAAAAAAAGTCATGGTGTACTTAATTATAGTGGTGTACTATACAGGGCGTAATTTAAATGATGTACCAAACTTTAAGGGGTTGAAGGAAACGGCAAAAGAAGAAAAAAGTTCAAATACATAAATTATGCATCAAATTTTTTTTTCGATTCTTCGTCATAACTTTTTTAAAAACAGACAGAAATTTTGTGGAATTATGTATTACAATGTATGAAAGGCAATAATTGAGTGTTCAAATTATTTCAAATAAAATTGTCAAAATTGCTTTTTTTTTACAAAAAAAAATGTTATTAAATGTGGTGCTAATAATACTTTTTCTGTTTTGATTAATGCGCTTTTAGATACATATGTACAAAACTCATCTCAAATTTTAGCTGAAAAAAAAAATTACTTCTTTAAAAAATTTGCAAATTGATTAGCTATATCTCCTTAACCTATAACTTTTTGGAGAAAAGCAATAGAACATTTTTTAATCATAATGGATTGCAAAACTATTTGCCATTGTCAAATTTGTCATTTTTAAAATTTACCATTTTTCCCTATTCTTTAAACGTAAGAAATGCTATAACATAAACCAACCCCTTTGGTGCATCATTTAAATTACATCCTGTATATAAATTAAGTCTTTCGCGTATTAAAACAAATAGTGGGAAGAGGCCGGGAACTGCTGAACTAAACTCTCTCAGGCTCTCTTTTCCTCGATATTTTAGAAAGGAAAATTTAACATCTGGGATGAAATAGAAATCAGTTTCGCGTTTTGTAAATCATTGATTTCTACTTTAACTCACAAATGAAGATTGTTAGTTCACCACTAATGGCATTAAATAAAATTCGCATCGCTTAGAATGAAAGCAATTCGAAGTTGACATTTAATTCAGCAACATTATAATAACAATAAGCTATTCATCAAATAAAAAATGTTTAACCACTTACTGGCATTATCAGCCATTTGAAAGGTTAATCATAATCCAAGTTTCATGAAAGCTTTGCCTTTTACTGTCGTTGTCAAAACGACTACCAGCGCCTCCTATACCTCCTATACCATTAGGGTAATAGATATAGTGACCATGCGAATATTCTGCTTAGAAAAACAAAAACTAATTTAGCAGATGTTTATATAAAAATAGAAACGTAAGGGTGTACCCCGATCACAGCAAAATGCGACGGTCCATGAACTAAACGTTAAAGAAGAGGAGGAACACCAGAGGAAAAATTATGGGCAGGTAGACAAGGGCTGACTAGGGATATCAGGGAGATCCAACGAGGTTGCGTTACGAGATTGAGATTGTTTTTTCTTTTAAATCTGCGAAGCGAGAAGGAGGTAAGAATTGCGTTTTTATAAACCTTGCTAATTTATTTCTCGGGCATTATGCTGGCGTTAAAATTTACTATAGAAGAAAAGGTTCAAATGTTAAAATGGTATTTTGCAGGAAACTCCGCTCGGGATGTGATAAATTTGTTTATTGCTAAGTATGAGGACCGTTTAGGTTATTGTTTAGCATAACAAGGTGGCAAGTTTGAGCATTTAATTTGATTAATTTGGTAGCTCTTGAAAAGACTTTGTGAGGTTTTTAAAATCACATATTCTTACTTTTTTTAAGCTGTTGAGTGGGCTGTGCCGTGACAACAGCAGTGTAAACAATTAATTTTATTCGTAGGATATGGCAGCCTAATTTAACGCGATGTTTAGAGACAATAATAAACGAAAAATGGGTACATTCCTCTTTGAAACTCTCCGAGTAACTAAATCATTGACCACACTCAAACTAGGCGTTCAAAAATATTTATCCCTTTCAAAAACAATGCAATAAATTTCATTCGACGCGACTTATGGAAGGCGGCGTATGACTCGGGAGGGATGAAGAGGAGAAATTTTTCTAAAAACCGCTAAATTAGTTTTTCTTTTTCTAAGCACAATCTTTATGATCACTATAGCTTTTGCTCTAATTGTAGATTACTAGCCTGAGAACTTTTATTAACGAGCTAATGGTTTTGAAATCAAAATATTAAAACATTTATTAATAAACATTAAGACATGGTAAGACTCAACAATAATATTATAAAGACAATAACAGTCAGAAAAGGTAAACTAAGAATAATAACGACGCGACGCTTTACCAACTGAGCTACCGCAACACTAAATTCTGCCGTTAGTGAGATTTATAGTGGATATTGTATTAAAGTGGCACCACGTCATCAATACCGTGGTGGGCGGGAAGGGAGTAGAAGGGTACATACAGTGGCACGCACTTCCTTTAATTTTTTTACTGATATTGATTCACAAAACGAGGCACTGCACTAATTAGTCATTAGCTTACTATTTTGTTTTTTTTTATGTCTTCTTCTAAATAATTTCATTAGAAAGGAACATATATACTTTTATCTGGTTGTTACGAACATATTGATTTAGCCGGGCTTTGACCACGGATCACCTAACAAACAGATAGGGAACTCAGGTGGTGGGGGGGTGCTACGCGCATCTTTCACGCAGCCTACCATTTTGGGGTCAACCACTACAGAGGCGCATTCTGTATTTCAATATTTTTTAAACCTTTAGTACGTGTTGAGCATTAGTGGTGTGTAGATGTGAATTTTGTGTTGATATTTGTGATAGGAGGAGATGAGTCTGTAGATGATTTAAGTACAAAGTAAAAACAATTCGCCGCGAGATTTTTGTTTCATGATATTACCATTGTTTTATTTAGCTTCACTTTATATAAAAAGTATATTGGTTTATTTGTTTGATTATAACTTTTTTCAAACTTTCCAACTAGGTATTTGGTGGTTACTATACAATTCAGCATTTTTTTTAATTGGAAAATATAAATAAAATGGCGGATGCAAAATGGCAGTTTTTGCCATTTATGAACCGATATGCATCAAACTCGGAACTTTGACATCTCTCAGGTCGCTGGTTATTATTTTAAACTAAAAAAAATCAAAATGGCGGATCTAAAATGGCGGACTTTATTATTTTTACACCAATTTCCCTCAAACTTGAACCATCGCGGAGCTTAAGGTAACTCAATAGAATTTTTGACTCAAATTTAAAAACAAGAAAATGGAGGCTTAAAAATGGCGGATTTTCTTATTTCTGAACCAACATGCATCAAACTCGGAACTTCGAGATCTTTCAGGCCGTTAATTATGATTTTTCACTTAAACTTTAAAAAAATCAAAATGGCGGGTCCACGATGGTGCACTTTATTATTTTTCCACCGATTTGCCCCAAACTTGAAACATCGCGCTAAGTGTAACTTAATACAATTTTTTAATTTAAATTTAAAACCAGTGTCGGATCCAAAATGGCGGATTTTCCCATTTTTTAACCGATTTGCATCAAACTCGGAACTTTAAGGTAATTCAAGTTGCTAAATATAATCCTTAACTTAAACTTAAAAAAACATGGCGGATCCAAAATGGCAATTTTATGATTTATAAACCGATTGGTCTTAACTTGACACTTCGCGCGGTGCTTAATCCTATTCGATACAATTTTAGACACAAATTTAAATAAAACCAAACGGTATGGCACAGTTATGTAATTATTTCAAAGCATTTTTTTGTCACCCTGTATCTCCTTAAACTTTTTTCGAAAAAGTGAATAAATACTTTACAATGTCAAACTTCTTGTATTTAAAATTCACAATTTCACTGCTCTTAAAACTTAATAAATGTTATCCCTATAAAACAAAAAAAGCAATCAATTTTTTTTTCCTTTTTGTGTTTGGCTGTTTATTGGAAACGACAACAGGCTAACGTATTCTGGACGAAGAAGAAGACCTCTTTTTGTGCTCCCCTATCTCTCATTCAATAGAACACATTATTTCCATAGTCCCCTAGAGAGGACAACATATAATTTTTTTACGCGGCCAATACTTAAAATTCATTTTAGCACCCATTTTTAAAGCAGTACAAAACTATTTTAGGGTTTTTATTGTTTCTGGCAGTAAAAATATTTTTTCGTAAAAACAATCTCAAACATTCATATTTTATGGCCAATTTATTTTAGTCCGGCCCTGAGCTTGACTCCCAATGATCAACCATCGTTGAATTCAACGAGATCAAAGACCGCCAGCCAGCTTATATATCTGTTTGTTAGGTGATCCGTGCTTTGACGTTTTCTGTTCATTGTTGTTTTGACTGTTTTATGTCAAACAAATTGCGACCGAGCTTTTTACAAAACAAATTACCGTTTTTGCAACTAAATCAATATTTACACACATTTTAATATAACTTTGGATTCTCTTTTATGTTTCGGATCTTTATTGTTGAATTAAATACCTAATTCATCTTCATTTAAAAGATCTCAGCGTTTTATCATACACATACACTGCATGTACAAAGTGACACACTAATTTTTTAAGACTTCTTTACTTAGATTTTGCTGCAAAATTTGGTTTACCATAGCTATGACGCGGTGCCACTTATATACATCCTCAACTATAGTTTATTTGATTCGAAAAAATGTAAAATGTTTGGATCTTACATCACCACTGACTTTAAAGTAATCCCCAGGCTAGTAAATTATAGACAGCGCTGCAACAAGTTAAATTATCCCCTTGATGTGGCGACACCTACCTGTTATCGAACAAAGCAGCCTTAGCGTCGGCGCAGAGCCGGAATACTGGTTGATCATGCCCTGCGAGTGCGCGGTGGGAGCGGGCATGTTGAGCCGGATTGCTTTGTGGAATTTGCGCCTGCGCGGTTCGACGGTCACCACGGGCGAAACGGCAACACCGTGGCCCAGGAGTTTCGCTGTCAGTTCCGGGTCGATAGGTTGGGCCTAAGGGGTTAAAGGGTTATTGGAAAACATGGGTTAGCATTTTTCAGATACCTTGTAACCGAGCTTACTACTGCAAGATCCCGTTTTTTTACATAAATTAAGAGGTTTTTGTACTTTTATAAAAAAAAAAGGAAAAATACCTGTTGTGTCGCTTTTGTTTAACGAGCACCTAACGGTTTTGTAAAATTTGCATTTTGAAATGGTTTTTCATCACGGTCCCTAGAACTAGACCGGTCTTCGGATCTAATATATAAATGTCGAATTTTTCACGACACTGGTGGTCCAGCTGATTTGTGTAAACAAAAGTTAGATATGATATGAACAACTAATATTTTTTGAAAACTAAGGCAATTTTTCTAGTGTTTTTTGGTATATTCTTATAAAATAATATTTTTGAGGCATACCAGTCGTTATTTTTTTTAACCCGCTTCATTTTTCTTCCCATAAAAATTAAAATTTGAGGAAAATAATGTGTTCGTTTCAGCTTCAAAAGTAATCCGCTAACCTACACCGTTGTTTACTTCCCAAGTACTCCGTTTACCTTTGATACTAAACAATCACATTAAGTTTGGAGTAACGTCGCAGATATTCTCATTTTTGATCCAAGTCTTCAAAAATATAAAACTAGATGAGGCCAATTGGTTTATAGTTTTATTATGGCGGTGTTTATTAGATATGTGTGTGTGTGTTGAAAATATGTTTTTTATAATGAATCCAAAATACATACAATTTCAAAATAATTTTTCTGGCTGTTTTTTTATGATTTTAGATTTGTAATAAATAGAAGTCGAAAAAACTAAAAGAAAATATTATTATTTAGACCTGTATTATATATTTTGGAGCTTCATTTTCGAGAAAAATACGGTGTTCAAGTTTAACAACAAAAATAGTTTAATTCATAGCTCATTCAAAGTCCTATAGCTGATTTTTTTGGAAACATGTTTGCTATGATAAAGACCTAGTACCTGTTTGATAGTAATTTAATTTTTTATGATTATTACAGTGGCGTCCCAGAGGTAGCCACGTTGGTATAAACAGAAAGAAACTGGTACGCCACTGAATTTTTATAAGTTTAAGAACTTTTGATTATGTATTTTAAAATACAATTTTTTTCTTTCTTGCATTATCTCTATAGTTGGAAAAAAATCAAAAAATTAGTCAAAATAAAGATATTATTATAGTTATATTAGAATATAATAGAAAAATTGGCAAACGCCAACATTTTCATTAAAAAAAGTATTGTCTTGGAACTAACAATATGTTTTGAAAATTCATTCTTTGACAAAAATATAGGTTTCTACTTAGGATAATTGATGCCCTTGAATTTTGAATTTTTCCGTAGCATTGTTAAATTTTTCAACAGATTTTTTCCAACCTTGTGTTTCAGCAAATATTTGAAATTATTACAGGCTTCCCAAACCTAGATCTTGAATGGGAAAAAGTCGTGTGTCCAAATGCATTAAAATTAATGTCCATACTCCGTTACTAAAGTAATAAAAAAACAATAGTTTCATAACATTTTTGGTGAAATTTAAAGATCACTCTGATAAATAAGTTTACAGTTTTACAGACTGTGCATCAAGCAGGAAATTTTTTATATAAAACTAAATAGTTTATAAGCGAAAACAGTCGCAAGGTTTTTAGCGCCATCTTTGTAAACGGAGCCGAACTAAAATATACGTATATATGTATATTGTCCATTGTCAGTACTATAGGCTCACCAACATACAAACTTGCGAAACATCTTGCTTCCCTCTTGCAACCCCACATCGGACTAACGGATTCGTATGTAAGAGACTCCACCCACTTTATTGAGAAGATCAAAAACATCGTCATAGACGAGAAAGACATCTTAGTTAGCTTTGATGTTGTGTCTTTGTTCACGAAGGTACCTTTGGCCGAGGCAATGAGGGAAGTGGAACACATTTTTCCGAAGGACATCACCGACCTGTTTAAAATCTGCCTAACGACATCATATTTCACCTTCAATGAACAAATTTATGAACAGATCGATGGAGTATCAATGGGTAGCCCTTTATCGCCAGTGATTGCGAACTTTTTCATGGAGAAACTAGAAGAGAAGGCGTTGAATAATGCCCCTCATAAACCCAAAGTCTGGTTTCGATATGTAGATGACACTTTTGGCGTTTGGCCTTATGGTAGAGACAGCCTTAATGAATTTCTCAACCACATTAACAGCATACACCCCAGCATACAATTTACAATGGAAACAGAGAACAACAGAGAATTAGCATTCCTTGACGTACTAGTAACGAGGAAAGAGGGACGACTAGGACATACCGTATACAGAAAACCTACTCACACAGACCGCTACCTAAACAACACATCTAACCACCACCCGTGCCAACGAAAAGGGGTAATAAGAACATTGGTAGAAAGGGCGAAAAGAATCTGCGAACCAGAACATCTAGACAAAGAATTAAACCATCTTAAAAACGCCCTCGTAGCAAATGGATACACTCAAAGCGACATAGATAAATGTATACGACCAAAGCCGAGCACTAGAAGTAACAGTAGCGGTGGACTGAGCAGCCGCGAAGTTACTTCAAGAGCCTTTCTGCCCTACATCCCTAGAGTGACAGATAGAATCGGACGTATTCTGGGAAAACACAACATAAAAACGATCTTCAAGCCATCTAAGAAGATCGAGAACCACCTCAGATCTGCGAAGGATATAAGGAACCCACTAAGTTCTTCGGGGGTATACCGCATTCCTTGTACCCGTGGAAGTGTCTACATCGGAACAACCAAACGGTCCGTAAACACAAGAATCAAAGAACACAAAGCCAACTGTCGACTCGGACATACGGAAAAATCCGCAGTTGCAGACCACACACTAAACAATGAAGACCACCGAATAAAATTCGAAGACACATAAGTTCTCTGCGCCTCCTCTTCATACTATCCAAGACTCTATAGAGAAGCAATCGAAATTCATAAACACCAGCAGAACTTCAACAGATTTGAAGAAACTCTTAAAATTAACAGAACATGGGTACCGGTTCTTAAAAACACTAAACGGCTCGCTTACAATACCAAAACTGAATCAAGGGAATGTGACCAATCACCGACCAGCTCTGATATACGTCCCGCCCACCATAGCGTATATAACCTGCGCCCGCGACAGACTAACCACCAGTCTTCGAGAAGCCGACAAACAGTCAACATCTCCTGAAGATGCCATCCACTCGAGATGGCGAAACGTCGAGAACGAATTTCCAACGACGACGGCCGAACAGCCCGAAAGCACACTCACCATTGGACGATGGCCGCGAAAGCCTTTCACAATTAGTATATCTTTTTCTTTCCATTTTGAGATTTTTTGATGTAAAATTAAATTCAGCATTTATAGAATGCTTTTCCCAAGCAAGATCTGTGCTTAATAAATATCCGTATAATTTTATTTAAAAAAATATTTACGTATTGGTACGATTTTACAGGACAGTTTTTGTGACTTGTGCTCGAAGAAAGCCATGCAAACTTTACTTACCTTGCAAGAAAACAGCACTTAGGAAAAAGGAATAAGGAACAAAGGCAGGCACAACACAAAGCAAGGTTCGACAGCAGAAAAAATAAATTAAGAAACACATAAAAGCAAAGCGATAAATAAAAATCAGTATGGCAAAATAATGAAACACAATTGAGCCTTATGAGAGCCCAATAAAAGTACTTTATTTCTAAATACAAATTTTAAGTTTACACTATATGACATATATTCTTTTACATTTTGTGTTACCAAATACTAGTGAACCGTGCTTTGTTTTGTGAATCGGTTTCAACAAGTACTTCTGGCACGCTATTAGTTAAATTAACAAAGTACGGCTCTGGCGTGATAAAACCAATGTCAAGCGAGTCAGACAACGCGACCGCCAATCAACATGGGCCGCGTGATCCATCAGACAGAGCCGTAATGAATATATTTAAAATTTAAGTTTTTATAAAAATATCTAGAGGTTTAATTTTATAAACGTGCCCGAACATATTTGTTGAAATTTATGTTTTTTTTTTTAAATAAAAGCAAATGACATTAGTTATGTTAGTAGGTGTTTTTATTGGGCACTCATAATAAAAAAAAGTCATACAATGGTATAAAGTTAGTGCATGAAAACCAGTGAACTTATTAAAAGAACACAGAAAATGTTTTTAAACTAGAATAAAAAAAGCTAAATGCATATGAATTTAAAACCATATTAACCTCGATGTTTTTATGATTGTTTTTTCTATCTACATACTATTTCCTTTTGTTTTTAAAATAACCTAGATAATTAACATTTAACCTTAAACTCGTAAAACACACTTCTAACTTTTGAATTAAATGCTACCAAATTGGATCTTAATACTTAAAAAATTACCCAAAATAGAACTTTTTTAAATTTCTAGTTAGTTGATTTTGATACAAATTCACAACAGTCTAAGACTGAACTTTCAAATACCTTAGAATTTTGCTTTTAAATATATTTTGAACAATATAAAGTGTGTCTATACTTGGAATTACATCATATTGAAAATCGTATTATTATTAAATTTAAAAAAAAATGTTATCTGTCATAAAAAGTTTCACATGTCCTAAAACTTAAAATAGTGACAGGTCAACATTTTTTAATTTAATATTATAGAAAAGTGTTGCAGAAAAAAAATACATTCCAGTATTCATCGAAAATTATCGAAAAACAATATGGGTCAGAGAAACTACTCGAAAATCTCATAAACGGACATTCAGTACCTGATGATTGGAAAATTGCATTCATATCCTCAATACATAAAAAAGGAAACAAGCTGGATTGCAACAATTACAGAGGAATTTCAGTAACTAGTACTTTAAGTAGATTGTACGGTAGGATTCTTAGAGATCTAATAGAGAATGATTTTCATGAACAAGAAGAAGAAGAAGAAGAGCAAAGTGGGTTTCGTGCAGGTAGATCTTATAGTGATAATGTTTTTTGTCTTAAACAAGTAATTGAGAAAAGGAGCGCCAGAAATATAGAGACTCATGTTACCTTTGTGGACCTACAAAAAGCATATGATACCGTTCCAGTAGAAAAATTATGGACAGTGTTAGAGCAGACTAATATCAATCATACATACATAAAAGCGATAAAAGAACTGTACAAAGGGTCACAATCTAAAATTAAAATTGGAAATCGACTTTCAAAAGAATTCCTGGTAACAAAAGACTTAAGACAGGATGTTGTATCTCTCCAACTCTTTTTAAAATATAGGTCGCAGTAGCTCTAAAAAACTGAAAACGTAAAATGCACGGCATGGAAATAGAACTTAATGACCGATTTACCATATACACACTACAGTTTGCTGACGACCAAGCAATTGTAGCTAATGATAACGAAGACATGGAGTATATGATGAGAAAGTAAACGGAAGAATACAAAAGTGGGGATTAACAGTGAACGTGGACAATGTATTGGAAACGAATCCAGTGAGTTAGAACTAGACAATGGACAAGTAATATCTCCATGCAATGAGTATGTATACTTGGGTATCACATTTGATAAGACAGAAACGGACTGTAAAGAACTGGAATAAAGAATAGTAAAAGCAAAAAAGGTTATTGGATGTCTTAAGAGTATTTTATGGAGCAGAGATATAAAAAAGAATGTAAAATTTAACATATATGAAACAATGGTAAAAAGCACGCTGTTGTATGGAATAGAGACTTGTCGCGAAACAGAAAAATACAAAACAAAAATGGAAAGTGTCGAAATGGATACAATAAGAAGATCAATGAGAATATCTAGAACAGATTACATAAAAAATGAGATCATAAAAGAAAGAATGGAAATCGAGGGAAGCATAACGGATGACATCATTAAAAAGCAATTAATATAGTGCGGCCATGTACAACGGATGAACGACGAAAGATTACCAAAGCAGGTCCTAAAATGGCAACCAATAGGGCGTATAAAAAGAGGGCGTCCGAAACTAGAATGGCAACAGTCAATCCAAAGATCAATGAGTCAAAAAAATCTGACAGAAGATGATTGTCAGGATCGAAGGAGGTGGAGAATAGGCGTCGGACAACGTAGAAAAACGTTCTAAACCGACATAATAATAATAATAATCGAAAAACATTAACAGTTTTACAAAAAAAAATTATTATTTATAAAATATTTCAAATTATATAATATCAAAAAGTAAAATGTTCCATTCGTATCGGAGGTGTGTCAACAAATATACATTTTGCTCAAATTGAAAAATAAAAGATTTTTTAACGCAGATGATTTATAATAAAAAATATTTGGACTTTTCGATATGGTAAAAAATAAGGCTTTTTTACTCAAAAATGCATATTTTTTGATACACCTGGTATACTACTGGAACATGTTGACGTCTATTTTATTATTGGTTTTTAAAATTACCAAGAAAATGTTTTCCATATGGTGCAATTTTAAATAGACACCCTGTATTTATAATCTATAAAATATTGTACTTACACATGCCTACATTTTATCTTACTGGAAGTATATCAATTTTTTTCCGGTATAAATAAAAACCTATTTTTAGGGTGGTGCTTGGTGCAGTAAAATTTGACACGCTATATTTTGACACCATTGTTTTATTTTTCTTAAAAATAAACACGAAATTAGATTGAATTTTAAATAAATGTGACTAGAACATCGAACCTTCGGAAATCAACTAATAAAAATATAATTATTTAATAAATAGTTTAAATAAATGAATAAATAAATATGACTGAATAAATTACGGAATAGTTTTTTTTTTAATTTATAAATATGTGGTTAGTATACTGAAACCAGGTACATATACTTTGGCATAATTTAAAAATAATTGGAACCATCATCATTTCAGTACCACCTCTACCATTATTTTGAAAGACCTAACTTTTTTTAATGGTACACTTTATACAAGATCTTGAAAATTTCTATTGAAGGGACAAAAAAGGCCAAAAGCAAAAAAAATATCAAATTATTTGTTTTTCTTTTAAGATATAGAATTGTTAAGTCCAAAAAAATTGTTTTTTTTTTAATTTTACATCATAAAATGATTTTGTAAATTATTGACATTCTTTTTTAATTACGGGTTAAGGAGATATATAAATAAAAATTAATTTCTTCAAAAATAACAAAATTTTCAGTAAACATTTTGACAAATTAATTAAAAAAACAAAACAATTTTCACCCCTATCATGTATAATATGACTTCGCAAAGTCTTTATTTTCTATGTATTAGCTCACACTACTACTATATAAGTAGTGTGAGCTATGGTGATCCCAATTTTTTCGAGAAAAAAAAAGTTGCTCCGATTTCAAAAATTTTTATATATCTTTGCGCTTCAGATGATTTTGAAACTTTTTTGTTTTGCTGTCTGTCTGTCTGTCTGTATGTCTGTCTGTCTGTCTGTAACGACCAACCCGCATAACTCAAAAACCGCTTGTCCGATTTTAATGAAATTTGGTACCTAAGTTGGGTCTTGGGCCGTGATGGTCCCATTTAAAAATGAACAAAATCCACGGAACGCAAGCCAAATAAAAGGGTGGGGGTAGATTCCAAAAATTAGAGTTTATGTGAAAATATGGCGTGTGTGATATCAAACGAAAGGTAATTAAGTCTGGAGTTAAAAAAATGAATTTTAGTTTATTTTTAAAAAAGGGTGGGGGTAGATGTCAAAAATTAGAGTTTAAGTGAAAATATGGCGTGTGTGATATCAAACGAAAGGTAATTGAGTCTGGAGTTAAACAAAATACATTTTAGTTTTTTTTTAAAGGGTGGGGGGTAGATTTAAAAAATTTGAGTTTAAGTCAAAACATGGCTTCTGTGGTATCAAATGAAAGGTAATTGAGTCTGGAGTTGAATAAAATATATTTCAGTTTTTGATTATATTAGCTCACACTATAACTATAGTACCTAGTGTGAGCTTAGGTGCCGATGGATTGGCAGAGTATTTTTAGGAACTATTGCGACGAAGAAATTGAAAAAAAGGAACTTAAAATTTAGACACTTAAACACAAAGAGGTTTTGCGTAAATTCTTTTGACTTCTTTTTTTGCAAATTCAGTATGTTCTTTTTTCTTTTGACCTTTTCCCCTTAAAAGTAATGCTAAAGCAAAAAATAAAAACATATATCCTGTATATCATAGAAATAATAGTATGACAAAAAAATTAAGAAAACATATAAGAATTTTTGTCAAGGGAAAATCTGGGGTTACTGCAGAAATAACTGAAGTAGGCCTTTCTAAACACCTGACTTTACATCAATAGATACTTATTGGAAGTGAAATAAGGTCTTGCAGTAATAATGCTAGCAGTATTTTTACATTGCGCTTGCGCAGTTCCGCCGTAACGTAAAACAAAATTTAATAAGGATTTTGCTAGACTTTATTAGGGACTTATTGCAATAAAGCCAGGCAGAAATAGTGCCGGGCACTATTCTGACAGTTTCGCATTAGAAGAACAGATGTCTTCTTTCAAAAGTAGGCCTTTGTGTGTTATTAGTTAATAGTGCCGCCATTATTAATAGTTAATAGTGCCGCCATTATTAATGGAAAATAAACGGCTGGATTTATAAATTTGACGTTGGAATGTCATTTTGAAAGATCAACTGTCAGTTTTCAATGGAAAGTATAGTGCCCGGTACAATTAGTGCCTGGCATTATTGCAATAAGTCCCTATTACTACACGAATAAAGTTATGTAGTATTTAGATAACTTGCTCTTACTTTGATGGTTTTTTGAAATTTTGCATTTTATGTTTGTTTTTTTTTTTAATTTAAATAAGGTTGTTGCCTTATTACCGTCACCTTTATTTCGAAATTTCCAATAAGTCTTAATGTCGATTCTCTGCGAAAGCGCTACAAAATTACCACACCAAAGACCACCTCTTCTTCTTCGGTATATGATTCACGGTGATCTTGCGCAACTTTTCGAAAGGCACACCTTTGCGTGGCTTAACCAAATTTACCTGAAGGCCCACTTTGATCTTCTTGGTGAGAGCGCCCTCTGGAAAGATGGCCTGCACTTGCGGCACTACAGTACTGGAGACCATACCGCCCTCTGGGCCAATCGCGTGTACTTCTTGACGTATCCGCGATACGACGGCGAAGTACTGCGGAAAATCTTGGGTGACAATGCGCGTGATGCGCCCTGATGCCAAGTCTTCCATTTGGTTGAGGTCTGAAAATTAAAATAAATCACATGTAAGGTTGGCTCTAAAATCAAGAGATATATACGAGATGTAGGCCAAGCGTTGGGTACAAAATATGGGGTTCTATTTGCAAAAGGTCTAACAGAAATTAAATTTGGTGGGATGGTAGACATAGGTCCTCTGATAGTACATCCAAGTTTGCGACCCCGGGGGGTTGCCGCTCGAGGGGAGGGGGGATAAAAACTCTGCATCGCGGCGCTTGGAAGTAAATAGCACCGTTGGAGTAGGTCCTATGAAAAAAAACGCACAACTTTGGTTTTTTTTTGCTCTGACCAATAGTTTTTGCTTTAGGGCGCGCACAACACGCGACTGCTCAGAGTTTGCTATTGGTCAAAGCGTTTGATGTGGATTGTCACATCGTTCAAGACCCAGAATAGCTGATCTGGGAAATTAGGCTAGGGTGAATAGAAAAAAAATTGTGTGTTCTTAAGACCACACGGGAGAAGTGTAAACTTTAACAAGGCGAAATTAATAATAGACACTTATTGGAATAAAACCTGACCTTATTTTAAAATCGACCCTTTGGTGACAGATTTACATATAAAAAGCAGCTGCCCAAGTAACATTTCTTTATTTATAGCAGAAGCTAAAAGGTTGCCAGCGCCTTTCCTTAAAACCATTAGTTTCAATGTTTGGTCGCTAGCACGTTCCCATTACGCTTATATACCCCTTAGACCTCCTAAATGGGACTCCCCAATTGGTGGTGGCAACCTATGTATTAAACTCACTATAAAACCATAAGAAATAAACTCCAGCTTCGCCCTCTAGCGGTTCCACCATTATAGAACCTTTTAGAGCCTAAAGCTATTATGCCAGGTTCTAAAAGCAACTCAGAAACGTCCTCTATCCTGTTATAAAACTAGATTTGGTATCCTGGCAATTCTGTTGAATACCATAATACCTTTAGAGTAAAGAATTTTTCCTATAAAAGCTTTAGCGATATTTTAGATTCACAACGGCTATATAAAATAATTTAGGTCATAAAAATGCCAAAAATGTCAGAGTCCCAAAATTATTGTATCACATAAAAATATACCTATATATGAGGAGTTTGTCGTTTTGTGGATCATCAAATGTTTTTTTTTTATTAAAGAAAAACCCAAAAAGGAAAAATTATTTCCATATAGGGTAAAAAACTAAATTGCCTGCCAGACTTATTTTTCTGATAAAATCGTATCTGAAAAGCTCTCAAAACAAGCGCGCCAGCTCACAAATGCTTTTTAATAGTTTTTTGATAACTGAATAACAAATATTTAAAATAAAAAAAAATAATTTACACTATTCACCATTAAAAAAGTCTGTTTGGTTTACATAAATCAAAATTAAAGTAAAATTATTGTTAAAAACACTGCTAAAACGACTAGATAAATATTTTCTGTTTACAATATTTTTAAAATAATTCTATATACGCCATTATCGTTTTATAGTGGTCACTTGGTTTTATTTGTTACTCTTGAGTGCGCTTATGAAACCAATAAAAAAGAGAAGGTAAACATAGTGAACATAACCTCACTTAAATTTTTTGTATTTGTTTTTTAAAGTGTTGTGTTAAATTTAAATGTTTTTTATCGTGCAATTTGCACACAATCAGGAGGGCCAGTGCAATGATATCCGTTGTGCCTGCAGGTTGGAGGGAAACCTCTTATATTGGCCGTTTAAACAGGCCTTATCTAGGCTTGGGTGCCCTACCCAGGAGGATAATAAATAATCAATCTTGCAATAGGTAGGTACCAATCTGTACTAGTACTAGTAAAAACTAAAATACGAAAGTATTTATTTACTTCTGTTAGAACCCTTAAGGAAACAAAGTTTTATATGACCGCCTATTTAAATAATATTTAATATGGAGCTATGGGTAACCATAAATACAAAAGAATTAAGTTTACCTTTAATCCTTGCAATAAAACCTGTTTAAAATGCCTAAAAGTAATGGCAAAAACCAAAAGTCTAAAGTTTATATTTACCACTCTTAAAAACCTTAAGGAAACTAGGTTCTATATGGCCGCCTATATAATCATATTTACTATTAAACTACTGGTAACTACAAAAACAAAAGGATATAAGGGAACCTTTTAGCTCTATTATAAAACAGTTTTGTTATGACCTAAAGTAATGAAAAAAACTAAAAGACCAAAGTTTATATTTATTTCTTTTTAAAAACTTTAGTAAAAGGGTTTTATAAGACCATCTTTATAAATCAGAAATCAATAAAACCAAAAGTATCTAAAAGGAACAGAAGAACACTTTTTGGTTGTATAACACCTCTTTAGGTAATTGGCTATATAAATTACCTTTTTGTAGCCATAACAGCACCCTCTAAATAACCTTGGAACCAAATTAATAAAACCTTGAGTGGTAATAATGTTACTTGGGTGCTGTCCTTCAAAATTCGGCCTTTGTGTATTTAAAAACCGGATTTATTAGTGTGTGTGTGTGTGTGTCGGTATTTATTAAATGAAAGTTAGCGTCTTTATTATTAAATTTGGCTTTGGTATGTCAATTTTAAGAGGTCAGCTGTTAGTTTTTTGTGTAAATGTGTCAAAATAAAGTCAGGTTTTATTCCAATAAGTCTCTAATACTGGCCTTCATCATTTGTTTTTGCGTTAAATTTATTTTTTCTATTTTTTTTCTTAAAGGATTCCAGGGACCCCTTGTCTCCTATACGACACGCCACTGCCTTCATCTGCATCATCATATCGCTCGCTGAATGTTCTTCTCACAGTTAGTCGACTCAAGCCGACTTCACCCGAATGAGCGTTACGTAGCCGAGCCTGAGGGCTCAGTTCAATTCACTACCCACAAAAACTACTAAACGCGCCTAAAGAAGTTTACACTTCAAAAGTATACCTATAGAAATTCGAGACGCTTACCTTCGGCTTCAAAGCTGTCATGAAGCACCTTGTTGAGCACCTCGTCGGTAGCATCAACCGCATGCTCTTTCCATGACTCTCCATTATCAGATCTCAATATCACAATTTCACGTTCCTTTCCACGCAGTGCGGCGAAGTGAGGAACTTCTATAATAACTGGCCTGAAAATAAACAATAATAATAATTTAAAAGAAATCTTTATAGGGAATTAATAAAAAAGGGGATTTTTAGAAAATCTTGAACTGGCGATATTAAAAAAATAAAATTCGGAATTTTTTGCCAAGTTTTGTCCAATTAATATCATTATATTATAACTGGAATTGCTTATATGTTGTTTTAGAAGTGACAAAAAACTTTTTTATTATTTTTTTAAATAAACAGGTGGTCAGATATTGTCTGTTCTTAATGGAGAACATGTCCTGAAGATATAAAAAAACTTAATTAAAATTAATTTATTTAAATTTATTAGATTCCTATTATTTGTTTATAAACATTGCACAATTACAGCAAGTGTATGTTTGTACACATTTTGTAAATATTTGTACAAAGTGGGACAAAATATAGCAAGGTCATAAATAAATGCAAAAAATAACATAAAAATACTTGTTAACTGTGTCATCCAACACTATTTTATTACGCACAGCGTAAAACGTGACTTTTACGATTATTATCGATAGCAAGAAAATCTAAAATTCTGTAGGTTTAGTTAAAGTTAAAGTAGGTATTCATATATTACTACTATGTCGGTTTAGAACGTTGTTCGACGCCTATTCTCCACCTCCTTCAATCCTGACAATCATCTTCTGTCAGGTTTTTTTGACTTTGGATTGACTATTGCCATTCCAGTTTAGGACTTCCTCTTTTTCTGCGCCCTATTGGTTGCCATTGTAGGACCTGAAGAGGTCTTAACGCCAATATCTGACTGGCCTTTCACTAAGAACGGCAGGTGAGGCGTTCTTTGCGGTCTGACGTAACGGCACTTATCTTGGTGGGAATGGGCGCACATCTTGGTGGAACGATGACGCGCATCCCTGAATGTCGACAACCTTGCATCCCGCCACCTTGACCAACAACAGGTCCCAACTCCAATATCCGACTAGCCAACGCCTCACCTTTCATCAAGGGGGGCGGATGAGGAGTCCGCTGCGGTCTGACGTAACGGCACGTGATCCTCGTGGGACTGGGCGCACATCTTGGTTGCACGATGACTCGCACCCCTGAATGTCGACAACCCCGCATAGCACCGCCCCGACCGTCGATATTTTTTGTAACTTTTTATCCCCTTGATTTTTGTCTGTCTTTTTCAAATGAAATAATCTACCTTGACGGTAGTTTTTGTTTCTTACCCCAAAAATTTTGCTCCAACAGGCCCCAACTCCAATATCCAACTAGCCAACGCCTTACCTTTCATCAAGGGGGGCGGATAAGGAGTCCGCTGCGGTCTGACGTAACGCCACGTGATCCTGATGGGACTGGGTGCACATCTTGGTGGCACGATGACTCGCACCCCTCAATGTCGACAACCTCGCATAGCACCGCCCAGAGCGTGGATATTTTTTGTAACTTTTTATCCCCTTGATTTTTGTCTGTCTTTTTCAAATGAAATAATCTACCTTGACGGTAGTTTTTGTTTCTTACCCCAAAAATTTTGCTCCAACAGGCCCCAACTCCAATATCCAACTAGCCAACGCCTTACCTTTCATCAAGGGGGGCGGATAAGGAGTCCGCTGCGGTCTGACGTAACGGCACGTGATCCTCGTGGGACTGGGCGCACATCTTGGTGGCACGATGACTCGCACCCCTGAATGTCGACAACCCCGCATAGCACCGCCCCGACCGTCGATATTTTTTGTAACTTTTTATCCCCTTGATTTTTGTCTGTCTTTTTCAAATGAAATAATCTACCTTGACGGTAGTTTTTGTTTCTTACCCCAAAAATTTTGCTCCAACAGGCCCCAACTCCAATATCCAACTAGCCAACGCCTTACCTTTCATCAAGGGGGGCGGATAAGGAGTCCGCTGCGGTCTGACGTAACGCCACGTGATCCTGATGGGACTGGGTGCACATCTTGGTGGCACGATGACTCGCAACCCTCAATGTCGACAACCTCGCATAGCACCGCCCAGAGCGTGGATATTTTTTGTAACTTTTTATCCCCTTGATTTTTGTCTGTCTTTTTCAAATGAAATAATCTACCTTGACGGTAGTTTTTGTTTCTTACCCCAAAAATTTTGCTCCAACAGGCCCCAACTCCAATATCCAACTAGCCAACGCCTTACCTTTCATCAAGGGGGGCGGATAAGAAGTCCGCTGCGGTCTGACGTAACGCCACGTGATCCTGATGGGACTGGGTGCACATCTTGGTGGCACGATGACTCGCACCCCTCAATGTCGACAACCTCGCATAGCACCGCCCAGAGCGTGGATATTTTTTGTAACTTTTTATCCCCTTGATTTTTGTCTGTCTTTTTCAAATGAAATAATCTACCTTGACGGTAGTTTTTGTTTCTTACCCCAAAAATTTTGCTCCAACAGGCCCCAACTCCAATATCCAACTAGCCAACGCCTTACCTTTCATCAAGGGGGGCAGATAAGGAGTCCGCTGCGATCTGACGTAACGCCACGTGATCCTGATGGGACTGGGTGCACATCTTGGTGGCACGATGACTCGCACCCCTCAATGTCGACAACCTCGCATAGCACCGCCCAGAGCGTGGATATTTTTTGTAACTTTTTATCCCCTTGATTTTTGTCTGTCTTTTTCAAATGAAATAATCTACCTTGACGGTAGTTTTTGTTTCTTACCCCAAAAATTTTGCTCCAACAGGCCCCAACTCCAATATCCAACTAGCCAACGCCTTACCTTTCATCAAGGGGGGCGGATAAGAAGTCCGCTGCGGTCTGACGTAACGCCACGTGATCCTGATGGGACTGGGTGCACATCTTGGTGGCACGATGACTCGCACCCCTCAATGTCGACAACCTCGCATAGCACCGCCCAGAGCGTGGATATTTTTTGTAACTTTTTATCCCCTTGATTTTTGTCTGTCTTTTTCAAATGAAATAATCTACCTTGATGGTAGTTTTTGTTCCTTTCCCCAAAAATTTTGCTCCAACAGGTCCCAACTCCAATATCCGACTAGCCAACGCCTCACCTTCCATCAAGGGCGGCGGATGAGGTGTCCGCTGCGGTCTGACGTAACGGCACGTGATCCTGGGCGCACATCTTGGTGGCACGATGACTCGCATACCTGAATGTCGACAACCCCGCATAGCACCGCCCCGAGCGTCGATATTTTTTGTAACTTTTTATCCCCTTAATTTTTGTCTGTCTTTTTCAAATAAACTAATCTACCTTGACGGTAGTTTTTGTTTCTTACCCCAAAAATTTTGCTCCAACAGGCCCCAACTCCAATATCCGACTAGCCAACGCCTCACCTTTCATCAAGGGGGGCGGATCAGGAGTCCGCTGCGGTCTGACGTAACGGCACGTGATCCTCGTGGGACTGGGTGCACATCTTGGTGGCACGATGACTCGCACCCCTGAATGTCGACAACCCCGCATAGCACCGCCCCAAGCGTCGATATTTTTTGTAAATTTTTGTCCCCTTGATTTTTGTCTGTCTTTTCCAAATGAAATAATCTACCTTGACGGTAGTTTTTGTTCCTTACCCCAAAAATTTTGCTCCAACAGGTCCCAACTCCAATATCCGACTAGCCAACGCCTCACCTTCCATCAAGGGTGGCGGATGAGGTGTCCGCTGCGGTCTGACGTAACGGCACGTGATCCTGGTGGGACCGGGCGCACATCTTGGTGGCTCGATGACTCGCACCCCTGAATGTGGACAACCCTGCATAGCACCGCCCCAAGCGTCGATATTTTTTGTAAATTTTTGTCCCCTTGATTTTTGTCTGTCTTTTTCAAATGAAATAATCTACCTTGACGGTAGTTTTTGTTTCTTACCCCAAAAATTTTGCTCCAACAGGTCCCAACTCCAATATCCGACTAGCCAACGCCTCACCTTTCATCAAGGGGGGCGGATGAGGTGTCCGCTGCGGTCTGACGTAACGGCACGTGATCCTGGTGGGACTGGGCGCACAACTTGGTGGCACAATGACGCGCACCTCTGAATGTCGATAACCCCGCATAGCACCGCCCCAAGCGTCGATATTTTTTGTAAATTTTTGTCCCCTTGATTTTTGTCTGTCTTTTTCAAATGAAAGAATCTACCTTGACGGTAGTTTTTGTTTCTTACCCCAAAAATTTTGCTCCAACAGGTCCCAACTCCAATATCCGACTAGCCAACGCCTCACCTTCCATCAAGGGCGGCGGATGAGGTGTCCGCTGCGGTCTGACGTAACGGCATGTGATCCTCGTGGGACTGGGCGCACATCTTGGTGGTACGATGACTCGCACCCCTGAATGTCGACAACCCCGCATAGCACCGCCCCGAGCGTCGACTAGGAATGATACCAGGAAACTAAAAAGGTAAAAATAATTAATAAATCATAAGTTATAGACAAAAGAGAATAAGGAGTAACAAATCAAACAAAAAAGAAGGTTAATATAATTCAAGGCATAATCAAGAAATGAAATGTAAAAAAATATATAATGAAACCGTTTGATGGTCCCGTGTTAAAAGCGTAGATGGCGCTAGTACGATAAAGAACCCTGGGCTTGACAGACTTTCAAAGTTAAAAGGTCTTAAAAGGGTTTGAAACTCGGGTATCTGCATCCTGGAAGACTGGCGACGCTTCCAGGATGCAGCAGATAGTTGGAACTATTTGCTAAATAACATTTTCGGTAAAAAAAATCTAAAATTAAAAAACAAATGTATCTACTTTTAATATTACATACATATTAAAGATATGCTTACTCCTGTTAAAGAAAAATATTGTAATAGTCTTTTTTTTACAAAATGAAAAAAAAAGGAGAAGGAAAAAATTTCTATACAAAAATTAAAAACAAAAATAACTCTATTTTGTTAAAAAATTACAAACTTACTTTTTCCAATGCAGTTTCCTGTGGTAAGCACAAAAGGGAAAGCTATTTTAATTTAAAAATTTTCCAAATTTCATATAAAATTATATTGAATAATGGATTGCCCATATAGTAAAAATTTGTGTTTCTAAAAAGAAAGCTCATATCTTTACTTTAAAGTTATCAAAAACCCGCTTAAATTATAGGCCACAGTATACCGATCTATATATTTAAGTGATGGTAACAATCTAAATTTTTGAATCTGTCTTTTGCTGGGACATTTAACTTTTTTCGATTTGAAAATTTTTTAAAGTGATTTCTACCGATGTACACGGGTACTAAATGTCAATATAATTTTTTTTTTTTATTTGTCAAACACACTGTGTTTATTGTATTACAATCTAGTCAGTAAGACTAATTAGCAATTTTGTTTTAACTTTACTAGAAAAGTCAGATTTAAACTTAGGGTTCACTCAACAGTTCTCCCCGCTTTGTTTAGTCTGTAACTCACAATTGGGTTGTGTTTGTAGCATTATTTTGTTTTATATAATTCACTTAGTTTACTAGCTCAGATGGCTTCACTCTTTTTAGTCTTCGAACTAGCATAGTATTGTCTAGAAGCTGAATTAAATGTCAATATAAAGGCTGTAAAAAATTCATTACATTTATCAAAAAATTACACTATAAAATAATATGGCAGATTTCTGTTTAAACAGTCTAGATTTAACAATAACGTTAAAATTGATGACTATATTTAATAAAGGCGCCACGATTTTATGTGGAAGTTAAAAATATATAATGTTCCATTAACGCTATTGGTAAATCTAGACTGTTGTAAACAGAAATCTCTCAAATTATTTTGTACTTTTTGGTGTAATTTTTTAATAAAATCGTTTAACTTAAAAAAAAAATATATATTTATTTTATTTTTAACTATTTAGTCTTAATCAAAAAGAAATAAAATGCTGTATGTATAATTATTGCTTTCGCACCCTTTCCATTTCTAGTCATTCCTCATTATTACAAGGTTTCTTTTCTGTCAATTTTGTACAATCCAATTCCTCAATCCATTGAATTTACCCCTTTACACAACTCAAACACCTACTACTAGTACCTTTATACGTATTAAAGTATAGTTACCTTTTCATAAAATTGTATGGCCACCAGTACAGATCATAAATCTGTTTGGATTTCAAATAGCCCCTTTACACTCCTCACCCACCCATAATTTCGATTTGTTTTTCATAAAATACCGCATGTTTCTACATTTTTATTCCAAAATTTACGCCCTTTACACCCCTCACCTACCCCCTACCACCGTTTTTTAAATAAAATTATATTGTTACCAGATCAAATCATAAATCTGAAAACTGCATGTTTGTATCTGTTTTCATTACAAAGTTCTCAATTTACCCTCTTTACACCCCTCACCCACCCACTACCACCGATTTTTGGTTATAAAATTGTATTGTCACCAGATGAAAGCATAAATCTGAAAACCAGATGTTCGTATCTGTTTTGGTTCCAAAGTTATGAATTAATCCCCTTTATACTCGTCAACCATCCCCTCCACCCAAATTTTTCCAGAATATTGTAGTATTGTCGTCGTACCTACATTACCATTCCAAATTTCATTAAAATCGGTTTACGGGAAGCTTGTCAAAAATTAATCGCAAGATTTGACAGACACACAGTTTCTGTAAAGATAAATAAAATCGTTTAATTAAAAAAGAAACCGGTCACTGATGAGCATGAAGTTAGCGAAGCACCCATCGCAGATCGAATCGTGACTAGGTGGATAATTTGCCGCTAATTAGTCGTGAATTAGTTGTGGAAAAATTAATTTTGTCGCTCTTATTTTTGACCGTTTTTGAGGGTGCTTCGCTAACTTCATACGAAGTTAGCGAAGCACCCTCGTAAAAATAGCTTTTATCAAAATCGAATATGGTGGATAGTTTGCCGCTAATTAGTCGTGAATTAGTTGTGGAAAAATTAATTTTGTCGCTCTTATTTTTGACCCTTTTTTTGGGTGCTTCGCTAACTTCATATGAAGTTAGCGAAGCACCTTCGTAAAAATGGCTTTTATCAAAATCGAATATGGTGGATAATTTGCCGCTAATTAGTCGTGAATTAGTTGTGGAAAAATTAATTTTGTCGCTCTTATTTTTGACCGTTTTTTAGAGTGCTTCGCTTACTTCATATGAAGTTAGCGAAGCACCCTCGTAAAAATGGCTTTAGACATGACGTATCGAAATCGAATATGGTGGATAATTTGCCGTTAATTAGTCGTGAATTAGTGGTGGAAAAATTAATTTTGTCGCGTTTAGTTTTGAGTGTTTTTTGGGTGCCTCTCTAACTTTATATGAATTAAGCAAAGCACTCAAAAAACAGTGAAAAATAAAAGCGACAAAATTAATTTTTCCACAACTAATTAACGACTACGATATTCGATTTCGATACGTCATGTCTAAAGCCATTTTTGACGAGGATGCTTCTCTAACTTCATATGAAGTTAGCGAAGCATCCTCAAAAACGGTCAAAAATAAGAGCGACAAAATTAATGTTTCCACAACTAATTCACGACTAATTAACGACAAATTATCCACCTAGTCACGATTCGATCTGCGATGGGTGCTTCGCTAACTTCATGCTCATGGTACACTGCATACTATTAAGGAAACATATGTTGTTGTAGGTTGCTATGCATTATTTCAATGAATGCTACTTACCCAATATTAATAGGATGTCTAGCAATGTCAACATTATCTGCTGAATACTTTTTGATATACTCCACATAATTTTTGTTAATGTGTTCCGGACTGATGGCGTCTTCAATATGTGTTGGTGGCAAATTGCTGTCCGTACTTGAAACCTAAAACAGAAAAAACAATTGCTTAAAAAATTGTGAGAATTATCTTTGGAAAGAAGAGGTGTCAGCCAGAGTGACACAATATCCCCTAAACTATTTAACCAACCCCTAGAAGATGTTTTTAAAAGCTTAGATTGGGAAGAAATAGGCATCAAAATAAACGGACAATACTTGAACCACCTAAGATATGCTGATGATATCGCCTTAATAACAGACAAGAAAGAAAAACAGATAAAAATGCTGGAAGAACTGGAAACCGCAGCTAAAAATATAGGCTTACGTATGAACTACACTAAAACTAAAATCATAAGAAACACAGATGAAGATATTATGATGATCAGAATAAACCAAAAGAAAATAAAACAAGTCGAGAAATATATATACCTGGGACAAATTATTAAATTAAGAAAAGAAAACCAAACAGCTGAAATCAAGAGACGAGTAAGATTGGCCTGGGAGCATTTGGTAAATTAAGCTACATATTAAAAAATACAAAATATCCTCAGTACCTTAAAACGAAAGTGTATAACCAATGTATTCTTCTTGTACTTACCTATGAATCCCAGACCTGGACACAAACGTGGATAAGGTAACACAAGCCCAAAGATCAATGGAAAGACAAATGTTACATGTAAAGCTAACAGATGGAAAAGTAAATGAGTGGATAAGAAATAAAACAAAAGTAAGGATGTCAGAGGAGAAGTAGCAAAATTAAAATGGAAATTTGCCTGTCATAATATCAGACAGAAAGACGATCGATGAAATAAATGTATTGTAAACTGGAGACCTTGGGAAAATAAAAGAAGAAGGGGAAGACCCCAAATGAAATGGGCGGACGATTTGAAGAAACATGCGGGAACTAGATGGATGAACACGGCGACAGACAGGGAAGAGTGGAAGATAATTATAGGACGCCTATGTCCAAAAATGGATCGAAGAAGGCTAAATAGATTTTAATGCATTATTTATTTTACTCACCATTCTGTTTGAGTCTATCCTCTCATCTCTGGTAACATCTATTGGTAAACTGTCATCACCGAGAGATTTCATTTCGTCTGCTGTTAGATACCTGTAGGTCTGATCGCCTAGAACTGCCTCCTCTCCTAAAATTAGAAATAAATTCTTGGTTAGTTTGGTTTGAATGTTTTGCAAGTAGATTACAAACAATATTCTATTATGTACGTGTAATTTTCCAAGCTTACGTGTGGAGTGTTATACATGAATTCCATATTTTTAGACTTTTTGATTGATTATGTATTCTATTTAAATATGTACAGGGTGTATTTCAAGTAAAAGGTAACAGAGGTGTTTTTGGGTATTTTAGTGCACATTTGTGGACACGTCGATTTTGTTTTAAAGGGGGAAACTTTTTGGCTATCTTGAAATTTTTGTAGCACGCATCTTCTTCTTTACCCTACGTTTTAAAAAGGGAAAGTGGGTCAAGTGATACCCTATCGATTTCTTTTTGGGATATTTGCCTTCGAATTTACTAAGGAGTGATAAAAAAAGTTTTTATGTACAATTCTAAAGATTTAAAAAAATCCCAAAACCAAAATCCTTTTTATCGAAGGACCATTTTGCAGTGACTTTCTTATTTTATTTATTTTAGTCATTTCATGGTATATTTTAAAATTTGGTGGCAAATATCTCCTAAACGAAGCGATGGATTTTCGAGGTTTTACTGTAAACAAAATCGACGAAAAATTCCAACAATCACCTCTGTTACCTTTTACTTGAAACACTCTGTATATAGTGCAGCACGAGACATAACTGATTATAGAACTGGAATGGATCATGAATTAGAAGGCCTATTTAAAAGTTTAAATACAAGATTCATAAAAGTACAAAGAGATGAGACTTTCACATCCATAGATTTGATAACAACAGTAAAACACAATAAATAAAAAAAAAGTTGTGTAGTGAACGAAAAAATAAATTAAAAAATATAAAATGTCCGATTTCAAAGATATCGGGTAACACTCAGTGTCTGTGAAAATGATTTTCCACTAAAAAAATGTTTGTTATTTACGAGAAAATCCTGAATATAAACATGTGCACCTTTTCGAAAGAAGCAGCATGTTAATCAACTTTAAATCTTGTAACCACAAAATATCCTGTTTTTGTTATTAATTGCAGCAAATATTATTTATTATTTCAACGGTTAGAGCACACAAGGTTAGATGATTTTAACACAAAAATATTTTCATTGGATTGTTTTAGTGACGGATTGTTGCAATAAACGTGTTTTTCATTTGCTTCTGGAAATATTTCTAAGGCGTATTACTGTGCATACGAGGGTTATCCTTTAAGTTTTGCATATACAGCTGGAATAAAAAAGTAGAATTGCATTCACATCCTCAATACATAAAAAAGAAAACAAGCTGGATTGCAACAATTACAGAGGAATTTCAGTAACCAGTACTCTAAGTCGATTGTACGATAGGATTCTTAGAGATCTAATAGAGAATGATTTTCATGAACAAGAAGAAGAAGAGCAAAGTGGATTTCGTGCAAGCAGATCTTGTAGTGATAATGTTTTTTGTCTTAAACAAGTAATTGAGAAAAGGAGCGCCAGAAATATAGAAGCTCATGTTACCTTTCTGAACCTACAAAAAGCATATGATACCGTTCCAGTAGAAATTTATGGACAGTGTTAGAGCAAACTAATATCAATCATAAATACATAAAAGCGATAAAAGAACTATACAAAGGATCAAAATCTAAAGTTAAAATTCGAAATAGACTTCAAAAGAATTCCTGGTAACAAAAGGCTTAAGACAGGGATTTTGTATCTCTTTTTAAAATATATATCGCAGTAGCTCTAAAAAACTGGAAACGTAAAGGACACGGCATGGGAATACAACTTAACGACCGATTTACCATATACACACTACAGTTTGCTGACGACCAAGTAATTGTAGCTAATGATAAAGAAGACATGGAGTATATGATGAGAAAGTTAATGGAAGAATACCAAAAGTGGAGATTAACAGTGAACGTGGACAAGACACAGCACTTATTTGATGGAAACGAATCCGGTGAGTTAGAACTAGACAATGGTCAAACAATATATCTCCATTCAATGAGTACGTATACTTGGGTGTCACATTTGACAAGACAGGAACAGATTGTAAAGAACTGGAAAAAAGAATAGTAAAAGCAAAAAAGGTTATTGGATGTCTTAACAGTATTTTATGGAGAAGAGAAATAAAAAGGAATGTAAAATTTAACATATATGAAACAATGGTGAAAAGCACGCTGTTGTATGGAATAGAGACTTGTCGCGTAACAGAACAAAAATGGAAAGTGTCGAAATGGATGCAATAAGAAGATCAATGAGAATATCTAGAATAGATCACATAAGAAATGACATCATAAAAGAAAGAATGGGAATCGAGGGAAGCATAACGAATGGCATCACTAAAAGGCAACTGATATGGTACGGCCATGTAAAACGGATGATTGACGAAAGATAACCAAAGCAGGTCCTAGAATGGCAACCAATAGGGCGCAGAAAAAGAGGGCGTCGTAAACTGGAATGGCAACAGTCAATCCAAAGATCAATGAGTCAAAAAAATCTAACAGAAGTTGATTGTCAGGATCGAAGGAGGTGGAGAATAGGCGTTGGACAACGTAGAAAAACGTTCTAAACCGACATAGTAGTAGTAAAAACTTTATTGTTTTTTGAAGTATTCTTCTTTGCATACGCTCAAACCAGTCAAAGCTGAATTCCACTCGTTTGTTGGTACTGTCAAAATTGCATTTTTGAAGCCGTCTTGTTTCGATCTTCCAGGGTATTCATTATGTGGGATTCTTATAGAATAGCCGGATATTTTTAAGTCTTTATTTTTTCACAGTCTGTTTATAAAATTGCGGCGACCGGTTTCGGGATAGCTCCCATCCTCAGGCCAGACTACAATTAAGAAAACGTTTCTTTTACAAATTTTGTCAAACATATTTAATCAATATGATATTATAGCACTTTTATAAAATTATCCTTAGGTATCTTATGAACAATGAGTACTATATATAAAAAAACAAAATCATAAAAAATTTAAAAGAAGAAAAAAGTTTAAAAAATACAATGGAAAAACACAAAGGTTCGAAAATAATCTTGATTAAATTTTAATAATCGCCTAATCCAAACCAAAAGAACCACATATATCCAAGAAACAATCTAGAAAAATAACAAAAACGACCACGTCTTGCTTCCTCTGGCGACTGAAATCTTGGATCACGCAGTACATTCTTGATTTTCGGAAAACTATAGAAATCGTTGGGACTTAGGTCGGTATTGTATGGGAGATGGTCCAACAGTTCGACGTTTTGTTGGGTTAAAAATTCAATGGTTTTTTGTGCTTTATGCGAACTTGCATTGTCTGGGTGGAGGATGATTCGTAGTTCGGGGTTTGTTCGAGCTATGACTTTCGGCAAACAAATGGTGATATAACAATCGGCAGAAAGATTTTCCAGAAGAATTGTTGCTACATGACCTGTTGTGTTGTGTTTGTAGCATTATTTTGTTTTATATAATTCACTTAGTTTACTAGCTCAAACGGCTTCACTCTTTTTAGTCTTCGAACTAGCATAGTATTGTCTAGAAGCTGAATTGCTTCCACATTCACATGCCGATGCAGTCTATCTTCATGGCTTTTTGCGTACTTTTTTATAATCTCAGCTACAGTTTCGATTTTTAGATCTCGATAAAGATCACTATTTCGAACGTACCAAGGTGCATTCACAATGTTTCTTAATACTTTATTTTGAAATCTCTGTAAAACTAGAATGTTACTCTCTTTAGCACAACCCCATAGTTGAATACCATATGTCCATACTGGTTTCAGTATTTGTCTATAAAGCAGTAGCTTATTGAATTGTTAAATTGGACTTCCTTCCAATTAGCCAGTTCATTTTTCTATACCTTATCTCTAGTTCTTCTTTTTTTTCTTAACATGTGCTTTCCAACGCAATTTGGCATCAAGTGTTATACCGAGATATTTTGCCTGATTTGAATATGGTACGGGAATGTTGTTAATTGTTATTTGTATGTGATTTATATTTTTGTTTGTAAAATCAACATGAATTGATTTGGTTTCATTTAATTTTATGCGCCACTTTGTGGTCCAACTGTGAACTTCGGTGACTGCATCCTGAAGTTTTTCTATGCATTTTTCAATAGATTTTTCTACCGTCAATAAACCAGTATCATCTGCAAATGTTGCTATGTGACAATTTTCTGGCTTTGGGATATCGCAAGTGAATAATAAGTATAGATAAGGGCCTAGTATGCTACCCTGGGGCAACATGACCTGTTTTTGAGACAAATGTCGCGACTATCTTTTCGGATAAACTTCTAAAACGGATGACTTTTGTTGGCTTTTCTTCATCTTGGAACACCCAAACAAACGACTAACGTTTATTTTCGGGTTCATGAGTAAAACTGCGATTCATCACCACTGACAATGCTGTACACGTTTTTCGAGTTTCCTGCCTCAAAGCTGTCTAGAATTTTCCAAGACCAATTGACCCCTAGCTTCTTTCTGTTCTTCGGTTAACAGATGCGGTATCCAGCGGAAAACGAATTTTCTTACCCCTAATTCTTTTTGTAAAATGTTTTGAATTGAGGTTTTTGAAATCCCGAATGAAGTCTCAATCTCGCGATATGTCACATGTTAATCTTCCGTGATAAGCATGCGCACAGCATCGATATTTTCCTGGGTGACAGCCGTTTTTGGTGCACTTGGCCTTGGATCGTCGCTAAGGCTAATTCGTCCACGTTTGAATTCTCCATACCAACGAGAAACTTTCGACTGATGTGGTGCTTCATTACAGACAACAGAAATTAACTCGGCAAGGCATTCTTGTTGAGATTATTTCCTTCAAAAGTTGTAGAAAATTATAGCCCAAAAATGTTCTCGGTTTAATTACATTTTTCGACTGATTTGTTAATTTAAAAAATTCAATCAGTGTCGCCCTCTATGTTCCTATATGCAAAATATAAAAGACAGCCCTCGTATGATCTACTTTACAGAAGACATTTTAATAATGATTTAACATTTTTACCTTAAAACAATTTGTTTTGAATTAAAATATTTCTTTTTAGGTCAGCGCAGCGTTTAATCTTGAAATGGGACTTTATTTTTCTTCTTTAATTGTTTTATTTCAGTATAGTCCATTTTGTAACAAAGCAAATTGTCTTTATATATGTAATATTTTGTTTCCAGAGGAAACGGTGCCGTAGATTATTTCAGTTCCAATTTATAATAAATCAATTTCTGTTTCACATTAAAATAAAGAGGCAAGACATTTTTTGTGCTATATCAAGAAAATATTCTCTTGGTGAATAGGAAAGCACAAATTATTATACCTCAAAGCCATTTGCTTTGATCTAAGACATTTAGCTCACACATATACTATACTATAGTAGTGTGAGCTATGGTGATCCTAATTTTTTCAAGAAAAAAAAAGTTGCTCCGATTTCAAAAATTTTTATATA
Source organism: Aspidapion aeneum (assembly GCA_963576565.1). Lineage (NCBI taxonomy): Eukaryota > Metazoa > Arthropoda > Insecta > Coleoptera > Brentidae > Aspidapion > Aspidapion aeneum. The sequence continues at coordinate 8,559,499 of OY755043.1, read as the reverse complement.
TCTTTGCGTTTCAGATGATTTTGAAACTTTTTTGTTGCGCCGTCTGTCTGTCTGTATGTCTGTCTGTCTGTCTGTCTGTAACGACCAACGCGCATAACTCAAAAACCGCTTGGCCGATTTTAATGAAATTTGGTACCTAGGCTGGGTCTTGGGTCGAGATGGTCCCATTTAAAACTGAACAAAATCCACCAAACACAAACCAAATAAAAGGGTGGGGGTAGATTTCAAAAATTAGAGTTTATGTGAAAATATGGCGTGTGTGATATCAAACGAAAGGTAATTGAGTCTGCAGTTAAACAAAATACATTTTAATTTATTTAAAAAAAAAGGTGGGGGTATATTTTAAAAATTACCGTTTAAGTGAAAATATGGCGTGTGTGATATCAAACGAAAGGTAATTGAGTCCGGAGTTTAACGAAATACATTTTAGTTTTTTGTTTTTTTTAGGGGTGGGGGTAGATTTCAAAAATTTGAGTTTAAGTTAAAACATGGCTTGTATGGTATCAAACAAAAGGTAATTTCGTCTGGAGTTGAATAAAATATATTTCAGTTTTTAGTTATATGAGCTCACACGTACACTATAACTATAGTACCTAGTGTGAGCTTAGGGGCCCATATATTGGCAGAGTATTTTTTTACCGTGTGGGATTTTCAAAACAAACTTTATTTATTTTCACTTAAAATAAGTTATTTGGATCGAAAAAGACCTAACTACCAAATTTTGTGATGTGTCTGTCTGTCTGGGACACGATTACTAGAAATTCAACAAACCGATTTTAAGGAAATTGGGCATAAAAATTTTGCGGTGTCCGCGGATAAGGCCATTAGTTTTTGGTGAGAGTACAAGACGCTGCAAAGGGGGTTAATATATTTTTAAAATCTAAAAATACTATATATACGTCATATTTTGTCAGAGTCATAATTTTTGAAAATATATATGGCATAAATCTCAAAAATAACACAGCTAGATTAACCTAGTTTTTGACACATTAATTGAAAATTTAATTTTCGACTAAAATAAAGCTACTACGTTAACATCCACAACAACTAGTCAATTTTTACTTCCTAGTCCGCGTAGCAATGGCTAGAGAAGGTATTATTTTCGACGAAGAGATCGATTTTGAGATAACGGCAAAAATGTCGTGATGTGTATATTATTTCTGTCCGTAACACGATAGCTCCTAAACCGCTAAACCGATTTTCATAAAATTTTCAGGTAAAATAGTGTTTCACACTTTTACGAGCTGATTAGATGTTGGTAAAAATCCATTAATGTTAATGACAGTTTTTTGACAATTAAAAACTTAAAAAAATGCAAACTTTTTAACGGAGCATCGTATCAAAACACTATTTTCGGAATATAGTAGACTGTATTTTGCTCAATAGTTCGTGTTATAACCAAAATTTTCGTAGGAGCTTTAGTTTCTGAGATATTTACAAAAACTGTTTTCAAGGCTAATAAGTATATCATGGCTTCACTTGAAGGATGATAATAGGCTAGCTAGCTTATTTTATTTTAAAGTAAATTATATTCTTTGGAGTAAAATCAATAAAGAAATGTTTGTCATATTACGGTGTAACGTGTTCTTATATTAAGTTATTAAACATATTTGACATGTATGGATAATGATATTATTGGTGATAGTTTTTAGGTAGGCAGAAGGTAGTACTTAATGTAAGTAGGTTGGGTTGGCAGTACTGATAGGTAAAACTTACGAGTTTCGAGAGTAGTACCGTTGAAATAGGGAAGGTAAACGTGCCGTTCGTGTGGTGCAACTGCGCTGAATCCTTCGTACGTATCCTCACCAGCGCCTGCGTAGTGAGGGTTAGTGTGTTAGAAAGCAAATTTAGATTTTTCTGTTTTTTTACACTTACTGGTGTCAACTCTTTATTTTAATAGCTGTTTTTTTTTAAACAACAAAAAATGTCTTGTTATGGAAAGTAATCAGAAATTAAATTTCTGAATCTAGTATCAAAATTAAAATAAATAAAAATTTGTGCTTTTGTGCACCTTTTTTGACATTATATAAAAAAATATAATAAAAAGAGCAGCCACATCATACATTTGTATACAGCATGGATAAAAGCTATAGGATTCATATACTGCTTGTTGTGCTTAATGTGTGCAAGAGAAGAGTAAAAGAGAGAAAAATATATTTTGGGCGGTGTCTTGAAATATTTTTCGCTGTTTTAGACCCGTATGCGGGCTGGTAGTGGGAAAGTAGAGGAATACATCGTGACTTCTCGTCTTCACGAAGCTTTTAGTCATTCCGTCGTCTGCAACGAAACAGGTGAGAAGTGGGTATTTGTTTTTCACGCAAATTCTGGCTCAAGCCATGCCGTGTTTTATATTTAGCGTTCAGGAAAAACTACATATCGCACCCCCGCTAAAAAATAGTCACAACTCAAATAACATTGTTTTGAGAAAATCGCTGTTAAAGAATTTAGTTCATTAGAGAGATTCATTTTTCACTTACATGACAAATTACGAGTTAACATCTTATTTTATATCAACAGGAACCTATTAACTCAATGTAATTGGTGCAGTACGTTTCTCAGAAAAAAAAGATTTTTCTCGTTTTTAATAAAAAAAAAGATAAAAACCCGATATTATGACACTTTTTTAGAACAAGGCATCATGACGTTGTAAATCAGGATGTCACGCAGGATGGTAAATAATATTTAAAAAAAAACAAATAAAGAAGAAAATTTGTATTTATTTTTACAACAAGTTATAAAATGCTGAATAACAACTGGGAATGTGATTATTCTCTAATAAATTCAAAAGATTTTTTTCTTATTCTCCTTAATTCTAAGTACACTGAACAATTCGAAAAAACAGTCATAACACAAAAAATAACAGTATTTTACTTGTTATATGGGTCAGATTTAACCAATAGTTCACACGAAAACTTTCACTCGAAATGTGACTCTTTTCAGGATGAAACTCCACGTTCACGCTGTTATAAAGTCAGAAGTGACACTGTATTATGAACACATCCTAAGCTAAACTGGACAAAATAAAAGAGTCACATCGTCATCTCGCGGTAAATTGTGGAAACATAAATGTGACGCTTTTATGGAAGAAAGTACAAGTTATTTCGATGATGGCGGCAGTTTTATCTCAATAACGGCGATTTTTGAGTTGTGACTCTTTTTAAGCGGGTGTGCGTTATGGTCTGTTTAATGTTATTTTGGGGGAAATAACTGTCAAGATGTGCCAAATTTATTTGTTGTCGCGTTTGAGGGAGGTTCGGTTTTTCCAAGCCGTAGCACAGTCCAAAAATAGTAATCCGTTCCCAACGAACAGGATGTGTCAATTTTTGCCACAAATGCAAAAAGGTAAATTTCTTCGCATGAAAATTTAAGAGCTATTACTTTGGATGAAATAATCACCACCGTACAATCAGTGACACCTGAAATGCTAACTTATGTCCGAACTGAATTTTATAACAGGCTCGGATACTATTTAGCATAGAGCGGTGGTATTTTTGAGAATTTAATTAATTAATTTAAGGTAGTTCTTAAATCAATATGAAAAAAATTTGCTTTTAAAACAGACCCCTCTCTTATTTGTTTCGCTGGGAAAGCCATAAACTTTAGTTTGTGGCAAACATGGCATTAAATATTATAGAAAAAAACAAACTTGAAAAAAAAAGGAATTATACGTTACGTAGTTATCGTCTGAATTTCCGATATTTTATGTAAAACTACCGATCGATTTTCTTTACGAACTGTCAAAAAAAGATCGCCACGCTAGAGGAAACAGTCGGTGTTATAAATTTCCTACTTTCTCTACTTTACCGGGGCGCACAGAAGACAGGTATAGGCTGCGCGTCTGGCTATCTTTATATGCAGTTGTTCTTATCTTACATACAGTAATAATTTCCCATGAATCCTATAGCATATAACCATGCTGTATACCAAAAGTACCTTAGTACATTCTATGTGGTCGGAAGAGTTGCTTACCAGTAAGTTACACGAAAAATATTTGGGTTCATTAACATTAAATTAGTACACATATAGCAATAAGGGATGCAACACGGAGATAGTTAAGCGTAAAATACAGATTGTGTAAGCTGTAATGTTATTGTTATTCTAGCTGTACGAGTAATTAACATAAATAAAACACCTAATCAATAAGCCTTCGATTATGGAACCAAAAACAAAAATTTTTTGTGTATTTTTACAAGCATATACCCAAGCAAACAGTCCTCCATCAAAGGACAACAAACAAAACGGCTCAAATTTAGTTATTTCTTGTCTTTTTATGTATTTTATAACCTGTTTTTTATCAAATAACCAAAGGGTCTTAAATGGTAAAATCTGGCAATCGTGAGTGAGTTTTATCTTTGGGGATTTAAGCCTTAAGATGTTTGTTCTTAAATATTAGGGGCTTGTGCAATAAAGCCAGGCACTAATTGTGTCTATTCGGACAGTTTCGCATTATAAGAACAGCTGCCTTCTTTTAAAATTAGGCCTTTGTGTATTATAAGAGCTGTGTATAGTATATAGGGTTTATAAATTCGACTTTGGTATGTCAATTTTGAAAGATCAACTGTCAATTTTGAAAGATCAACAATCAGTTTTCAATGGAAAACTGTCAGAATAGTGCCCGGCACTATTACTGCCTGGCTTTATTGCAATAAGTCTCTATTTGTTCGCAACAAAAAGAGGTAATATAATCTTTAAATATAGGTTTTGACTATCAAAACCGAATTTGCTACCTTTTTAAACAAGTTTTTTTTAAATGTCTACGATTGGGCTAATAGAAGGCCAAAAATACTCTTCTTTATGAGAAAATAAGTCTTGATAAAGATCAACAATCAGTTTTCAATGGAAAACTGTCAGAATAGTGCCCGGCACTATTACTGCCTGGCCTTATTGCAATAAGTCCCTATTTGTTCGCAACAAAAAGAGGTAATATAATCTTTAAATATAGGTTTTGACTATCAAAACCGAATTTGCTACCTTTTTAAACAAGTTTTTTTTAAATGTCTACGATTGGGCTAATAGAAGGCCAAAAATACTCTTCTTTATGAGAGAATAAGTCTTGATAAAGATCAACAATCAGTTTTCAATGGAAAACTGTCAGAATAGTGCCCGGCACTATTACTGCCTGGCCTTATTGCAATAAGTCCCTATTTGTTCGCAACAAAAAGAGGTAATATAATCTTTAAATATAGGTTTTGACTATCAAAACCGAATTTGCTACCTTTTTAAACAAGTTTTTTTTAAATGTCTACGATTGGGCTAATAGAAGGCCAAAATTACTCTTCTTTATGAGAAAATAAGTCTTGTTAAAGATCAACAATCAGTTTTCAATGGAAAACTGTCAGAATAGTGCCCGGCACTATTACTGCCTGGCCTTATTGCAATAAGTCCCTATTTGTTCGCAACAAAAAGAGGTAATATAATCTTTAAATATAGGTTTTGACTATCAAAGCCCAATTTGCTACCTTTTTAAACAAGTTTTTTTTAAATGTCTACGATTGGGCTAATAGAAGGCCAAAAATACTCTTCTTTATGAGAAAATAAGTCTTGATAAAAATCAACAATCAGTTTTCAATGGAAAACTGTCAGAATAGTGCCCGGCACTATTACTGCCTGGCCTTATTGCAATAAGTCCCTATTTGTTCGCAATAAAAAGAGGTAATATAATCTTTAAATATAGGTTTTGACTATCAAAGCCCAATTTGCTACCTTTTTAAACAAGTTTTTTTTAAATGTCTACGATTGGGCTAATAGAAGGCCAAAAATACTCTTCTTTATGAGAAAATAAGTCTTGATAAAAATCAACAATCAGTTTTCAATGGAAAACTGTCAGAATAGTGCCCGGCACTATTACTGCCTGGCCTTATTGCAATAAGTCCCTATTTGTTCGCAACAAAAAGAGGTAATATAATCTTTAAATATAGGTTTTGACTATCAAAGCCCAATTTGCTACCTTTTTAAACAAGTTTTTTTTTTAATGTCTACGATTGGGCTAATAGAAGGCCAAAATTACTCTTCTTTATGAGAAAATAAGTCTTGTTAAAGATCAACAATCAGTTTTCAATGGAAAACTGTCAGAATAGTGCCCGGCACTATTACTGCCTGGCCTTATTGCAATAAGTCCCTATTTGTTCGCAATAAAAAGAGGTAATATAATCTTTAAATATAGGTTTTGACTATCAAAACCCAATTTGCTACCTTTTTAAACAAGTTTTTTTTTAAATGTCTACGATTGGGCTAATAGAAGGCCAAAATTACTCTTCTTTATGAGAAAATAAGTCTTGATAAAGATCAAGAATCAGTTTTCAATGAAAAACTGTCAGAATAGTGCCCGGCACTATTACTGCCTGGCATTATTGCAATAAGTCCCTATTTGTTCGCAATAAAAAGAAGTAATATAATCTTTAAATATAGGTTTTGACTATCAAAACCGAATTTGCTACCTTTTTAAACAAGTTTTTTTTAAATGTCTACGATTGGGCTAATAGAAGGCCAAAAATACTCTTCTTTATGAGAGAATAAGTCTTGATAAAGATCAACAATCAGTTTTCAATGGAAAACTGTCAGAATAGTGCCCGGCACTATTACTGCCTGGCCTTATTGCAATAAGTCCCTATTTGTTCGCAACAAAAAGAGGTAATATAATCTTTAAATATAGGTTTTGACTATCAAAACCGAATTTGCTACCTTTTTAAACAAGTTTTTTTTAAATGTCTACGATTGGACTAATAGAAGGCCAAAAATACTCTTCTTTATGAGAAAATAAGTCTTGTTAAAGATCAACAATCAGTTTTCAATGGAAAAGTGTCAGAATAGTGCCCGGTACTATTACTGCCTGGCCTTATTGCAATAAGTCCCTATTTGTTCGCAACAAAAAGAGGTAATATAATCTTTAAATATAGGTTTTGACTATCAAAGCCCAATTTGCTACCTTTTTAAACAAGTTTTTTTTAAATGTCTACGATTGGGCTAATAGAAGGCCAAAAATACTCTTCTTTATGAGAAAATAAGTCTTGATAAAAATCAACAATCAGTTTTCAATGGAAAACTGTCAGAATAGTGCCCGGCACTATTACTGCCTGGCCTTATTGCAATAAGTCCCTATTTGTTCGCAACAAAAAGAGGTAATATAATCTTTAAATATAGGTTTTGACTATCAAAGCCCAATTTGCTACCTTTTTAAACAAGTTTTTTTTAAATGTCTACGATTGGGCTAATAGAAGGCCAAAATTACTCATCTTTATGAGAAAATAAGTCTTTAAAAAAGTTAAAAAAATGGTTTATCTAATGGAATGTTAATGTCACTTTTTCCGGAAATTAATACTTAGCATTAAAGAATCGGTAATAAAAATCTACTTTTAATTTTTTTATATTTAAGAAGTGGCAAATTTGTAATTATTGTATAAGTTATTTATGAAGAGGAGGGTTGAAGAATGCTGGGCGGTGAGTAAATAGTAAAAACTATATGGACTTTATTTTATAGACAGATGATGTCGCTTTCAAAACCTGGTGAAATATGTTGTATATGTAAAGATAATGGAAAGACGAAGAACCGTGTGGTACTGTGTGTTGCATAGAACCATGTAAAATGCACTGGCAAAGACACCTCAGTAAATTACTGCTTATATAATGAATTTTACTTGATGTTTTTTTATTAATATTATTATTCTATTATATAAAGTATATCGCGCACCATTACCTACCCTATGCGCATCATTTCCCGCTAGGGTGGGCAATAGTGCGCAAATACTTTTTTTGGGTATTTTCGATTTTAACTTGTTTTGTTAATATTTTTTCCGAATATTTTTTCACAAATATAAAGTAAAATAAATGCCCCCCCCCCATGACAGAAACACGAGTTTCGCCTAACTGCGCACCATTGCCCGACTCTCCATTACGCACTTTTTGGTGACATTATAACAAATCCTAAGATAATTAGGAGGCAACATAATTTACAGTTTTTAACAAAAAACATTGGTTTGGTATTTTAACCTGTATTTGACACATTATTTTAGGAAATTTTGAGGTAAATAAATCGGCTCTGGAACGAAATAGCGATGTACAAAATAGCGACTATTAAAATAGCGGTATCGAAATAGCGACAATCAAAATAGCGATGTAACGAAAAGGCGACTATCAAAATAGTGATGTAACAAAATAGCGATTTAACAAAATAGCGATTGTAACGAAATAGCGATGCTACAAAAAAGCGATGTAACAATATAGCGACTATCAAAATAGCGACTATCAAAATAGCGATGTAACAAAATAGCGACTATCAAAACAGCGATGTAACAAAATAGCGATATTTCGGTTCCGTTTTGGCATATAGCTCGACTAAAGGGTTTCTTTCTAAGAAATGTTTTCAAAAAAAAAAACTTTCCTGACTTCTTTCCCGGGATCCCAAAGGGTGCGAATCCGAACCGACCCAAACTGAACCGTACCGAACCGAACCAGCATATTTTTTCAAAAAAAACTCCAGACTTCTTTTCCGGAATCCTAGAGTATGAATCCGAACCGAACCGAATTCGGTTCAGATCGGTTCGGTTCGGTTCGGATTCACACCCTCTAGGATCCCGGAAAAGAATCAGGAAAGTTTTTTTTTTAAATAAGCTGGTATAGTCAAAATAGGATTGATTCGGTATTTTGATACATCGCCATTTTCATACATTGCTATTTTGATACATCGCTATTTTGATACATCGCTATTTTGTTACAAACGCTATTTTGATACATCGCTATTTTGATAGTCGCTCTTTCATTCCATCGCTATTTTGATAGTCGCTATTTCATTACTCGCTATTTTGAGCGTCGCTATTTTGTACATCGCTATTTCGTTCCAGAGCCAAATAAATCAACTGTAAAAGGTGAAGAAAGGAAAAATCCTGCTTACTTCAGAATAATAAATCAAGACTAGAGACCCCGTATGTATGACATATTTTAAGAAAATATATACACAAAATATAACATTCATACATATCTACTTTCTCCCAATTTGGAAACATTTCCATTTTAAATTTGATTGATAATGTGACTTAAAAAAAATCTTAACTAATTTAGAAACTTTAAAACTCCAACAGATAAAGCAAATAAATGACAGATAGTTACGTAGGTATGACAACAAACGCAACTACGGCCTTTATTTCACAGCCAACTAGTGAAAAACAGTTTTTTAAATAAATTCACATTTTCCGTCATTCAAAGATAGGCTTATTATACATCGTTGAAAAGCTCTTTTAATGCTCTATTTATTGACGTATAAATTCAATATGGCAGTTAAAGAAATAACAAAGTTGGCTATGGTTAAAAAAAAACTAGAAGATCTAGAAAAAATTTGTTAACGTCATTCGATTGGCCGTAGTTGGTTATACAAAACTACCAAATTTCATTAAATTTGTTTGCAAGATGGCGGCGATATATCAATTTTCAAAAAACACAATTTTTAGTTTTTGCTCGATATTTTAGTAACCCCGGTAGATATCTTTAATATTGATATAGCACCTAATTGGGCTTAGAATGACGCAACTTTTTTCTCATTTAAACCAACTCGTATCTATTACCGTTTCCGAAATCCCCATGTAGTTGCTGTTATCTGGGACACCCTATATATATATTTGATTCATACAGGCAAAGTTTACACAATTAAAATATAAGTTGCTGCACTTGAGCCGACGGCCGATATCAAACGCCGAATCACACACCTATTTTGCAGCGGGTTAGTGGCTGGTGGATCTTTGAGCCGGCGGCCAACATCAATCGCCGAACCGCACACCTGTTTTGTGTGCAGCAACCTATATTTTAATCGTATAAACTTTGATACAGGGTCTCTAATCAAGACTAGGACAAATTTTGATAGTTAGGTTACTTTTTGTGTCACTGTAATTTTTGGTAATCTTTAAGTTCTACGTTCCCGTGGTGGCTCAGTGCGTTCGCGCATTGAACACAAGTGAGTTAAGGAATCTCGCTTGCTACAGTGGCGGGTTCGATCCCCGTCGGTTGCCGAGGTCGGGTGCGGCAGACATTTATAGGATTCCTGGGGAGTGTAAAATGTAATATTGTCCTACCCCTTCATTCACGCCGGTAACCAGGCCGGATGAGGTCGGATATCTCGTGAAGGCGGACTTTGTTACACACTCCTTCAGTCGGTAGGCCATTCTAAGGGACAAAAGGACCGGATAAAAAAAATATCCGGTCTGGGGTTCCAAAGGTGGCCGATGACCCGTGCAATTAGGCGTTCCGAAATGGCGGCCTTAGTGTCGGCGAAAGAGTCACGGTTATCAAATGAGAAAAAAAGAAAAAAAAAAGTTCTGCGTTATTTGAAATAAACTTCTATACTTACAATCAATGATTTAGCGCACCACCTAAACAACTTTTAGCAATAATAACTATATAATTAAATTTATAAAGTGTAATTATAGGTGAGGTGTTTTAAAAAAAATACTAATATTTAAATTGATGAAGCCGTTAGGTAAAGTTTAATACACTGACAACAACACGTCGAGAATGTAAAAATTGGATTTTGTCACTCGATAGAGGAAGGAAAGCCTACTAATTCCGTACGGCCGCATTGTCTGACGAAATTTTAAATGCGTTTTAAAGAAAATGCAAGTGAAATTCGTATTGATTTTGATATTCTAGATTCAAATATTTTTATAGCAAAAAAGTTCAAATAATGTATGTATGTATGTAATATATCTGTTAAAAGATCATTTTATGCAAAACCTTTAAACCAAAAAAAAGTTAAAGAGGACATAAAGAGAGAAAGAGAGAAGGAAAAAATAGGCAGAGAAAAAAAAGGAAGAGAGAAAGTGTGTGTGTGAGAGAGAGAGAGAGAGAGATAAGAAGAGAGGGAGCAAAACCTGAGAAAATGCGTTTAAATATTGTTGTTGTTTGTATACTATTTTGTCAAAATTTCTGGGAGCAAACAAGGTTATAATTCTGTAATATTTACCTTCCTAGCCCGCATAGCAATAGCTAGAGAAGGTATTATTTTCGATTAAAAAAACATTTTTGAGATAACGATAATATGTTATTTGGGTGTATTTTGACCTATCCTAGCAATATCGTCGTGATGTCTGTGCGTGTGTGTGTATATTATTTTTTTCGGTAACACGATAGCTCCTAAACCGCTGAACCGATTTTCATAAAATTTTCAAGTAAAATAGTGTTCGACACTCTTGCGAGCTGATTAGATTTTGGTCAAAATCCGTTAATAATAATAATAATAATAATAATAATAATAATAATAATAATAATAATAATAAAATAATAATTAAATAGGGCAAGGAGGCACACAAGAACAACGCCTGGGTATTAGCAACACTCCCCTTTACCCCAGCTGCAAGGGTCAAATCGGATCGGCAACCTGCAAAACAGGTGACCCGCGAGGACGAAAATCTACTTCTCCTAAATGTCGACCGGGGGCTGGCCAGGGTAACCTCCTGCCAGTCCCTAAGACTCGGTTCAGGACGCGGAGGATCGAGAGGGCCCCCACGACCGACCCCGTCGGATGAGGGGTCAAAGGCAAGGTGGAGGGGCCCAGCCGGATGGATTGCCCGATGACGACCGCGATGACCAAGGACGCTTTGAGTGGACCAATGATCTGAGAGATGACGTGCTGGAATGCTATGAGAGCAGTAGCCCAGGTCGAAGGGGATATATGGCTCGTATGCGTGAGCAGTGGAATGTTATGCATCCTGAGCATAATACATTTACTGCTCAGAGCCTGCGAGACTATGTATCCTACCTTCGGCGAAGGGGATATGTAAGAGGACCTCAACAGCCGGCAGTACCTGGGGTACAGGAATTGCAGGTACATGTGGCTGAAGAGGTACTTCCCATTGCACCAGAAGAGAGTCTTCAAGACCGCAGGGCGCTACACAAGATAAAGCGCCCGAAGCCACAAGACCTAGCTAGAGCGGACGCAGAGCTATTGAATACTCTAACAGAAGAAGCTGACATCTGGCGCATTAATTGCCTCGTCTACGAGGCAGCTTGCTCCGTGTCGCCCAGGGCGCCCAATAGGGACCCCTGCGGCGACAGGGCGCAACGCCGAGTGAAGAAGATGGAAGCAAAAATCCTCTCAGCAAGGCAGCACGCATCCCGTATACAGTGTGTGGTGGAATACAAATTGGCAGGCAGGCCTTTTACGCCAAAAGTGCGCCGCATAGCGGCCAACTTGCGACGCACCCACCACACACTGAACGAAGCACTGTTGCAGACCATCAAGCAGCAGTGCTGCGAAAGGATACGGATGTTAGTGACTGCCAAACAAAATCTAATTCGGCGGGCGAGGGGTATTTCGGAAAATAAATTATTTTTCGAAAACCCCAGTCGCCTATTTCAGGCGCCGCCGAGGATTATTAACGATCCTCCGACCGCTGAGAGGGTGGAAAACTTCTGGAGGGGTATTTACGAGGTAATTCGGCCGCTCAACGTAAACACACCAGCCCTGGCACAGTTTGAAACCTTTGTGAGGGGGTTTCCACCACCTGAGCAACTGTGCCCACCAATAACCGTGGAGGAAGTTCGAAGTGCTCTTACGGGTGCTAAGAACTTTGCTGCCCCTGGGCCTGATGGAATTAACACCTACTGGTGGAAAAAATTTCCATCAACCCATGAGGCCCTTGCCCGAATTTTTAACTCCTGGGTTAATGAGGGGCAGCCAATCCCTCCCTGGTTTATTGAGGGGCGAACCGTCCTTCTCCCCAAGAACGGAGACTTGTCCGACCCAAAGAACTATCGCCCGATAACATGTTTAAACGCCTGTTACAAGATTTTTACGCGACTCTTGTACCAGCGGATACTCCAAGCCATGGGTCCCGTGTTTAGTGGAGTATACGAGCAGCGAGGGTCAAAGAAAGGCGTAGCCGGCTGCAAGGAGAACCTTCTAATAGACCGATGTGTCACACAGGACTCCTTCCAGTACAAGCGAAACCTTTTGATGACCTGGATTGATTACCGTAAGGCCTTTGACACAACTTCTCATGAACTTATTATTCACCTTTTGAGAGGCCTTGCGGTGCCAGATCCCATAGCGAGATGCATTTCAGGAATGATGCCATTTTGGAAGACCCGATTTACCATATGTACGGGTAACGCAAAGGTGTCGACTGAATTGGTGTCATTCCGACGGGGAGTGTTTCAGGGTGATTCCCTCAGCCCACTCCTCTTTTGCGTCTCGCTACTTCCGTTATCCGTTGCTTTGCGGAACACAAAGGGATACATGTGCGGTGCTCCTGGCCGTAGAACCCATAAGGTTACTCACCTCTTTTATATGGATGACCTTAAGTTCTACGCGTCGACGAAGAGAGACCTCGACCAAGCTCTTCGGGTAGTACAGGAGTATACTCATGCGGTCGGGATGGAGTTTGGGTTGGATAAGTGTGCGACGGTTCAACTTAAGAAAGGACGCCATGCGGATCACGCCGAGGACGCGCAACTTGTAGATGGGAGCATCCTACGACATCTGGATGCCGGAGAGACCTATACCTATCTGGGTGTTCCCCAGGGACACATCCATGATAGTGTAGCAATAAAAGGGTCTCTTCGCGACAAGTATCAGCAACGACTAAGACAAATCTGGAATTCAGAGTTGTCTGGAAAGAACAAAGTCGCTGCTACAAATATGCTTGCCGTCCCTATAATCACTTACTCCTTTGGAGTCATTAAGTGGAACGTGAACGAGTTGCGTGAAATTGACGTGAAAACCCGCAAGATGATGACTCGATACCGAAGCCATCATCCTAAGGCGTCTGTCCAACGGCTTTACTTCCCACGTTATCAGGGAGGCCGTGGACTCTTAAGTTTGGAGTGTTTACACAGACGAATAGTCCTAAGTACCGCGTGCGAAGTAATCAGAGACGAGGATCCCCTGCTATGCATGGTGCGTAACCATGAAACATTTGGGGTGGGGGCATTTCTTTTTAAAGCAGCACAAAGAGCAGCAGATGAGCTCCAAATAGTTTTCGACATAAGTCGGCGGCAGGAAAACTCCATTACACAGTTGACCTGCCAAAGACTTAAAACCACCTTAAAGAATGCAGAGGTAGACTATTTATTACGTCTACATATGGATAAGCCATTGCACAGTGTTTTCTATAAAACCATTGAAAACACTGGCTTATCCAAAAAGCTAAGCTTTGCATTCTTAAGGTCAGGTGCATTAAAGTCGGAAACTGAGGGGTTTATCATTGCTTGCCAAGACGGAGTCATCAACACCTTGGAACACCGAAGTCGCGTGATGGGTATACAGGTTCCTGATACAAGTTGTAGGGCCTGCCATAGGGCGCCGGAGACCTTATATCATTTGCTGTCCGCTTGCGGGCGCTATGCGGTCTCGGCGTATATCCATCGACACAACGCAGCGTTACGGGTGCTGTATTACCATCTAAGGCACTCGTACGGTGTTGATGATGCTCCAGTGCTGCCATATGTCCCCTCTGATATTCCGTCCGTCGTGGAGAATGACAGAACCAGAATATACTGGAATTTCGCATTCCCCACACTCCGGCTTGTAAACGCTAACAAGCCGGATATAGTACTCCTTGACAAAAATGACAAAATTATGTATGTCATTGAGTTCTCGGCTCCTGCCGAGACGAACATCATTGCCAAGGAAGAAGAGAAACGGACGAAATATCAGGATCTTCTCTTTGACCTTCGCCGAGTGTACCGGGGCTATAGAGTCAAGCTAGTGGTTTTGGTAATTGGAGCTCTCGGAGGCGCACGGCAGACACTGCTCTCAGCTCTCAAGACCTTGCCGGCCTGCCGTGACAGGGCAGAGCAACTTGCAGGCAACATGCAGAAAGCAGTCATCCTCGGATCATTGCGTCTACTCAGGGCACACGATGCGGAACACCGTTTCTACTAACCCCGCGGTTGGTGGGGAGTAGAAACGGTAACGGACCATCTGGCCTACTTGCACCCGTGTGAGTCGGAGCCGCGGGACCGCAAGTAAGGCCACCACAAAAAAAAAAAAAAAAAAAAAAAAAAAAAAAAATAATAATAACTTCGTAAGAGCTTTAGTTTCTGATATATTATCATGGCTTCACTTGAAGGTGTGCTAATAGGCTAGCTAGGAAGGTAATAGATTCGTCATAGATCCCTTTATTTTCATTACCTTTGTAACATTTTTTATTTTAATTTTTGATCTAACTTCCGTAAAAAAAATCTAATTTTATATAAATGTCTTGACCTTCCAATGTCTAGATTTTATTAATGTATGCCCATTATCTGATGATATTTAGAATAGAAAATAAATGTTATAAATGTATTCGATCCAAAAAACAAAATAAATATATCTTTAATGGTGCTCAAAAAATTACTTTTATGTATTCATTCCTTTTGGAAATAATATATTATGCGCCATAATTGTTCTTCCAACAATTTCAAAATAAAGTTCGTGGATCGAAATAGTGACCGTCTTCGGGGCCTCAAAATCGAAATTGTAGCAGAGACTTTTAAAAAGTTTGTAAAAAAGCTTGAAGATCGACTCCATGGATCTGTAAATGCAAAAGCTTTTGAGTTTCTAGACAAAATTATTCTAGTTCAAAGACTAAAAAGATAAATCCATTTAAGCTAGTTAACTAAATAAAATAAAATGAAGCTATAAACATAACAAAATTGTGATTTATAGTTTGAAGTTGTAATTAACTTTTCTAGTCAGTTAAGTTAAAACAAAATTGCTAATTAGACTAACTAAACTAGATTGTAATACAAGAACCAAAATAAATAATAAAAAATATATTAGTACCATTTGAAACCCTAATAATTATAAAAAAGATACGTTTAAAACTTTACACTAGACCTTCAAACAAACTGGAATACGCTATTTTTTCGGTAAACTTGATTTTGTGAATTTGTTCACCATTTTGTCTAATAATGGTGATGATGATAATAATGATTTCAGCGCGCAAATTTACTATGTAAAATATATGGTTTTTTTTTGGAAATTACTAACCTTGAAACTGAACCTTGCGGAACACCCTATATGTTTAAAGTTTTATGCATTTGTTTAAATTTCAATCTGATAATGGTGGCCACAATAATTATTCTTGTACGTAAATCACTATACTTATAGCAATGACATCACTACATTTATAAATGTCTTTTTTTACAATTACCTCACATTCTAGGTCTAGTTAATTGCAGGTTGATTTTTTATTTATCGATGCACATGTTATTGAATAGTAAATGTCAAGATCTTAGGTTGGTTCGTTTGATTTGGGTTGATTTAAAAACAAAACATTTTAAAAATTAAGATTGTATGCTGCTTTTTCATAATGCTTGAATTGAAGATCGTAAAGAGATTAAAGACACTAGCTCCCTATTTACTGATAAAGATATTGAAGATATAAAAGACTACATCACCCTAATTATTGATGAAGATATTGATGCGATAGAGACTTCATCTCCTTGATTGGAATAATGTTTAAAAACAGCCAAACTTAATAACTTTAGGCATTTATAGAGGAAGTTGCTGGAATTTAGGCAAAGACGCGATATGTTAATAAACAAAAACAGTGTTTAAAATATAAAATTTTGCTTCCTGTACTTTTGTATTGCAACAAAAACAATAAAATTAAACATAATAATATAATAATTGAAATAAATTAATTAAAAATAAATCAAAATACGTGTTGAGAAAGTCATTTGAGAGCATTAAGGATTTTTTATTTATCAATGCACATGTTATTGAATAGTAAATATCAAGATCTTAGTTTGGTTCGTTTGATTTGGTTTGATTTAAAACAATACATTTTTAAAATTAAGATTTTACACTGCTTCTTCAAAATGCTTGAATTGAAGATGTGGAAGAGATAGAAGACTACATCTACTACATAATTAGAATATTATTTAAGAACAACCGAACTTAATGACTTAAACATTTAAAGAGGAAGGTGCTAAAATTTAGCAAAAGGCGCGATATGGTAATAAATAAAAACAGTGTTTAAAATATAAAATTTTGCTTCCTTGTATTGCAACAAAAACAATAAAATTAAACCTAATAATATAATAATTGGAATAAATTAATTAGAAATAAATCAAAATACGTATTGAGACAGTCATTTGAGAGCAATAAGAATTTTTTATTTATCAATGCACATGTTATTGAATAGTAAATGTCAAGATCTTAGTTTGGTTCATTTGGTTTGTTTTGATTTAAAAACAAAACATTTTAAAAATTAAGATTTTCCATTGCTTCTTCAAAATACTTGAATTGAAGATCTGGAAGAGATAGAAGACTGCATCTCCCTATTTATTAATATTGAAAAGATAGAGACTTTATCTCCTTAATTGGAATAACATTTAAAAATCGCAGAACTCAATGCCTTTAGGCCTTTACAGAGGAAGTTGCTGAAATTTAGGGAAAGACGCGATATGATAATAAACAAAATATAAAATTATGCTTCATGTGCTTTTGTACTGCAACAAAAACAATAAAATTGAATATAATAATTAGAATAAATTAATTAAAAATAAATCAAAATGATAAAAAAGACATAGAGTAAGTATATGATGAGAGAGTTAATGGAAGAATACCAAAAGTGTGGAGTAAACATGGACAAGTCACAGTACTTATGTATTGGAAACAAATCAAGTGAGTTGGAACTAGACGATGGACAAACAATATTTCTATGCAATGAGTATGTATACTTGGGAGTCACATTTGATAAGACAGGAACAGACTGTAAAGAAGTGGAAAAAAGAATAGTAAAAGCAAAAAGGGTTATTGGATGTTTTAACATTATTTTATGGAGCAGAGATACAAAAGAATTTAAAATTTAACATATTATATGAAACAAGGTGTACGCTGTTGTATGAAATAGAGACTTGTCGCGTAACAGGGACATACAAAACAAAAACGAAAGTGTTAAAATAGATACCAAAAAAAAATTATTGAAAATATAAAGGAAAGAATAGGAATCGAGGGAAGCATAACGGATGACATCACTAAAAGACAACTCATATGGTACGGCTATGTACGACGGATAAACGACGAAAAATTACCAAAGCAGGTCCTAGAATGGCAACCAATAGAGAGCAGAAACAGAGGGCGTCCTAAACTGGAATGGCAACAGTCAATCCAAAGATCAATGAGTCAAAAAAATCTGGCAGAAGATGATTGTCAGAATCGAAGAAGGGCGTCGGACAACGTAGAAAAACGTTCTAAACCGTCATAGTAATAAAAAAAAATCTCAAAAGTTAAGACGAATTACCCTTAGAGTAATAAAAATATACCTCATTAAATATAAACATGCTAATTAATAACACCCTGTATTGCATGGCTTTCTTCCACTTAAATACATAAGTGGCGCCCAAACAAAAACTGTTTCATTTTATAAACATCAAAAACAATCTTATAAATACACTACCAGATGTTCCTCTTTATGTTGTAACTTCGTGATTATTATTGTAAACCAGTATCTCAATATCTCGATGATGTTTTACCCGAGGAATGCCGCGAAATCTTGATTTTTTCGTTCATTTTTATGCGCATTTTTTATGGTCATGCGTAAACATAGGTTTTGACATTGAAAACAACGATTTGAAATTATTTTACGTATTTGTGCTTCTAGGATAATACTGAAGCTTAGATCGTAAATCATAAGCCAAGCCTTAAAACTTTCTTTCATAAAGACACTATAGTTAACTGAAAAAATAATAAAAAGTTCTTTGCACAAGTTTCTTTATGCGTCTAAAAAAAAAATTAAAATTTCAAAAAATATTAAGTTTCTAAAAATATATTCATATTTAAAATTCGACTAGCATTCCAACAATATCTCAAATTGTCGTAGGTTTATAACAAATTTTGTTTTTGGCAAAATAAGTCAAAATGTTCCTATTTTGATAGGTAACCATATTATTAAGAATCAAACAAGTTTTTGAGGCTAACCTTACGGGGGTCCAGGATCTATTTGACACCTAATAAGTGTTGACAGTTAACTGTTTGCCGGTTTCAGGGCGGGTAGATCGACTTCTGATCATCTCTTTTGTATAACCCAAGTTATTGAAAAGAAAATGGCATACGGACAAGAGCTGCATCTGCTTTACGTCGATTTGCAGAAGGCATATGATAGTAAACCACTAAATCTACTTTGGAAAGCGTTGGAAAACACAAACATAAGCGTACAACTAATTAAGGCCATCAAGGAGTTATACCGCAATAGTGAGGCAAAAGTTAAAATAAAAGCAAAACTAACCAAAGACTTTCAAGTAAATAAAGGTCTTAAACAAGGTTGCTGTATCTCGCCTACGCTCTTCAAGATATACTTGGAACTTGGAACAAGTCCTTAAAGTATGGAAGAGAAAATGCCAAAACATGGGAATTATGTTTCGCCGATGATCAGATTATGACACGAAAACTAATAGAAGAGTACAATAAGTGGGGGCTAGAGGTTAATCTCAATAAGACAGAGTATATGTGTATCAGTGGAATGAAACAGGGCCTAATCTTAAATACCGGGCAGCGAATTCAGTCCTGTGATGAGTATAAATACTTAGGTCTAAAAATTACAGCTGACGGAACACTAGACAAAGCTATAAAAGATCGAAACGTACAAGGAAGAAAAGCAATAACTTTATTAAATGGAATAATTTGGGCCCAAAGTATATCAAAACATAACAAAAAGCTTATATATAACACCATTGTAAAAAGTAGTATTACATACGGCTCAGAAGTATGGCCAATCAAGCATAGAACAGAAAAAATGCTTTCCGCTACGGAGATGGACTATTGGAGAAGAGCAGCAGGGAAATTAATAAGAGAAAGAGTTACAAATCAAAGAATAGGAGAAATTATGACAGTGGGTGAACGTACTTTAGTGGATGATATAAGAACAAAACAACTGGTGTGGTACGGACATGTACAAATAATGAATGATGAAAGACTACCTAAACAAATACTACAATGGAAACCAACTGGCCGAAGAAAACGAGGACGGTCAAGGAGAAGCTGGAGAGAAGAAATAGACAGTGAAATAAGAATAAGAGGCCTAGATGACGAATTATGGGTAAACAATTGGGTATCGGAAGACGTAGAACGTTATGAAATCGATAAATATATATATATATATATATATATATATATATATATATATATATATATATATATATATATATATATATATCGTAGAGGTGGGTTGCGATTTCACGAACTGTGACTTTGTCACTGTGACTCGTCTGTCGCAGTCACGTTCTGCTCCAGTCCGAACGAAATAGCAGTGACATTCTGTCACAGTCTGGCACTGAGCGCCCCGACCCCAGCGACGTTGCAGCATAAAAGTCGCGATCGCGACAATGACTGATTGATGGACCGCTCCAGCTGTCGCGTTTCGTCAAAGAGGCAGTACCGCGCAGCGTAGGGAACAATTTTCTAGATTGCGATTTTGCTATTTACATTAGTTAAACTGCTCCAAAAAATCACTGCTATTTGTCACCGTGACGCGACTGGAGCAGTCACGCTCTGTCACTGCCCCGCGAAGCGCCATCTACCGAGATACGAGAGAAACTAGAAGAGCAGGCGATTATAAACTGCTATTCACCGAAAAAGAAACAATCCGTGACCTACAACAGCACTTCTGTCTTTCAGGCCAGATCAACGCTGATTAGCGTTTTTACCCACCTTCAGACGTGATAAATACTATCAAACGTAAATATATGAAGATTTATAGGTACTTGCGGTAATTATTTTGTTTTCAAATTTTTTTCAACTAGTGTGATAGTTGTGAGTCTAAATTTTTAGCACATATATACCTAAGTTACATAAGTATATTGCGAAAATAAAGCCGGTTTAAGAATGATGGTTAGTTAGTGAGTACAAAAAAAATATTGTGGGTCATGTCCACACACAGCATAAAAAAAATAAGAAATTAATTTGCATGTGAAAGGTTGCGGCAAATAATAGTTTATGTGACTTTTAATGGGTTTACAAGTACGTGAGAATATTTTATTTACATTCAGGCTTTAATTAAGAAGTAAAAAATATGTTTTCTACAAGTGACCCCAAGGAAGTTCCTTTGCGCACAATTTTGTATACGCAAAGTAGCACTTTCCCACAACAAAATCATATAAAATCTTTAGATCTAGGCAAAAAATTTATCTATCTATTTAGTCTTCTTCTAATGCTGCCCAGGCCAATCTTACTCGTCTCTTGATTTCAGCAGTTTGTTCTTTATTTTTGTTTGGTATAATTCAGTATAGAATAGTTGTGTGAAAGTTAATAGTTACTACTTAATACATTTTTTGCAGACACTTGACATTTAGCGCCTGTGCACTTTGTAAAAAATCACTTTCAAGAAGTATTAGTATCTTAGCCTAATGATGCTATGTATCTACGAAAATTCAGCCTTTTAATCATTACTTAAGAAATGAACCCGTTTAATGTGTACTAATATTATCTAAACCTAAAAAAACAAATAAAATTATAATTTTATTTTATATAACAACAAACTCAAATGTGTATAATGGCAAAATTATTCTAAAGGCCATTTAATAATGGGAAAAAATTATAAAAAACGTTTCTTATTATTGTCTAAAAATAGAAATGAAGCAAAATCTGTAGGTAGGCACGAAAATAAAAAATACATTAATAAATTTACCCAGTTAACAAGACAAATAATAAAAATTTTAAGATGTTTTCAGAAGGTGTCAGGAATGATATTTTTATTGTAAAATTATGGTTTCTTTTTTGGAGGCATTTTGTTTTTTCTGTTTTTTTTTTGATTAGGAGCTTATTCTACTGTCAAAAACAATAAAATATTAAATTTGATTTGGTTTATCAACATATTCTTGCAAAAACAAACACAAATTTTTCTTATCTAAAAATAAATGAAATCTCATCCCAATCATCAAATTTTCTACAGGCCAGGCAACATACAATTTTATCATTGTGTCCCTTTAATTTTATTTATGAATTTAGCATCAAAATTAAACGGATGGGGGAATCAAAAATCTCCTTTTTTGTTTTTTAGATACTCCTTACAGAACTCTTAAAGTGTGGTCCTACTTAGTTTATTTAAATCTAACACATCGACACACAAAAACTTCAAATATTAATTCACACAGTGAATTAACAAAGGATGGAAAAAAATCTCCTAATTATAGTTTTAGAAGACTGTTGTATATAGTCCATAGTAAATAACAAGTAAAGTAAGTATAGTAATAAGTAAAGTCTAGAAACATTAAAAAACATATTTTTCTTTGATTAAAAGAATAAGAGCAATTTTACCGGCAACCAACAAATACACAGAGAAAAGGAAATTTATATCAGTAGACATACAGAGAAAAATACTGCATTTGCATAAATGAGACTTACCATTGATATTCCTGAATGACAATTTTGTAATGGGTATCCCTTTAATGCAATGGCAAAAACTTATTGAATAAGAAATTAAGAGAACCTAGTTATTGATTCAATGACACATGTTATTGATTTAATGGGAACTGTCATTGAAATTAGAGAATTGCTCTTATAACAATCATACCTGCCATTCAGGAATATATATGTTAACTCTCATGACGCAAATGCAGCATTTTTTGTGTTCACCTAACATAGAATGAAAGTTTTTTGAACGTTTTTAAGAAAATAAATTTAAAAAAAAGATGTTAAGTCGGCAATTGAATAATATATACATGCACAGATTCTACTCGAAAAAACATGGTCATTGGATTTGTTCTTTTAATTATATTTCTAGGTATTTTCTTAAATGGCAAAAATACATAATAAATTAAAACCAGACCAAAAGTTGAATGAATGAAGCCAATGACAGAAATTGACGCAATTCCTAAAGAATTTGTACTACACTTAGATGGTGTTGGTTTTAATTAACTATTAGGCTTGGTTAGTTAAGCTCAAGTGCTTATTTAATGAAAGATACACTATTTTTGTTAATTTACTAGAAATTTTATGTCTAGCACAGCTCATTCTTTTTGTTTATTAATATATTTTAATTATTTCATTTCTATCTAGAATCGGCCTTACTACTACTACTACTACTGTGTTTCAATAGATTTTTTTAAACTGGCTTACAAAACGATTTTAAAAATTTGTTCTAAAAATTATTATTATTTATCTAGACTTTAATTCTAATACATAACGATTTTTAAGCAAACAATGAAAAAACATCGAAAAAGAATGATTTAACTTTGAAAATTTATTCTTAAAACTGTAGATATTTTGGACCTGTGACTCAAACAAATGTTGCATTTTTCTAACTCAACATAAAGCATAATATTCTTAAAACAAGAGATATTTTGGACCTGTGACTCAAATGTTGCATTTTTTTTTTAAACTAAACATAAAGCATATTGCCTGATCCATAATCTGCCATTAGTTTCAAGTGGGCACAAATTGCCAAAACTTTTTGAAGTGGCTTTAATATCGCTACTGACGCAAAAAATAAGTATATCAGAATGGCTTCGTGTTTGCTTTTAAATACAAAATGTATAAAAGCCTTTTTCCTTGAAGTAACTAGCCTTTTGGATTAAGGGAGTTTTTTTTAACTTATTTGTTTCAAAATTTTTGAATTTAAGTGATATACCCATAGTTCACACCGTCTTTTCCACATTTTTAGAAATTTTTTAAAATAAAATATAAGGAGGCTGGATGGAATAGACAATATTTTTTGTAGCATTGTTTGAATGTTTTTGTTGTTTAAACTATAAAAGGTGTGGTATTTATTGTTATAAAAATTAACACAATTTATCGAGGTGAAGAGGCTAATGAAATACCAAGTCATAGTTATTATATTATTTAATTCGTGATAGTATTTATGTGTTTCTATTTTTAGTACATGAAGGAATGAGATATATAGCCTTGCCGAATTTTTTTTGATCGAATTAGTATGATATATAACACTAGAGTAGAAGTAATTTTAAATGGTTGAATCACGTTTTTTTATACCAGACAAAACATTAACGTTTTAAGAAAAAAAATAAGTTGCTTTATTGTTATTTCACAGGATTTATGCCTTTATGTCTCTTTTAGGGTTCCTAGCAGAATTTTTTTTTAGTATTAGTAATTTATAACGGATGGAACGTTCTAAAACTCATAATCTTTTATTCCAACAGTGGTCGCATTCTGTCAAATACTATAGGGTCACTGCATTCTGGAAGCCTGGCTTCCAGGTTGCAGTGACCCTAAAATACTAGACTTATTGTCGTTAAAAACATTTATCATAACAAAAAAAAAATTCAAGTATGGTATTCCGTAAAAAGAATTGAGATAACAGTAAAGCCAAGTTTTCCAATACAAATTTTAAAATGAAAGATTCTTGCTAGTTTGGAAATGTTTTTTTTCAACTTTGCTATTACAGCCAAACTTCTTTATGTTCAATTTAGCACTGTGCCTAAGAGCCATTTGCAGCCGTAATAGCCAAGTTTAGAAAAACATTTCCAAACTAGTAAGAACATTTCGTTTTGAAATTTGTATTGGAGAACTTGTTTACTGTTATCTCAATTCTTGTACTTGACTTATTTTTACATGAAATGTATTTGTTATGATTTCACTTCTTTTTTTAAAGGATTTGGATAATATTTAAGTTTTAAAGTAGTAAAATATACAAAATATTGTTCAAAACTTTTGCAATGCCTTTTTAATATGACTGTTGAAACCAGACCCAGAGCTGAGCTCGCTATTCCTATGCATAAATCAACATTTTTTTGAAAAGGGACCATTTTATAAAGCTATAAAAGCCTACAACAGTTTACCAACAAAGATCAAATCAATTGAGAATGAAATAAAATTTAAAAACGCTACAACAAACTATCTTTACCAAAAATGTTTATATTTATTTATTTAAGTGTTTTACTTACTAATTTAAAAATGAAATAACATATTGTTCCAACTATTTTGTACAAATTTTTGACGTTGCTTTGTCAAACATTGTTTTGATTTTGTCGGCAATAAATGTTTTGAGTTTGAGTTTGAGTTTGAGGTTTTTAAATTTTTTCCTATAGTTTTATCATAGTTTCTATTGGCCTTGCAAAGCTTAGCTCTCTAGCGTTTCTGGAAGTGGGCAATGTTACTTTTACATAATTTTACATTTATAGGGGAGGGAAGCAAATTACAATTTTGGGGTTTTTTTCCAAGGGTTTGGTCATGATTTCAATCAGTCTGTCGAATTTTAGCTTTGTAGCATGTTTGGTAGTTTAGTAGAATTTTGATGATCTATACATGAGTGAGTCGCAATTTCGACGTTTTTTGAAATTTCGTAACTACTTTAGTACTTTATGGAAGTCAATGAAACTTGGACGGATTGTTAATTTTATGTAGATCTACGACCGCGCAAAGTTTGAGTTTTAAAGCTCATTCCGAGTTTTAGATAAGTCAAATATGGGCTGAATTGTTTAAAGAAATGATGGAATTTGAGTTTGATATATATATATATATATATATATATTTATCGGTTTCACAACGTCCTACGTCTTCCGATACCCAATCTCCACTCGTTTCTGTTTCCCCATAATTCATCATCTAGGCCTCTTATTCTTATTTCACTATCTATTCCTTCTCTCCAGCTTCTCCTCGGCCTTCCTCGTTTTCTTCGGCCAGTTGGTTTCCATTGTAATATTTGTTTAGGTAGTCTTCCATCATCCATTCTTTGTACATGTCCGTACCACACCAGTTGTTTTGTTCTTATATCATCCACTAGAGTACGTTCACCCACTGTCATAATTTCTCTTATTCTTTGATTCGTAACTGTTTCTCTTTTTGATTTCCCTGCTGCTCTTCTCCAATAGTCCATCTCCGTAGCGAAAAGCATTTTTTCTGTTCTATCTTTGATTGGCCATACTTCTGAGCTGTATGTAATAATACTTTTTACAATGGTGTTATATATATATAAGCTTTTTGTTATGTTTTGATATAGTTTGATATAGGAGGAGCAATATATTTTTCATATTTTATTACTAAGGAAAAATGGGTTTTTTATAATTAATTACTAATATTTATCACAACGTTGTCCCTTGTGGCCAGTTTCACATAATTGAAAAATACATACAAGTGCTTATATTTATTAATTATTTATACCACACTCGTGCTATTCATCACGTTTGGATTTTTCGCTTCGTTACTTAAGACGCTATTATAAAAGTACGATTTTTTAATTTTTAATTTTTCAATTTTATTGCAGCTGATTACAATCTGTGGGAATTATTACCGTTTACATATATATTTGTAGGTGATCTCATTCTTAATGCTTACAAGTTAATATAAATCAAACGCACACTCCTTTTTTTAAAATCATCTTTGAAATGAGGGAAAACGATCAGCTAATAGAAATTTTACAATTACTAACAATTACAATTAAACCCTGGAATTTTTTGTAAACATCGATAGGTAAGGACAGTGTAGGAATCTAGATAGATAATTCTACCAAGATATACTAATGAAGTTTATGAAAATATTAAAAAAGCTGCAAAAAACGATCAAGAGTATAATTGTCTTCGATTTACAGATGCTTCTAAAAACGAATGTACATACTAGTCATATCAAGATGTCATGAGTCAATCTTACAAATTCTTAGATGACTTAACATCAAAAGAGAATTACTTGTCTCAATTAGAAAACTGACCATGTAACCCAAAAAGCAAGATATGCCCTAAAAAAAGGAAAAATTTGAGATAAATAGAAAAATTAACTCGCTTATTGAAAGAAAGTCAAATACCATTCATAA
The DNA here is from genome assembly GCA_963576565.1 of Aspidapion aeneum. Classification (NCBI taxonomy): domain Eukaryota; kingdom Metazoa; phylum Arthropoda; class Insecta; order Coleoptera; family Brentidae; genus Aspidapion; species Aspidapion aeneum. The sequence goes on along the minus strand of OY755043.1, from coordinate 8,532,827 downwards.
CAAGTTACTGTTTTATAGACAAATACAAAAGCCAATATATGGAATACAACTTTAGGGTTGTATGAAGAAAAGTAACATTCTAGTTGAACAGAGATTTTAAAATAAATAACATTGTTAATGCACCTTGGTACGTTCAAAATAGTAGATCATCATTGGAACCTAAAAATCAAAAATGTTGCTGAGACTGTGAAAAAGAACGCAAGAAGCCACTAAATCGACATGTAAATGTGGAATCGATTGAGCTAATAAACAATACCATGCTAGTTCGAAGACTAAAAAGAGTGAAGCTGTTTAAGCTAGTAAACTAAATAAAGTAATACTTTAATCACAATAAAATTGTGATTTACAGTTGAAACAAGGTGGGAGAACTTATGAGTGAACCCTAAGCTCCAATGCAATAAAAGCAGTTACGCAGTTTTCTGGAGAACACAAAAAAAACAGAAACAAATTTAAGGCAGTGCAGTGGTTTCTATGTTTTTCAATAGAATTTTCTAGGACAGCTGTATCCAAGATTAAAATTGCCATGATGATTGCTAATATTTATCGTGGTGAAGTCCCAACGCGAAAGAGAGAGAAAGATAAAGATTATATTCAAATTCAAAAAAATCAACTATGCTAAATAACTCTTAAAGCAATACCAGTAAGGAAGATCCCACTAATATTTAAAGAAACCATCAATTACCGCCTTCACAACGACATATTGTTTGTGTTAATTGATGTCAAAAGCGCCGGCGCCGATGCTAAGTTAAACAAATGCATACATAATACGCATCTTACAAAAACCATAACTTAAATTCTAAAAATATATTATTTGATATTTTAACCGATAAAAATCTTTTGAAACTTTATAAAACGCTTAAGAATATACTATAATATAAAATAGTACTAAAAAAACTTGAATCTCTGTGGATCTTTTAAAGTCATTAGAAAACATTATAAATTTCTAGTAATAAAAAGTCTGTTAAATACAATCTTTTGTAAGAGATACCGCAAGGTTCTGCTTTGGAACCTTAAGTTGGTTTTCAAAAACATAAAAAGTCAACATCAATGGAAAATAACGACTCGCAAGTCACAAAAAACAAAAAACAGAAATCTTATTCAATTCAAATAAAAAAACATTTGGCAAAAAAAAGTACAAAATCGAATCAACTCTGGGGCACAGCAGCTTTAGATATTTTAAAAAAACTAGAAAAATACTATTATGAATTAAAGAAAAAATTAATCTACACCCATATTTTTTACCACCATTTGCCAAAGGACAAAAAGTCAACAATAATGCAAACTAACAAAAAACAAGGCTCAAAAGCTACATAAATTTTTTTTTTTTTAATTCGGATAACAAAATTTTTCACATATTTAAAACAAAAATTCGAATAAACGCGCGAAACTCAGCAAGCGCTTTTTCAATCGTTCGTTCTTAAACTAGAAAAAGCGCCGCTTGCAGGAGGAAGTTTCCTGAGCATCTGCTGAAAGTTTCCCCTTTAAAAAATTTTAAAATCCGTAGAAAAATTACTATTTATGAAATAAAGAAAATACTAATACGCACCCATATTTTTTACCACTTTGATAACCTTATATTTCTTCTCTTTAACCATTTTCAAAAGCACAAAAAGTCAACATTAAAGCAAAGTAACAAAAAACAAGACTCAAAAGTCACATAAAAAAATTCTCGAAAAATTCGGATAACAAAATTTTTTACTTAATTTATTAATAAAAAAAACAAAAAATCGAGTCAACGCGCAAAACGCAGCAAGCGCTTTTTTATTTGTACTTTCGTAAACTAAAAAAGCGCCGCTTGCAGGAGGAGGTTTCCTGAAAATCTGCTGACAGTTTCCCTTTTAAACTAAAAATCCGTAGAAAAATTACTATTTATGAAATAAAGAAAATATTAATACGCACCCATATTTTTTACCACTTTAATAACCTTATATTTCTTCTCTTTAACCATTTTCAAAAGCACAAAAAGTCAACATTAATGCAAACTAACAAAAAACAAGACTCAAAAGTCACATAAAAAAAATCGGATAACAAAATTTTTCACATAATTTTTTTATAAAAAAAAAAAACAAAAATTTGAATCAACGCGCAAAACGCAGCAAGCGCTTTTTCAATCGTTCGTTCGTAAACTAGAAAAGCGCCGCTTGCAGGAGGAGGTTTCCTGAGCGTCCGCTGAAAATTCCCCCTTTAAAAAATTTAAAAATCCGGATTTAGCACCGACCAGATACGTAAATATAAACTCTCGAATAAACAAATACAACTAAGTATGTGCCAAGTGGAGTTCTCGTCTGTTTGGATTTGAGAGAAAAAATATCGCTGGGTGTGATTCATATTAGACTGCCTGCCAGTGTTTAAAAAAAAGTAAAAACTAAAAAATAAGTTTTAAATCGCTGCGTTATTTTTTAGAATATTTCCGAAATTCGCTTACCAGAAATACGCTTTTCGTTCTGATTTAACATAACTAGGGTGCTCAATTTATCCTAAGAAAGAAAGTTTATGTGAAAATTTCACATAAGGAATGACGTCTGACACTTCAAACATAGTCCTAAAGATAATATGGAAAAAAATTAGCAAATTTTGTATTTAAAGTATCGGTGGAATGAAACAGGATCTAATCTTAAATACCGGGCAGCGAATTCAGTCCTGTGATGAGTATAAATACTTAGGTCTAAAAATTACAACTGACGGAACACTAGACAAAGCTATAAAAGATCGAAACGTACAAGGAAGAAAAGCAATAACTTTATTAAATGAAATAATTTGGAACCAAAGTATATCAAAACATAACAAAAAGCTTATATATAACACTATTGTAAAAAGTATTATTACATACGGCTCAGAAGTATGGCCAATCAAGGATAGAAAAGAAAAAAAGGTTTCCGCTACGAAGAAAAGCAGCAGGGAAATCAAAAAGAGAAAGAGTTACAAAGCAAAGAATACGAAAAATTATGACAGTGGGTGAACGTACTTTAGTGGATGATATAAGAACAAAACAACTGGTGTGGTGCGGACATGTACAAAGAATGAATGATGAAAGACTACCTAAACAAATACTACAATGGAAACCAACTGGCCGAAGAAAACGAGGACGGCCAAGGAGAAACTGGAGAGAAGGAATAGACAGTGAAATAAGAATAAGAGGCCTAGATGATGAATTATGGGCAAACAGAAACGATAAGTATATATATATATATATATATATATATATATATATATATATGTATTTAAAGTTTTCTCTATCACTTACATGAACCCCTAATGAAGCAAATACAAACAATGAATCTGTCGTACAAAGGATGACAGATATAATAATTATTTAATAATATAAATACATATAACACAAAATTTGTTAATTAATGAAGTATTGATATACTTACTTAAACATATTTTTAAATCATCAACGAATATGGAACTCTATAACATTTTTTCAAAAATGTTAAAAACCAAAGGTCCCAAAATAGAACTTTGTGGTACCCTCATTGTTGGATTGTGTAAGTGGCGAAAGCAAGAGAACTTTGAGAATTTTTTTGACGAATCACAAAACAATCATCAAATCAACGAACCTGTATTATGATAAGAAAAGCAAGAATCAATGAAAAAAAAGGACATTGATCTCAAAAAATTAGCTGATTTGTCAGGGCCACTTTTACAGGAGTCGGCAGAATTTTCATGAAATTTTATCATAATTTCAAGATTACATCAAACTTTAATAAGGATTAAACATTATCAAGAGGTTGAAATTTTTCGGAAAATACTCGCTTGAGGTTATCTTTCAATAGAAGTCTAGAAAAATGAATTGGTTAATAGAAAGGAAGTTTAATTTCATTATTCATTACAAGTTACTGCTTGATAGACAAATTAATAAATCCAGTATGGCTTTGATTTTACAGTTTTACTAAAGAGAGTAACATACTAGTTAGTGTACAGAGATTTTAAACTTAGGTTTTAAATACATTGTTAATACACCTTGGCAAGTTTGCAATAGGACCTCGATCGGGACGTAAATATCAAGTGTAGCAAAAACGATAACTGTAGCAGAAACAATGAAAAGTACGGAAAATCCATAAAGGCGTGTAACTGTGAAAGCGACTGAGAACAAAACTGAGTTTATTTGAAGATTAAAGATAATAAAGCCGTGTGAGCTAGTAATTTCAATAAACTATTTATTTTACATTATTTAGTTACATCAAAGCGGAGAAAAGTATAGAGTTAAGTCAAGTTTCGTAAGCTCTTCTAGTAAATTTAAGAAGTTAAGAATTTAAATCGCTAGTGAGTCTCATTGCCTAGATTGTAATGGTGTGTTTGATAATAATGAAGAAAAAATTTCACTGCAAGATTTTTATGTATTTATCTTATTTTGGACTCTCCTAAAAATAATGTGAAAACTATTTAAAATTGTTTTATTACGAAGTTGACTTCTATGCGGCACTCTAACGTTTCAGTAAACAAACCAACTAATTTTCAACATGTTAGCATTGAATAAAATGTGTGTTATGTTGATGGTACGGGTAAATCGTATTCAGTCGTGAGAAGGAGTGAATTTATAGGTGTAAATATCTTTGGAAATAAACAAAGCTAGGGTTGAGTTAATCCAGACCAGGCCATACCATGCCATGCAATGGGATGCAACTGACTATCTATCCATTGGTTTATCTTTATACATATTTATAAACGTTTTTCGTTTTGCAGACTTCCTACGAAGCTACATTTGCGTAGCCTTTTGGTTATTGCATGCTGCGTTACTATATTCATCTATGCTTGCAAAATAAATTTGAGAAGGGTCACTTTGGCATAGATCATACCTTGCAGAACGAGTTGACAATTTAATGTAAAGCAAGTTACCAAACTCTTTGTTTTTTATTTTCCACAACCAATAATAACTTTAGTTTCTTTATCTTTAACCTAATTATATTTCTGTTATTTACGAGTAGTTCAATTGTTGTTAAATTCCCATAAGTTTTAAAAAGTTTAAGGAAAAGTAAATCTTATATCTTTAAAAAGTAAGGCGAATGATTGATGAATTTGCTCTTCTACAAATTACAAGATTTCGGTTATTTTATTATTAATATAATTGCTTAATATGCCAGTCATTAGAGCGAAAAAAAGACCCCCAGCTTGCAAACGGTGGTGTAGTCATGATTTTGACATATGTTGTTTACATTGTAGTCCTAAAAAAAAATTGAGTTTTCGTGTGCACAAAATGTTTTTTTTTTAAATTACTTGGTCCCTCTACTTTTTAGAAAAAAAAGTTTCGAACAAAAGTTGAAGATAATAAAATTTCCTACAAAAACGCTGTTGTACGTTTTTTTTATCAGACCAATGATTTTCGAGTTATGACGCTAAACATTTTGGCGCCATTTTGGATTTTGACAAATTTTTTTATTTACTTTAACTGAAGATAGAGCAGAATTCAAGGAAGACGAAAGAGACAATATCATTAGAACGATGGGATCTCCAGTACCCCTCACAATATCTGAGGTCAAAAACGTGTGCAAAACCTTAAAAAGCGGTAAATCTGCCGGACCCGGAAATATCCCATCTGAACTTATTAAATATGGCACTGAAGAATTGTTTTGTAGATTACGGAATCTTTTCCAAAGATATTTAAATGGAGCTGTAGTACCAACTGAGTGGAAAACGTCATATATATCCACAATACACAAAAAAGGAAGGAAAGATATATGTGACAATTATAGAGGTATATCTGTAACTAGTACGCTAAGCAGAATATATGGCAAAATAATAAGAAATAAAGTGGAGAGCGAATATAAAGATATGGAGGCAGAAGAACAAGCTGGTTTCAGGGCGGGTAGATCGACTTCAGATCATCTCTTTTGTATAACCCAAGTTATTGAAAAGAAAATGGCATACGGACAAGAGCTCCATCTGCTTTACGTAGATTTGCAGAAGGCATATGATAGTATACCACTAAATCTACTTTGGAAAGCGTTGGAAAAGACAAACATAAGCGTACAACTAATTAAGGCCATCAAAGAGTTATACCGCAATAGTAAGGCAAAAGTTAAAATAAAAGCAAAACTAACCAAGGGCTTTCAAGTAAATAAAGGTCTTAAACAAGGTTGCTGTATCTCGCCTACGCTCTTCAAGATATATTTGGAACAGGTCCTTAAAGTCTGGAAGAGAAAATGCCAAAACATGGGAATTCCGTTGAATGAAACCACCTTGTATACTTTATGTTTCGCCGATGATCAGATAGTGGTGGCTCAGGATTATGACGACCTCGAATATATGACACGAAAACTAATAGAAGAGTACAATAAGTGGGGACTAGAGGTTAATATCAATAAGACAGAGTATATGTGTATTGGTGGAACGAAACAGGATCTAATCTTAAATACTGGGCAGCGAATTCAGTCCTGTGATGAGTATAAATACTTAGGTCTAAAAATTACAGCTGACGGAACACTAGACAAAGCTATAAAAGATAGAAACGTACAAGGAAGAAAAGCAATAACTTTATTAAATGGAATAATTTGGGACCAAAGTATATCAAAACATAACAAAAAGCTTATATATAACACCATTGTAAAAAGTATTATTACATACGGCTCAGAAGTATGGCCAATCAAAGATAGAACAGAAAAAATGCTTTCCGCTACGGAGATGGACTATTGGAGAAGAGCAGTAGGGAAATCAAAAAGAGAAAGAGTTACCAATCAAAGAATAAGAGAAATTATGACAGTGGGTGAACGTACTCTAGTGGATGATATAAGAACAAAACAACTGGTGTGGTACGGACATGTACAAAGAATGGATGATGGAAGACTACCTAAACAAATATTACAATGGAAACCAACTGGCCGAAGAAAACGAGGAAGACCAAGGAGAAGCTGGAGAGAAGTAATAGATAGTGAAATAAGAATACGAGGCCTAGATGATGAATTATGGGCAAACAGAAACGAGTGGAGATTGGGTATCGGAAGACGTAGAACGTTGTGAAACCGATAAATATATATATTTTTATTTAGTGGCCTTTAACTTCGAACTGCTGATTTTTGATAAAATCTGTAATAACGTAAAATAAAGACTAACTAATAACCTATAAAATGAGACATCATTGAGTTCTCTGGGTTGTACCCTTGCTGAGATACGAACTCTGAAGTGTTAGTGGTACACCCGTTTCCTATGTATTTCCATAGTATCCATATTGAAAATAAACCAAAATTATTCAGTTTTATGTCATTTTCTCAAAAGGTAAGCATTTTACAGAAAGTGTGTAATCAACTTGATTGTCAAGAATTAAATTATCTTTTAAACGATGTATCACCTAAATTAATTTTCAGGTTCACGAATAAAAAACATGTTTTTTTAGGTTTTATTTAAATAAATATAATATTCTTTCAAACGGCGTATCACACAGTTGTGTTAAAGCTATTATTAACACTCCAGGGGAGTCCGCATATTGAGGTTAAGTTTTTTATTTGTTTTATTCAGTGTTCTTAAAAAGCTTTCTAAAAACCTTGTTTAACATCTAGTGGGTTTTTGTTAACGGGAAACCCAAAGAATATACAGTAACTAGGTCATTAAAAAAAAAACCTTTTTGTGCACACTAAATCCAAGGTGGCGAGGGAAGCCCCCCCCCCCCCTCAAGGTAGAAAACTCAAATTTACTAGACTACACCTCGTTTTGCAAGCTAAAATTCTATAATGACTGGACTATAAAAGTCGTGTGAGTTTTCAATTAAAAACATTGGTTATTATGAAACTAATAAAATTAAATATTGTCGTTTTATTGCTAAATAATGTATTCGATTGTGACACGAGTTAACATGGAATATCCCAAAAGGTATTAGACAAAGTAGAATTATTTTTAAACAAAAATAGTGTGTACTTACCTAAAAAACACTTGGTATATTTGGGAATAGTTTGGAGGACTAAATTGAGCCTGTTCAAACCATGCATAAAACCCATGCAATTTTTTTAACGAATCTTTTTTTTATAATTAAAGCTCCAAGGATTTCACATGCCATTTTTGAATTTAACTCTAAAATCAACCAATTTTAATATAAATGAAGCTCCAAGGGTTTCATATGCTATTTTTGACTTTAACTTTGAAATCAACCAATCAATCAGTTTTTTTTTCGTTTTTTTCTATGCATGTAAAAATTGGAAGATTTTGAACAGTGTTATGTAACTAAATCAATTTTTTGTGATTAAATAATACTGATTGTCATTTAACATTTTTAGGTATGGGTGGGTTAGATGCAAGTGTTTATACAGGATCAATGAATACACGTATTCATTGACAGGATACAAAAACAAAATAAAACGATACTAACTGAAATTTAAAAAAAAAAACGATTCCATTTTAAGATGCGTTTTAAAATGATCGATTGATCATTAATATGTAATTGGTGAATAAATGAAAATAAAATCATTGGGTTATGATAGTGACCTTCTCAATTTAGATGTTGTGTTAAAGGTATTTTAGATTAATATAAATGGTAATGGAGAGTGGGAAGCAATTGCTTATTGCCTTAAACGAATTCCTATTCGATTAGACGATTTTCAGGTAATTTTTCTATTGTTTTAAATTTATTTAAAGAAAAATAAACATTTTCATATACAGGGTTTTTTTTATATTAGGGAACTAATGGTACATAGTTAAACTGTAGATTCCCTGGGTCAAAATATTACGATTTAACCATACTTACCTTAGTCCAAAAGTTCGTACTAACCGAGATACAGGGTGTTAAACTTTTCTTTAATAACTTTTTTAATAATTAATATTTTTGCAAAAACTAACCAGCGTGTAAGTTTTTTTTAAAATTGGCAAGACAATTCTGTTGAAACATTTGATGTACAATGTACAGGGTGTTCCTTAGACCACTACCATTGCATAAAAATCAGTGTATTTTTGTTGTGCCTCGGTGTATACCAGTTTTTATGTAAAATAATGGTTTTCCCATCCTTTTTATGTAAAAAAGTTATACTGTTTTAAACTCGCTCAGAGCAACGGTTTTTGAGATTTTTGCATTTAAAATTTTTATTGCATGTGAGTGCTTTGCCTATGTGTGATACTTTCTTCAACTCTTTCTACTAATTAATAATTTTGCACAAAAAATTCGGTTTGGTGGTTTTTGGGCACGGACAACTTAATTTTGGTAAAAAAAAAATTATACAGGGTGTTCTCTGGGTCGGTACCGTTACATTAAAATAGGTCTAACTTTTTTGTTCCTCGGTGTATACAAGATTCTATTGAAAACATTAATTTTTTAATTTTATTTAAGTAAAAAAGTTACAGCGTTTAGATGTCGCTTAGAGGAACGGTTTTCAAGATATTTAAATTAGAAGTTTTTATTGTATGCGTAAAAGATTTTTGATTAAATTCTTACTTACTTCATACATATTAGCTATAATCAATACTTTTTTTAGCATTCTAAGATTGGATGTTTTCTTAAGAAATATTGAGTTAAAAAATATACAGTGTGTTATCATTGTTCGTTTTGCAACTGTGTAGGGCTTTGTTTTTAATGAGGAACAAAAACCTATTCGTATTATTTTTTTTAAAAAATGGTAAATACGTATACTTTATAAATGCAAGTATTTTTTTATTGTTTTGAAAGAAAATTTTAATTATCAATAAAATTAATATTTTATTATTTATTTAAAAAAATATAAAATTTCTTAAGCATGGCACTCTCAGCAACTAAGTTAAAATTTTTAAATTGACAAATAGTAAATCAAACTTAAAACTGTTTATTATTGTAGGCTAGATAAATACCCGAGAAAAACTATTTCAAAAAATTCAAAATGCTGGAGAGGCTTTCAGAAATGCAAATCTTTATTTTAAAATCAGACGTTCGTATAATAAGTGAATAAACAAATGTATTCAGGTTAACGGTGGCCATTTTGAACATTTATTTTGTTTTGTTATTAATAATTAAAATAATATTCTGTTTAAAAACCTGCTTAAGTATACACCGAGGCACAAAAAAATACACTGATGATTTTAATGCAACGGTAGTGGTCCAAAGAACACCCTGTACATTGTACATCAAATTTTTTAACGGAATCGTCGTGCAAATTTCAGAAAAACCTACATGCTGGTTAGTTTTTGCAAAAATATTAATTAGTAGAATGAACTGAAGAAAGAAAATCATACATAAATTAGGCATATCACTCACATGCAATAAAAACTTTAAATGCAAAAATTTCAAGAACCGTTGCTCTGAGCGACTTTAAAACAGAATAACTTTTTTACATAAAAAGGATGGGAAAACCATTATTTTACATAAAAACTGGTATACACCGAGGCACAAAAAAAAAGTCACTGATTTTAATGCAATGCTAGTGGTCCAGGGAACACCCTGTACATTGTACATCAAAATTTTCAACGGAATCATCTTGCCAATTTCAAAAAAAACTTACACGCTGGTTATTTTTTGCAAAAATATTAATTAGTAAAAAAGTTATTAAAGAAAATCAAATTGAAAAAATAAAGTTTAATACCCTGTATCTCGGTTAGTACGAACTTTTGGACTAAAGTAAGTGTAGCTAAATCGTAATATTTTGACCCAGGGAATCTACAGTTTAACTATGTACCATTAGTTCTGGGACACCCTGTATATACAGAGATACTGAATTAAATAAAATGGTAATTTTGAAGGGGTTTAATGCTTGGATCCATTTGAAGAAAAAGACTTCATATGAACATATCGCACCCCCAAAACTACAAAGAGACCTAACTCAAAAATGGAAACAAGTTGCAGATGGATAGGCTGCATGGTTAAGTTCAGGATTGTATTTACTGAACTGTTAGATCAGACTGTAGCAGTCCGGGTTGCAGGTGGCTGTCCGCAGCGAGGAGTTCCCTCCCCTTTGCTCTGGAACCATCACATGGGCGGACTTCTAAAGACACTTAAACATTTGGGCTTCAAAGTGAGAGGATACGCAGATAACCTAGTCATTCTGGTTTCTGTAAAATTTAACACAACGATTAGGGATCGATTGTAGCAAACCGTAACGACTGTGGAACAATGGGCCAAGAAAAAACATGAACATCAGCCCCCAGAATACAGTTATAATACGTTTAACCAAAAGAAGGCAATTAGAGCCTCGAACTCTCGGAAACGAGGAAGTTCATCTGTCTAGGGATGTTAAATATTTGGAAGCAATACTAGACTCTAAGCTAACATGAACTAGACATCTCGAGAACATAACAAGGAAAGCGGAAATCACCCTGGCGGAGATTAGACGCCTCCATAGGAAACAGTGGGGATTGTTTAAAAATGCTTTAACCCTGCTCTAACTTTGCGAAACTAAGCGATTGATTCTGATTGTATGGAAAGTACCAGTATAAACAAACAAAAAAAAAACAGGGACTCTCATGGTGCAATGACTGTACAAAACTTTGGTTAGACCATCCATTATGTATGCATCTCTGATTTGATGGCCAAAAGTAGCTCAACAGACTGATGCTCAGACTAAGCAAAGCGGTGTACAGCAGAAAGCTATACATTATCCTCCCGGAGAGGGAGGACTGGTTAAAGAACAGGACCAATTTTTCAAATAACGATAGCTTCTGGTATACCGACGGATTCAAAATGCCTTCGGGCGTTGGATGTGGAGTTGTTAGTATTCAAGAAAAAGTCGAGATTAAACATAGTCTCGGCCAATTGGCTACTATATTTCAGGCCGAACTCGTAGCCATTGAACTGTGTGCCCGGTGGATTACTGACCACGAATGGACCAACAGGACAATAAAAATCTTCTCCGACAGTCAAGCAGCCTTAAGAGCGCTTGATTCCTATACGGTCTCATCGAGAACCGTGAGGAGCTGTAAAGATTCGCTGAATGCGCTTGGTAGCGCTAACAATGTATCATTAGTATGGATACCAGGGCATTCTGGGCACGAGGGAAATGAGGCCGCAGACCTAGCAGCGAGGGAAGCGGCATCTGCCGAGTTTTTCGGCCCCGAGCCAGCCCTGGGGATATCATACAATGCTGCTAAATCAACCATATTAAAATGGATGGAGAATAGCTTCCAACAATACTGGATAAATATACCAGAACTGGCTCACTCTAAAGAGTTCATTAAAGGACCTTGTAGAAACAGAGCCAGGAACATTATTGGACTTACCAGACAGGAGATACGTATAGTGACTGGTCTTTATACGGGTCACTGTCGACTGAGAGTGCCCATGCACAGAATGGGACTAACAGAAGAGACCGAATGTACACTCTGTATGGAGGATGACGAAACAGTCAGACATGTACTGTGTGAATGTGTATGTGTATTGCACGTTTACGTCAGAATACTTTCGGTAAACCTCAGATCGACTCAGAAGATCTGAACAGTGTCTCACCCAAACTGATAGCCGGCCTTTTTGGAGGATTAGGCATACAGTGGTGAGAAACCACTCAAAAGTGAGCCACAATAGACCCACTAGTGGTCGCAGTGGAAGGGCTGCAAGGCCCACTTACATATGAATCATCAAGCAAAGCGCAAAAACTTGCTTGCCTCAGAATGAGGGGTAGAATGAGATCTGCTCCGACAAATGCGATGGAGATGCTGTTAGACCTTCCCCCACTTCACTTGGTCTTACAGGAAGAGGCAAAGATCGGATTCTATCGTCTTAATATTATGCACTCGCCATGAAGAATGCATAATAGAGAGGAGGGCATAAACAACAAGCAGAGCGTACAGAGCAAGAGGTTCCGGCTTCGAGTCCCGGCCGAGGACAACTTTTTTCTGATTTTACTTTCTTTAATTTCACTTGTTGTTTATGTTTTTAGGTCCTTGGATTATTTGCAATTTGGTATTTGAAAAAGAGAAGAGAGGTTTTACATAAAGTATCTATATGGACCAACTCTCGAGGTAGTTGCCACACTGATCCATGGAGTGTTTGGGGAAAGGCCCAGGAGAGATCTGCACTTCTCCCTCATATTACCCGTCAGTCTCTCAAACCGAAATCTTGCGCAATGCGCAAGAGAGAACAATATAAAGCGACACTTGGGTAAAACCATATTTATATACTCAGATAGCCAGATGGCCTTTAGAGCGCTCATTCGCCCGAAGATTACTTCACATCTAGTATGAGAATGCCTTGATGAACTAGTGGAACTGGCGGAACATAATATAATAAAATTATTATGGGTGCCAGGACACAGAGGTATTTAAGGCAATGAAAAAGCTGATGAACTAGCAAGACAAGGATTATCAGACAAGTAGATTGAACCAGAGCCAGTCTTGGGTGTACCAAAGGGTACTGTAAGGTAAGGAAAGACAGATACTAAGACACAGCAAAGCCTTTATGAAAGGTTCAATTTTTGTAAAATCTGACTTAAAAGAAAGCTAACTATTAAATATGGCACTGAAGAACTGTTTTGAAGATTACGGAATCTTTTCCAAAAATATTTAAATGGAACTGTAGTACCAACTGAGTGGAAAACGTCATATATATCCACAATACACAAAAAAGGAAGGAAAGAAATATGTGACAATTATAGAGGTATATCTGTAACTAGTACGCTAAGCAGAATATACGGTAAAATAAAAAGAAATAAAGTGGAGAGCGAATATAAAGACATGGAGGCAGAAGAACAAGCCGGTTTCAGGGCGGGTACATCGACTTCTGATCATCTCTTTTGTATAACCCAAGTTATTGAAAAGAAAATGGCATACGGACAAGAGCTGCATCTGCTTTACGTCGATTTGCAGAAGGCATATGATAGTATACCACTAAATCTACTTTGGAAAGCGTTGGAAAACACAAACATAAGCGTACAACTGATTAAGGCCATCAAAGAGTTATACCGCAATAGTAAGGCAAAAGTTAAAATAAAAGCAAATTTAACCAAAGGCTTCAAGTAAATAAAGGTCTTAAACAAGGTTGCTGTATTTCGCCTACGCTCTTCAAGATATACTTGGAACAAGTCCTTAAAGTATGGAAGAGAAAATGCCAAAACATGGGAATTCCGTTGGACGAAACCACCTTATATACTTTATGTTTCGCCGATGATCAGATAGTAGTGGCTCAGGATTATGACGACCTCGAATATATGACACGAAAACTAATAGAAGAGTACAATAAGTGGGGACTAGAGGTTAATCTCAATAAGACAGAGTATATGTGTATCGGTGGAATGAAACAGGATCTAATTTTAAATACCGGGCAGCGAATTCAGTCCGGTGATGAGTATAAATACTTAGGTCTAAAAATTACAGCTGACGGAACACTAGACAAAGCTATAAAAGATCGAAACGTACAAGGAAGAAAAGCAATAACTTTATTAAATGGAATAATTTGGGACCAAAGTATATCAAAACATAACAAAAAGCTTATATAGAACACCATTGTAAAAAGTATTATTACATACGGCTCAGAAGTAAGGCCAATCAAGGATAGAACAGAAAAAATGATTTCCGCTACGGAGATGGACTATTGGAGAAGAGCAGCAGGGAAACCCAAAAGAGAAAGAGTTACAAATCAAAGAATAAGAGAAATTATGACAGTGGGGGAACGTACTTTAGTGGATAATATAAGAACAAAGCAACTGGTGTGGTACGGACATGTACAAAGAATGAATGATGAAAGACTACCTAAACACGTAATACAATGGAAACCAACTGGCCGAAGAAAACGAGGGCGGCCAAGGAGAAGATGGAGAGAAGGAATAGACAGTGAAATAAGAATAAGAGGCCTAGATGATGAATTATGGGCAAACAGAAACCAGTGGAGATTGGATATCGGAAGACGTAGAACGTTGTGTATAAATATATATATATAACTATCGTTGGTGATAAAAATCTCGAATATGAGGCCGGAAAGTGCTTAAATCAATTACTCCGGTAAGTCACACCTATAATCAATTATTTGCGTTTCCTAAAATTTTTTGAGTTAGGTCTTTGTAGTTGTGGAGGAACGATATGTCCTAAACGTTTTTAACTTTTGGGATACAGGGTATTAAAGATTTAAAAAAATCTCTTCTATATTCATCGAGAGCATTTTTTGAGTTATACAATTGTTTAATGTTTTCTTATTTTATTTTGACCATTAGTTCGTGTGGGAAACTGCTTTTGATATTTTAAAACAATTGTTTTTTTTTGTATACATACATGTGTATGTGAATGTGTAATAATAAGTCAATGGCTAAAACATGCAAAGTGTTCAACAGAAACTCACCTCCTTCTTCTTCGCTATCACTCATAAAGGTTTCCTGCATAGCTTCAGGCGCCTGCACCTTGTATTTCTCTTCAATGGTGGTGGTGGTAGTGGTGTTAATATCTGTCACGGTCGTGACTATCTTTAGGGTTTCGATCACAGTAATGTAGCCTAGTTTTTGGGCGATGTGGAGCGGGGTCTGACCGGTCTGCAAATGAGAAAAACAAATTAATATACAGGGTTTTGTATTGTAATGGACAAGGTAATTCTCGGGTCCGTTTTAAGAAAAAGAATTACATAAACATAAAAAATAATTAAATAAAACTATTAGAAAAATGATAAAAGAAAATAAAAGAAAGAGTCAAAAAATAAAAGTTGAGAAAGTTATAGAAAATAACAGAAATATGAAATTTCTAAGGCCGACTCTAGGTAGATGTGAAATAATTAATAAAGGATATGAACGGCATTGAAACTAACGTTAAAGAGAATATTATAAATATTACACAACTACTCTATACAGAATTATACCAAACAAAAAGGGAACCATCGCGATAAGCAATGAAGAAACTCCAAACAAAAATAAAAACATAAACTCAGAGCTACAACCTGAAATAAGCAAAGCTGAAATAAAGAGAACATTAAAGAAAATGAAAAATAATAAATCACCTGGAAAATACGGAGTAACGGCAGATATGTTTAAGTAAGGTGATAATGCTGTGGTTAATAACCTCCATATTCTTCTGAATAAAATACATAAAGACAAAATAATCCCAAACAACTGAAAGGAATCCATAACCATTATTCTACACAAGAAAGGCGATAGAGAACTGGACACGACGGAATGACGAAAACCTTCGTAAAAACGAGTGGTCAGGATGTATTCCCCTACTTTCCCACTACCAGCCGACTACGGGTCGAAAACAGCGAAAAATGTTCAAGACACCGCTCAAAATACAGGGTGTCCCAAATAAAAGCAACTACATGGGGATTTCGGAAACGGTAAAAAATACAAGTTTGTTTAAATGAGAAAAAATTTGCGCTATTCTAAGCCCAATCAGATGCCATGCCGTATCAAAATTAAAAATAGCTACAGGGGCTTTTAAATTATCAAGCAAAAACAAGAGATTGTACAAATTGTGAAAGGCTTTCGCGGCCATCGTCCAATGGTGGGTGTGCTTTCGGGCTGGTCGGCCGTCGTCGTTGGAAATTCGTTCTCGACGTTTCGCCATCTCGAGTGGATGGCATCTTCAGGAGATGTTGACTGTTTGTCGGCTTCTCGAAGACTGGTGGTTAGTCTGTCGCGGTCACAGGTTATATACGCTATGGTGGGCGGGGCGTAAATCAGCGCTGGTCGGTGATTGGTCACATTCCCTTGATTCAGTTTTGTTATTGTAAGCGAGCCGTTTAGTGTTTTTAAGAACCGGTACCCATGTTCTGTTAATTTTAAGAGTTTCTTCAGATCTGTTGAAGTTCTGCTGGTGTTTATGAATTTCGATTGCTTCTCTATAGAGTCTTGGATAGTATGAAGAGGAAGCGCAGAGAACTTGTGTGTCTTCGAATTTTATTCGGTGGTCTTCATTGTTTAGTGTGTGGTCTGCAACTGCGGATTTTTCCGTATGTCCGAGTCGACAGTTGGCTTTGTGTTCTTTGATTCTTGTGTTTACGGACCGTTTAGTTGTTCCAATGTAGACACTTCCACAGGTGCAGGGAATGCGGTATACCCCCGAAGAACTTAGTGGGTTCCTTATATCCTTCGCAGATCTGAGGTGGTTCTTGATCTTAGATGGCTTGAAGATCGTTTTTATGTTGTGTTTTCCCAGAATACGTCCGATCCTATCTGTCACTCTAGGGATGTAGGGCAGAAAGGCTCTTGAAGTAACTTCACGGCTGCTCAGTCCACCGCTACTGTTACTTCTAGTGCTCGGCTTTGGTCGTATTCATTTATCTATGTCGCTTTGAGTGTATCCATTTGCTACGAGGGCCTTTTTAAGATGGTTTAATTCTTTGTCTAGATGTTCTGGTTCGCAGATTCTTTTCGCCCTTTCTACCAATGTTCTTATTACCCCTTTTCGTTGGCACGGGTGGTGGTTAGATGTGTTGTTTAGGTAGCGGTCTGTGTGAGTAGGTTTTCTGTATACGGTATGTCCTAGTCGTCCCTCTTTCCTCGTTACTAGTACGTCAAGGAATGCTAATTCTCTGTTGTTCTCTGTTTCCATTGTAAATTGTATACTGGGGTGTATGCTGTTAATGTGGTTGAGAAATTCATTAAGGCTGTCTCTACCATAAGGCCAAACGACAAAAGTGTCATCTACATATCGAAACCAGACTTTGGGTTTATGAGGGGCATTATTCAACGCCTTCTCTTCTAGTTTCTCCATGAAAAAGTTCGCAATCACTGGAGATAAAGGGCTACCCATTGATACTCCATCGATCTGTTCATAAATTTGTTCATTGAAGGTGAAATATGATGTCGTTGGCAGATTTTAAACAGGTCGGTGATGTCCTTTGGAAAATGTGTTCCACTTCCCTCATTGCCTCGGCCAAAGGTACCTTCGGTACCTTGAGTCCGGAGTTTAACAAAATACATTATAGTTTTTATTTTTTTTAAGGGTGGGTGTAGATTTCAAAAATTTGAGTTTAAGTCAAAACATGGCTTGTGTGGTATCAAACAAAAGGTAATTTAGTCTGGAGTTGAATAAAACATATTTCAGTTTTTAGTTATATTAGCTCACACGTACACTATAACTATAGTACCTAGTGTGAGCTTAGAGACCCATATATTGGCAGAGTATTTAATTTTTCTCTGGCTAAGAAATAATACAATTTCTTAAAATCTATCTTTTATTTCTGAAACAAAAGTTTGCATTTATTATATAATTTAAAATAAAACTAAAAACCGATAACAAAGCATTGAATTAAATAAGCAAATGTTAGAAAATTCCACCGTTGTTATTCATGCAAATCCTGCATAGATGAATTAGAGACATGCTTGCATCTTTAACCATTTGTTCAGGAATTTTTTCTATAGCTTGAACAACGGCTGCATCAAGTTCTTCTATCGTATTATGAGTAGTAGAATAAACTTTATCCTTTAAGTATCCCCAAATACAAAAATCAAGAGGAGTAAGGTCCGGCAAACGTGAAGGCCAAGCAACTGGACCTCGATTTCCGATCCAGTTATTTCCATGTTGCTGATCCAAATAGTCGGTTATGATTCTTGCATCATGTGCTTCATCTTGCTGGAATCACATGTCATTTTTGTTTATCTTTGTTTAGTATATTATAAACAGCGGTGACGATAAACTTAAAAAAAAAGTAGTGTCTATGATTTAAATAGGTAGGTAATTGGTTATATGAAGTATCCGTCACTGTTTATCAAAGAACATTGATTGGCAAAAATATCTAGGCCATACGTTTTTTTCTCATCTGGTGACGTCATTACAAATGCGTATAATTTGGACTATACAGCGTGTCCGTGTTCGATGGGATTAAATGGGAAACTCGGTTATTATTCAAGATATTGATATTCTGATTGTACCTTACCGTGCTCTTTTTTTAAACTCTTAAAAATGGTGTAATCAGATGTTTGCTATACCTTGTAGTTTCGCTAATACAGGGAGTTTTTGAAAAAATTGCATTTTTAATAATCCCTTATATCTCGCTTATTTTACGAGATATTTTTATTCTGTAAAAACTTTTCCATTGCAACTTTTTTAAAGAAAAATAATGACGTTGTCAGTTTTTTTAAATATTGTTTACTTTTTGAGATATGGTATTTATCATAAAAAAATTAAATATGGACTTGTATTTTTTTTATCACTATTTTGATTGGCTTCATGCTATTATTATCACAAAATAATAAAAATGTATATTTTTTTTGTTTTAAGATTAAAAATATATATTTACTATTTAAAAAAAAATTTAGTCCGAACCTGGAAATTTCCAACATAAATATAAATTAAAAATTGCTGTTGAACGATTTTTAGTTTAACTGTTTTGATACTTAGCAAATTAAAATGGTTTTACGTTAATTTAAGGATTTATTTGAAACAAAGTCTACGACAAATACAAAAAAAAAATAACGAATTACAAAAAATAATAACTAATTTTTCTTCAATGGTCTAAATGTTCAAACTGATTCCCATGATGTGTGAGACATTGTTGGCATTTTTGAGTAATTTTTCTTAATGCATTTTGCTTAATAATATTAATGCTGTTTAAATCTTGGGATTTTGTTGTTTGTATAAAGCAGTGAAAAATATTACATTTGTCAAAATCTGGATATGGTCGATTTCTAGCCATTTTATAATAATTTTGAGTGAGCTATTGTTTACCTGTGCTACCATCAAATAATTTGGTTTCAAAAAAGATAAACTAAAAATCATCCAACTAGTGTGTCTTGCAATTTTTAATTTATATTTACGTTGGAAATTTTCAGGATTTGACAAAAATTTTTTAAAGAATGTATTAAATATTTTTTTCAATATTAAAACAAAAAATATTAAAGTTTTATCATTTTAAGATAATAATAGCATGAAATCAATAAAAATATTAATAAAAAAAATCGAGGTCCGTATTTAATTTTTTTATGATAAATACCATATCTCACAACCTAAACAATATTTTTAAAAATTGACAACGTTATTATTTTGCTCTAAAGAAGTTGCCATAGTGAGGTTTTTACAGAATAAAAATATCTTGCAAAATAAACGAGATACAAGGAATTATTGAAAATGCAATTTTTTCAAAAACTCCCTGTATTAGCGAAACTATGGGGTATAGCAAAAATCTGATTACACCATTTTTAAGGGCTCAAAAAAAGAGCATGGTAAGGTGCAATCAGAAAATCGATATCTTTAATAATAACCGAGTTTCCCATTTAATCCCATCGAAAATGGGACACGCTGTACATCTTGAAAAGGCAAATTTTCTAAAATTTGTTCAACGTAAATTTGTAGAATTTTTAGATATCGAGGTGCCGTCAAATTATTATGAAAAATGTTAAATAGTATGTGTCCCTATAGCATTTAATCTAGCTGTATGTATTTTGTATTCTTGTTTTCTCACTCTCGTAGCATTTCTTTTATTTTTCCATTTCTGGCGTATTTCCATTTCTTGGCATTTCCTTTTGTCCGCACAGGTTTGGTAAGTGTACAGCGTGTCCCATTTTCGATGGGATTAAATGGGAAACTTGGTTATTATTAAAGATATTGATTTTCTAATTGCACCTTACCATGCTCTTTTTTTGAGCCCTTAAAAATGGCGTAATCAGATTTTTGCTATAACCCGTAGTTTCGCTAATACAGGGAGTTTTTGAAAAAATTGTATTTTTAATAATCCCTTGTATCTCGCTTATTTTGCGAGATACTTTTATTCTGTAAAAACATTTTTATGGCAACTTTTTTAGAAGAAAATAATGACGTTATCAATTTTTTAAAATATTGTTTAGTTTTTGAGATATGGTATTTATCATAAAAAAATTAAATACGGACCTGGATTTTTTTTATTACTTTTTTTGATTGGTTTCATGCTAGTATTATTATAAAGTAAAAATTTAAAAAATTTTTGTTTTAAGGTAAAAAAAATATTTAATATTTAAAAAAAAAATTAGTCCGAACCTGGATATTTTCAACATAAATATAAACTAAAAATTGCTAGTTAAACAATTTTTAGTTTAACTGTTTTGATACTTAGCATATTAAAATGGTTTTACGTTAATTTACAGATTTATTTGAAACAAAGTCTACGAAAAATACAAAAAAAACAAATTATAAAAAATAACTAATCTTTCTGATTACCATTATGTGTAAGACATTGTTGGCATTTTTGAGTAATTTTTCTTAACGCATTTTGCATAAAAATATTTCTGCCATTTAAATATTGGGATTTTGTTGCTTGAATAAAGCTGTCAAACATATCACATTTTTCAAAATCTGGATATGGTCGATTTCTAGCCAGTTTAAAACAATTGTAAGCCATTTACAAAAATGACAAGTAAAATGACAATGTCAATTCCACGCTTTTGTTCTGTAAATTTCACGACCTGCTGTTTGGTTATCAAATAATTAGGATGATATTATTTTTGTAACTTTTTAACGTTTTTTACTTTATTTATAAATCTTTTAATTATCATTTCAAAACAGATAAAGTAAAAATCGTTCAACTAGTGTGTCTTGCAATTTTTAATTTATAATTACGTTGGAAATTTCCAGGTTCGGACTATAATTTTTTTTTTCAAATATTAAATAGCTTTTTTTAACCTTAAATCAAAAAAATATTAAAGTTTTATCATTTTAAGGTAATAATAGCATGGAACTAATCAAAGTAGTAATAAAAAAATCCAGGTCCGTGTTTAATTTTTTTATGATAAATACCATATCTAAAAAACTAAACAATATTTTTTAAAATTGACAACGTCATTATTTTGCTCTAAAAAAGTTGCCATAGAAAGGTTTTTACAGAATAAAAATATCTTGCAAAATAAGCGAGATACAAGGAATTAATTAAAATGCAATTTTTTCAAAAACTCCCTGTATTAGCGAAACCACGGGGTATAGCAAAAATCTGATTACACCATTTTAAAGGGCTCCAAAAAAGAGCACGGTAAGGTGCAATCAGAAAATCGATATCTTTAATAATAACCGAGTTTCCCATTTAATCCCATCGAAAATGGGACACGCTGTACTATTGTTTCTCGACATCTATAAACCTACTTAATATTGAGTTAATTAAACTTACCGTTGTTTCTGCATTAGGATCAGCCTTATTCTCCAACAAAATATTGATGATGTTCGTGTGTCCTTGTTGCGCAGCTTGATGCAACGGCGTGTACCCCAACTGCGTAGTAGAATTAACGCCTGCACCGTTTTTCAGTAGAAACCGCACCATATTTGCCTGGCCGTAATGACACGCCATATGGAGCGGGGTGTACCCAGCTTTCGTAGGCAAGTTGACGTTGGCGCCATTTTTGACAAGAATTTCGGCGACTGGAACTCGATCTTCTTGGGCACAAAGGTGAAGAGGTGCAAGGCCATTCTAGAAAAAGATAATAATATATAGAATGTAATATTATTTTAGATTCTGGGAATCGGTCAATAAAAATCTATTTTTTTAGTTTGTGACATTTCAGTTTAGTCAACCATCATCAGACATATTCTAAAATGGAAAGTTCTACCCTTAAAATTTAAACAAAATAATAATTTATGATACAAAAATGACAGTTAAAAAAACAAAAAAAATATCTAAACTGTAATATAAAATATAGCAAAGTGGAATTTTTAGGCAAAAAAAACATACAATGGATTTAAAATTTCGCAGTATTTATTTATTCTGTATTTCTACTTTTATTGTTAATTTTTTTTTGCATTATTTATTTTATAGCGATCGATTGGATTACTTCAAAGTCTATTTTAGATTTAAAGGGGTAATATTATATATATATATATATATATATATATATATATATATATATATATATATATATATATATATATATATATACAGTGTGTCCACTTAAGTTGGCGGCATATGGGCAACTTTTTTATTATTAGCTTTACGAAAAAAAGTTATTCTTCATAAAAAGTTCTGCATGGTCCAAAACCTAAAATGCAACCATTAGATGTTACATTTTTTCAGTCATATTACGAGGTTTGTCAAAAAATTTGATTTTTGCTCTAGAGTAAAGTACCTTTCTTTTTGACAATATCGAAAATTGTTATAAAGAAAAGATGTTTAGAATTAAAAATAGCTTTAAAATATTCAACATTGTTTATTTACATTAAAAAAATATTGTTTTCTACATTTTCTCTGCGAATATGTTGGAAATTTAAGTTTGCACATTAATGCATTGCATTTACTAATTATAAATTTTTTTAATGTAAATAAACAATGTTAAATATTGAAAGCTATTTTTAATTCTAAACATCTTTTCTTAATAACAATTTTCGATATTGTCAAAAAGAAAGGTATTTTACTCTAGAGCAAAAATCACATTTTTTAACATCTGATGGTTGCATTTTAGGTTTTGGACCATGCAGAACTTTTTATGAAGAATAACTTTTTTTCGTAAAGCTATTAATAAAAAAGTTTCCCATATGCCGCCAACTTACGTGGACACACTGTATATATATATATATATATATATATATATATATATATATAATAAATCTACGTATTCTTTTTTAGTTTGACCATTTTATACTGGTTTGGTAAGCAATTTATAGATTGTTGTAATTATTTTTTTTTAATTTTTATTTAGTATAATTAAATTATGAAAAATATTATTCAGATTTTCCCTATCCGATCTAAAATTTATTGCGTTCTGGTGTTTTTTGATTTGAATACTTTTATATATTCTTGTTTTATAATAGTTACTTTCTTTTAAATATTTTTGCATTTCCAAAATTAAAATTGTGCCAAATTTGATGCGCATGCTATGTTAATGCTGTTTTAATCTCATTGTCCTGTCTTAAGCTCTATTTGTGTTCGTATATTCTTTTTTTAAATATTGTTTTGTTAACCTATGGATATTTTATCCCATTCCAAATAATCTATATTATATACATTTGGAATATCACCTTTATTTTTCCTAGGCTTTAGTTTTGTAAACACTATATCCTTAAGATTATTAGTAGTTTTGTCGGCTGTTAAAATATTATGTGGCTTTAATATTTTTGATATTTTGAGTGATACAGTAAAACCTCCTATAAGCGCACACTCACGGTTTTGTCGATTTGTACGCTTATTGGAGGTGTCCGCTTATGAGAGAGAGCTTCGAAATTTTAACATAATTTTATTAACAATTTACGCTGTTTGAGTTTTTCCGATATTAATTTTTTTTGCGATCTTTCTTGCTGATAGATGTTCCTTTTCCGAAACGTTAACAACTTCCGTTTTTTCACGTAAAATAAGAAGTTTTTTACTAGGCGCAATTTCAAAAAGATCTATCACTACTCATATCTATAGTATTTAGTAAATACGACAGAAGTATTTAGTCTCCGCATTAAAATGAAAAGAGGTAATTCCCCGGCTGCAGAGTGCGTTGTTGCCAACATACTACATAATATTTATGCCCATGTCGTACAGCGCTCCGTCCCGTTGTCAGAGGTTCGCGTCCGGTTAAGGGAGGTTTCAGAATTTATTAATTAAAAAAAATTGTCGGCGTCCGGTTATTAGATTATCCGGTTAAAGGAGTGAATTTTACATGTAAAGAAATAGGGAAAAGCTTGGTTCCAATAAATTTGTCCTCCTAAAGGGAGTGTCCGCTTAATAGAGGTTTCACTGTATATATTTATTGTTTGTTTCGGTTTTAGGATACGGTGTTAAGTTGTATAATTTATGTATTGTTTTTAATTATAGGTTCGTAAAATTCTTGGATAAATATATTCTTACTTAATGCTTTTAATTTTTTAATTTTCTGGTCTGTATTCTGGAATTGATAAAATAAATATGATCTGTAGGTGCTGGAACAACATTTTTTGTGTACCAATTGGTGTTTATTTGACTAAATTTTCATTGTAACTAAGTGTAAAGTTCAAAAAATTTATTGTTTTTGGGTGTCTAATTCAATTGTGAATTTTAAGGTTTATGTAATTTGTTAAAAAAATCAAGTGTGTATTAGCAATCATCTACGAATCTTTTAAAAAATATTGGGTAATAATTATTATGTTGATCTATTACTGGTTTTTCTATCTCTTTTTTATGATAAAATTCAAGTTTTTGAAAAGTTTGTAAAATTTCAAAAGAATTTACCTTAGCCTCATAGTTGGCATTTGCACTATGCTCTAAAAGCAACGCAGACATATCAGTGTGCCCTTCTTGTGCGCTTAGATGCAAAGGTGTAAAGCCAGCTTTACTTTCAGCATTCGCAGGGGCACCATATTCCAAAAGAGTATTGGCGATATCCATTTGGTTTTTTCTTGCTGCGATGTGGAGAGGTGTATGACCGTTTTTAGCTAAAACAAATAAAGAGAAATCCTGTAGGCACCATCTAATGATAGAAACAACACACTTGGTATGGATAGACATGAGACTCGCACGAATCTTTTACGAAAGGGAACCACCCCCCCCCCCCAACCCTGGCAGGTTTTTTGCTAATAACTTAAATAGTAGGGCAGTGGCGCACGTTCCAAAGGACTACGAAAAAAGGAGAAAATGGTTAAAATATATTTTTTTAATTTTTTTTGTGGCTTTAAGTATCCT
The DNA here is from genome assembly GCA_963576565.1 of Aspidapion aeneum. NCBI lineage: Eukaryota > Metazoa > Arthropoda > Insecta > Coleoptera > Brentidae > Aspidapion > Aspidapion aeneum. The sequence goes on along the minus strand of OY755043.1, from coordinate 8,507,503 downwards.
TAACACATTGTTGTTTTCAAAAAAGTATTTTTGTTTAAAAGCCCATTGTATACAGTTAAATATTTAATAAGTTAGACATAACTTTTTAAAGTAGCCGCTTTGAAATAAAAATAAATGTGTTTGTAGAAATCCTCAAATCAAACAAAAATTTTGAACATTCATTTTTGTATGTCAGTTAATAATACTCAAGGTGAATAAAAAAATTATTTTGATTAGCATTAACTTAAAACTTAATTTTTTGTGTTGAATTCATTTAAATTGGGAGGATAGAAATTCTCAAAAGTTATCTTTTACAGTAGTTTTCTAATTATTTGCAAACTTTTAACTTACTCAAAAACAACTAAGTAATAGTTATTGAGGCTGACCAAAAGTCCTTTCTAACGATGTATAACACGCCCCTCTTAGATCAGTGGCGCACTTTTTATATGCATTTAAATAAATGAGAGGTGTGGAAAAAACAATATTTTTTTAATTTTCTTGAATTTTATTGTCCTACATGTCTGGTTTTAAAACTTATTTTTAAAGCTGAAGAAATTTCCTTTCCAACGAACTTTTCATCAGGCTCAATAATTGTTACTTAGTTGTTTTTTTGCCAAGTTAAAAGTTTGTAGATAATTGAGAAAATACTGTAAGAGAGCACTTTTGAGGGGGGTGAGAGGAGGGATGCCCGGGGGTGAGGTAAAGAAGGTCAACTAAAAAAAGTCAGTTTTAAGTTATTACTAACCAAAAATAATTTTTTACTCACTCATTTTTATTTACTGAGTTACAAAAATTCAACATAATGTTCAACATTTTTGTTTCATTTAAGGATTTCTACAACCACATTTATTTTTATTTCAGGGCGGTTATTTAAAGAATATATGTCTAGCTTAAAAAGTATTTAACTGTATATAATGAGCTTTTAACCAAAAATATTTTTTTGGACTAAAAAATACCACAAAAAAAAATATTAAAAAAATATTTAAAAAATTTTCCCCTTTTTTCGTAAGCTAATGGAACGTGCACCACTGCCGTCAGAGGGTCCAAAGGTATATCGTTGAAAAGGAAATTGTGTCCGCTGGAATGGTTTCCAGAAGATTTTTGGAGAAGTTGACTGTTTTCGAGTTATTAGCAAAAAACTATCAAAAAGTACGTTTAAGGGGGGAACCACCCCCCTGCCAGGGTTGGGGGTGATTCCATTTCGTAAAATGTTTGGGCAAGTCTTATGTCTATCCATACCAAGTGTGTTGCTTCTAATTAATTATTTAAATGTCCAACAATTTGTTTTAAGCAGACACCTATTGTCCTTGACAGTTAATTCTCAGAATGTCTCCCCCTGATTTGTTTACCATTTATTATTTATTCAGGTAGCTGCTACACGTCTGTATTGATTATATCAGCAAAGTCTTTCACACATCACTCATTTTTCACTCTCGTAAGCTTTATATCCGTTTCTCGTAGTAGTAGTTTTTTAACGACTGGCTTTTCCTGTTTTGACCTAGGATTCTTTGTGCGTGTGTGTACGATTCTTTACTCTTTGGTATTTTTAGTCCTTACTAAAGTTAGATTATTTAAAGGATGACCGAAGTAACAAATTGGTAGTTAGTCTCTCTTTAGTAAACACCTTGTACTTTTCTTGTTCTAGAATTTTGTCTTCTTCCTTGGCTCATCTTGCCTTTGATTTTTCCTTTATTACGTTCTGTAGTAGCTTTACTTTGAGATTTCTTATTACGTGACCAAAGAATTCTCACCTTTACTTTTTCAGATTCAGGATAATATTTAATTCCTTTTGAATTTTCTACATCAGTTCTTTATTCGTGACTTAGTCAGTCTTTGATAATTTTAGCATTTATTATAAGTTTCAGAAATTTCCACTTGACTTGACTTAAGATTTATTTTAGAAATTAGAATGAGGGATAAATAACAAAATACAGGGTGTTTGTTTTAAATAATTTCATTCATACAAAAATATTAGGTTTTTGATACCACAAGGAAGCAAAAAATGAGGAAGGACCAAACTAAGCTGGAAATAAGGAATTTATAAAGATATCAGAGTTAAATTCTATAGCTAAAACAAAACATTAAGAACCAGGTCAATATTGATGAGAAAACAATAGAGATTTGTATAGGTTTATAAATATTCTATAGGTTAAATCACAGTAAACTATCATTAAACGCAGCATATCTCTTAAATCTCAGATGTAGAACCTGAACTAACTGGTGTGTCATCTCTTACAGATTTTTCCACCAGCGAAAACGATTCATCCTTACCTGTGGCGTTAGGTGATGCTCCCTTATCCAGCAGCAACAGCGCAACATTCTGATGATCGTAGTGCGCTGCAACGTGCAATGGGGTGACTCCATTTTTGCCCTGCGCATCGACAGGGGCTTCCTTTTGTAGCAGCAATTTGGCAACCTTGAGGTGGCCGTATTTCGAAGCTAGATGAAGAGGAGTGAATCCTTTTTTCGTTGTCGCGTGTATACTGGCGCCGTTATCGATCAGAACTCCGGCAACCTTAAATAAAAAAAATAGCTGTTAATTAAAGGCCCTGTATAGACTTGAGAGTATTAGTAATATTTATGTGAGTAGTAGCAATACGTATGAAATAATAGCGACAGTTATACAATACGCTAGCGCTACCAAGTCCACTTTCAATCCCTGGCTTCGCAAGCGCAGATCTACCAATATTATTTACCTCATGTCTTAGAATAGATGCATACAGGGTGATTTTCACTTGAATGATTCTAACCACATGAAAATAGAAAGTTTCAAAAACCTAACCTAACAAAACCTAATCAAATCTAACCGAACCGAAGGAAACTGAACCAATAATTTTTTTCAAAAAAAAAACTTTCCTGACTTCCTGCCCGGGATCCTAGAGGATGTGAATCCGAACCGAACCAAACCGAACCTAACTAAACTGAACCAAACCTAACCTAACCAAACTAAACTACACGTACTGCTAATTAGGTTTAGTTGGGTAGGGTTAGGTTTGGATGGGTTCGGTTCGGTACGGTCCGGTTCGGATTCACATCCTCTAGCATCCCAGGTAGGAAGTCAGGAAAGTTTTTTTTTTGAAAAAAAATATTGGTTTAGTTTGCTTTGGTTCGGTTCGGTTAGATCTGATTAGGTTTCGTTAGGTTAGGTTTTTGAAACTTTCTATTTTCATGTGGTTAGAATCATTCAAGTGAAAATCACCCTGTACATCGATTTTAATACATGAGGTAAATAATATTGGTAGATCTACGCATGCGAAGCCAGGGATTGGAAGTGGACTTGGTAGCGCTAGCGTCTTGTCGACAGTTATGGGTGGGTTTCTTTCACGTTTAAACACTTCTTTATTAATTAAAATTATTACTAACAAATATACACAGGGACTCTATTGCTAGTTAAGTTTTGAACTTGAGACAATACAGCTCCCATTTGCACAGAGATTTTAACTGCTGGTAATATAGGCTTTAAAAAATTTTGTGGAAAAAAAGCAGGGTTTCTCTTTTACACCTAGTGCTTAACTTAATTGAGACAAAAGAACACCGCACTTGTTTACACAGGCCTTATGGAAAATTTTGGATGGAATCGGCTATAATTTTAGTATGTTATAGTAGGATATGTAACTAAAAAAAATGTAACTGAAGTTAAGCTTCTTTATGTACAGTTTTTGAGATATAAACGGTCAAAGTTCGTTAAATGGTCGTTTTTCTGTATGTTCTAATAATAATAACTCTTACATCTTGACCGAAAAAAAATTGGCCATAAAATGATTTAAATAAATGTCTAAGGACAAAGTCACTTATGATGTCATACTTGTGAATTTTATAACTAGCACTTTTTATTTTGGCACAGATTATTCACTGTTTTGGCTCTTATTTGTTTAGAGTTTCGGTAGGTACAGCAAAAATTGGACGTTAAATAACTTTTTTTTGTCGCCGTCCTGTAAATATAAGAATAGTTAGAGCTACAAAAATTAATATCTTTAAAACTAGACATAGAAAAAAAAACATTTGTTTTCCTAGTGTGACGCTAAGTTACAAAAATAAGCAAGTAAAGTTTAATTAAAATTAACCGAGCCGTTTTCCAAAAATAAGTTTAAAATTATTTAAGAGAAATTTTTTTTTTTTTTAAAGACCCTTTAACTCAACCAAAAGTTATAGTATTTTTTTATATAATAAAAATATTCTTTGAGCTGTATTTTAGTACAAAATATTTAACAAATTAATTTTTGTCATACGGAAAATAGCTTAAAAAAGCTCAATTTTACTTAGTAAGAAAAAATACCTACATTAAAAAAAAATGTGTATATAAATGTGGGGGCAATCAAAAAAAATATATTTTTTTTCTTTAAATATTATATAAAACTATTAATCTGTGCCAAAATAAAATGTGCTAGTTATAAAATTCGATGATAGTGTTAATATATATATTTTTTTTACTATACCCCGTATATTATTTAATAAATTAACAAGAATGACATTATAAGTTACTTTGTCCTTAGACCTTTACTAAGTTATTTTTATGGTCAATTAATTTTTTTCGGTCAAGATGTAAATGACCATTTAACGAACTTTGATCGTTTATATCTCAAAAACTGTTCATAGAAAAACTTAACTAACAATTTTTTTTGTTGGGTTCCCTAGTATAACATACTAAAATTGTAGGCAATTCCACCAAACCAAAAATTTCCAATAAGGCCTATGTAAACGGGTGCGGTGTTTTTTCTGTGCAAATGGGAGCAGAAATTAAATCTTACCATTTTATTCCCATATGTGCTGATAAGATATGTCAAGCTTAAATATAGAACTATGTAAATATCTAACATATAAGGCACTAAAGTATTCTGCGCATTAGCAACAAAGGAACATTATACATTTTCTTTATATCAGTCTATTATTATTTCGCCTATTTTATGTAATTCATAATTTAAATTAGTTTTGAAAAGCGCGAGAAAAAATGAAAGTAAAGGAATAATGATAAGTGGAGTCTCTATAGTTATTCAAAGATTTGCTACACCGTACTTTTAGAGGAAAATCGGATACCTGTAATAAAAACTTTGACAAATTGGATCAATGCAGGAAAAAATACAGTATGAAACTTAATGTAAAGAAAAAAACAGAGGTTAAGAATATGTCAAAGAAGGTGTTAAATACCAACGAACAGATAAGTGTCAAATACGAGCAAAAAAGTACTTCTTTGAACTAAAGAATGTTTGAACCCTTTGATTTCCCACTCGGATTTGTGGCGATCAGGCCTTAATTAAAAACGCAGAAATGATCAAAAGAATCAAAGTTGCTGACGTGCAGGGTGCACAAAAGAATACTTAAGATATGACATTTTTAGATAGATAGATAGATAGATAGATAGATAGATAGATAGATAGATAGATAGATAGATATAGATAGATAGATAGATAGATATAGATAGATATAGATAGATATAGATAGATATATATAGATAGATAGATAGATAGATAGATAGATAGATAGATAGATAGATAGATATAGATAGATAGATAGATATAGATAGATAGATAGATAGATAGATATAGATATAGATATAGATAGATAGATAGATAGATAGATAGATAGATAGATAGATAGATAGATAGATAGATAGACAGATAGATAGATAGACTGATAGATAGATAGATAGATAGATAGATAGATAGATAGATAGATAGATAGATAGAAAGAAAGACAGACAGACAGACAGACAGACAGACAGACAGACAGACAGACAGACAGACAGACAGACAGACAGACAGACAGACAAGACAGACAGACAGATAGATAGATAGAGAGAGAGAGAGATGTCAGTCAGTCAATTTAAATGAAAAAAAGGATTTCTATTTGGCAGCCTCGAGGTTAAAAGGTTGTCTTGTTGCTTTAAAACTGACAATTATTAAAGTTAACTGTGTACAGCCATCTACAACTAATCTAGTAATAAATATTTAAATCTGAAAAAGATTTCCGATATTTTTGAAAAGAGGAGTGCTTTAAAGTGAAAAAAAAGTGTAATCATTTTAACTTAACAACTTTATTTTAGGAAAAATGGAAGGACAAGAAGAACGTATTTAATGTTTAGATCTATAGTCTAATAGAACAAAACTAGTCTATGAACAAGTTGCTAATTTCACCACTATAAATGGAAAAATTTACTATAATGCTTTCGGCTTCTGAAATTTTCAATATCTGTCTTTCTTTTATCAATTTTATTTTAAAGGTAATAGAAAAATCTTTGACAAATATACATTATGATGAATTTAGTGACTTGTCCAATATTTTTACAGGATATCCCAATTTTTTTTGATTTACGTATACAAAATTTGGCACCTAAATTATTAAGGTTAGATTATAAAATTATTAAAGAAACGAGAAAACGTTTGTTTTTAATTTATATATCCAACAATAAAGTGCAAAAAAGCTGAAAGCTGCTTTTTTTAAATCTTCTGGAATCTTAAGTTTTGTATTTTTTTCTTTCTTTTCTTTAAAAATTAAAAAATTTTGCTCTCAATTTCTTTCTTTTGCCAAGTAAATAAAATACGACAAATATCTGAGAATGTAAAATAATGTGAGATCTTTGGAATACCCTGTAATGAGAAATTATGTCATGGTATATCTATAAAAACTCGTCTAAAAGTATAGTCTGCAAATAGCTATAAATATAAATAACAAGTCTTATATGTAATAAAAACTTTCTTTTGGCAAACTACAGCTAACAACAATTATATTGTATGGAGATTTTTTGGCCTCAAGCTTTGTACATTTTAAATCACTGTCAACAAACAATATACACTTGTTTAGCAACAATTTATTCAACAAAAACCTACTGGGTGGGTCAGAAAAACTAAATCTGTTTTTAAAAGTACTTGGCCTAATTTAAAAAAAATTATAATAAACGCCGTTGTATAGCAAGAAGACCAAATTTTAACTAGATTATATTTGAAATAAATGGATCCATGAGGGATCTGATACTTTCCTAGCCCATTGGCTCATTCCAGGTAAACTCCACGCTATATCAGCCTTGAAAACAGTTTTTTGTAAATATCTCAGAAATGAAAGCTTTTACAAAGTTTTTGGCTATAACAGAAATTATTGAGAAAAATATGTTCTACTGTATTTCAAAAACCGTATATGAACCGAACAGAGAGACACACACACAGACACAAACACTGACATACGTCTCGACGAGATTGTTAAGAAAGTTCCAAAGAGACCCGAATAACACTTTTCGGTGTTATCTCAATCTTTTTTTTTATCGAAAACAACACCTTTTCTAGCCATTGCTGCGAAATCTTTTAATTGTGGGCGCCATCCAAAATTTTAAAATGACTTTTTTTAATTCTAAAAACGTAGTTTAGTAGACCCAAATTGCTTAGTTCATAAAAAAGGGGCTTTTGATTTAAATTTAAGTTAATTGACTAAAATAAGCAAGAAATGCAGGAAATAAACTCGTGTTTGATTTTAAAAAACAACATGACGGGATTTTTTTTAGTCCATTTAAAAACTTGGTACTTTTGTTATACCGGTGTTTGCTTTTTGAATTTGGACAAGTACTTAGTAGAGTTTTTTTTATAAATATTTATATTCTGCGTTTTTTTGGGCCACCCGGTAGTTCCTTCAATTTAAGTATCACATTGTAATAATACTTTAGGTTTAATTAAGCAGAAAATGATGTCATATGTTAAAGTCAAGGTGCAGATTAATGTGAAAATTTTGGCAAAGTTGAGATAATGTAATGAGCAGTTTCGTGCAAATCTCATTAGATTCGATTGTTAAAAGCTTTAATTTCATACTTCCGCTCTATTATAAAAAAATTTTTAAAAGATTCTTTAGTTTTTTTAATACAAGTTTTTTTTTGGGAATTTGTCGTATGTTTTCGAAAAAAATCCTCAAACAGGTCAATTGGGTTTTAAGTTACATGTTTTTACAGGCGATAGAAAACCGTACTTTATGTTTATACTACTATGTCGGTTTCGAAAGTTTTTCTACGTTGTCCGATGCCTATTCTCCACCTTATTCAATCCTGACAATCATCTTCTGTCAGGTTTTTTTGACTCATTGATCTTTGGACTGACTGTTGCCATTCTAGTTTAGGAAGCCCTCTTTTTCTGCGCCCTATTGGTTGCCATTCTAGGACTTGCTTTGGTAATCTTTCGTCGTGCATCCGTTGTATATGGCCGTACAATATCAGTTGTCTTTTAGTCATATCATCCGTCATGCTTCCTTCGATTACCACTCTTTCTTTTATGATCTCATTTCTTATATGATCTGTTCTAGATATTCTCATTAATCTTCTTCTTGCATCCATTTCGACACTTTCCACTTTTGGTTTGTATTTTTCTATTACGCAACAAGTCTCTATTTTATACAACAGCGTGCTTTTCACCAATGTTTCATATGTTAAGACATCTTCCAGTTCTTTACAGTCTGTTCCTGTCTTATCAAATGTGACACCCAAGACATACTCATTGCAAGACGAATTAATGGATTTCAAACGTTCAAGAGACCTTCAAAACAAGGTGTCCCTACACCCACTTTCCTTATTCAAAATATAAAAGTAAAATTTATATCTCGAAGGGGTGCGTGCTAAAAAAATTTCAAGATAGCTAAAAAGCGTCTCTTTCAGAAACAAAATCGATATGTTCGAAGGTATTTCCGAAAACATACGACGAATACTTCAAAAAGCCTCTGCACCTTTAAAAGCAAGACACTGTATATGACTTGTCATATTTTAATTACTACACCAGGGCACATTATGCCAGGTGTAGCAGTTTAAGTTATTATAATGCTTGAAATGCTTTGAGATTATCAATATAAACAACATCGAAACAGCAAAGTTGTAAAACATTACACCAGTATTTACTAAGACTTAAGTATTAAGTCTATAGACTTGATACCGAACGGTTTAAGTGTATTTTTTTGATACTCACAGGTCAAATAACTGCAAAAAATTGGTTCACCCTAATGTGCAATATGATAGTAAGCATCATAGATTACTAACCACAGAAATAGATTGGACACCCCCATGTTAATGGCAGTTGAACAGTGCCATCCCATAGCTGTCTGTTTGAACTAATTTTTGCGCTCTGCGACTTGTATATTATTATACAGGTCAGTTAGTTTTTATTTTTTGTTGATATTCTTTGTTTTTTGAAAGAATAAAATTATGTCAAAAAAAATAAGTCCAAATTTTGCATAATAGAATAACAATTTATTTTAATCATAATTTATATTAGTATGAATACATTACAAATCAGTAACTATTACACTTACACCGAACCGAACCATAACACAACAAGCACCTCTCATTCTAAACCTTTTTTGAGAGAAGTCATCGCTCTGCTCTGCAAAATTTCACTTTCCCGTGATAAAACGCAAACACACTGATTTTCTTTGGATTTTTATCTCAAAAGAAATGTTAACAAAATTCCCCTTCAACGCGAACATAAAAAAAATCTTCGCGAAAAACAAATTTGACAAGTTTTATGAGTTTTATCGATGTGCACATCAAGTGCTTGACAAATACAAGACGCTAGCGCTACCAAGTCCACTTTCAATCCCTGGCTTCGCAAGCGCAGATCTACCAATATTATTTACCTCATGTCTTAGAATAGATGCATACAGGGTGATTTTCACTTGAATGATTCTAACCACATGAAAATAGAAAGTTTCAAAAACCTAACCTAACAAAACCTAATCAAATCTAACCGAACCGAAGGAAACTGAACCAATAATTTTTATAAAAAAAAAAACTTTCCTGACTTCCTGCCCGGGATCCTAGAGGATGTGAATCCGAACCGAACCAAACCGAACCTAACTAAACTGAACCAAACCTAACCTAACCAAACTAAACTACAACACGTACTGCTAATTAGGTTTAGTTGGGTAGGGTTAGGTTTGGATAGGTTCGGTTCGGTACGGTCCGGTTCGGATTCACATCCTCTAGCATCCCAGGTAGGAAGTCAGGAAAGTTTTTTTTTTGAAAAAAAATATTGGTTTAGTTTGCTTTGGTTCGGTTCGGTTAGATCTGATTAGGTTTCGTTAGGTTAGGTTTTTGAAACTTTCTATTTTCATGTGGTTAGAATCATTCAAGTGAAAATCACCCTGTACATCGATTCTAATACATAAGGTAAATAATATTGGTAGATCTACGCATGCGAAGCCAGGGATTGAAAGTGGACTTGGTAGCGCTAGCGTCTTGTCTTGACAAATTCAAATTCCAAAAGACATTTAAAGACACGCAGGATACAGGGCTTAACGGTGCATTTTCTGCTGGGATAGCGCCATCGCGGAGCTATCGTCCTGAACTAAAAATACGGGCTGTAGCGCTAAAAATATTTGGCGGGAAAGCCGATTTGTCATTACTATTTTTTAATTGGTGTACTGTAGTAAGCATTTCTATTTTTTTAAATAAATATTTTAAATATAGTGGACAGCTGACACCGATTTTGGAGGTTTAAATATGGCTATCATTTTTATACCAAATAAATTATAATTTTTTATTTATTTTTAAGTTTTTTTATGGACATAATGTATTTGTTACAACGCAAAAAGATGACCCATATCACAAGGTATTTATGAACAATTTATAGAAATATTAAAAACTATTGCATTTGCGGGAAAAATAAGTTAAACCTTCAGCCAAAATCTAGACTTGTAGATATAGTATTGTAGCACTTTGCACTGTAGACTCTGTAGTAAATACTGGTGTAAAAGAGTAAAAGAAACATTTGAACTCCACAAACAATTTTATGCAAAACAACAAAAATTGATAAATATTAGAAAATTTAAATGAAATATTCTAAGCATTTTGGAAAATCAGTCAAACAAAAAGCTGTTGGAATGATTTAGTAGAATCTGTTGTCCTACCGTGCATTGTTGCGTATGCTTTTTAATTATAGTATAACAAACAACTTATTTCTCAAGCTAGAGTATAATAAAAAACCAATTTCCCTAGTCTTAATTTTAATTTTGCCCCTTGAAAGGAGCAGCACCATAATAATACTGAACAAAAGGCTTTGAGCATTTTATAATATAGCCTGGAACAACATTCTTAGTTAATGGACTACGTCAAAACAACGTGGCAGTTTTCAGAACTATTTTTTAATTAATTTGACCCGTGGAAGGCCTTTACAGATTGTGGCTAGCAACTTGGGAGGGGGGAGAAAAACGGGAGCGGTTAATATTTTTTAAACATTTTTTTGTTAAAGGCAAGACCAGTGCAAATACAATACAAAAAGGCGAAACAGGAAAAAAATTAGTACTACTACTACTATGTCTTTTTAGAACAATCATCTTCTGTCAGGTTTTTTGGCTTATTGATCTTTAGATTGACTGTTGCCATTCTAGTTTAGGACGCCCTCTTTTTCTGCGCCCTATTGGTTGCCATTCTAGGATCTGCTTTGGTAATCTTTTGTCGTTCAGTCGTTGTACCCCAAGTAACATTTTTTTATTTATAGCAGAAGCTAAAAGGTTGCCAGCGCCTTTCCTTAAAACCATTAGTTTCAATGTTTGGTCGCTAGCACGTTCCCATTACGCTTATATACCCCTTAGACCTCCTAAATGGGACTCCCCAATTGGTGGTGGCAACCTATGTATTAAACTCATTATAAAACCATAAGAAATAAACGCTAGCTTCGCCCTCTAGCGGTTCCACCAGTATAGAACCTTTTAGAGCCTAAAGCTATTATGCCAGGTTCTAAAAGCAACTCAGAAACGTCCTCTATCCTGTTATAAAACTAGATTTGGTAATTTGGTATCCTGGCAATTCTGTTGAATACCATAATACCTTTAGAGTAAAGAATTTTTCCTATAAAAGCTTTAGCGATATTTTAGATTCACAATGGCTATATAAAATAATTTAGGTCATAAAATTTCCAAAAATGTCAGAGTCCCAAAATTATTGTATCACATAAAAATATACCTATATATGAGGAGTTTGTCGTTTTGTGGATCATCAAATTGCCTGCCAGACTTACTTTTCTGGTAAAATCGTATCTGAAAAGCTCTCAAAACAAGCGCGCCAGCTCACAAATGCTTTTTAATAGTTTTTTGATAACTAAATAACAAATATTTAAAATAAAAATAAAAATTTACACTATTCACCATTAAAAAAGTCTGTTTGGTTTACATAAATCAAAATTAAAGTAAAATTATTGTTAAAAAACACTGCTAAAACGACTAGATAAATATTTTCTGTTTACAATATTTTTAAAATAATTCTATATACGCCATTATCGTTTTATAGTGGTCACTTGGTTTTATTTGTTACTCTATCGCAACAAGGATTTTTGAGTGCGCTTATGAAACCAATAAAAAAGAGAAGGTAAACATAGCGAACATAACCTCACTTAAATTTTTTGTATTTGTTTTTTAAAGTGTTATGTTAAATTTAAATGTTTTTTATCGTGCAATTTGCACACAATCAGGAGGGCCAGTGCAATGATATCCGTTGTGCGTGCAGGTTGGAGGGAAACCTCTTATATTGGCCGTTTAAATAGGCCTTATCTAGGCTTGGGTGCCCTACTCAGGAGGATAATAAGAAATCAATCTTGCAATAGGTAGGTACCAATCTGTACTAGTACTAGTAAAAACTAAAATACGAAAGTATTTATTTACTTCTGTTAGAACCCTTAAGGAAACAAAGTTTTATATGACCGCCTATTTAAATAATATTTAATATGCAGCTATGGGTAACCATAAATACAAAAGAATTAAGTTTACCTTTAAGCCTTCCAATAAAACCTGTTTAAAATGTTTAAAAGTAATGGCAAAAACCAAAAGTCTAAAGTTTATATTTACCACTCTTAAAAACCTTAAGGAAACTAGGTTCTATATGGCCGCCTATATAATCATATTTACTATTAAACTACTGGTAACTACAAAAACAAATATAATATAAGGTAACCTTTTAGCTCTATTATAAAACACTTTTGTTATGACCGAAAGTAATGAAAAAAACTAAAAGACCAAAGTTTATATTTATTTCTTTTTAAAAACTTTAGGTAAAAGGGTTTTATAAGACCAACTTTATAAATCAGAAATCAATAAAACCAAAAGTATCTAAAAGGAACAAAAGAACACTTTTTGGTTGTATAACACCTCTTTAGATAATTGGCTATATAAATTACGTTTTTGTAGCCAAATTGATCCTAAAAGCCATAACAGCACCCTCTAAATAACCTTGGAACCAAATTAATAAAACCTTGAGTGGTAATAATGTTACTTGGGACATATCAGTTGTCGTTTAGTAATGTCATCCGTTATGCTTAAATTTTACATTCTTTTTTATTTCCTTGCTCCATAAAATACTGTGAAGACATGCAATAACCTTTTTTGCTTTTACTATTCTTTTTTCCAGTTCTTTAGAGTCTGTTCTTGTCTTATCAAATATGACACTCAAGTAGACATACTCAATGCATGGAGATATTGTTTGTCCATTGTCTCACTTGATTCGTTTCCAATACATAAGTACTGTGTCTTGTCCATGTTCACTGTTAACCCCTACTTTTAATATTCTTCCGTTAACTTTCTCATCATATACTCCATGTCTTCTTTATCATTAGCTACGATTACTTGGTCGTCAGCAAACTGTAGTGTGTAAACCGGTAAAAGTTGTATTCCCATGTCGTGTACCTACTTTACGTTTCCATTTTTTTAGAGCTACTGCGATATATATTTTAAAAAAGAATTAGAGAGATACAACCATCCCTGTCTTAAGCCTTTCGTTACCAGGAATTTTTTTAAAAGTCGATTTCCAATTTTAATTTTAGAATTGTATAGTTCTTTTATCGCTTTTACGTATGTATGATTGGTAGTAGTTTGCTCTAACACTGTCCATAATTTTTCTACTGGAACGGTATCAGATGCTTTTTGTAGGTCCATAAAGGTAACATATGTCTCTATACCTCATAGAAAAAAAAAGTTAATGCAAAACTTATAGGTAATTAAAAGGTCTACAAGTTTTATAATACTTCTTTTTTAAAAAACCTAAAGATTCCCAAAAAAATAAAAAAACCGTTTTTTTTGTGTTTTTGATTTTTTTTTTTTTTTTTATAAAAAAAACCTTACCTTTTTATGTCCTAGAAAAGACTGTAGAAAAAAATGTTTGTTTCGATTTTCTCGGAAATTTTAGGTTCGTAAACAAATCATTTATAAAAAACTTGTAGATCTTTTGATTACGTATAATTTTGTATTTATGTAACTTTTTTGAATAGATACAGTTTCGCTAAAAACCGTAAAAGCCCTTTATCCACCCCTAAAAGCTTGCCCCATTACACCCCAGCAACTCGGATTGACTCGAATTTAATTTTCCTACTGGCTAAGACAGATTTTCTTTCATTTCCTATAGTTTTCCTGCCGTTACTAATTTTTTCCCTTCCAAAATATATCTGCACTGGTCTATATGGATGATTCTACAAAAATGGTGCTGTGGAGTGGGAATGCATATTTTTCAAACACAGACTGCAAATGAAGCATAGTTTTAGTTATACGATTTAAAAAGAAATGTTTTCTTTATGGAGCATTTGAGTTTAATATATAAAAAAAATTGCAAGTTTATAATTTTTTTTTATTACAAAGCAAATACCTCATTCCTCTGGTGTAGTCCCAAACCAAATATTAAAAACTCAGATTGAAAAAAATATCCTAATAAATAATATTTAACCAAGTCTTAACTATTTATCAAAAAATTGATAAAACTTAAGTTTGCAGTCATATTTTTGAAAATCCGAATTTACATCTTCCCGGAAAATTTTACAATTTTAAACGTGCTCCATTTTTAATAACACAATATTTGTGAATACCACCGGTTAATTTCTCGAGAAAGAGACGGCCCTGGATATCTAATTTACTTGTGAGGATGACAAGTTTTGACAGATAATGTCAACTTTAGTTTGGTTTAAGTTATAGATCTTTTTATTTTCGGCAGAAAATTAGTTTTTTTCGGAGAAATCAAAAAGGAACGCTTCAATTATCATTCCTCTGGTAAGTAAATATTCGACTGATATCAATATTATAATTTTTTTGTTGATTGTTTTAAAATTATAAATATAGGAACTTTGTTTATATAAAACTTAAGTTAAGTAGTCTAAATAAATTTTGATTTAAATTGGAAAACCATTAAAAAACTCATTCCTCTGGTCCTCATTCCTTTGGAATTTTTATGCAATAATTAGTAAAATTCGGGAAAATAAATGTTTCTTAGCTTACACCTAATTAGTTACATAAATTTAACAAAACAAAATTATTTACTGTGCTGTACTGTTATTTAAAGGCAATGACCAAAAATGATATCCATATAGCCCACTTTTGGTAGAATCATCCATATCGTTTATAAGGTTTTTAAAAGTAAGCATTAAAAAAAATATGGTCGGCGTTTAAGTTTAATTTTAAAAAAAACAAAATTTTTATCACAACTTGAAAAGGCCTGTTACCGGTCAAATTGACAATTGTTTCTCAAAAATTGGACATAGCTAGCCGATTTTTATTGATCATTGCTCTAAATTAAGAACTCTTTCTCTCGCTTGACCTCATCGCAAAAAACCTCCATCACATGCAACAGATGTACAGTCTCCAATTTTCTAATCAAAAAGTCCTTTACCTCGTCTTGTCCCTCTTTCGCGGCAATGTGCAACGCTGTGTACATGTCCTTGGTGGCGTTGTCGACTTTAGCACCGTGTTGTAACAGTAGCATCACTATATCGACGTTGCCAAGTCGTGAGGCGATGTGCAGCGGCGTTTGTTGCTCGCGTGCACGGGCGTCCACTTGTGCACCGTTTCGAAGGAGGATTCTTATTATGTCAGTCTGAAATAAAAATAAATATAATGTGAGATCGCTCCACATATTTCTCAGTGATTCGTGGCAAAGCGGGAACAAAAGGTTTTATTTTTCTAGTATTTTTTCGAAGGTAACTCGAAAGCTTATCCTTACCGGGGTCCAAAACCTACTGGACACCAAATACGTTTTGACAGGTAACTGTTTCTTCCTTTTGGGACTCCTCAGAACACTGCTTGGTCAATGTGACTCCCTTGCAAAGTTCATTAGTCTCCCATACTATGTTTATTTATAAACTTCGATCGATGAAAGCAGAGAATCCATTACGTCACCTACAAGGTTGTCTTTTAGGTCAAATTGACGGTGATTGTGTTTTTTTCGCCTTTAAGACATAGGCGTCGCGTCAGTCGCCGGACTGTTAGGCCAAATACTAATAAAGGTAAATTTTAGCACCCGTGAATTAAAATTTAAAATAATAAGAAATAAAGTGGAGAGCGAATATAAAGACATGGAGGCAGAAGAACAAGCTGGTTTCAGGGCGGGTAGATCGACTTCAGATCATCTCTTTTGTATAACCCAAGTTATTGAAAAGAAAATGGCATACGGACAAGAGCTGCATCTGCTTTACGTCGTTTTGCAGAAGGCATATGATAGTATACCACTAAATCTACTTTGGAAAGCGTTGGAAAACACAAACATAAGCGTACAACTAATTAAGGCCATCAAAGAGTTATACCGTAATAGTAAGGCAAAAGTTAAAATAAAAGCAAAACTAACCAAAGGCTTTCAAGTAAATAAAGGTCTTAAACAAGGTTGCTGTATCTCGCCTACGCTCTTCAAGATATACTTGGAACAAGTCCTTAAAGTATGGAAGAGAAAATGCCAAAACATGGGAATTCCGTTGGAAGAAAACACCTTGTATCCTTTATGTTTCGCCGATGATCAGATAGTAGTGGCTCAGGATTATGACGACCTCGAATATATGACACGAAAACTAATAGAAGAGTATAATAAGTGGGGACTAGAGGTTAATCTCAATAAGACAGAGTATATGTGTATCGGTGGAATAAAACAGGATCTAATCTTAAATACCGGGCAACGAATTCAGTCCTGTAATGAGTATAAATACTTAGGTCTAAAAATTACAGCTGACGGAACACTAGACAAAGCTATAAAAGATCGAAACGTACAAGGAAGAAAAGCAATAACTTTATTAAATGGAATAATTTGGAAGCAAAGTATATCAAAACATAACAAAAAGCTTATATATAACATATAAGTATTATTACATACGGCTCAGAAGTATGGCCAATCAAGGATAGAACAGAAAAAATGCTTTTCGCTACGGAGATGGACTATTGGAGAAGAGCAGCAGGGAAATCAAAAAGAGAAAGAGTTACAAATCAAAGAATAAGAGAAATTATGACAGTGGGTGAACGTACTTTAGTGGATGATATAAGAACAAAACAACTATTGTGGTACGGACATGTACAAAGAATGAATGATGAAAGACTACCTAAACAAATACTACAATGGAAACCAACTGGCCGAAGAAAACGAGGACGGCCAAGGAGAAGCTGGAGAGAAGGAATAGACAGTGAAATAAGAATAAGAGGCCTAGATGATGAATTATGGGCAAACAGAAACGAGTGGAGATTGGGTATCGGAACACGTAGAACGTTGTGAAACCGATAAATATATATATATATATATATATATATATATATATATATATATATATATATATATATATATATATGAATTAAAATTTATGTTCCTCAGGTATGTTGCATATGAGTAGGTTATAAAAAATTATTGAAATCTAGAGAGTGACTTAAAACACACAAAAGATGGGAAAAAAGTTTAATGATCTCAAATTTGTCTTTAATCTTAATAATAATCGAACCTCGAATAGCAGTAGTCTGGGGTAGGCTCTAGGCCTGGCGACTAGGCACATGAAGCGCCCTTTTCGCCAACCCTCGGACATCCCCCCTTCTGCGTCCTTTCTTCGCTAAGGAATCTGCCCGTCTTCTGTACAAAGGCCAGCATATCGGGCCACCTCAGATTCAGAAGGTCCTCCGTCTCAAAGGCTTCCTCTTCAAATAACTCTCTTCTTGCCTCCTTATATGCTTCACATGATGAGAGGAAATGCGCCGAGGTCTCGTCCTCGGCCCATCATCGCTCGCAAGTTGCATCGTCTTTCACTCTCATCTTCGCCGAGTGTCCTTGTAACTCTCTTCGTGTTCTACAGAGCAGTCAGTCTCTACGGACTTATTGTATCCTATCACATACTTCTTCGCCTGTCTGGCGTTTCCTGTGTTGGTCCATTATTTTTGTATCTCGTTCTGGGCCCACTCTGTTAGGGTCAACTTCATTTGCCCTCTTGTGAGCAACAGGAAAGGCTCTGGCCCGACACATTTCTGCCGGAATCCAACTCTGGCGAGTTCAAATCAAATTAAATCAAATAAAACTTTATTGTCTAAATTTCAGGGAAACTATTGACAAAGCAATTTTTTAGTGCAAATTTGTGTCCAATTAACCTAACAATAACTAATCCTAACATAGGCACAGCAAGATCCCTCCAAAACATCAAAATTAAATAACGACAACGCAATATAAGATTTAGAAATCAAACAAGTTTCATGGCTAATCGGGCAAAAAGGAGGTTTTTGTTTCCCTTATATTTTTCCGTGGGTAGCTTGAAAGCTTAACCTCACGGGGGTCCAAGATCTAATGGACACCTAATAAGTGTTGACAGTCAACCGTTTCGTCCTTATGGGACTCCTCAGAACACTGCTGGTCAAGTGACAAATCTTGCCAAGTTAATCAGACGGTTTTGTCTCTAATTAAATGTAATTAGTGAGCGAACTATAGCAAGAGGCGCCATCTACCGAGATACGAGAGAAACAAAAAACCAAAAGCAGGGAAAAACACTGCTATACAATATCGATCAATGAAAAGATCGAATGCAAGTAAAAGAAAACAACTATAGTCCGTGACCTACGACAGCTCTTTGTCTTTTCAGGCCGGATCAACGCATTTTGCATTTTTACCCGTCATCAAGACAGTGAGCGTCAATCAACGGAATTTTTAAGCCAAATAATACTAACAAACGTGAAATTTCGTACCCGTGAATTTAAAAATCAAACAAGTTTCATGGCCATGAAACTTGTTTGATTTTTAAATTCTTGGGTACGAAATTTCACGTTTGATAAGATTTAAAGGTAATACGGTTCTAGTTGATAGAGAAATACAAATTTTAAAATAGCACCTTGAAAACAATACTTAAGTATTAAACGAAACACACAAAAAAATCAAAAGCAAAAATAAATAAAATATAAAGTCATAAAAATTTTAAAAAAAGTTAAAAATTTACATTAGAATGAAAATTTAAATTAAAAGCAGCGAAAAACTGTATTCAATATAAAATCATTCGCGGATTAAACCAAAATAAAATTAACTAGCTAGGAATAAAACTCTTGCAGGCTGTAGTATGCCTTGGCTAGAAGGAACTTTTTTAGGTTAACACGAAAAGCAGAATAGTTATTTGTATTTTTTATGTCTATGGGTAGTTTATTTAAAATTTTAACACTTTCGTAAATCACAGAGTTTTTTGTAAGAGTGAATTTGGGTATGGGTAAAGGCAGGTTGTTTTGTCTTAAATTATAGTGTGATTCTCCTTCAAAGCTCTGCAATTTTTTGTATATTAAAGAGGCTGTTTCTAATATAAAAATGCAGGAACTGTTAAAATTTCATGCTTAATGAAAAGTGGTTTACAGCTGTCTCTGCATTTCGCCTGGCACATATACCTTACTGCTCTTTTTTGTAAGTTGAAAACAGATTGAATTGAGCTTTGGGTTGAATAGCCCCAGAAAGCGATACCATAGCGCAGGCAGGTGGGATTCAACTCATCCCCAGCTCATGTGCTTCATCCGCTTTCTTGTTTCCTGGGGTCCCATGTGGCCTGGGACCCATACGAGCTCCACCTTTTTTATTACGGCCAACACCTGAAGTGCATCTGCGCACTCTTGCACCAAACCCGCGGACATGGTTGGTTTGCACAGTGCTTTCAGCGCAACTTGACGGTCTGAACAGATGCGCAGGCGCTTCCCTGTTTCGTTCCTAATTTCTTCCTTCCATGTTACCGCCAGTATAGCGTAAACCTCTGCCTGGAAGACTGTTGCATTGGATCCCAGCTAGTAGCTTTTTCCAATACGCTTGCTTTTCACGAGACGCCTGCGCCGGTCGAATTCTGGTCTGGCAGCTTCATTCGTCTGTATAGCAGGCCGAATCTCGAGTACGTATGGCATTTTTTTTCTAAATTTTTTAGTAGGTATGGTATTAAAAAATATTATATTTTAGATTTCTCTTCCCCTCGACAATAAATACTAGGAACAAAAATCTTTCTGATGTACAGCGTGTCCCATTTGCGATGGGATTAAATGGGAAACTCGGTTATTATTAAAGATATCGATTTTCTGATTGCACCTTACCGTGCTCTTTTTTGGGGCCCTTAAAAATGGTGTAATCAGATTTTTGCTATACCCCGTGGTTTCGCTAATACAGGGAGTTTTTGAAAAAATTGCATTTTAATTAATTCCTTGTATTTCGCTTATTTTGCAAGATATTTTTATTCTGTAAAAACCTTTCTATGGCAACTTTTTTAGAGCAAAATAATGACGTTGTCAATTTTTTAAAATATTGTTTAGTTTTTGAGATATGGTATTTATCATAAAAAAATTAAATACGGACTTGGATTTTTTTTATTACTACTTTCATTGGTTCCATGCTAATAAATGATAAAACTTTAATATTTTTTTGATTTAAGGTTAAAAAAAACTATTTAATATTTGAAAAAAAAATTATAGTCCGAACCTGGAAATTTTCAACATAATTATAAATTAAAAATTGCAAGACACACTAGTTGAACGATTTTTAGTTTATCTGTTTTGAAATAAGAATTAAAAGATTTATAAATAAAGTAAAAAACGTTAAAAAGTTACAAAAATAAAATCATACTAATTATTTGATGGTAGCACAGCAGGTCGTGAAATTTACAAAACAAAAGCGTGGAATTGACATTGTCATTTTACTTGTCATTTTTGTGAATGGCTAGAAATCGACCATATCCAGATTTTGAAAAATGTGATATGTTTGACTGCTTCATTCAAGCAACAAAATCCCAATATTTAAATGGCAGAAATATTTTTATGCAAAATGCGTAAAGAAAAATTACTCATAAAAGCCAACAATGTCTTACACATAATGGTAATCAGAAAGATTAGTTATTTTTTATAATTTGTTTTTTTTTTGTATTTTTCGTAGACTTTGTTTCAAATAAATCTGTAAATTAACGTAAAACCATTTTAATATGCTAAGTATCAAAACAGTTAAACTAAAAATTGTTTAACTATCAATTTTTAATTTATATTAATGTTGGAAATATCCAGGTTCGGACTAATTTTTTTTAAAATATAAAATAATTTTTTTTTACCTTAAAACAAAATTTTTTTAAATTTGTATTATTTTATGATAATACTAGCATGAAACCAATCAAAATAGTAATAAAAAAAATCCAGGTCCGTATTTAATTTTTTTATGATAAATACCATATCTCAAAAACTAAACAATATTTAAAAAAATTGACAACGTCATTATTTTGCTCTAAAAAAGTTGCCATAGAAAGGTTTTTACAGAATAAAAATATCTTGCAAAATAAGCAAGATACAAGGAATTAATTAAAATGCAATTTTTTTAAAAACTCCCTGTATTAGCGAAACCACGGGGTATAGCAAAAATCTGATTACACCATTTTGAAGGGCTCCAAAAAAGAGCACGGTAAGGTGCAATCAGAAAATCAATATCTTTAATAATAACCAAGTTTCCCATTTAATCCCATCGAAAATGGAACACGCTGTACTCTTCTACCTACAAACAAATTATTGATACAATTCTTGTATGTCGAAAGAGAGAGAGAGAGAGAGAGAGAGAGAGAGAGAGAGAATGAGAGAGATTAAGGTTGACGTGAATTCTAAGACCTTTACCTGATTGGCTCTCGCAGCTAGATGCAACGGCGTTTCACCTCTGACCGTTGGCATATCGGGGTTGGCGTCATGCTGGAGCAAGTAGATCACGATATTCATACAACCCATAAAACTGGCAACGTGTAATGGGGTTAGACCACTTTCTGTTGTTGCTCCGATACCTAAACAAAAGTCAGAACAATTTAACTGAGCACAAGTTTTTCAAATTTAAGGAAAGTCCAAAAGAGAAGTATTATCAGGAATGTAAATTACCCCTGACTGTGCCACTGTAAGAAATCATCTTGGAAAAATGAAAAACGCAAACTATGGTTCTGTTGAGATAAGAAAGTGGTTCCGCCTTCCTCTACTTTGGAAAACAGTTAGTTGCCGCCTACCATACAGCAGGTGGTTTGATGCTGGAAAAACTACTTAAAAGTCTAGAGTGGGAGTCGTAATGGTTAAGCGTGGGGATACATCAAGTAGAGAGAGGGTTTTCCCTTTAAAGTGATTGGCTAAGGAAAAACTATGAGACTAGAAAATGTTGTCTATAAACTGTCATTTTATCTCTGTTTAGGTTATCCTGTTTAACTCATTAGCTGGAATTTAAAGTAAACTTTAGGATTATCAGCAACGCCACTGACTTGATTCCTCCAGCTCTTCAAAGAGGGGATAATGGATTGAGGAAACAAGTTGGTAGTCACATTCTGCGTTTTGTTGAACTTAAATTAAAACCTCTAAATTAATTATCAGTATAGAAACATAAAATTTTTCTATTTGAAGAACATTTTCCAGTTTGTTATTTTGGTAAGTTAAATTATTTATTTTATTATTTTGGGTCTTGTTTGTTTTATAGGTCATAAGAAAAGTCTTGTAACAATTTGTAAATGCAACAGTTTTATTATATTCATTGAACGTTTTAAAAACTGTTTTATATTTATTTTATACACACAAGAGATCTACTACGGTACCCTCGTTTAAGGGTTCGATTTAAAATAAAATAGTACCCGACAGTATTTAGGAAATGTAATTCTTTAAGTTTAAGCAGATTTCTCTTCAAGGTAATTTAATCTTCAATCAAATGAATAATTCACTTCCTGCTCATTTTTAATGAGTAATATCTAAAAGATCACTTTAAATAAAGAAAATTTTTATTGATTTTTGTAATATATGTAAATGAGTACTTACTCGCTCCATGTTTTAATAGTAACTCCACCACCTTTATTCGATTTTTCTTACAGGCTATATGTAGGGGCGTAAACCCGTTTAAGGCTCTGGCATTGGCGTCTGCTTGTCTGTAAGAAATAAAAATACAAGCACTAAATATATGAATAAACTTGTAAAATATATTGCTGTTCCAAAAGGCAGACGAGGAAACCGATAAAAACCTCGAATGGCACTTTCAAAATTACGAGGGTTTTTTTTAACTCAAAACGGTTTTATTTTATTTATTTCCGTCTGACTTAAAGTCATTTGCCCAAAATCACCGCCCCCCAGGGCCGTTCCTTGGGGCATCCATAAGAAAAACATATTTCTGGACATTTTTGTGTCTAGTAAAATTCTGTAATTTGTTTAAGCGAAACTTTAATTCGACTTTACTGGATTTGAAAAAATGATTCTCAGTCAGTAGTCTATATATTTCTAGCAGTCCTTTTCACAATTAATTTTTTAAGACAAAAAACATTATAGTAATTACCACATTTGGATTAATCTTTTGGTTATAACTTTTTTGTTGTTCATTCGAAGTTATTGTTTAATTTTTAAGTTTTTAGTGTAGTTGTAATTTAAAAATGGAAGCTTTATAACAAAAAGTACTATTAAGAGTAATTATTCTTGAATAATAAAGAATATCAGAAAATTGTTTTAACCAACCTATAAAATTACATCACATAACTGTCAATTTTTTCTTACCGTTTGAATAAGGCACTGTATATGGACCAAATACACTGCTAAAAATGTTCCCTTGTATTTTCATAGAGTCTTACCTATCTAAAAGAAGTTTGGCAACCCTGACATGGCCACAATGTGCGGCAACATGCAGAGCAGTCAAGTAGTCGACGGTCACTTCGTCGACGGGGGCTCGATGGAACAGAAGGATTCTGGCAGCGTCTACATGATCACCTTGAGCTGCCATGTGGAGTGGTGCGAGACCGTTCTAGAAAAGGAAGATATATTATAAGTGAACGTCATACTAAGTAGGTATGTATAGAATAATAACATAAAGTACATAATCCAGAAGGTCAAATATCAGTTCAGAATGAGAGTAGGTCTCCATGGAGCAAATGATTTGCCGGTTTTTGTTATGCTATTTAATTTCAGGTAACTACTGAGTATTTTGAAGCGATAAAGTAAGTTCATGGAACTCTCAACAATAAAGAAAGACAAGCAAGAATGCAGTTTGATAAAATATCATGTCGCACAAATTAATCAAAACCCTTCACTTGTAGGTTTCGGTTAATAATGATCTAAATATCCTAAAGATTTAGGATTGATTGAAAGAGTTTACCAAACAAGACTGACAACAGCGCATTACTTACTTTCGTTTTTGAGCTCAGTGGCGCCCCCTTTTCTAGTAACATATCAACCACTTGCTCGTGGCCACTCCGCGCCGCACAATGCAGCGGTGTAAGGCCGTCTCTTGTTTTTGCTTCTATGGATGCACCGTTTTCTAGTAGGAGAGCCACCTATTAGAAACAACAAAACATACGCAATATAGTATACAGTGTGTCCACGTAAGTTGGCGGCATATGGGAAACTTTTTTATTATTAGCTTTACGAAAAAAAGTTATTCTTCATAAAAAGTTCTGCATGGTCCAAAACCTAAAATGCAACCATCAGATGTTAAATTTTTTCAGTCATATTACGAGGTTTGTCAAAAAATGTGATTTTTGCTCCAGAGTAAAGTACCTTTCTTTTTGACAATATCAAAAATTGTTATAAAGAAAAGATGTTTAGAATTAAAAGTAGCTTTCAAATATTCAACATTGTTTATTTACATTAAAAAATATTTTTTTCTACATTTTCTGCGATTACGTTGGAAATTTAAGTTTGCACATTAAAGCATAATTAATCTAGGATGCAAATAATAATAATGTAAATAAACAATGTTGAATATTTGAAAGCTATTTTTAATTCTAAACATCTTTTCTTTATAACAATTTTCGATATTGTCAAAAAGAAAGGTACTTTACTCAAGAGCAAAAATCACATTTTTTGACAAACCTCGTAATATGATGAAAAAATTTAACATCTGATGGTTGCATTTTAGGTTTTGGACCATGCAGAACTTTTTATGAAGAATAACTTTTTTTCGTAAAGCTAATAATAAAAAAGTTTCCCATATGCCGCCAACTTACGTGGACACACTGTATATTTTGGAGAGTTTAAGAATAAATCCTGTTTAAAAAGGTACATTGGCTGCAGTTTTTAATTTCACAAAGAAACAAAACCACCGAAAATCAGTTTTGAAGCACCTCAAGTTTATCTATATTATGTTTTTGATTGTTCTTAAACTTACCATATTGGCTTTCCCCCACTTGGCGGCCACATGCAACGGGGTAATATTGTGCTTGGCGGAATAGTTGACGTCAGCGCCTTTTTGAATTAGAAGATTCGCGATTTGTTGGTTGCCGTAGTGTGAGGCAATGTGAAGGGGAGTAAAGCCTGATTTTGATGTGACGTCAGGGTTGTGTTCATTCTAGGAAAATAGTTCAATTCAATTTTCAATTCAAACAAGCTTTATTGTCGGAAGAGTAAATCTTATTGACAAAGCAAAAAATATTCTTATTATCTACCATATTCTTAAGTTTCCTAAATTTAACTCGGTACCTATTTTCAAATTATATATTTAAGACTGAATAAAAATAAAAAAACACAAAAATAAAAACATTAACAGAGCCAAACAATGGCCCAACACAACAACAAAAACACAAAAAATTTTTTTATACACGACGACATTACACTAATATTTGAAAGTTAAACAAAGCCAAACATATTTAAAAAGATTCTGTTATAACGTTTTCTTACTTTAGTTCATCACAGCCATAAGCATTCTTAAAGTTTAAAATCATTGAATTAAACGTATTTATGAACCGTTAACCCATAGTAAAATGTAAGGTCTCCCCATAATACTCATCACAGCTATAAAACACTTTTTCTTCCAAACAAGAACGAACTGCCTTTTTAAATAGTTTTAAATTTTGAATTCTCCTAATTATAATTGGCAGGTGATTATAAAGTTTTATGCTTTCATAGATAAGTGACTTTTTTGTTAGAGTTAATCTTGAAATTGGCAAGGGTAGATTCTCAGATTGCCGAGTTGTGTAATGGCCCACGTTGGTAGGATTATCCTGTTGCAGTTTTTTCTTGTGAACAAGGCTAACAGTTTCCAGTATAAAGAGACAAGGAAGAGTTAGGATTCTAGCTGTTTTAAATAAAGGCCTGCAGTGTTCGCGAGGGTTAGCATTATATAATCTTCTTATAGCTCGTCTTTGGATAATAAACACTGACTGAAAAAAGGCCGCTGAACAAAGACCCCAGAAAGCCAAACCATATCTCAGGCGAGACTCAAATAGGGAGAAATACACCATCCTTGCCGACTCAAAGTTTAGCTCCCTTTTGACCACTCCAATAGCGAAACATGCTGATGATAATTTTGAACTAAGGTGATTAATATGTTCATGAAAGTTTAATTTTTCATCAACTATCATACCCAAAAATTTTACAGACTCTTTCACCTCAATATTCTGATTTCCCAAGCTTATATTTGAGATAGAGGAACGGAAAGATAAAATATTGGTTTTATTTATATTGAAACAGAGGAGGTTGCAATCACACCACTCTTTGATTTTCTTAATGTCATTGAAGATGATGTCTTGGATAATGGCTTTGTATTTAAGTATATATACATTTATGAGAGCAATTGTTATTGAGACAGGATTTTGAATTTTCTTGTTTTTACCCAACTAGAGCACGGCGAAAGGAAGGGTAATGTTTTTCGATTGTTGTATGTATGTAAGTAAATATGTTTGTGTCACGCTAGACGCTAAACGGCTGAACCGATTTTGACAAAAAAAGTGTCGTTGAATTGGTACTGATCCCAAAGGTACTATAGGCTATATTTTTCTAAACAGGAATCAATATGGCGGTCTTCAGACGCCATTTTGTCACATGATGTAGGCTTTAAGGCATACAAATTATCTAAATTTCAGGCGATTTTATTGAAATTCCTTTGATTACCCATTGCAAATGTCTTCTAATTTGCTGTAGTTACTTTGCAGTCCTCCCTGCTCCCACTCATCTTCCCTCCTGTCATTAAATAAAATTAATTTTGATGGATTTACTTTAAGCGAGAGCTCGTCATTTTAAAACTAAGAAAAATTGATATTTGTCACTTCAACACAAAATGACGGCAATATTTTGAAAAATTAGTTTTTCTTCGATATTTCCTTAAGTTTTTGTGCAATATTTATTTTTAGCATCTCCTATTAAAGCTATTGACCAGCTCAATAAACTTACAGAAAAAAAATAAAGTTCGTCAACCGACACAAAGATGGTGCCTAATAATATGTCAAAAATAAAAGAGACCTTTATGGTCAACTTTTGTAAGTGTTTATATAAAAAGTTATAATTTGACATGTAACATTCAAGATGGTGGCCGAAGTTTAGATAAAAAAATTATTTGTTTATTCTTGTTTGACAGAACTAGTGATGCCGTGTACTAAGTAAGCGTCGCTGATTTTAAAAATTCAATAATAATATCATATGAACCAAGATGGCGAGAAAATAAAATCAACAATATTTTTTTGGTTTGGTAAATTTTTTTACCAAAACATGTAATTTTATATTACTCTCAGCTAGTTTTAAATTATAATGTACAAAAAAAAACAATTCAGTTACTTACTAAAGATGGCCGCGGAAAAAGTAATGAAAAAATATTTTTGTTTTTTTTTCAGAGGTTAACGAAAAAAACCGGACAAAACTAGACATTGCAAAATTTTTAGTACAAAAAAATTTACTTTTTACCCTTTGCCTTGTAAATTTAAGTTTTATTATGTCAATACGTATTCCTATTCCTTTTAACTTTGTAAAACATCAAAAAACAAAATATTATGTAATCAAAACAATAAAACCTGGGCTTTGCCTTTTGCGTATCGGCATTTTTCAAACAAAATAGACGCGTGCCGACAACTCGTCGCGGCCTTTTACCAGTTTGGTGGTGCGGGGGGCCCTATTCAAAAACAATATTCACATAATTTTATCAAATATAGAGCGATTTCAAAAATTCTTTCTGCATACGCTTTCAGATTTTTTTTCCAACACCATTTTACTAGTCCCCCCACCGCCTCTCCCTCTCTCCTCCCCGCCATCCTAATTAATAATAGTTATAGCTATAACTTTCACAAATATAAAGAGATTTCAAAAGTTCTTTCTGCACGCTGCTACGTCCGTAGAAAATCGTACTTTTTGGTTAAAGCTGAATAAGAATTAAACCTAAAAGTTGGAATTAAAAAAAATTACTAAAAAAAAACACCTAACCGCTAAATTTACTTGTAACTACTAGTCGCAGTTGAGTACAAAATTGCCCAATAGCCTGATTCATGAAAATACAAAACTGTATAATTTCGTAAGTGTGCTTTGGGCATCAAAACTAAAAGTTGAAGCATGTCGTACATTAAAGATATACCTATCAATTTTGTACTCAACTGCGACTAGTACTTACAAGTAAATTTAGCAGTTAAGTGTTGTTTTATTTAAAAATTTTATTTAGTTCCTTTAGTAGTATTTCATTATCACAACTTTACTTAAAATGCTATTTTGTTTTTCTCTAATATTTTATCGGCCATGGTGCTACAGGTGAGGTCATAATTAGAAGATTTGTTTAATAAATGTAAGATCTATCGTTAAAGAGATACAGGGTACTGAAAGCAAAACCTAATTTTCGAAAAATAACAATAATTGTATGACTGATAAAGATATTAAATCGAAAATTAGTATACTAGTGATTTCTTGGGTAACAAATACGATTTTGATATTAATTTGAATTTAATTTCTAGAGGGCGCTCTCTACATACTTAATCATACATTATTTTTTTTGTAAAGCCCAACATTGCTTGTAACTGGTAAGTTCAGGCCAATTTTTTGAAACGTGTGCTCGTTTAGGTTTTTTGCATCGGTAACTAAAAAGTTTTTTAATTTTTGCCGAAAGTGTTAAAAAATAATTTTACCTCTAATAGTAATTTCGCGGCTTTGACATCATCTTTTTTCGCTGCTATGTGTAAGGCGGGTAGTCTGACTTTGCCTCTAGTGTCATTCTCCAATAAAACCGCTACGACCTTGTCGTGTCCTTGTTGCATGGCGACTGCTAGGGGGGTAAATCCGTCCTTAAAAAAAAAAGAAACAATAAGAAATAATTGTGGAAAATATCGAACACCCGCTGAAAAAGAGTCACAACTCAAAAATCGCCGTTTTTGAGATAAACCTACCGCCATCATCGAAATAACTTGTACTTTCTTCCATAAAAGCGTCACATTTATGTGTCGACAATTGACCGCGAGGTGGCGATGTGACTCTTTTATTTTGTCCAATTTAGCTTAGGATCCGTTCCTTTACAGTGTTACTTCTGACTTTATAACAGTGTGAACGTGGAGTTTCATCCTGAAAAGAGTCACATTTCGAGTTGTGAAAGTTTTCGTGTGAACTATTGTTTAAATCTGACCCATATAAAATATTGTTCTTTCTTGTGTTGTCACTGTTTTTTCGAATTGTTCAGTGTACTTAGAATTAAGGAGAATAAGAAAAAAATCTTTTGAATTTATTAGAGAATAATCACATTCCCAGTTGTTATTCAGCATTTTATAACTCGTTGTAAAAATAAATACAAAGTTTCTTCTTTATTTGTTTTCTTTTTTTATATTATTTACCATCCTGCGTGGCTCCCGATTTACAACGCCATGATGCCTTGTTCTAAAAAAGTGTCACAATATCGGGTTTTTGTAGTTTTTTTTACCAAAAACGACAAAAATCATTTTTTCTGAGAAACGTACTGCACCAATTACATTGAGTTAATAGGTTCTTGTTGATATAAAATAACATGTTAACTCGTAATTTGTCATGTAAGTGAAAAATGAATCTCTCTAATGAACTAAATTCTTTAACAGCGACTTTCTCAAAACAATGTTTTTTGAGTTGTGACTATTTTTTAGCGGGCGTGCGATATGTTATTTTTAACACACCATCACAACCTTAGATAGACGACTACTGCGCAAACTTATATAGAAACCTTGGCCGCCATTTTTTCATAGATTATAAGTACAAGCAGTTACCCCAAGAGGTCGTCATGGTCGCCAGGCTTCAGAACGCAGTGACCCTACAAGCGTAGTATAAGTCATTAACCCAAGAGGGCGCCGTGAAAAAAAGGCAGTGACGCTGTCTCGAATATTTTTAATTGGGATCAGTGGCTACATATTATTATGATATTTTACAACGAGTTTAGTTGTATGTCAATGCCTTTCAAATCGTGTCTTTGAAAGTTGGCTTTGCTTAATCTGTGGAAAAATGGCGGATTTTAATTTCTTCTCATTTTCTCCAGTTTGCGCAGGTTCGACAACCGTTCTATTTGTTTTTTTACTTCTATAATCACAACTCAATGGAGTGAACCAGATTTAAAATATAAATTATTTAAATTGAAAAAATAGTCCATTTCTCAAAGTTGTATTTGCAAATTACAATGAAAAAACTCAACGTCTTCTCTACTAAAGTCTTTATTGTTTAGGGTTTTATTTAGGACATGTTTTGAGTCTAAAAAGACCCATCATTAGCTGAAACAAGGTGTTCAGATTTCTCTTCACATTTTAAGAAATCTATGGCTGAAAACTTTTAAATATTATAATTAGAAAAAAGAGTACCTGCGTAATTCAGGTCGTAGCCTGTTAGAAGGGTCGAAATGCGAAAAAGATAGGTCGTTGCCATCGACCAGGGTAGTTGTAAGCGAACTCTCAATACGTCCGTACGTCTCTCGGCTCCGCATTTTACTTTCGCTTTGTTCGCTCTATCGGTTCGAAAAATATTGTTTTTTCAACCCGCTCTCTTTTGTATAAAGTTTAAGTATTCAGAAGATGATACTTTTAGTGATTTTAAATGTGTTTAATGTAAAATTTACAGTGCATTATTATACACCAAATATCCACAAATTATCTTAATTATTTCACCCCGAACCAGCGCACCTATGTTCACCAGAGTGAAGCGGAGAAACAAATCCCTCCACACGGTATACAAAGAAGTGTAACTACATCCGAAACAATTTTCAATGCCTATTATATAGATTCAAACTGGAATAATAAAAATATATTGAAAGGGATCAAATTTGACCTTCAGGTTCACTAATGTCCTTCGAAAATGACTATTTTACCTTAATCATTTTTAACCAATACCCCAAACTGCATTACTCATAAAACACCCTTAAGGGCCTGTCCTTAAATTACGTAACGCTCTAGGGGGGGCGGGGGGGTTTGACCTTGCGTTACACTCAATGTTTTTTAATGTGTTTTTTCTTGAAAATGCGTTAGGAGGGGGGGAGGCGGGTCAAAATACTGAATTTTTGCGTTACGTAATTTAAGGACGTTCCCTAAGATGTAACGCACCTTACAAAAACCTTCAAAAGACACTCATACCCCCAGTAAGCTAATGCTAATACTAGAGGTTTCCTGGGCACGAGTGAGAAGTGGAGAATTCTATTATTCAAAAGAGATAGAATTGGGTTAAAGATTAAAATAATTTTTAAGGTGATTATTTGATCCCTTTCAATATATTTTTATTATTCCAGTTTGAATTTGTATAATAGGCACTGAAAATTGCTTCAGATGTAGTTACACTTCTTTGTATACCGTGTGGAGGGATTTGTTTCTCCGCTCCACTCTGGTGAACATAGGTGCGCTGGTTCGGGGTGAAATAATTAAGATGATTTGTGGATATTTGGTGTATAATAATGCACTATAAATTTTACATTAAACACATTTAAAATCACTAAAAGTAACATCTTCTGAATACTTAAACTTTATACAAAAGAGAGCGGGTTGAAAAAACAATATTTTTCGAACCGATAGAGCGAACAAAGCGAAAGTAAAATGCGGAGCCGAGAGAGGTACGGACGCATTGAGAGTTCTCTTACAACTACCCACAAAAAAAAAAGCTGCGGTTCGGTCTGCGTGGCTAATTAATTAAGCTATGCAACTACCCTGATCTATGGCAACGACCTATCTTTTTCTCATTTCTACCCTTCTAACAGGCTACGACCTGAATTACGCAGGTACTCTTTTTTCTAATTATAATATTTGAAAGTTTTCAACCATAGATTTCTTAAAATGTGAAGAGAAATCTGAACACCTTGTTTCAGCTGATGATGGGTCTTTTTAGACTCGAAACATGTCCTAAATGAAACCCGAAGTAATAAATACTTTAGTGGAGAAGACGTTCAGTTTTTTCTTTGTATAAATTATTTGGCTACCACAAAAATTTTAACGTCGTAAGCCTTGCTGAAAAGTTTAGTTCAGTTTACTTACATTTGCAACTTTTACGCAAACTAAAATAAACCTTAAACATTTAAGCGCCAAGCTATTACTTAAAAAAACACAACTGTAATTTATTTAATTTAATAGTTTCGGTTCATTTTTAATATATAATGTTGCCAATTTTAAATAGAGTTATCACTTAGTATGTGAAGTTACACAAAACAGATGTTTTAGTATTGCTTATTTAAAAAGTACCAGTTTTAATTTTATTTCTATGTCTGCTTGAAAGTATTGCACTACTAGGTTTCACTTTAAAAGTCTGACTCAATATGATTTTGTGTATTGGCATCAATGTTACTAGCATACATATTTTTATTGACATTTTATGTAACAAACATTTTTTGGCAGAGTTTTTATAACCCTTGGTTTATTTTTGTGTAGATTTTGATACTCTACGAACATTGTATTTTTTATCCTCAATCAAATTGTTGTTGGGAGACAAAAACCACATTCTCCTACATTTTGGCGCCAATTTTTTAGAAAATTTAAACGGTTAGACGGTGCCTAAAATGTTTTGGCAATAAACTGTTTGTGGCTTAATTTATCGTTGACCTTTTATTTGTTGGGTGGTCCTTTTCATTTTCGTTATGCAAAAAAATTACGTTTGTATTTATTTAATTGATTTTAATAAATCAGTAAACTAGTTACGAAATTTTTAAGAACGCCAAATTTTCATAAAACTCAATCACCATACCGGGTGGGTCTCTGCCAAGTTCAGTTTTTCCCATTAAAATCGATTGTATAGTTCCAAAGTTATAATAAAAAAAAATACTCTGCCAATATATGGGGCCCTAAGCTCACACTAGTTTACGTGTGAGCTAATATAACTAAAAACTGAAATATATTTTATTCAACTCCAGACTAAATTACCTTTTGTTTGATACCACACAAGCCATGTTTTGACTTAAACTCAAATTTTTAAAATCTACCCCCACCCTTAAAAAAGCAAAAACTAAAATGTATTTTGTTAAACTCCGGACTCAATTACCTTTCGTTTGATATCACACACGCCATATTTTCACCTAAACTCGAATTTTTGAAATATACCCCCACCCTTTTTTTTAAATAAATTAAAATGTATTTTGTTTAACTCCAGACTCAATTACCTTTCGTTTGATATCACACACGCCATATTTTCACATAAACTCTAATTTTTGAAATCTACCCCCACCCTTTTATTTGGTTTGTGTTCGGTGGATTTTGTTCATTTTTAAATGGGACCATCTCGACCCAAGACCCAGCCTAGGTACCAAATTTCATTAAAATCGGCCGAGCGGTTCTTGAGTTATGCGCGTTGGTCGTTACAGACATACAGACAGACAGACAGACGGCGCAACAAAAAAGTTTCAAAATCATCTGAAACGCAAAGATATATAAAATTTTTTTAAATCGGAGCAACTTTTTTTTTCTCGAAAAAATTAGGATCACCATAGCTCACACTACTATAGTATAGTATATGTGTGAGCTAATTGTCAGGATTTTTTTGGCCCACCCGGTATATTATGCTTCAACATTGCTAGAAAGCTGAAATTTGGCTGACTGATAGGAATTATGGCAGAACTCCTAGGAAAATTAAACTTATTTTAATTTACTTTTGCTTCCTCAAGATTCAAGATATATCTAAAGTTATGTTCAGCAACATTGTCCACCACCAGAAATACTCTGCCAATATATGGGCCCCTAAGCTCACACTAAAAACTGAAATATATTTTATTCAACTCCAGACCAAATTACCTTTTGTTTGATACCACACAAACCATGTTTTGACTTAAACTCAAATTTTTGAAATCTACCCCCACCCTTAAAAAAACTATAATGTATTTTGTTAAACTCCGGACTCAATTACCTTTCGTTTGATATCACACACGCCATATTTTCACCTAAACTCGAATTTTTGAAATATACCCCCACCCTTTTTTTTAAATAAATTAAAATGTATTTTGTTTAACTCCAGACTCAATTACCTTTCGTTTGATATCACACACGCCATATTTTCACATAAACTCTAATTTTTGAAATCTACCCCCACCCTTTTATTTGGTTTGTGTTCGGTGGATTTTGTTCATTTTTAAATGGGACCATCTCGACCCAAGACCCAGACTAGGTACCAAATTTCATTAAAATCGGCCAAGCGGTTTTTGAGTTATGCGCGTTGGTCGTTACAGACAGACAGACAGACAGACATACAGACAGACAGACGGCGCAACAAAAAAGTTTCAAAATCATCTGAAACGCAAAGATATATAAAAAATTTTGAAATCGGAGCAACTTTTTTTTTCTCGAAAAAATTAGGATCACCATAGCTCACACTACTATAGTATAGTATATGTGTGAGCTAATACTAAAGAGCTGGGATTTGGCACACAAATTTTAAATATTGTGAAAAAAGCATAAACTTAAATAAAGACCGGAAAAAACTTTTATAGGGAATATAACATAATACAAAGTTGGCTAATCAGTATCAACCATAGCTTTGGTTCAAAAATGAGCAACTGCTTTTCAAAACCTGTTCCTATATAAAAAGCAAAAACAGCAACAAAATAACATGATTCCAAGAGATCACTTACCTCTGTAGATAGACTTTGGTTCGCACCATTCGCCAACAAATACTTGACAACGTTGTCGTGGTTTTCTTGAGCGGCCATATAAAGCGGCGTGAAGCCATTTTGACTTTGTACATTGACAGAAGCGCCATGCTGGACTAGGAGTTTGACGACTTCCTCTTGGCCCGCGAGCGAAGCTATGTGAAGCGCGGTGTTGCCCTTTTTCGTCGCCGCATCGACTATTGCGCCTCGTTTGAGAAGCTCCTTAACTATTTCTACGTGGCCGTCTTTTGAGGCTAAGTGTAGAGCGTTTAAGCCATTCTGTAAAAAAAATATTGATTAAGAAAAGTAACCAGTTGTTAAGAGGGAGCTCTGCGTATGGCAATGAACGCGTTAGGGTTTTGAATAACTCTTTTATAATTTCGGGTTATTTAACCCGAAGCCTAACTAAAAATATTGTTTTTTTTTACCGATACCCAGAAAAGTGAGTAAAAGTTAATAACTTTAAAAATCAAACAAGTTTCATGGCTAATCGGGCAAAAAGGAGTTTTTTGTTTCCCTTATATTTTTCCGTGGGTAGCTTGAAAGCTTAACCTCACGGGGGTCCAAGATCTAATGGACACCTAATAAGTGTTGACAGTTAACCGTTTCGTCCTTATGGGACTCCTCAGAACACTGCTGGTCAAGTGACAAATCTTGCGAAGTTAATCAGACGGTTTTGTCTCTAATTAAACGTAATTAGTGAGCGAACTATAGCAAGAGGCGCCATCTACCGAGATACGAGAGAAGCAAAAAACCAAAAGCAGCAAAACACTGCTATACAATGTCGATCAATGAAAAGATCGAATGCAAATAAAAGAAAACAACTATAGTCCGTGACCTACGACAGCTCTTTGTCTTTTCAGGCCGGATCAACGCATTTTGCATTTTTACCCGTCATCAAGACAGTGAACGTCAATCATCGGAATTTTTAAGCCAAACAATACTAACAAACGTGAAATTTCATACCCGTGAATTTAAAAATCAAACAAGTTTCATGGCTAATCGGGCAAAAAGGAGTTTTTTGTTTCCCTTATATTTTTCCGTGGGTAGCTTGAAAGCTTAACCTCACGGGGGTCCAAGATCTAATGGACACCTAATAAGTGTTGACACTTCACCAGCAGTGTTCTGAGGAGTCCCATAAGGACGAAATGGTTAACTGTCAACACTTATTAGGTGTCCATTAGATCTTGGACCCCCGTGAGGTTAAGCTTTCAAGCTACCCACGGAAAAATATAAGGGAAACAAAAAACTCCTTTTTGCCCGATTAGCCATGAAACTTGTTTGAT
The DNA here is from genome assembly GCA_963576565.1 of Aspidapion aeneum. NCBI lineage: Eukaryota > Metazoa > Arthropoda > Insecta > Coleoptera > Brentidae > Aspidapion > Aspidapion aeneum. Next base: position 8,471,293 of record OY755043.1, on the reverse strand, counting down.
TTTTAAATTCACGGGTATGAAATTTCACGTTTGTTAATAACTTTAGTTAACAAATTTAAAAAAAGAAAAAGCTACTGGACGGAGTTTGTGATAACCAAACAAGTGTTCGTGGTCAATCGGGTAAAAAGAAGTTTTTGTTTCTCTCATATTTTTCCGTGGGTAGCTCGAAGGCTAACCTCACGGGGGTCCAAGATCCAATAAACACCTAATAAGTGTTGACAGTTAACTGTTTTGTCCTTATGGGACTCCTTAGAATACTGCTTGGTCAATGTGACACCCTTGCGAAGTTAATCCGACCTTTTTGTCTCTTATCCTAGGCCTATAGTGAGAAAACTGTCGCAAGAAGCGACATCTAGCGAGACAAGAAAGAAACTAGAACAAGAGCAGGTGAATATAAACTGGCATATATATCGATCTATGTAAAGATCGATTGCAAAGAAAAGAATCAATCCGTAACCTACGACACTTTTGCCTTTCAGGTCAGATCAACGCTGATTAACGTTTTTACCCACCTTTAGACGTGATTGTCAGTCAGCGGAATTTTTAAGCCAAATAATACCAACAAACATTAACTTTAGTACCCGTGAATTTAAAAATCATGGCTAATCGTATATGGCAGTTTATAATCACCTACTCTTGTTTTAGTTTCTCTCGTATCTCGCTAGATGGCGCTTCTTGCGAAAGTTTTCTCACTATAGGAGTAGGATGAGAGACAAAACTGATTAACTTCGCAAAGGTGTCACATTGACCAATCAGTGTTCTGAGGAGTCCCATAAGGACGAAACAGTTAACTGCTCGGTGAACAGGCTACTGTTTTTCAAGCAGAAGTTTACGTCATAATAATGGCGGCAACCCTAGAAGAGGTTCGGAACAGCGAAGAGGAGCTTACATATATATATGCTCTGACAGTCAAGCCACCCTGAAGGCGCTAAACGCACCCAAGATTGCTGACGGCTTGGTGGAAGAATGCGCAGAGGCGCTGGAGACCCTAAGCGATGGCAAACGGGTGACGCTGGTTTGGGTTCCGGGACATACGGGGGTACTAGGCAACGAGAAGGCGGACGAACTCGTACGACTCGGGGCAGGAACCGCTTATGTAGGACCGGAGCCACTTTTGGGCGTGACAAAAAGACAAGTGCAAAGCGGACTCAACAAATGGGCCCAGGACGCGCTATTAAACTCCTGGGAAACAGGAACGGGTTGCAGACAGACCAGAGAATTCGTAGACCGTCCAAAAGCGACCAGAATTAGATGGATGCTGGGACGGACACGAAAAGACCTCGGACTGCTGATAGGTACTCTAACCGGACATAACCGGTTGAGGAGGCACATCACACGTATAGGAGTCGAGAATGACCCTACCTGCCCAGCCTGTGGACAGGAAGAAGAGACATCAAGACACCTCGTGGCAGAATGCGAGGCCTACGCAAGGATGAGACAACAGGCACTCGGAGCGCCAACTCTGAGCGAGGAAGAAATGCACATGCTCAAATGGGCAGCCTTACTGGACTTTGTAAATAGAACAGGAAGGCCCAATGAGTTACCCGACCATCAAAGGGAAGTGCAGCGAGTGGGTTAAGGGACTTGGGGCACGGCAAAAAGGGCCTACTCTGGCCTACTTGTCAGACCTGCGGGTCAACCCCCCCCCCACTACTACTACTACTACTAACTGTCAACACTTATAAGGTGTCCATTAGATCTTGGACATCCGTAAGATTAGCATTCGAGCTACCCACGAAAAAATATGAGAGAAACAAAAACTTCTTTTTACCCGATTGGCCACGAAAACTTGTTGGATTTTGATCACATGTTTGTAGAAAAATACTTACAGCATTACTAGTATTAATATCAATATTTGTCTTCAAGTGTTCCAAAACTTTATCCAGTTGGCCATTTCGCGCTGCGCGCAGGAAGGATGTGTTTCCGTCAGACTGAAAAAAAAGAAATAATAATTTAAACCCAACAATAGAGAACTCTATAGTTGATATTGTATCAAAGTGGTGTCATCAAAACGGTGGTGAACGGGAAGGCAGTAGAGGGGTATATTCAGTGGCAAGCACTTCCTTTAATTACCTTCCTAGCCACCGTAGCAATAGCTACAGAAGGTATTAGTTACTACTATTGTGCACTCGTCTGCATATAAAACTGTCTTTATGTTCTTACACTGATCCATAATGTATTTGATCATCTTTGTAGTTGATCATGTCGTTTATAAAAAGTATGAAAATTATCGGCAAGACACTACCTTGAGGAACCAAAAATTTCACAAATAATTTTCTCTCTGCGCTTTCTAACCAATCATTTATGTTTCCTCTTATCTTATTCCCATCTTATTACATTTTTTAAAAAGAAAAAGTACAGACATGCAATCGAAGGCTCGAGTGAGATCTAAAAAGGAGAATAAAGTGAGTTTGTTTGAATCAAAAGATTCGTTAGCACTGGTATTGTACTAAATCAAAGGCCGCAGTAGAGAAATTAGAGCGAGATCCGTGTTGATGAGGATACAGAAGTTTGTAACGGTAGATGAAAGAATTGAGTCTGTTAAGTACAGTTTTTTCAAATAACTTGGATAATATTGTAAGCTCTGTGAACGATCTATAGTTTGATTTTAATTCTAGATCACCTTTTTTTAACAGAGGCACTACAGAACTAATTTTCAACCTTCTTGGAAAAGTTTTATTTTGTATTGAGTCCCATAGATAGTCAAGTACAAATACATGAACATCGTTTATAATGCAGCAGGCCTTCCTGTTTTTAGCTGCTTAAGTGCGATGTGAACGACAAATTAGAATGTAAAACTTTTTCCATTAATATTATTTCTAGTATTACTCGAATTTAGTTTTTTATATAACAACTTTATATTCGCCAGGACTAGGCAATCAACTAGTACGAAGTACAAGGTTTGCGTTCAATCTTATTAGCTGAAATGTACAACTCGGGGCTGACCTTTGCTTTGATAGCTATTTGCTAATCAATCGTTAGCCAACTCAGCTAACTGGAATTAGTTAATTAACCTTTAACTGACCTTGTCATTTAATTTACTGTGGTGTTTTCGTTTGTTAGGAGAAGTGGCTTTGTTTCTAGAAAACAGTAAATTTCCGCAAGTAGAACGAAGTAAATAAAAGTGCAAAATAAAACACTAAACTCTAGAACTAGAATTTATATTAAAAAATAATAGTACAATAGTCAACTAGATACAGAAACAGGATAAATCTTGTAGTCCACAAAAAATTTCTAAAAGTGAATCCTAACAGAGTGCGCTGTCACTAAGTCAATTTAGTGACTGTACAAAATTCAGTAGTAATTTAAAAAATTTAGGATAATAAACATGAAAAAAGGTTTGTCCTACAAATAAGATGCTTTGGTAGCCGTGTCCCCTACATCAAACATTTCAAAACAACGAGATGAAAAAAGTTACACTAAAGAAATAGTAACCGAATATTTTTTTGTTGATTTCTGTCTTCGGTCATGAAGCACCAGATCAGTCGACAGTTTTGGACGGATTAGCCTTAGCGACGATCCAAGGCCAGGTGCACCAAAAACGGCTCTTCTGGAAGATCGACATGTGACATATCGCGAGATTGAAGCTTAACTAAAGATTTCAAAGACCACAATTCAAAAAAATTTGCATGTAGAATTAGGTGTAAGAAAATTAGTTTCTTGCTGTATACCGCATTTGTTAACGGAAGAACAGAAAGAAGCTAGGGTCAATTGGTGTCAGGAAAGCTAGACCGCTTTAAGACAGGAGACTCGAAAAACTTGTACAGCATTGTCAGTGGTGATGAATCGTGGATTTACTTATATGAACCCAAAAATAAACGTCGTCTGTTTGGGTGTTCCAAGATGAAGAAAAGTCAACAAAAGTCATTCGTTCTCGAAGTGTATCCAAAAAGATGGTCGCGACATTTGTCTCAAAGCAGGTCCTGTAGCAACAATTCCTCTATAAGATGAAAAGACTGTTACTGCCGATTGATACACCAACCAAGTTCGCACAAAGCACAAAAAACCCTTAAATGTTTATCCCAACAAAATGTCGAATTGTTGGACCATCCTCCATAAAGTCAACGATTTCTATACTTTTCCGAAAATCAAGAATGTACTGCGTGGTCAAAGATTTGTGTCACCAGAGGAAGCAAGCAAACCAATTTTGACAGTACCAACAAACGAGTGGAATTACAGGAATAATCTAAAAGCCAAACACGGAAAGACCCAGATGAAGACCTAGAAAAATATGAAAAAAGATCATGATGTGGAAACTAAAAAAGAATTTCCGTGATAGGAGGAAATAAAGCAAGATACTTAAACAGGCCAAAACTTATAAATGGTTTAATTTTTAACAGAAAAAGAAATAATAAAAGAATTTTTAGTCGTTACTATTATGAACCAGAAATGTACAATCTGTCAAAATAGCTGTATTGCTAAAAACATTTACTTTTTCCATCGATCCGCTTATTAAACCTAACTCAACTCTCGCCTTGTTGTTAACCGGAAAGCAACAAGACTATAATATCTATCCAGTAACCTCTTGACATTTACCCAACGATCCAAATAAACCTATCTGATACATATCCAGAAATAGACGCATCACTCACGCCTACGTTTGCCTGGATATGGTGTAAAATAAATACAATAGAAGATTCCGATACGTCTTTTGACATCGATTTTAAACAAGCAATTATGGTCAAAACTCGGTAAAAACAATTGAATGAATTAAAGCTTTCGAAAATGTGTGTAGACAGTGCAAAACCTATTTATGGGAGTCTTATAAAGTTTTAGAGGGACTTTTCTTATATTTTTGTTTTTATTATTTACGACTTTATACGTCTTTCAATTCCATTTTATGCTCTCATTACTTCCTTACTTTTCAGAGTTGTTTAATTGGATTTTCAATTTTGGTATTCTTTCACGTGGTCCAAATAACAGTGAGTCGCACTAAACTTTCTTATTCAATGTGTTGTGAAGAAAACGTATTTCGTCTTTCTTCTTATTCAACAAGTTTTTAGTCTGCATCTACCTTACGATTAATAATTATTTTTTCAAATCTTTCCTTTAATGCACTCCAATTAGGTTTACGACGTGCTCATTTTTATGCAGATCCATTGAAACAAGAACATCTTGTTGCGACATTGCACCCTCGTGTTCGTTTGTTGTACGCTTTTACTCGGTTTCGCACAAAGACATAAATAAGTTGGAATGGAAGCCAGGATCAAAGGGATCCAGATTGCTGTAAAAATAATACGTTAAACTTATCTTTTAACATTCTTTCAACAATCAAAACCACCCATCTCTTCTGGTGTTTGGGAGAGAGGTGCCCTAATTGCTAACTGTTTAGGAATGGTTCGAAGGCATTGAAGATGCTGCCAAAAATAATAAAGAACCCATGTGTGTTAATACTTTTTCACCATTTTGAACCACACGTGTCGTCTTGTATTTGGGAGAAAGGTAATTGTTGACTGTTCTGATTATTAAAACTTCCATTTTTTTCTCTGTGGTCCACTTCAGTTTTTTTAAGCATCATAAATCTTAGTTAATACCTTTTTAGTCGGCTGCTCGCGGTAAACTCCAAGGATTAATGACTCCCTTTTAACTTTTTATTCGTCAATTGTCTTAACGAACCCAAATTACATGTACACCCACCCCGTTATCATTTTACATGCCATTCCTTCTGCATCTCATTGCGGAATTGTATAATACCCTCTTCTACGTTTGTGGCAAGCTTTTACTCGGTTTTACACAAAGACATACTTAGACCAAAAGTCATTTAGTTTGCAGCAAAAAGAATAGGCTTAACTGGTTTCTTAAAACTCTTTCAATATTTAAAACTACCGTCTCATCTGGTGTTTGGGAGAGAGCTGCCATAAGGGATGGCTCTTTTAAAACAAAGCTTCCTTTTGTCCCTTTGGTCCACTTCGTTTTTCAAATCCATTTTATTTGATCTCTGCTTATTACTTCCTTAATTCTTAGAGCTGTTTTCTTGGATTTTGGTTTTTAATACTTTAATAACTTTCATATCCAATGTGTTGTGAAGAAAACGTCTTTCATTTTTATTTTTATTCAACAAGTTTTTAGTCTGCATCTACCATTAATGACTATTCTTTTCAAATCTTTGCTTTAACGCACTCCAACTAAGTTTACGTCGTGCTCATTTGTATGCAGTTCCGTTAAAACAAGTGCATCTTGTTGCGGAAATGCACCCTCGTGTTCGTTTGTTGTACGGTTTTACTCGTTTTCAAACAAAGACATAAATAATTTGGTATGGAAGCTGGGATCAAAGGGATCAAGACTGCTGCAAAAATAATTTGTTAAATTTGTCTTTTAACACTTTTTCAACATTCTTGACGAATAAATATCCCTTTTATTTCTTTGCCACTCAATATTTTAACACACTTCAATTAGGTATAAATCCACCCCGTGTTCATTTCGTCATGCTATTTATTACGTCGATACCAGTGTACCTCGACGCAGAATTGCACCTTCTTGTTCGTTTGTTTGCAGCACGCTTTTAGAAATGGTTCGAAGACATTGAGGTTGTTGCAAAAATAATAAGGAAACCATGTTTGTTAATACTTTTTGACCATTCTGAACCACCCCTGTTCTCCCGTAATTGGGTAAAAGATGCCCTAATTGGTCACTTCTGATTATTATAACTTCCATTTTTTCTCTGTGGTCCACTTCAGTCTTTTTAAGCATCATAAATCTTAGTTAGTAACTTTTTAGCCGGCTGCTCGCGGTAAACTCCAAGGATTAATGACTCCCTTTAAAATTTTTGTCGCCAATTGTCTTAACGAACCCCAATTATATGTACATCCACCCCGTTATCATTTTACATGCCATTCCTTCTGCATCTCATTGAGGAATTGTATAATACCTTCTTCTACGTTTGTGGCACGCTTTTACTCGGTTTGACACAAAGACATACTTAGACCAAAAATCATTTAGTTTGCTGCAAAAACAATAAGCTGAACTTGTTTCTTAAAACTCTTTCAATATTTAAAACTACCGTCTCGTCTGGTGTTTGAGAGAGAGCTGGGATGGCTGTTTTAAAACAAAGGTTCCTTTTTTCCCTTTAATCCACTTCGTTTTTCAAAATCATTTTATTTGATCTCTGCTTATTACTTCCTTAATTCTTAGAGCTGTTGTCTTGGATTATGGTTTTTAATATTCTTTCATGTGGTCTAAATTACAGGGAGTGTCGCACTAAACATTCTTATCCAATGTGTTGTAAAGAAAACGTCTTTCATCTTTCTTCTTATTCAACAAGTTTTTAGTCTGCATCTACCTTACGATTAATGACTATTCTTTTCAAATCTTTGCTTTAACGCACTCCAACTAAGTTTACGTCGTGCTCATTTGTATGCAGTTCCGTTGAAACAAGTGCATCTTGTTACGGAATTGCACCCTCGTGTTCGTTTGTTGTACGCTTTTACTCGGTTTCACACAAAGACATAAATAATTTGGGATGGAAGCCAGGATCAAAGGGATCGAGATTGCTGTAAAAATAATACGTTAAACTTGTCTTTTAACACATTTTCAACATTTAAAACCACCCGTCTCGTCTGGTGTTTGGGAGAGAGGTGCCCTAATTGTTAACTGTTTTAGGAATGGTTCGAAGGCATTGAGGATGCTGCAAAAATAATAAGGAAACCATGTTTGTTAATACTTTTTTACCATTGTGAACCACGCGTGTCATCTTGTATTTGGGAGAAAGGTGCCCTAATTAATGACTGTTCTGATTATTAGAACTTCCATTTTTTCTGTGTGATGCACTACAGTTTTTTTAAGCATCATAAATCATAGTTAATACCTTTTTAGCCGGCTGCTAGCGGTAAACTTGGTAATGTCTTTCGATTCCATTTTATTTGATTTCTGCCCCTATTACTTCCTTAATATTTAGAGTTGTTTTCTTGTATTTTCGTTTTTGGTATTTTTTCACGTGGTGCTCTAAATAACAGTGAGTGTCGCACTAAACTTTCTTATCCAATGTGTTGTAAAGAAAACGTCTTTGATCTTTCTTCTTATTCAACAAGTTTTTGGTCTGCATCTACCTTACGATTAATGGCTATTCTTTTCAAATTTTTGCTTTAACGCACTGCAATTAAGTTTACGTCTTGCTCATTTTTATGCAGATCCATTGACACAAGTACATCTTTTTACGGAATTGCACCCTCGTGTTCGTTTGTTCTACGGTTTTACTCTTTTTTAAACAAAGACATAAATAATTTGGGATGGAAGTTGGGATCAAAGGGATCAAGATTGCTGTAAAAATAATTTGTTAAACTTGTCTTTTAACACTTTTTTTACATTCAAAATCACCCGTCTCGTCTGCTGTTTGGGAGAGAGGTGCACTAATTGCTAAGTGTTCTCATTGTCATTTTTTCCTTTGGTCCACTTTGACCTTTCTAAGCATAATAAATCTTAGCAAAATACCTTTTTAGTCTGCGGCTAGCGGTAAATTCACGGACGAATAAATATCCCTTTTATTTCTTTGCCACCCAATATTTTAATACACTTCAATTAAGTATAAATCCACCCCGTGCTCATTTCGTCATGCTATTACGTCGATACAAGTGTACCTCGATGCAGAATTGCACATTCTTGTTTGTTTGTTTGCTGCACACTTTTAGAAATGGTATAAAGACATTGAGGTTGCTGCAAAAATAATAAATAAACCATGTTTGCTAATACTTTTTCACCATTCTCAACCATCCGTGTCGTCTGGTGTTTGGGCGAAAGGTGCCCTAATTGGCGACTGTTCTAAACTTCCTTTTTTTCTCTGTCCACTTCAGTTTTTTTAAGTAGTATAAATCTTAGTTAATACCTTTTTAGTCAGCTGCTAGCGGTAAACTCCAAGGATTAATGACTCCCTTTAAAATTTTTGTCGCTAATTGTCTTAACAAACCTCAATTACATGTACAATGAACCCTGTCATCATTTTACATGCCATTCTTCGACAAAAGTGCATCCCATTGCGGCATTGCATCTAACTACGGAATTGTATCCTTATGTAGGTTTGTTGCAAGCTTTGACTCGATTATACACAAAGACATAGACCATTTCGGATGGAGAATAGACCCAAAGTCATTCAGTTTGCAACAAAAATAATAAGTTTCATTTGTTTCTTAACAGTTTTTCAACATTTGAAACCACTCTAGTCTGATGTTTGAAAGATTGATGCCCTAAGGGATGACTGCTCTAAATAAAGCTTCCTTTTTTCCCTTTGGCCCACTTCGATCTTCCAAAGCATCGTAATTCTTAGTTAATACATTTTCAGTATGTATCTAGCGATAAACTTCAAGGATTAATGAATATCCCTCTTAAATCGTTAACGCCCTTTGTCTTAAACGCACCCCAATCAACTTTACACCCACCCCGTGCTCATTTCTCATGACACTCCATCGACACAAGTGCACCTCACTGCGAAATTGCACCCCCTTGTTCGTTTGTTGCATGATTCTATTCATTTTTTCACAAAGACACAATTTTAGGCTTGAAGGCAGGCCCAAAAAGAATGAGGTAAAGCCTCCCCATAATGCTTGCAGAAAAAAGGTGCTAACTTCTGAAGCTCTTCTAAGATATGACTTAAGGTAAGTTGATTCAAAGATTAATAAGTGATTTGGCAAGCAAAATGGATATAAAAATTCTTAACGGATTCATCATCTAACTTAATGATATAAAAATGTTTGGAGTTCTTATTTCCATCGATACGAATAGCGAATTCTCGAATGTTCCAAGATAGTTCTCCACCAATAATTTAAATGTCAGCTGTTGGTAGTTCAGTTTATGGTCCGTATGGTGTCCAGAGATAATAATAGCACCAAGGTAACCCCTGTGCCTCGACCCATGGGTAAATGGGTAGTCTGGTAACGGACGAGCTTTGACCAATAGGTTAACAAAAAAATAAAACTCGCAACCTTTGGGATTACACCAGATAACATCTATGGTAAAGGAGGTGGGTTAATCTGGTGATTCTCTGAATCGATTCGGTGACCTGACCATACAGGAAATCACCACATGGGACAGGGTATATGGAGTGTCTATTTGGAGCAAGCAGCTAGTGTGGGTCCATTGTGGCTCTCTGTACTCTGTTGATTATGTCAAAAGGTTTATGACCCCACCAGTGGTGTAAGGCTACAAGCATGGCATTATGTCATGATGACTAAGTTTCTTACCTAAAATATAATTTGAAGCCTACTGGGTTCTATTTACTTGATAGTAATTAAATTATTATCTGATTCGAACACAGTAGGTACGTGGTGCACAATAGGCCCAGAAAGGCGTGCCTAGATGTCAGGTTAGATCCTTTAAAGGTGCTAACCGCCACTACCGTACATTCATTCATAGTTCGGTTTATTCAAATAATCTGAGAAGTTTTATCAAAAATATTATAGGTAAAAAAGCAGTATTGTCTGGTCCCCTGGCCTAAGAACATTTTGTGTATCGTATTCGTTCACATAAACTCATTTGCTTGGTTTTGTATTTGAGGGGAGTTATTGCGAACAAACATAGTCAGGATTCTTTAGTTTTGCAAAGTGCAGCATGACAGAGGGGAATGTAATCTAGGTGGATTTTTAGAGCGGAAAGGATTTATAAATACAAGGGAGTTGGTATTGCTCTTCAACCAAGAAGGTTTCCTGACTGGAAAGTTTAATGTTCTCTTTAAAATTAATTTTTAAAATTTAAGTTAAATATTAATACGAGATATATAGATATGTTATCGATAATTTTAATAGAGTTAATAAAGCCATTGGTAAAAATTTAATGCCTTCGGTCAATTTCGAAAATTCTGACAAATTTCACTGACTTGGTAACCAAAATTATTGTTACAATTGTTGTAATATATTTCTGCTTTTAAAATTTTTGATAGATATAAAAGCTTGTCTAGACTTGTTTAGAGCTACTGCGATATATATTTTAAAAAGATTTGGAGAGATACAACATCCCTGTCTTAAGCCTTTCGTTACCAGGAATTTGTATAGTTCTATTATCGCTTTTTTGTATGATTGATATTACTTTGTTCTAACACTGTCCATCATTTTTCTATTGAAATGGTATCATATGCTTTTTGTAGGTCCACAAAGGTAACATAAGTTTCTATATTTCTGACATTCCTTTTTTTAATTACTTGTTTAAGACAAAAAACATTATCACTACAAGATCTGCCTACACGAAACTCACTTGGCTCTTCTTCTTGTTCATGAAAATCATTTCCTATTAGATCTCCAAGAAACCTACCGTACAATCTACTTAGAGTATTGGTTACTGAAATTCCTCTGTAATTGTTGCAATCCAGCGTTTGTCCTTTTTTATGTATTGAGCAGAAGAATGCTATTTTCCAATCATCAGTTACTTGGTGTCCGTGTATGCATTGATTGACAATGTAAGATTTTCTAATAATTTCTCCAATCCATTTTTTAATAATATTCTTTGTCATTTATTTTTCGATTACTTCCTCTCCATGTACTTCTGTCTCTCCTTGGAGATGCTGAGAGATATTCGGGTCTCGTTTCCTGCAGCAGTCCCTTATAGTGTTCTGTCCATCGTTTATGGTTTGATGATCTGGATGTTTACTTTTTCTTTTGTTGGAATTTTTACCATAGAAATAAATTTCCATACTTCTAAACTCTGCCTACCTGCTACGTATATATTTATATCGTGTAATTTGCAAATTGCAAAATTTCTTAGTTCTTAGTCTCTTTGCTCTTTAGTACTGAGCCATTTCAAGTATGTGCGTTTTTTTCCTTGACCATTTCCTTTATTTCCTTCTTCCTCAACGTATTATTGCTATTTCTACATGACTGAAGATAAAAACACAGTCATATAGATAGAAACCACCCTTCCCCAAAAACCATTAATTCAACTACCTCCAATTTTTTAGAACAATGCACACGCTTTTGACGCGTGTAATATATGTGGGGCTAATGTCGAATATAAAGGGGCGTCACATATGCATGATCATTAATGGGACAAAAGGGTGGAGATTTTACGGCTAAATTATGAGTTTTGATGAGTCATTTTTTTAACTTTACTCAAAAAAAGTACCTAGTCAATTTCTTTTATATTAATTTTTCTTTGATATTGTCAGGATAGAAAATAATGTCTTATTAACTAAATGGCACAAGTTTCGTTTATAAGCAAGTGCACATTAACCCTAAACAATCTAAGGAAATGAACTTCTTTTGTATATAGTTCAATTTGTATTAAAAGTTGTAATAAACTGTATACGGAATTAAAAATCTTAAGCGATTGATATTTATACAGGAAACAAAACACATCTCGATATCCTATCAATAGCAAACGGTTTTTGATATTGTTCATTATTATTTTATTTCTAACAGGCTAACTTTTTATTGTCACCATTAATTTTTTTAATAAATATCTGACTGTTTGTCATTTTTAAAATGGTCAAAACCTAAAAATTTCACAATTCCCTCTTTGTAACTTTATTTCTACAACCATGAGGTTCAATATTTTTGGACGAATGGATACAATGGACAATGTTTGAAGCAGATTTAATTTTTACATTTTAAGATGATCAATTTTAGACGCGTATTTTAAGACGGTTTTTTCCAAATCATATTTTAAACCAAATTAAACCTTACTCTAGCTAAGATAAGGCTGATTAAAATGAGTTCAAAAATTATTATTTTCATTATCTGAATTAAAAATGTTAATGAATAATTTCATTAAATTTTGCTCGAACTTTGCTCCAATAAAAGTAATTAAAAGCAAATGACAAAAACAAAAAGGTACCTGAAAATACAAAAAGTTAAATTATAGAAGTTAAATTATTAACAATGGAAAAAAGGTTGAAAGTGTTGGAACTTAATTTATTAAAATATGGCTTTTTAAAATGAATAAAATATTATTCAAACCCTGGAAAATGTTATAAATTTTACAGTGAAAACCCTTACATAAATTACATTTTAATAGGTTTTAAAAGCTTTTTTCGCAAAACTCTTTAAGTGACCCGAAACCAAAATCAAAGGCGATAAGTTATTTAAGCCGATGATTTTTAAAGAAAAAAATTGGACAATATTTCAGAATAAAGGGGATTCATATTTTATTAAAACTGATTTTTAAAAAATATTACACTCTTATAATCTAAATATAAAACCTGGCAAGTGTGTAAATATCGCTTGTCTAGGTCAAGAATAGAAATAATTAATTAATTATCATCTTTTTGTTGATTATTTAATTTATAAAACAGGGTGTCCGAACTAAAACAGAACAGTAGCAGAGGTTTTTTTGGGTATTTTTCGTGCGAATTTGGAGAAACGCCCGGACACGTCGATTTCTTTTGCAAAGGGGACACGTTTTGGCTATCTTGAAATTTTTGTAGCACGCACCATCTTCAAGGGAACTGATAAAACAAAAATTTTATCAGAATTTTATATTTTTCGGGTTTAATTTTTATTTTATCATTCCATGTTAAATTTAAAAATTTGAAAGCAAATATCTCAAAAACTAATCGATGGATTTTCGAAATTTTTACAAGGTTGTAAAGATATGCAAGAGAACTTTAAAACAAGTTATCACTAGTCCCACTTCCCTATTTAAAATATAGGGGTAAAGTATACCCCTCAAAGATGGTGCGTGCTACAAAAATTTCTAGATAGCCAAAAAGTCTCGCCCTCGCAAACAAATTCGCACGAAAAATACCCAAAAACATCTCTGTTACCTTTTAGTTGGGACACCCTGTATATTTTTTTACAAAATGTTTAGACCTCGTTGACCAATATGCACTAGAGTGTTACTGAAATAAACACAATATTGACAGTTGTTTGCTTTGATATTTGTCAAATCAAAATTCACTAAACCATTTTATTAACAAAAACATCTCTTTTAATACTGAAATGCTTAACATGTTGACGATTACGTCATCATAGTAGAGTACGTATACGTTTCTGGGGTGAATATTAAATAAATAACAGAAATAGGGATAGGGAGAGAATTACAAGTGAATGTTCAAATCAAGAGTTTGATTCAGTTATGTTCTATTTCTATTTATTTGTGTTTGTAAATATATTGTTAATTACATACTAGCAGGGATAGATCTGAAATCCAATAAATAAATAAATATCTGAAACGTTTTGAAAAATTCTCAAAAAAAATTTAATACTTTTTTTTTCAGTCATGTATATCTCAATTCAAATAAAATTAAATAAAGGTTTTATGTGTTTCAATAGAATAGAAATAAGAAAAATGGATTTATGACGGATCTGACATCTTCCTGGCTAGCCTATTAGCACACTTCAAGTGAAGCCACGATACATCAGCCTTGAAAACAATTCATTGTAAATATCTCTGAAACTAAAGCTCCTACGAAGTTTTCGGTAATAACACAAATTATTGAGCAAAATGTAGTCTACTATATTCCGAAAACCGCATATGATGCGATGCTCCCTTAAAAAGTTAGCCTTTTTTAATTTTTAACCTGTCAAAAAACTGTCATTAGAATTAATGGATTTTGAACAAAATCTAATGAGCTCTCAACAGTATTGTACAGTATTTTACCTGAAAACTTCAAGAAAATCGGTTTAGCGGTTTAGGAGCTATCGTGTTACGGACAGACGTACACATACACACACACACATGAACAGACGTCACGACGAAATTGCTAAGATCAAAATACACCCCAATAACCCACTTTCGGCGGCATCTGAAAAATGCTGAAAAACATTTTTTTAGTAAATACTAACTCACCATTCGGAAAATCCTCAAACAACAAGACATTATCAAACAAACTGGATTTCATATTACATTTTTCTGGTAAAAAAATAATAAAATATTTCCTAAATTCAACAAATTGCTTCCGTTAAATTTTACGAAACTAGTTTTAGTCACAAAAATCACAGACTTTTTTACTACTAAACCCGTGCTGTCGAAGAGTCAAAAACTGTATTATTATAAGCTCGACCTATAATAGTAATTTTCGACCCTTAAATCTCAATAACCCTGACAGGAAGTAAAATTTTTACCAAAATAACAGTATTTTTAGTCCTAAAAAGTTTAAAAAATACTAACTCACCATTCGGAATATCCTCAAACAACAAGACATTATCAAACAAACTGGATTTCATATTACATTTTTCTGGTAAAAAAATAATAAAATATTTCCTAAATTCAACAAACTGCTTCCGTTAAATTTTACGAAACTAGTTTTAGTCACAAAAATCACAGACTTTTTTACTACTAAACCCGTGCTGTCGAAGAGTCAAAAACTGTATTATTATAAGCTCGACCTATAATAGTAATTTTCGACCCTTAAATCTCAATAACCCTGACAGGAAGTAAAATTTTTACCAAAATAACAGTATTTTTAGTCCTAAAAAGTTTAAAAAATACTAACTCACCATTCGGAATATCCTCAAACAACAAGACATTATCAAACAAACTGGATTTCATATTACATTTTTCTGGTAAAAAAATAATAAAATATTTCCTAAATTCAACAAACTGCTTCCGTTAAATTGTACGAAACAAAATATAGTTAAAACTAGTTTTGGTCACAAAAAATCACAGACTTTTTTCCTACTAAACCCGTGCAATCGAAGAGTCAAAAACTGTATTATTACAAGCTCGACTGATAATAGTATTTTTCGACCCCCGTTTCGAGCTGATGGGGTGCAAAAGACGCCGGCAAAGCAGAAGGAACACGCGACGCCGACGCGCCTCGGTGACGTCATGAATGGGTCAATAAGGACGTCGGGGCGGCGGCGACGCCGATCGACGCCGACTACGTAAGGACACCACTTAAACTAATTTCTAAGTTTATTTTCGATCAATCATTTGGGTTGAGCTACGAATGTAAATAGGGTTTTTTAGATATTTTTTAGTAAAACCTTGCGATGCTTTTATATAAGACCGACGCCGACGTGACGCCCAAAAGCGCCACATGGACAAATCTTTAAAATTTATGCTTGGAATAGCGCAACTTATTTCTCGTTTAACCACAACCGTATCTCTTACCGTTTCCGAAATCATCATGTAGTTTTATCTGGGATACCCTGTATAGTTTACGAACAAATCACCAAGTTGTGGTATCGTATATTATTTGAAAATAGTACACTGTGACTTGGAATGAGAAAAATTCACATTTAAATATTTTTTAGGTGTCAGTCCCAACGGACACATACTCTATCCATCTATCTATTTAGCCTTCTTCGATCATTCATAGGCCTCTCCTAATATATTCCACTCTTCTCTATCTGTCGTCGTGTTTATCCATCTAGTTTGCGCATGTTTCTTCAAATCGTTCTCCCATCTCATTTAGGGTCTTCCCCTACTTCTTTTATTTTCCCAAGGTCTCCAGTTTACAATACATTTGTTCCATCGATCGTCTTTCTGTCTGATATTATGACCGGCAAATTTCCATTTTAATTTTGCTACTTCTTGTCTGACATCCTTTACTTTTATTTTATTTCTTATCCATTCGTTCCTTTTTCTATCTATTAGCTTTACATGTAAGATTTGTCTTTTCATTGATCTTTGGGCTTTTGTTACCTTGTCCATGTTTGATTTTGTAATTGTCCAGGCCTGGGATCCATAACCAGGTAATTACAGGAAGGATATATATTTTTATTTTTTAATATGTAGTTTAATTTACCGAATGCTGCCGAGGCCAATCTTACTTGTCTCTTGATTTCAGCCGTTTGGTTTTCTTTTTTTAGTTTAATAGTTCGAAGATTTTCTCTGATTTATTCTGATCGTGATATCTTTATCTGTGTTTGTTATGATTTTAGTTTTAGTGTAGTTCATACTCAAGCCTATATTTTTAGCTGCTGTATCCAGTTCTTCCAGCATTTTTATTAGTTCTTCTTTCTTATCTGTTATTAGGGCGATATCATCAGCATATCTTAAATTGTTCAAGTCTTGTCCGTTTACTTACATATTTCTTCCAAATCTAAGTTCTAAAAAAAATGGCTGGTTAAATAGTTTAGGGGATATTTTGTCACCTTCCCTGATACCTCTTCTTATTGGTTCCTTCGTGAATTTGGATGTTGTTGCTTTGCTATATATACTGTCTATTGAATCTGTGTATCTGCGATCTATTCGGTTATTAGTTAAAAAGAAACATACTACCAAAGTAATAAAATCGGATGGTCATAGAGATGCTAAAAAACCGTTAAAATTGATATCTTCTACGACGAAACTACCATTTTATGAAGAAATAAAAACACAACAGTTAGAGTTAATGCTAGTTAAATAGTGGTGTAAATGTAATCATTTGGTGTTTAGTGTATCAAAAACAAATATTGTGAGTTTTAGATGTAGAATAAAAAATAACTTATTAGATAAAATATTCTTATTAAAAAATATTTGGTGGTTTTAGTTTTTAGGATTGCGCATAGACTCACAGCTAAGGTTTGATAAACATAGCTATAGACATATTTAATAAAAAACTTTCACATAGCTGTCATATAGTTAAACCTAAAGAACGTGAACTGTCTGCAAAAATAACATTGATCCACATCTTCCATACGGATTAGCGTTCTGGGGTTTTTCTAATCAAAACTCTATTAAAAGAATGAGATATGTTTGCCACCCTGACTAAAGACAAAGCTGACGACCGTTTAGAAAAAAATGGCAGTACATTTCATATTACTAGAAACAGCCTGTTTAATAAAAAAAAAGAATAACGGTCTAAATAAAAAAGGAATTCTCTTATTTTCACCGCATGAGATATTACAATTCCAGTTATTAAACATCTGTCAAACCCATACCAAATAGACAATGAAGAGTAGGATAATTTTGGAAATAATGAAACTAAACGCCGATGCAAAATCTCAGCAGAATGGTAAAATTATCTTGAACGGTACTCAAGTGTGAACTGCTCAAGCTAAATAAAAAACAAATCAGACAGGTGCAGGTGATAAGACTGATTATCAGTGCCGTGTTCGAGACTACGAATCAATCCCTTACAGCATATCCAAGTGACAAGCGCTAACTTTCATCAGAACAAGAAACCTCCTGAAGAACAATGCCTTCCAGAAGACCGACTCAGTAAAATCAAAAGAGTTCTTTTAACCTTCTTAATTAGGAAAACATAGAGCAAGAAAAACAATAAATTAAGCAGCTACAGTATCAAGGTCTTTCGGGTCTTTAAAGCCTAAAATTTCTGTGCAAACCAATTAATCAATCAATCAATCCACTAAAACAAAGTCGTTTATCATTCATTCCAAACACATCGATTCCATTAATCTAATCAGATTGGCGGAATGATTTAGCAGGACTCCTCGAAAATGCTGTGGACTGTTTTCAGGATAGTTCAACCAAACAATGATAAAATCGATAGTTTTTTTGGCATTACTTTGGCACGCCGTGTAATGGTGACCTTAATTCTGGCTGTAATGGCTGGCCAAACAGCGCGGAGCGACGGGCGACGTTGTGTCTGTGCTGTTGCAGGCCGATTGTGTAACAGTGGAGAGAAGGAATGCTGGATAATGGAAGTTAAATTTTGGTTCGGGTTTACGCCCTGGAAATTGGATATTTAATCTTAACGAAATTTTATTGCTTTAGTAAGTAGAAGTGAAGGATTTCGGCAAATAACTCTACATTAAAAGATAATTTACGAAATAAGAAAAAGCATAGAAAAAATTAAACATGGAACTAGAATTAGCACCAAAATTACTCCATAACAGCGTGAACACTGACTAAGGTTATGATATTAGGATGAAAGTAGGTCTAACGGATGTTCTTTCAGGATGAGCAAAGGTTGAACATGATGGTGATATCCTAAGAATTAAGATAATCATAATAAAAGAAGTAAAATTAATAAGTTGTAACAGGTCACAGCAATTATGGTCCAGTAGCGTTATCTATTTTTAACTCGTTAATTAAAATTTAGTTTGTTATTTCTTGACTTGTTGTAGAAGCCACAGCCAGAACGTACTTTTCTAAAACTTATATTTCATCATTGTAGAATGATTAGGTACATATTTGACCTTATGTTCATCATTTTTAACTTTTTTTTCTAATGATTTTACTACTCCTTTTTCGGCAGATTCCAGTATTGCTTTGACTTTTTTATGAAGATTAAAAAGATCATATTGATGATACAACCGCTTCATTTTATTACATTGCTTGCTTATTTTATTTTAGTTCAATTTCCCTTCTGGACAACCTTGTATTTTGTTTGATCTTTATTTGATAATACACTAATTGATGATTATAAGTTGATTTTCAGTTTTTTTAGTAATTTATTTAGTAATGATAATTCTAATAGCATTATTTTTTCTTTAGACGTTAGTTGTCTTATTTTTTAGTTTGATCTTCTTATTTAGAGGTTTAACAATATCATTTCTATTATTGTGGACACTAAGTAACCTTGAGCTCAATTCTATCAATGCTAAATAGAAAAAGTAAAAAAGAGACGACGCAAGAGAGACTAATCCAATTTCAACTTAATTATGTTTTCTCGAACACACAAAAAGGCAATTTCTTTTTTCTCTTTTTCCTCTTCGTAATCATTTCTTTCTACCCCTTTTACGTCTTTTTACTTATTCCACCACTTTTCAACTCCCAGTAGCCCTGACATAGTTTAAATTCCACTAGAATTGTTGCTGCTGAGAGAAGCAGACGTCCAGACTAGAGCACGCTAATCGTCCCAGGAATTTACGGATTATGCAATCAAATTATCCCCTTTGTAAAAAGTATTTATTTAGAAAGCTTTTTATAGACAATTCATGTTCTTGTATTGTCTTTATAATTTCTGTTTTTGATTTGCTAATTCAATTTGTTAATTATTGTCTTGTAATGGAAGTCACAGTTCGCGGTCTTTTCTAAAAGTTCTGCTTTTATCATAGTAGAATGATTAGGTGCATACGAGACGTTCTTTACATTTTTTTAAAAAAAAATTTAAAACTAATATTCTATTACTTCTTTTTCGGCATATTTCAGCATCGTCTTACTTTTTTTATGAAGATTACTTTATTTTATTACATTGCTGCTTATTTTACTTTAGTTCTATTTTCCTTGTATTTTGATCGATCTTTATTTGATAAAATATTAATTTGTGGTTTTTCTTTATTTTTAGTTTTTTTAGGAGTTTCTATAATAGTTATATAATTGATTTCTTTATTTTGAGGTTAAACAATATCATTTCCATTATTGTGAGGACTAAGACCCTGAGGTCAATTCTATCAATGATAAGCAGAAAAATTATCTAAATAGAGAAACTAAAAAACAAACGAAGCAAGAGAGACTAATCCAATTTCAACTCAATTATCTTTTCTCATAACATACAAAAAAGCAATTTCTTTTTCTCTTTTGCCTTTTCGTAATAATTTTGTTCGACCCCTTTTATATCTTTTTACTTAGTCCACCACTTCTCAACTCCCAGTGGCCCTGACATAGTTTAAATTCCACTAGAATTGTTGCTGCAGATAGACTCAGACGTCCAGACCGAAATACGCCAATCGTCCCAGGAATGTTACGGATTATACAATATCTCCTTTTTGAAAAAAAAAACTATTTATTCAGGAAGCTTTTACGAACTTTCTATTTACAGACAATTTCACCAGTATTTCCTAAAGGTTCTAAAGTTCTAGATCTAAAAGCCTAGATTTTGGTTCGCTTAAAAAACATTTTCAAACTAGTAAGAACCTTTCTTTTTGAAATTTGTATAGAACTTGGCTTTACTTCTATCTTAATTCTTTTTACGGAATACCCTTTCGCGTACTTGGCTTTGTTTTACATAAAATGATTTTATTATAATTATTTTATTTATAGTTTTTTTCTTCTAAAAAGTCACCAAACAAAAAATACCTACAAAACTATTATGCAAGGAATGTAAAATAGGTAAGTGCGTGTCAAGCTAACATCTGACCTGAGTCTGATTAATTTAATTGCATAGGGTCATTCTAACAGGCGTTTGATTAACATCATTTTAATAGGCAAGGTAACTAACTATATTACATAAATATAAGAGATAAATACAATACTTGTGGAGATTTAACATGGAACATATTTTCTAAACGTAAAAGATTTGGAAAACAATATTTGTCGAATAAAAATTAAAAACTGAAATAAACTCTTTGGATACATTCCTAAAAGCGCCTTGTAAACTAAAAAAAAAGAAGATATTTTTAATTGTATTATGATAAAAACCGTTTTTATCTCGGTTTATATTCAATAGTTATTTTAACCTTTGGGAAAGAAGCAGTTGTTCTTTGTTTCGTGAATACATTTTTGATTGGGTCGTTTTCTTTGTTTAAAACTTTTATTTATCTTTTATCAATCTATAACATTTATGGACTACCAAAGATCCATAAGAAGGATATACCACTATGACCAATTACCAGCTCCAGGGACTCACCGATCAGCACTTTGTCGAGGTTTTTGTTGATCATAATTCAAACACTACCGGGTAAGTCCGAATCTTTTGTCAAAAACTCGGAACATTTTGTCGAGGTTTTAAAAGGGATCGAATTAGATCCCGATGATTGATTTGTAA
Organism: Aspidapion aeneum; assembly: GCA_963576565.1. Classification (NCBI taxonomy): domain Eukaryota; kingdom Metazoa; phylum Arthropoda; class Insecta; order Coleoptera; family Brentidae; genus Aspidapion; species Aspidapion aeneum. Next base: position 8,449,839 of record OY755043.1, on the reverse strand, counting down.
GTTTTGATGTAGAAAGTCTGTACACCAACGTGCCAATAAATGAGTCACTCACTGAAACAAATTACAAACTGATGATACACTTCACGAGAGAACAACGCTATCGGTGGATCTGTTGGAGCTCTGTAACTCTTACTTTCAAGTGAAAAATAAGTTTTATGCGCAAAATGATGGACTTCCAATGGGTTCGTCTCTTTCGCCAGTGGTAGCAAACATCTACATAGAGTGGTTCGAGAACCATGCGATCAACACAACAAGATTATGGATGACACATTTATTATATGGCCGAAAAATGATGACAAACTGCAGAATTTCTTACACCATCTGAACGGTATTCGACCAACAATAAAATGCACAATGGAAATTGAAAAAGATTCGGCCTTACCCTATTTGGAAGTTCTTACTAAACGAACATTCCAAAACTATATATAAGAAATTTACACACAAGGGACAGTACCTTAATTTTAAGTCTAATCATTCAGTTGCTACAAAACAAGGAGTTTGTATTTAAGAACCGTAAATATTTGTAGTAATAATGATGAATTAACCACCGAAATCTCAACATTAATAGGACTTACAACAGATGGTTATTCCGAGAAATTAATAAACTCAACGATGTCCAAAACTAAAAACAAATCAAATGTAGCAAATTCTCAAAATAATAATAATCCGTTGGGTGTTATTAACATTCCGTATATTCAGAAAACATAAGACAAATAGTCAAACACTATAATATAAAAATAGTATTTTCATCGGCAAATACACTAAGGAGCTTTGTAACTAAAACAAAACCAGAAAATCCCTCAGATAATAAGGAATGTATTTCCAAATCCCGTGTGAGTGTGGTAAATCATATGGAGGTAAAACGAAAAGCCCTTTTCAAGTTAGAGTAAATGAACATCTAAAAAATCCGGTTTAGCGGAATATGGAAATCACTCCTTAAAGAAAACAAGCGTCTTAGGATTGAAAAAGGGGGCGAGCCGTCACATCTGATTGCACACCAGGTAGTATAAGTAGCAACCTGTACAATGGATTGTTTAGTTTACACTTGAAAACGGTTAGAGATACTTACTAACCGAAACGTCGTGTTTAAAATAAATAAAGACAATCAAACTCCCAAATTTTATTTTTATTATATTCAGGTAAAACTAGGTATTTTTAATTTTCTTTCTCTTATTTACCCTTTGTTGTTAAGTTTATGACTATTAATAGACGCCATAGTTTATTAATCTTCATAATTATAAACTTTGCTTATTTTCTTTTTCCCACTAAATTTTGTTTATTGTTTTTTTTTTTGAGCTTCGACCGGATTCCAGAATATACAATTTACACTGACTTAGTGCTTTATTTATAGCGAAAATTTCGGAATTTTCAGAAAAACTTCCTCTATCTTAAACTAGGTCACTAACGCAATTCATTATTAAAAACAGTCGTAAAAAGTCGATTACTTTTGTAACCTACATTTTGTTGTTTACAAAACTAGCTATATAAGTCATCGTGCTTGATGTCTTGTCTTCCTCTTCTATGGGAAAGTTTTTATGGTAACCTGTCGTTTTTGGATTACTGTCCTTCTTTATTTCCATAGCACCACATAACTGAATGCGCACAGGTGCTGCGCTGGAGGCACTAAGCAATGGGGTGACTGGTGAACGGGTGACGCTGGTCAACATGTATGATGATGATGATGACTTGCCCTGATCAGAACAGAAACAGATTACACGGGCCTGCATTAAATTTATGCATAAGATTTTTTTGGTGATTTAGGTCGATTTTGTTCTAGAAATAACTAAAAATAAATTAAAACGTCGTTTGTCTCAAGCACCTCAAGATTTTTTTCTTTTTTGAGATAAGTGAAATGTACATCAAATTCATATTTAAGGCCAACTATTATAATTCCTAGTCAATTCTATCTTTCCAAATTTTTAGAATTACTTGTGAAATGGTTTCTTTAATTGTTGTTTCCAAAAATGTATCAATTAAGATGCCAATACCTTAATAAATCTTCTGTTATAGGCATTTAGTTCCCCTATTTAATGACATTTTTGAGCTATTTATTGAACTTTATGACACTTTTGACTAGGAAAAAAAGGGTTCAGATTAATTCTTGTTAGAGCAATAATAAAAAAGGACAAAATATAAGCATTTAAAAACACAATGGTCATTCTAATTTTCAGTTTGAACAAGTTTTTTTTTTGTAAAGTGTGATACCTTGCAAAAAATATGGCTAGCCGATGTTGCAAATCTAAAGCAAAAGATTCTTGTTATATTTGTGGAAGTTACGCTTTGAGAACGTCTCAAAGAGCTATTGGTGATTTTGTGAAAAGTATTTTAAATTAAACTGGGAGACCAAGGCAAATATTAGGCACTGCTTATTGTATGCAAGACATGTGAAGAAAGTCATTGGATCAAAGGCGAGGTGAGGGGTTTGGAGAGAACCACAAAATCATTGTAATAATTGCCATTTTTGCCTTTGCAAGACTAATGGATATAATAAAAAAAGTTAAAACATATTGTGTACCCAATCAATATAAAATCAGCAATCAGACCACTTCCTCACAGTGATGACCTACCTATACCCACTAAGGTCACTCATGGTCAAGCAAGCTTTACAGGTAGCGAAGCCTAACTCTGATTTTCTATTTTTTGGTTATAATTTTTGACATGTTTTCCTCGGTTTCGCACTGGCGGCTTGTTGTTATTAAAAAAATGTGGTTTTAACACAGTCTAAAGATCTAATTAATAATGATACGGTTTCAAAATAGTTTGCAGCATAACTTTTTAATTCTAATTACATAAATATATATAGTTTAGGTACCTTCATACTGTGTAAAACAACATCTTCAAAATAAAACAGAACCGCCAATGCGAAACCGAGGAAAATATGTCAAAAATAATAACCAAAAAATAGAAAGCCTGACGTTAGCTTCGCTTCCTATAAAGCTTGCCTTTACGGTGAGTGTCCTTAATACTCACACCTCCCAGAGAACTGGAAAAAGTTCCTGACAGGAGCTCTTCAACGTCCATAGAGACCGTGGACAGCAATTTTGAACATTAAACCTCCAGCGAACCTCAACTATTTTCACAAGGCGAACTAAACGATTTACTAAGGGATTTAGGACTTAGAAATTTGTTTCCACAATATATTCTATATTTTGGCATTTTTTTGTTATTAAAAAACTTACAATAAATAAATTAAAAGATTTTTGCGTTTTCCTGATTTGACAAAAAACCTGAGGTGATATGAAAAAGCCAATAGCAGATTTGGAATCAGCGCCACCGAATTACTAAAAAACAGTTGAAATTTTTCATGCAAAATTCAGAAGGTCATAAAATGCAGACTTGTGTTATGATTAATTATTATAGGCCATTTATGACCAAATGTCTTTCTTAACTCAACAGGAAATATTAAGCAATTCTCAGCATGGCTTTCGCCGAGGGAGGTCGACGTCTGCGTCTTTGGTGGGGTCAGTCTATGAAAAGGATGACCAGGAATACTATGTTGCCGGGCTCTTTTTCGATATCTCCAAGGCATTCGACACGCTGAACATAGATTTTTTGTTAGAAAAAGAAATCTTAACATCTTCTCTTGGAAATAGAAACTTTAGAGTAGAAATAAATAATGACTTCTCAGAACTGAAATATCTAGACATATTTTTAATGACATTTTTGAGCTATTTATTGAACTTTATGATACTTTTGACTGGGAAAAAAAGGGTTTAGGTTAATTCTTGTTAGAGCAATAATAAAAAGGACAAAATATAAGCATTTTAACACCCAATGGTCATTCTAATTTTCAGTTTGAACAAGGAAACAAGTAAAGTTTTGAAGTTTGTGAAAAGTGACGACGTAGTTTTTTTTACGTAAAGTGTGATACCTTGCAAAAAACATGGCTAGCCGATGTTGCAAATCTAAAGCAAATGATTCTTGTTATATTTGTGAATGTTACGTTTTGAGAACGTCTCAAAGAGCTATTGGTGATTTTGTGAAAAGTATTTTAAATTAAACTGGGAGACCAAGACAAATATTGGGCATTGCTTATTGTATGCAAGACATGTGAAGAAAGTCATTGGATCAAAGGCGAGGGGTTTGGAGAGAACCACAAAATCATTGTAATAATTGCCATTTTTGCCTTTGCAAGACTAATGGATATAATAAAAAACGTTAAAACATATTGTGTACCCAATCAATATTAAATCAGCAATCAGACCACTTCCTCATAGTGATGACCTCCCTACAGCGGCCTAGCGTGCCTGACGGGGCGGGGGGGGGGCCGACAGCTCATTAGGGCGTCCTCAAGAATCTTGCGAGCAAAAAAAAAAAAACGGGTCATCATGTCTTTAGTTTTCTTTACCCGCCCTGCTTCTTTCTAACGCTTAGGCACTTCGGGCACCCATGGGGCGCAGTACCTTCGGGGCGGGGGGGGGGGGGGCGACGAACCCCCCACGCTACGCCACTGCCTACCTATACCCACACCTCCCAGAGAACTGGAAAAAGTTGCTGACAGGAGCTCTTCAACGTCCATAGAGACCGTGGATAGCAATTTTGAACCTTAAACCTCTAACGAACCCCAACTATTTTCACAAGGCGAACTAAACGATTTACTAAGAAATTTAGGACTTAGAAATTTGTTTCCACAATATATTCTATATTTTGGCATTTTTTTGTAATTAAAAAACTTACAATAAATAAATTAAAAGATTTTTGCGTTTTCCTGATTTGACAAAAAACCTGAGGTGATATGAAAAAGCCAATAGCAGATTTGGAATCAGCGCCACCGAATTACTAAAAAACAGTTGAAATTTTTCATGCAAAATTCGGAAGGTCAAAAAATGCAGACTTGTGTTATGATTAATTATTATAGGCCATTTATGACCAAATGTCTTTCTTAACTCAACAGGAAATATTAAGCAATTCTCAGCATGGCTTTCGCCGAGGGAGGTCGACGTCTGCGTCTTTGGTGGGGTCAGTCTATGAAAAGGATGACCAGGAATACTATGTTGCCGGGCTCTTTTTCGATATCTCCAAGGCATTCGACACGCTGAACATAGATTTTTTGTTAGAAAAAGAAATCTTAACATCTTCTCTTGGAAATAGAAACTTTAGAGTAGAAATAAATAATGACTTCTCAGAACTGAAATATCTATACATATTTTTAATGACATTTTTGAGCTATTTATTGAACTTTATGATACTTTTGACTGGGAAAAAAAGGGTTTAGGTTAATTCTTGTTAGAGCAATAATAAAAAGGACAAAATATAAGCATTTTAACACCCAATGGTCATTCTAATTTTCAGTTTGAACAAGGAAACAAGTAAAGTTTTGAAGTTTGTGAAAAGTGACGACGTAGTTTTTTTTACGTAAAGTGTGATACCTTGCAAAAAACATGGGTTGCAAATCTAAAGCAAATGATTCTTGTTATATTTGTGAAAGTTACGTTTTGAGAACGTCTCAAAGAGCTATTGGTGATTTTGTGAAAAGTATTTTAAATTAAACTGGGAGACCAAGACAAATATTGGGCATTGCTTATTGTATGCAAGACATGTGAAGAAAGTCATTGGATCAAAGGCGAGGGGTTTGGAGAGAACCACAAAATCATTGTAATAATTGCCATTTTTGCCTTTGCAAGACTAATGGATATAATAAATAAAGTTAAAACATATTGTGCACCCAATCAATATTAAATCAGCAATCAGACCACTTCCTCACAGTGATGACCTACCTATACCCACTAAGGTCACTCATCGTCAAGGAAGCTTTACAGGTAGCGAAGGCTAACTCTGATTTTCTATTTTTTGGTTATAATTTTTGACATGTTTTCCTCGGTTTCGAACTGGCGGCTTGTTATTAAAAAAATGTGGTTTTAACACAGTCTAAAGATCTATTTTATAATGATACAGTTTCAAGATAGTTTGCAGCATAACTTTTTAATTCTAATTACATAAATATATATAGTTTAGGTACCTTCATACTGTGTAAAACAACATCTTCAAAATAAAACAGAACCGCCAATGCGAAACCGAGGAAAACATGTCAAAAATAATAACCAAAAAATAGAAAGCCTGACGTTAGCTTCGCTTCCTATAAAGCTTGCCTTTACGATGTGTCCTTAATACCCACACCTCCCAGAGAACTGGAAAAAGTTGCTGACAGGAGCTCTTCAACGTCCATAGAGACCGTGGACAGCAATTTTGAACATTAAACCTCCAGCGAACCTCAACTATTTTCACAAGGCGAACTAAACGATTTACTAAGAGATTTAGGACTTATTAAGTAACTTACAATAAATAAATTAAAAGATTTTTGCGTTTTACTGATTTGACAAAAAAACCTGAGGTGATATGAAAAAGCCAATAGCAGATTTGGAATCAGCGCCACCGAATTACTAAAAAACAGTTGACATTTTTCATGCAAAATTCGGAAGGTCAAAAAATGCAGACTTGTAGTATGATTAATTACAGGCGAATTTTTGTAATTTTTGCAATTTTTGTAATTCTGGTAATTCAAATAATTCTGGTAATTCTGGTAAAATTCTGGTAATTCTGGTAATTTTTGTAATTCTGGTAATTTTTGTAATTTTTGTGATTTTTGTGATTTTTGTAATTTTTGTCATTTTTGTAATTTTTGTAATTTTTGTAATATTTGTAATATTTGTAATTTTTGTAATTTTTATAATTTTTGTAATTTTTATAATTTTTATAATTTTTGTAATATTTGTAATTTTTGTAATTGAACAAAAATGAGAAAGGGATACTATGTTGCCGGGCTCTTTTTCGATCTCTCCAGGGCATTCGACACGCTGAACATAGATTTTTTGTTAGAAAAAGAAATCTTAAAATCTTTTCTTGGAAATAGAGTAGAAATAGATAATGACTTTTCAGAACTGAAATATCTAGACATAGGTATGCCACAGGGCTCAGTGTTGGGGCCACTGTTGTTTTTGCTATATGTCAATAAATTGTTAGAAAACCTGTCAATTAAATACGTCATTCTGATTGCAGATGACAGAACAATATAACCTTGCTCGCAGAAAACCATTTATGCAAATGTCAATGTCATGAGTGATATTATTTATCAGTTGCATAAAGGCTTTTCTGCGATAACGTGCTTGTTCAATTGCTTACAAGCTTGAATTCGCCTTAATAATGTGCAAAATGTACCACATTAAATGTCAAGTAACGGTTTCCAGCGAGTTCATAAATCATAGTTTTCGCTAATTGAAAATGCTCAAAAATGTTTGAAACTCATAAAGCATTATTGTTATATTTTGATACATGCTTGGCTGAATGCCAAAAATTTACACACAACCTTTTACATAACTCAAAATTGCACTGAGGTTGATGTAACACTAGCCCATATATCCGCTATCGACGTCCAAAAATACGCTTTTAATTTTTAAATTTTTATTTAGCAAGTATGAAAATGGCTGGTTTGAATTATGAATTTTAACCAAACGATAACAAGCAAAATGTTTGGGCTCGGATATTTTTTCACTAGTATAAATTTTTCCTAATATCTCTAAGAAATGGAAACGTAAAGTACACTGCATGGGAATACAAGTTAACGACCGAGTTATCATATAGACACTACAGTTTGCTGACTACAAAGTAATTGTAGCTAATGATAAAAAAGATGGAGTATATGATGAGAAAGTTAACTGAAGAATACCAAAAGTGGGGGTTAACAGTGAACGTGGACAAGACATAGTACTTATGTATTGGAAACGAATCAAGTGAGTTAATACTAGACAAAGGACAAACAATATCTCCATGCAATAAGTTTGTATACTTGGGTGTCACATTTGATAAGACAGGAACAGACTGTAAAGAATTGGAAAAAATAATAGTAAAAGCAAAAAAGGTTATTGGATGTCTTAACAGTATTTTATGGAAAAGAAAGATAAAAATTTGACATAATTTAACATATATGAAACAATGGTGAAAAGCACGCTGTTGTATGGAATAGAGACTTGTGGCGTAACAAAAAAATACAAAACAAAATTGGAAAGTGTTGAAATGAATGCAATAAAAAGAACAATGAAAATATCTAGAACAGATCATATAAGAAATTTTATCATAAAAGAAAGAATGGGAATCGAGAGAAGCATAACGAATGACACTACTAAAAGACAACTGATATGGTACGGCCATGTACAACGGATGAACGACGAAAGATTACCAAAGCAGGTCCTAGAATGGCAACCAATAGGGCGCAGAAAAAGAGGGCGTCCTAAACTAGGATGGCAACAGTCAATCCAAAGATCAATAAGTCAAAAAAATCTGACAGAAAATAATTGTCAGGATCGAAGAAGGAGGAGAATAGGTGTCAGACAAGGTAAAAAAACATAACGACATAATACTAGTAGTAAATTTTTCCACTAAGTAAAATTGTAAATGAAATTAAAAATAAAGATAAATATAATAAACTATATTAATAAATTAATTACTATTAATATGATACCATACAAGTACAATAGCTTAAACACTGAAAGTTTTCATCGTTCATCAAAGATGTCTTGATATACAGCAAGACGTCTATGCCTGCTTCATTGCTTTCGACAAAGTGTTTGATAAGGTTTAACATGAAAAACTTATAAAGATACAAAAAGGCAGGGATGTTAATTTAAAACTGAGAATAAGAATACGTTTTGTCCAACCATTAAACACTCTTCATGGTGTCCACAATAAATCTGCACAACTAATTTTAGAAAAACTACAAATTGATTCCGCAATTTGATAAATTTTAGAAAAAAAAGGCATAAAATGAACGGGTATGCCCTCTATTTATGCTGGAAGATACCAAATTACCGTCTTTAGTAGTAGTAGTAGTAGTGGGGGTTGACCCGCAGGTCTGACAAGTAGGCCAGAGTAGGCCCTTTTCGGCATGCCCCAAGTCTGTCCCTTAACCCACTCTCTGCACTTCCCTTTGATGGTCGGGTAACTCATTGGGCCTTCCTGTTCTCTTTACAAAGTCCAGTAAGTCTGCCCATTTGAGCATGTGCAGTTCTTTCTCACTCAGAGTTGGCGCTCCGAGTGCCTGTTGTCTCATCCTTGCGTAGGCCTCGCATTGTGCCACGAGATGTCTTGATGTCTCTTCTTCCTGTCCACAGGCTGGGCAGGTAGGGTCATTCTCGACTCCTATACGTGTCATGTGCTTCCTCAACCGGTTTTGTCCGGTTAGAGTACCTATCAGCAGTCCGAGGTCTTTTCGTGTCCGTCCCAGCATCCATCTAATTATTGTCGCTTTTGGACGGTCTACGAATTCTCTGGTCTGTCTGCAACCCAATTACCGTCTTTAACACCTGTTGGTTTTTATTTTATTTTATATTTATTTTTATTATCAAGAAAAACTTTCAAGATTTAAATTTTGACAAGGTGCCAGAATTCTTTATTTTTTAAAATTTTACTACAAAACTATTAAATCACCATCATGTGTTTAACTCCTAATAGTTCTCACGTGAAATTGAAATGTCATAAGTGTTCAAATAAAAAACAATACAGAACTATTTTAGTTTCTTTAATCGCTAGTAAAAGTTAACAAAAGCAGCTTACATTATAACTAGAGATCCTGTATGTATGACATATTCTTCTATTTTAAAAATATGTCATACATACAGGGTCTCCACATATAACAAGTGTGTTATGATGGTTATTACATGCCAGGATAAAGTTAGCAAGAGACCTCTGGAAATTTTTAAAAATGTTTGGGGTTGCTTGTGGTGGGACAACAAAAAACAAGGATAAAATTCACGGGTAATTTTATTTATCTAAAAATAGCCTTGGAATAAAACATTTCCCAAATTTGACACCTGCGCCCAGGGCTACATAAAACCGTATAGCCGGTTTTCTCGCACCTCTCTTTGATTTTAACAATTATGAAAGAAATTAATAGTTGTTTTACACAGTATTTATGAAAAAATCTTGAAGACATCGTTAAGTTGCTGCTGGTGGTGGGACAAAAAAATAATGATATTATTAATCGATAAAATAATACTCAATCACACAATCACATCTCTTTTTAAAAGTAATTTTATTTCCTAAAAATAACCTTGGAATAAAACATTTCCCAAATTTGACACCTCGTACCTCTCTTTGATTTTCACAATTTTTAAACAAAATTACACAAAATAAAAACATACCTGACCAATTTCTGTCACCATATCTGGTCCCCTACCAAAGCTAACCTACAATAAATCTCACTAGTGGTTTTTTTGAGCAAAATTTATTCAAAAAATCGCGACTAGAAGGATCGGTATGTTCCTGCTAGGACTAACGCATTGCAACTTAAGTTTCGCAGGAGGGTGGTCCTAGCCCTTTGATTTTATTAATATTTAAACACAACTAGAAAAATTGCATTAAACATTTTTTAGGCAGTATTTAGTGAAACACGCTTGAACAAACATCGTTAAGTTTAGGTAGTGGGACAAAAAGAAATAATATTACTATTAATCGATAAAATAATACTTAATCAAATCTCTTTTTAAAAGTCACGGGTAATTATATTTCCTGAAAATAGCCTTGAAATAAAACATTTTCCAAATTTGACACCGTCGCCCAGCGCTACATAAAACCGCATAGCCGGTTTTCTCGCACCTCCCTTTGATTTTCACATTTTTTAAACAAAACTACACAAACTATAAACATGCCTGACCATTTTCTGTCACCATATCTGGTCCCCTACCAAAGCTACCCTACAATAAATCTCACTGGTGGTTTTTTTTGAGCAAAATTTATGCAAAAAATCGCGAATAGCAGGACTGACATGTTCCTGCTAGGACTAATGCATTGCCGCTGAAATTTTGCATGAGGGTCTTAGCCGTTTGATTTTATTAATATTTAAACAAAACTAGAAAAATCTTATTTAATGTTTTTTAGGCAGCATTTATTGAAAAAAATCTTAAACCAACATCGTTAAGTTTAAATCGTGGGACAAAAAGAAATAATTTTTTTTTATTTTTTTTTTATTTGTCAAACACACTGTGTTTTTTTTTTTATTACAATCTAGTCAGTAAGACTAGCAATTTTGTTTTAACTTAATTTACTAGAAAAGTCAGATTTAAACTTAGGGTTTACTCAACAGTTCTCCCCGCTTTGTTTAGTCTGTAACTCACAATTGTGTTGTGTTTATAGCATTATTTTGTTTTATGTGTAATTCACTTAGTTTACTAGCTCAAACGGCTTCATTCTTTTTAGTCTTCGAACTAGCATAGTATTGTCTAGAAGCTGAATTGCTTCCACATTCACATGCCGATGGAGTCTATCTTCATGGCTTTTTGCGTACTTTTTTATAGTCTCTGCTACAGTTTCGATTTTTAGATCTCGATGAAGGTCACTATTTCGAACGTACCAAGGTGCATTCACAATGTTTCTTAATACTTTATTTTGAAATCTCTGTACAACTAAAATGTTACTCTCTTTAGCACAACCCCATAGTTGAATACCATATGTCCATACTGGTTTCAGTATTTGTCTATAAAGCAGTAACTTATTATGAATTGTTAAATTGGACTTCCTTCCAATTAGCCAGTTCATTTTTCTATACCTTATCTCAAGTTCTTCTTTTTTTTTCTTAACATGTGCTTTCCAGCGCAATTTGGCATCAAGTGTCATACCTAGATATTTTGCCTGATTCGAATATGGTACTGGAATGTTGTTAATTGTTATTTGTATGTGATTTATATTTTTGTTTGTAAAATCAACATGAATTGATTTGGTTTCATTTAATTTTATTCGCCACTTTGTGGTCCAACTGTGAACTTGGGTGACTGCATCCTGAAGTTTTTCTATGCATTTTTCAATAGATTTTTCTACCGTCAATAAACCAGTATCATCGGCAAATGTTGCTAAGTGACAATTTTCTGGCTTTGGGATATCACAAGTGAATAATAAGTATAGATAAGGGCCTAGTACGCTACCCTGGGGCACGCCTGCTTGAATTTCTCTTAAATTTGAGTATGAGTCTTCCTGTTTTACTCTAAAATGTCTATCAGATATGTATGATTCCAAAATATCCGAATATTGTTTTGGCAGAAACCGTTTTAGTTTAAAATTAAGGCCTTCATGCCACACTTTGTCAAATGCTTGTGCTACATCTAGAAAAACTGCAGAACAAACTTTTCCCTCTTCTAGTGCTTTTTCTATTATATTAGTAATTCTGTGTACTTGATCTATCGTGGAATGCTTGTCTCGAAAAGCAAATTGATGAGATGGAATAATTTCTTGTATTTCTATGATGGGTTTTATTCTTTTAAGCAATAATTTTTCATAGAGCTTGGATATAATTGGCAGCAAAGATATTGGCCTGTAAGATGACACGTCATGGAATGGTTTTCCCGGTTTTGGAATCATGATAACTTCTGCAACTTTCCACAGTTTAGGTACATACCTAAGCCTAAAAGACGCATTAATTAGGTTGCATAGTTTTACGATAGCTTTTCTGGGGAGTTGTTTTATGACTACCCCGTTAATAAGATCATACCCTGGGGCTTTTTTCGAATTAATATTTTTGATTTCTGTTAATATTTCTTTTGGTGATGTAAGCTTAATATGGTCCTCGATTTGATGGGGTTCATTTAAATGAAAGTGTTCATCTGGTGCTTCGTGGGGCTGAAATGTTTTTTCTAAATGACTTGCAAAAATATCTGCTTTTTCTTCGTTACTCCTTGCCCACTGGTTGTTAGATTTTCGTATGGGTGGAATTTGGATAATTGGTCTTTTAAAATCTTTGGTTGCTTTCCAAAGGGAATAGCCGGTATTTTTATCATCTGTAAGTTCATTAAGAAAATGGTTAATAGATTCATTTTTTATTACTAGAATTTCTCGCCTAATGCGCTGCGTCATGTTGTTGAGATTTGTTTTGTCCCGAGGATCACGGCTTTGCTGCCACTTTCTTCTTAGTTTCCTTTTTTCCAATATAAGGTCTCCAATTTCCTTTGGATAGTTTTTTCCCTTAAAAATTCTCTTTGGTTTTGGACTGTTTTCCCAAGCTGCTTGTTGAATATTTGTAACAAAATATTCAACTTCTTTATCGATTTGTTCTGGCGTTTGCAATGGTACTGATAGGTTTATTTTTTCTGACAGACTTATTGATATTTGCTTCTTTCTTTATTATGTTTTTACTAAGAGTTAGAATAATAGGTGAATGATCTGAGTGTAAATCAAAACTTTCTTCTATATCTACAAAACTTAAAGATATATTTTTTACTATAAAAAAATCAATTAGATCTGGAATTTTTCCTGGATCTGTTGGATAGTATGTGGGCTTACCAGTTGATATCGGCTCACATTGATATTCACTAATAGCTTGCAAAAGTTCTTTTCCTTTAGAATTCGTCAGTCTAGATCCCCAGTAGGTATTTTTTGCATTAAAGTCACCTCCAATTATAAAACGGTTTCCTAATTTTCTGAGTAAATTAAGATATTGATTTTTCTTTAGTAAGTGCCTTGGTGGTATATAGACAGCACTTATGACTAATGTATATGTTTTGGTTTTTACACTTACTAATGTGGCTTGAATCTCTATGGTTTTATATCCCATCTCCTCATAGTGTGATATATTTTCTTTAATTATTACAGCACTTCCCCCATGTGCAGTATTGCTAGGGTGAGTTGTATGATACACTTTATAACCTTTAAATTTAATGTGAGACTGGTTAGTGAAATGCGTTTCTGACACAAGACAGACGTCAATTTTTTCTATGTCTAGAATAACTTGCAAGTCTTGCTGATGTTGCAAGAGACCATTGGCATTCGACGCTAGGATTCTAAGATTACTGACCATTTTGGGGCATATTGGTAGCTCCGTTATTGCTACTTTCTAGTTTAGTTAATCGCTCATCAAGTTTGTTCAATTTCTCCAAAATTAATTGTAGTGTTTGTTCCATAGTATTTTGACTACTGATATTAATATCAGGTATAGTAGCTGTTGCTGCTACTTGGCTGTATGTCCTTGTCACAGAGTTTTGTGTGACTGTGTTTCTTGTCTGTTGGTTTTGTCTATTTGTACTCACGTTTGGTATGAGATTCGGTTTCTTATGTTTATTTTTCAATTTTTGTATTTCCTTAGCAACAAGGCATCCTCTGTAGTTAGCAGGATGCTTGCCTCCACAGTGGATGCATTTTGGCTCAGATTCTTTTGGTTGGGGGCATTCTACAGTAAGATGTTTTCCCGTGCATTTCACGCAACGTGGTTCTTTAGCGCAATATTTTTGCGTGTGTCCATAAGATTGGCATCTTTTGCATTGAGGGACTAACTTTGAGGTTTTTAGTGCTTTTATTTCCACTTCAATCCCAAGGATACTGGAAATTTCAAAAATTTTGTTGATATCTTCATCGTGGCTAAATGTGAGCATAAACATGTTAAGAGGTTGTCTTGTTCTCCATTTAAGTTTGTTGCTGGCCTCCAGTGCCTTAAAACCTTTTTTTTGTAGATCAGCTACAATTTTTTGTGGGTCACATGAGAAGTGTAGCCTATTCGCTATTACTCTAATTGGCCTTATTTGTTTGTTTTCGTATGAGTGCCATTGATGCTTTATTTCATTAAGCATTTTAGTAACCAGCCGATAGCTGTCTGCATCTTGTACATTTATTTTAATATTTTCGTTATTTAAAACTTTTATTTTAACTCCTTGTATGATATTTAACTTTTCATAAATATCATTAAAATTATTTACGCCATTTACCATAATCGGTGGAGGTAATGGAGCTTTTTTAACCTTAGTTGGGGGTTCTTCATTTTGTGTTTTATTGGAAAGAAATAATGATATTATTAATCGATAAAATAATACTCAATCACATCTCTTTCTAAAAGTTACGGGTAATTATATTTCCTAAAAATAGCCTTGGAATAAAACATTTCCCAAATTTGACACCTGCGCCCAGCGCTACATAAAACCGCATAGCCGGTTTTCTCGCACCTCCCTTTGATTTTTACATTTTTTAAACAAAACTACACAAAATATAAACATACCTGACCATTTTCTGTCACCATATCTGGTCCCCTACCAAAGCTAACCTACAATAAATCTCACTAGTGATTTTTTTGAGCAAAATTTATTCAAAAAATCGTGAAAAGCAGGACTGCCATGTTCCTGCTAGAACTAATGCATTGCCGCTGAAGTTTTGCATGAAGGTCTTAGCCCTTTGATTTTATTAATATTTAAACAAAACTAGAAAAATCTCATTAAAAGGTTTTTAGGCATCATTTAGTGAAAAAATCTTAAATCAACATCGTTAAGTTTAAGTAGTGGGACAAAATGAAATAATGATACTATTAATCGATAAAATAATACTCAATCAAATCTCTTTTTAAAAGTCACGGGTAATTATATTTCCTAAAAATAGCCTTGGAATAAAACATTTCCCAAATTTGACACCTGCGCCCAGCGCTACATAAAACCGCACAGCCGGTTTTCTCGCACCTTCCTTTGGTTTTCACATTTTTTAAACAAAACTACACAAAATATAAACATAAGTAATCATTTTCTGTCACCATATCTGGTCCCCTACCAAAGCTAACCTACAATAAATCTCACTGGTGGTTTTTTTGAGCAAAACGTATTCAAAAAATCGCGAATAGTAGGACCGGCACATGTTTCTGCTAGGACTAACGCATTTCCGCTGAAGTTTTGCAGGAGGGTGGACCTAGCCCTTTGATTTTATTAATATTTAAACAAAACTAGAAAAATCTCTTTAAAAGTTTTTTAGGCAGGATTTAGTGAAAAAATCTTAAACCAACATCGTTAAGTTTAAGTAGTGGGACAAAAAGAAGTAATGATACCATTAATCGATAAAATAATAATTAATTAAATTTCTTTTTAAAAGTTACGGGTAATTATATTTCCTAAAAATAGCCTTGGAATAAAACATTTCCCAAATTTGACACCTGCGCCCAGCGCTACATAAAACCGCATAGCCGGTTTTCTCGCAACTCCCTTTGATTTTCACATTTTTTAAACAAAACTACACAAAATATAAACATACCTGACCATTTTCTGTCACCATATTTGGCCAAAGCTAACCTACAATAAATCTCACTGGTGGTTTTTTTTGGGCAAAATTTATGCAAAAAATCGCGAATAGCAGGACTGGCATGTTCCTGCCGCTGAAGTTTTGCATGAGGGTCTTAGCCCTTTGATTTTATTAATATTTAAACAAAACTAGAAAAATCTCATTAAAAGTTTTTTAGGCAGGATTTAGTGAAAAAATCTTAAACCAACATCGTTAAGTTTAAGTAGTGGGACAAAAAGAAATATAATAAATCGACAAAATAATAATTAATTAAATCGCTTTTTTAAAAGTCACGGGTAATTATATTTCCTAAAAATAGCCTTGGAATAAAACATTTCCCAAATTTGAGACCTGCGCCCAGCGCTACATAAAACCGCATAGCCGGTTTTCTCGCACCTCCCTTTGGTTTTCACATTTTTTAAACAAAACTACACAAAATATAAACATAAGTAATCATTTTCTGTCACCATATCTGGTCCCCTTCCAAAGCTAACTTACAATAAATCTCACTGGTGGTTTTTTTTAGCAAAATTTATTAAAAAAATCGCGAATAGTAGGACCGGCATGTTCCTGCTAGGACTAACGCATTTCCGCTGAAGTTCGGTTCGGTTCGGTTCGGTTCGGTTCGGTTCTACACAAAATATAAACATATCTGACCATTTTCTGTCATTATATCTGGTCCCCAACCGAAGCTAACATACAATAAATCTCATTGGTCGTTTTTTGGAGCAAAATTTATTCAAAAAATCGTGAAAAGCAGGACTGCCATGTTCCTGCTAGAACTAATGCATTGCCGCTGAAGTTTTGCATGAGGGTCTTAGCCTTTTGATTTTATTAATATTTAAACAAAACTAGAAAAATTTCATTAAAAGTTTTTTAGGCATCATTTAGTGAAAAAATCTTAAATCAACATCGTTAAGTTTAAGTAGTGGGACAAAATGAAATAATGATACTATTAATCGATAAAATAATACTCAATCAAATCTCTTTTTAAAAGACACGGGTAATTATATTTCCTAAAAATAGCCTTGGAATAAAACATTTCCCAAATTTGCCACCTGCGCCCAGCGCTACATAAAACCGCACAGCCGGTTTTCTCGCACCTTCCTTTGGTTTTCACATTTTTTAAACAAAACTACACAAAATATAAACATAAGTAATCATTTTCTGTCACCATATCTGGTCCCCTACCAAAGCTAACCTACAATAAATCTCACTGGTGGTTTTTTTGAGCAAAAAGTATTAAAAAAATCGCGAATAGTAGGACCGGCATGTTCCTGCTAGGACTAACGCATTTCCGCTGAAGTTTTGCAGGAGGGTGGACCTAGCCCTTTGATTTTATTAATATTTAAACAAAACTAGAAAAATCTCTTTAAAAGTTTTTTAGGCAGGATTTAGTGAAAAAATCTTAAACCAACATCGTTAAGTTTAAGTAGTGGGACAAAAAGAAATAATGATACCATTAATCGATAAAATAATAATTAATCAAATCTCTTTTTAAAAGTCACGGGTAATTATATTTCCTAAAAATAGCCTTGGAATAAAACATTTCCCAAATTTGACACCTGCGCCCAGCGCTACATAAAACCGCATAGCCGGTTTCCTCGCACCTCCCTTTGATTTTCACATTTTTTAAACAAAACTACACAAAATATAAACATACCTGACCATTTTCTGTCACCATATCTGGTCCCCTACCAAAGCTAACCTACAATAAATCTCACTGGTGGTTTTTTTGAGCAAAATTTATTCAAAAAATCGCGAATAGCAGGACCGGCATGTTCCTGCCAGGACTAACGCATTGCCACTGAAGTTTCGCAGGAGGGTTGTCCACCAATGGCACGGAGCAACTCCCGTTATCGAGCGGAAAGCAGGGTTGATATCAGGGGGACTACGAAGGGTGGATTTTTACCGGGGGATACACAAAAACTTGTGCTTGCTGTACAGAGTGTCTTATTTTTTAAATATGACTGGAAAATACTGTACGAAAAAAGATTATTTTTCTGAAGTTTAAGTTTTTTCTTATATGGATGATTCTACAAAAATGGTGCTATGGAGTGGGAATGCATATTTTTCAAACACAGACTGCAAATGAAGCATAGTTTTAGTTATAACATTTAAAACGAAATGTGTTCTTTAGGGAGCATTTGAGTTTAATGTATAAAAAAAATTGCTTAGTTTATAATTTTTTTTATTACAAAGCAAATACCTCATTCCTCTGGTGTAGTCCCAAACCAAATATTAAAAACTCAGATTGAAAAAAATATCCTAATAAATAATATTTAACCAAGTCTTAACTATTCATCAAAAAATTGATAAAACTTAAGTTTGCAGTCATATTTTTGAAAATCTGAATTTACATCTTCTCCGGAAAATTTTACAATTTTAAACGTGCTCCATTTTTAATAACACAATATTTGTGAATACCACCGGATAATTTCTAGAGAAAGAGACGGCCCTGGATATCTAATTTACTTGTGAGGGTGACAAGTTGTGACAGATAATGTCAACTTTAGTTTTGGTTTAAGTTATAGATAGACAAAGCTATAAAAGATAGAAACGTACAAGGAAGAAAAGCAATAACTTTATTAAATGGAATAATTTGGGACCAAAGTATATCAAAACATAACAAAAAGCTTATATATAACACCATTGTAAAAAGTATTATTACATACGGCTCAGAAGTATGGCCAATCAAAGATAGAACAGAAAAAACGCTTTCCGCTACGGAGATGGACTATTGGAGAAGAGCAGCAGGGAAATCAAAAAGAGAAAGAGTTAACAATCAAAGAATAAGAGAAATTATGACAGTGGGTGAACGTACTCTAGTGGATGATATAAGAACAAAACAACTGGTGTGGTACGGACATGTACAAAGAATGGATGATGGAAGACTACCTAAACAAATATTACAATGGAAACCAACTGGCCGAAGAAAACGAGGAAGACCAAGGAGAAGCTGGAGAGAAGGAATAGATAGTGAAATAAGAATAAGAGGCCTAGATGATGAATTATGGGCAAACAGAAACGAGTGGAGATTGGGTATCGGAAGACGTAGAACGTTGTGAAACCGATAAATATATATATAAGTTATAGATCTTTTTATTTTCGGCAGAAAAATTGTTTTTTTCGGAGAAATCAAAAAGGAACGCTTCAATTATCATTCCTCTGGTAAGTAAATATTCGACTGATATCAATAGTATAATTTTTTTGTTGATTGTTTTAAAATTATAAGTATAGGAACTTTGTTTATATAAAACTTAAGTTAAGTAGTCTAAATAGATTTTGATTTAAATTGGAAAACCATTAAAAACTCATTCCTCTGGTACTCGTCCCTCTGGAATTGTTATGCAATAATTACTAAAATTCGGGAAAATAAATGTTTCTTAGCTTACACCTAATTAGTTACATAAATTTAAAAAAACAAAATTATTTACTGTGCTGTACTGTTATTTAAAGGCAATGACCAAAAATGATATCCATATAGCCTACTTTTGGTAGAATCATCCATATGCCACTGTCTCCTTCTTTAATTATAATAGTTTTGTTGTTTTGTACAATGTATGCAAAAATGTTGTGCAGAAGCTAACAATATTTGAAAAATCAACAAAAATATTACAATTCTAAAACTTTTTGGCCAGGGTCAAATTTATTTTAATTAAAATTTTGTGACATTAGATTAGCTATTTTGTTTTATCCTACATTATTAAAGAGTCAAGTAGATGTTATTTACACGAATTTGGAAAAGACTTTTGATAAAGTAAGTCACATCACTATTTTGGATGGACTAACTGGAATGGATGTTTTCCATACCTAACTAATTTAATACAATCATATTTGGGAACTAGCACAAGTAAAAGATATCATTTTGTGGAATTAAAAGGTAGTAGGTCTACTATTTATATAAGTTCATCTGGTGTGCCCCAAGGGTCAAATCTCAAACCACTTCTTTTTATTATTGCCTTCAACAAAATTATTTCTAAGGTAAAAAATGTGGAATCATTGGCATTTGCCGATGATTTTAAATTGTTTGTTGAAGTTTTCTCATTGGAGGATTCTGAAACACTTCAAAAAGAATTTCAGGACTCAGCCTTATATTGCCAGGAAACTGGTTTTAACCTAAATTTGGGTAAATGCTTTTGTTTGTCATTTAGTTGTAACAAAAACTTAATTGAATTTGATTATACAGTAAAGAATGAAAATCTAAGTGTTCATCACATATTATTTCTAAAATTGTGAGTGCCCAAAAAGTTGCTGGTTTTATTTATAGAAATACTAAAAGTTTTAACATTATTAATACACACACACAATATGAAAGTGTTATCTGGTACTCCCAATATGACATTTGGATTAATATGATTGAGGGAGTTCAAAGAACATTTTTAAAAGCCATGCACTTTAGAAAGTTTGGGTTTTATCCACAAAGAGGTTGTGATAACGAGATCTTATTCCGTTTGCCTTAAATCATATCAATTCAAGGTCAAAAAATATGTTTTACTTAGCTTATTCATGAACTAATCTGTTTAGAAGCTCTCCTATCTACAAATTATGCAACTTATTTAACAAGTATGCTTCAGATGTTGATATTGACAATGTGAGCTATAAGAATTTGAAAAGAATTATAGATCTAAAAGTGCGCAGTAGATAATTAATGCCCTTCGAGTCAAGAATAACTGTTATTATAAAAAAATTGCAAGACTTCAATGTCGGTATAAACAAATAATTTAATATCAAATCTTATTTCTAATAAAATTTAAACGCTTGTTGTTGTAGAATTCTGAAACCGTGGTGTATCCTTACTGCCTGGATATAGAAAAAGATAATTTATTCTGGATAAGAATGGGGTCTGAATAAGGATAACAGGAGCTAGTTTAGCCTGGATATGCAAGAGATATGGGTGACATTCTAGAATATATTATGGTTCTAAATTTTGCTTATTTAAATCGTCCTTTAAAGAATATGTTATCTAATATTTTTATTTTTTAACTACTATTGTCATTGTAAGTACCATACTATTTTTTACCTCCAATAATAATAGTATTGCGATAAAAATTCTATATCAAACGTCCTTTTTCCTAGAAATTTTTTTGTACAGTACACTTAATTTTATTTCGTAGCAGGTAAAAATATCTTTGTTTTTCCAAGTTTCTCGAAACTAGGATAATTTAGTTTCTCTCTTGGTAACTGGGTTTCAACAACAACGACGTTACGTGCATCAGCATTTAATTTTATTAACAAACTTCGTCGTTCAAGGAAAATGACATAAAATTTTATTGTTAGTCGATAGTTTAAAAATAACCTTGAAAGGTCGCCATGTTGGCGCTTCTGGAATTTGGTAAGAACAGTTGTAAAGCAAGTATAGTTTAGGACCTTTTAAAGCGACCTAGTGATCCTTGCTCAGTAGTTATATAATCAGAAACCATATAGACTATATATTAATACACCAAATATTTCTAAACAGCATAAAACAAGTAACTGCATACCCTGGTGCAGATATTGGATCAGACCACAATCAATTTATTGCAAACTTCAGCTTCCGGAGTAAACTTTTAAGAAATAATCCTGTAAAACAAAAGCCTGATATCAGAAGCCTATTAGACTCAAGAACGAAAGAAAATATGAAAAATGAACTAACTAAATTGTGCACTGAAAACAACCCAGGAGCACAAGAAGTTCTAGATAAAATCTGGTACACCTAGTTCGTCAAGAACCATGGATAACTGACGAAATCTTAGAGTTTATGGAGAAACGTCGTCTCCCAAAACGGGACCATACACAATATGACTACCTAAACAGGCACATTAAAAATAAGATTAAGGGAGTCAAAGAATCATGGGTCTCACACGAATCCAAGGAAGCCGAAAACCTGCATAAGATAGATGACAGCTTTAACTTTCACAAAAAATTAAAACAACTTACAAGATCTACAGTACCTACTCAATAAAATTAATCAACAAGAGCAACAATATGGTTTGCTCATAAACATAACAAAAACAAAGGTAATAACAACCTAAACCTATAGAAAAAGTTTCAAAGTTCAAATATCTTGGATCTGTTGTAGGGAAAAAATGGGACTGTGACGAGGAAGTTGCTATTGCATAAAGATCTGTCCTTGGTTCTGCGTCTCAGAGTGATACAAGCATATGTCTGACCAGTATTGTTATATGGCGCGGAAACTTGGTCAATTAAAGTGGAAACGGTAAATCGCATTGAAGCATTTGAAATGTGGACTTTACGCAGACTGTTAAAAATAATATGGACAGAACATATTACAAAAATATCATATCTTGGCCACATCCTAAGAGATGAAAGATATGCTAGTTCTACAGGAAAAAATAGAGGGTTACAGAGGCCCTGGTGGAAAACAACATTCATGGCTACGTAATATTAGAGACTAAAATGGAATACCTGATGCATCAACAATTTTCCGTCAGGCTGAAGACAACACTCTTTCATTAGTGCCATAAAGATTGAACAATTGACCCCAATGTGCAGAAAGCATATGAGTCTCGAAGAAGAAGAAGTGTTCTTTGCATCGTAGTATGTTGTGGTGCAGGAATAAATATTCATGGACAAACTAGTTTGATATATCAAAGAGTACAATTTGACATTCAATGGAAAGAAAACAAAATATATGAAAATATAAAAGAAGGTGGACTTATAACTAATTCACCTCAACTGAGATCTTAAGACGTGATGAAGACCACGGTCCTCTTTCTGGGGCCCCCAACACTACTAGTGGGATAACTAAAAACATACTGGAAAATTTTTAGAAAAAGTTATAAGTAGTGCGATAAAAATCCCATATTTAACGATCTTAACAAAACTAGATGTTTATCTAAAAATTATGTTTCAGTTGCACTGTGCAATTTTGGCTCTTCGTGTTGAAACTTTTCGTGACCAAAATGAATTTAACTAATATGCATTTTTCACCGTAGAATAAAGGAACTTGAATTGTCCGATGAGCCAAAGAATGATGAGTCTCAAACGAATGCAAGGAATCCGAAAACCTGCATAAATTACACGACAGCTTTAACAATCACAAAAAATTTAAAACAACTTACAAAATCTGCAGTATCTACTTAATAAAATTAATCAACAAGGGCAGCAATACGGTTTGCTCATCAACATAACAAAAACAAAGGTAATGAGCATTGGTAGACAGACTGTAGAGCCTAACATCGTAATAGACGGGGAAACTATAAAAAACTCTCAAAGCTCAAATATTTTGGATCTCTTGTAGTGGAGAAACACTGTGACAAGGAAGTTAAAACAAGAGTGGGAATGTCCAAAACAACCTTCCGGAAGCTGCAAACAATGCTATTGCATAAAGATCTGTCTTTGGAACTTCGTATGTCAAGCATATGTCTGGCCCGTGTTATTATATGGCGCGGAAACTTGGTTAATTAAAGTAAAAACGGTCAATCGCATTGAAGCATTTGAAATATGGCCTTTACGCAGACTGGTAAGAATATCATGGACAGAACATATTCCAAAGGAAGGAATCCTGAGAAGAGCAGGGACTGAAAGTAAGCTATTGAAACAAAAGAAAATATCATATCTTGGCCACATCCTAAGAGGTGAAAGATATGCTATTTTAAAACTAGTTCTACAGGGAAAAATAGAGGGTCACAGAGGCCCTGGTCGAAAACAACATTCATGACTACGTAATATTAGAGACTGGAATGGAATATCTGATGCAGCAACAATTTCATTAGTGGCAGGCTGAAGACAACACTTGCGATGAAGATTGGACAATTGAGCCCAATGTGCAGAAAGTATATGGGACTCGAAGAAGAAGAATAGTTCTTTACATTGCAGTATGTTGTGGTGCAGGAATAAATATTTATGGACAAATTGGTTTGATACAGCAAAGAGTACAATCTGACATTCAATGGGAAAAGAACAAAATATATAAATATAAAAGAAGGTGGACTTATAACTAATTCACCTCAAGTAAGATCTTGAGACGCTGTACTAAAGATCAAGATCCTCTAACTGGGAGCACTTAACACTACTAGTAGGATAACTAAAAACGTACTTATAAGTATTGCGATAAAAATCCCATATTTAACGATCGTAACAAAACTAGATGTTTATCTAAAAATTATGTTTCAGTTGCACTGTGCAATTTTGGCTCCTCGTGTCGAAACTTTTCGTGACCAAAATGAATTTACCTAATATGCATTTTTGACCGCAAAATAAAGGAACTTGAATTGTCAGATATTTTAAAAATGCTATTAATGTTGGAATGCACCACTAAGTAAACGAACAGGCTTTTATATACTCTGTTCCAGACAGTCTGGCTGTTACATGAAAAAAGAACTACATAACACAGCTTAACCGCCCAAAACAATGTTCATTAATTTTAATATTTTATAGAGTTTGTTTAAAGTCGTTTGCTCATACATGCCAAATTTATTTTTTTTAGCCGTTTGTTTGGTTAAAGCCTAACTTTTGTTTTATAAAAAAAGCATTATTTTATTGTTGTGGATTTTTACTAATATAAAAAATGTGAGGGTCAAAAAAATTTAAAAGATGATCTTGTTGAATTATTTTCTTATCTGTTTTTGTCTGCTTCTTTCGTTATACTGGTTTTAAACTCCATACTATATCAAGAAAATTAAAATTTGGTAAAAATGTTCTTTTATATTAAGAATCTCTACTTCATTGCTAAATTTGGAATATTCGAGTTGTTATTAGCGAAAAAGACCTGACCCTGATATATTTTTATTTGCTTTACATGTGATTAATGTTTAAAGGTCAGAAGGGCTATCAAAATATAGGGTAGCAGACTCTAATCCACGCACTTTTTCATTTGGGATTCTGACACCCCTAGCCTTACCGCTCTCTAGAAGAAACTTTAATGCGAGGGAAAAATCAGCTGATTCAATTTACTAGGGTGGATTGAATCATGATATTATGGTTGAGAAAGGGTAGTACTCTGTAACATATCTTTGAAATCCTATTTTGAACATATTTAGACATGGATAAATAAAAAGCTCATCAAAGCAAGGCTACTAGGTAGTTCGATACTCAATCTACACGTTTTTTTTATAGGACAGTATATGATAAAATAATCTATTAAGGATTATAGTAGAATAAAAACAACGGTTGGCAAATATAAACAGATATTGAATTAACCACAACAACAGTGCTGCTTTACTGGAGCTTCGCCTTGATCTACTCCAAGGAATTCAATTAGAAGTTAAAGCTTTTGTCTTGCTTCTGTCTTTGCCTGTCAATCTCTTTTATCAATCGAATGATCTCTTTCGGAACTCCGTTGCTTTTTAGAGTTTTACAGATTAAATTGTCGAATACTATCAATCAATCGTTGAAAATCCATAAACCCTAAATAAAGGTGCAAGTATTGACGTGTCTACTAAAAATCCAGCCTGTTTTCGCGCAACAACAGTTCTAGAGCATTAGATACACCTTTTTAAATAATTTTTGCAATTATTTTATTAATGGTGTGTAACAGTGCAATTCCCGCCAGTTCTGACAAAGAGTTAACGTCTCCCTTCTGGGAAGTTTTATTAGATTTTTTCTATTCAGCTACTGGCAGTTCTGTATTACGCAGATTAGACGTTGGGTTCGCTCTTAAGAGAACACATCGCACACCCGCTGAAAAAGAGTCACAATTCAAAAATCGCCGTTATTGAGATAAACCTGTCGCCATCATCGAAATTAGTTGTACTTTCTTCCATAAAAGCGTCACATTTATGTTTCGACAATTCACCGCGAGAAGGGGATGTGATTCTTTTATTTTGTGCAGTTTACCTGAGGATGCGTTCCTTTACAGTGTCACTTTTGACTTTCTAACAGCGTGAACGTGGAGTTTCATCCTGAAAAGAGTCACATTTCGAGTTATGAAGGTTTTCGTGTGAACTATTGGTTAAATCTGACCCATATAACAAGTAAAATACTGTTCTTTTTTGTGTTGTGACTGTTTTTTCGAATTGTTCAGTGTACTTAGAATTAAGGAGAATAAGAAAAAAATCTTTTGAATTTATTAGAGAATAATCACATTCCCAGTTGTCATTCAGCATTTTAGCACTCGTTGTAAAAATAAATACAAAGTTTCTTCTTTATTTGTTTTCTTTTTTAATATTATTTACCATCCTGCGTGATATCCTGATTTACAACGTCATGATGCCTTGTTCTAAAAAAGTGTCACAATATCGGGTTTTTGTCTTTTTTTTTACTAAAAACGACAAAAATCATTTTTTCTGAGAAACGTACTGCACCAATTACATTGAGGTAATAGGTTCCTGTTGATATAAAATAACATGTTAACTCGTAATTTGTCATGTAAGTGAAAAATGAATCTCTCTAATGAACTAAATTATTTAACAGCGGTTTTCTCACTTTTTTGAGTTGTGACTATTTTGTAGCGGGGGTGCGACATGGTAACTTAGCTTATCCAGTTGCTTCGTTGTGTTTTAGAGACTCAATAGCCAGTTGTTTTTATTGAACTGTAGGTGTAATATAAATATTTGTAGTGGAATTTTTTGTTATGGTGTACTCATATTTTTCATAAGATTTTTAGGTTTGCATTTTCTTAATAGTGTTTACTAGTGTTATGCCTCTTCTTAGGCAGTTTTATAATTAGACTTTGTTTCCATTCTGCTAATAGTAGTTCTGTATAAAGCAGAGTGTTAGAAATTATTACATTCGTTTTTAAAAGAACACACGGTATACTGGCTGAGCCAGTTGATTGGTTGAATGTAAGAGACTCAATAACTATTTGTATTTATTGAACGGTAGATGTTATATAACTATTTATAGATTTTTGGATTTGAATTTTATTAATGGTGTTTATCAGCCAGTTCTCACAGAGTTAACTTCCGTTCTGAGGCAGTTTTATATTTAGACTTTATTTCCATTTAGCGAATGGCAGTGCTGAATGAAGCAGAGTGGCAGATATTATTGGGTTCGTTTTTGAGAGATCACTTGGTATGCTGGCTAAAGGGGCCTACAGACACGCGAACATTTCCAGAGATTAGTACGCGCGTACAAGTTTGCGCATACTAATCTCTTCGTGTGTAGACAATATCCGCCTAAAATATCTCTCGAAGATTAGTTCGCGCGCACAATGTACGCGAGCAAATCTCTCGGTGTCTAGGCAAAACGCATTGATAATATCGTGTTTATGTTTAGAACGTTTAATTTTGTCTTCGTGTGTGTAGGCAATTCCACCAAACGTACATGTATGCAGAGATTAGTTCGCGTACTAATCTCAAGAACTGTTCGCGTGTCTGTAGGCCCCTTAAGCCAGCTGCTTGGTTCGATTTAGGAGACACTCACTCGCCAGTTATACTTATTGAACTGTAGTTGTTATATAACTATTTGTAATGAAATTGCCTGTTTATGGTGTCTTCATAATTTTGATGGAGATTTTTGGATTTGCATTTTATTAATGGTATTTAACAGCCAGTTCTCACAGAGTTAACTTCCGTTCTGAGGCAGTTTTATAATTAGACTTTATTTCCATTTAGCGAATGGCAGTGCTGAATGAAGCAGAGTGGCAGATATTATTGGGTTCGTTTTTGAGAGATCACTTGGTATGCTGGCTAAGCCAGCTGCTTGGTTCGATTTAGGAGACACTCACTCGCCAGTTATATTTATTGAACTGTAGTTGTTATATAACTAATTGTAGTAGAATTGCTTGTTATGGTGTCTTCATAATTTTGATGGAGATTTTTGGATTTGCATGTTATTAATGGTGTTTATCAGCCAGTTCTCACAGAGTTAACTTCCGTTCTGAGGCAGTTTTATAATTAGACTTTATTTCCATTTAGCGAATGGCAGTGCTGAATGAAGCAGAGTGGCAGATATTGTTGGGTTCGTTTTTGAGAGATCACTTGGTATGCTGGCTAAGCCAGCTGCTTGGTTCGATTTAGGAGACAGTCACTCGCCAGTTATATTTATTAAATTGTAGTTGTTATATAACTAATTGTAGTAGAATTGCTTGTTATGGTGTCTTCATAATTTTGATGGAGATTTTTGGATTTGCATTTTATTAATGGTGTTTAACAGCCAGTTCTCACAGAGTTAACTTCCGTTCTGAGGCAGTTTTATAATTAGACTTTATTTCCATTTAGCGAATGGCAGTGCTGAATGAAGCAGAGTGGCAGATATTATTGGGTTCGTTTTTGAGAGATCACTTGGTATGCTGGCTAAGCCAGCTGCTTGGTTCGATTTAGGAGACACTCACTCGCCAGTTATATTTATTGAAATGTAGTTGTTATATAACTAATTGTAGTAGAATTGCTTGTTATGGTGTCTTCATAATTTTGACGGAGATTTTTGGATTTGCATTTTATTAATGGTGTTTAACAGCCAGTTCTCACAGAGTTAACTTCCGTTCTGAGGCAGTTTCATAATTAGACTTTGTTTTCATTTAGCGAATGGCAGTGCTGAATGAAGCAGAGTGGCAGATATTATTGGGTTCGTTTTTGAGAGATCACTTGGTATGCTGGCTAAGCCAGCTGCTTGGTTCGATTTAGGAGACACTCACTCGCCAGTTATATTTATTGAACTGTAGTTGTTATATAACTAATTGTAGTAGAATTGCTTGTTATGGTGTCTTCATAATTTTGATGGAGATTTTTGGATTTGCATTTTATTAATGGTATTTAACAGCCAGTTCTCACAGAGTTAACTTCCGTTCTCAGGCAGTTGTATAATTAGACTTTATTTCCATTTAGCGAATGGCAGTGCTGAATGAAGCAGAGTGGCAGATATTGTTGGGTTCGCTTTAGAGAGATCACTTGGTATGCTGGCTAAGCCAGTTGCTTGGTTCTATTTAGGAGGCACTCACTCGCCAGTTATATTTATTGAACTGTAGTTGTTATATAACTAATTGTAGTAGAATTGCTTGTTATGGTGTCTTCATAATTTTGATGGAGATTTTTGGATTTGCATTTTATTAATGGTGTTTAACAGCCAGTTCTCACAGAGTTAACTTCCGTTCTGAGGCAGTTTTATATTTTGACTTTGTTTCCATTTAGCGAATGGCAGTGCTGAATGAAGCAGAGTGGCAGATATTGTTGGGTTCGCTTTTGAGAAATCACTTAGTATGCTGGCTAAGCCAGTTGCTTGGTTCTATTTAGGAGACACTCACTCGCCAGTTATATTTATTGAACTGTAGTTGTTATATAACTAATTGTAGTAGAATTGCTTGTTATGGTGTCTTCATAATTTTGATGGAGATTTTTGGATTTGCATTTTATTAATGGTGTTTGACAGCCAGTTCTCAAAGAGTTAACTTCCGTTCTGAGGCAGTTTTATATTTTGACTTTGTTTCCATTTAGCGAATGGCAGTGCTGAATGAAGCAAAGTGGCAGATATTGTTGGGTTCGTTTTTGAGAGATCACTTGGTATGCTGGCTAAGCCAGCTGCTTGGTTCTATTTAGGAGAAACTCACTCGCCAGTTATATTTATTGAACAGTAGTTGTTATATAACTAATTGTAGTAGAATTGCTTGTTATGGTGTCTTCACAATTTTGACGGAGATTTTTATATTTGCATTTTATTATTAATGGTGTTTAAGAGCCAGTTCTTACAAAGTTAGGTTCCAATTTAGGCAGTTTTATAATTAGACTTTGTTTCGATTCAGCGAGTGGCACTTCTATATGAAGCAGAGTGGCAGAGATTGTTGGGTTCGCTTGCCATTTTGGTTGTATTTAAGAGAGACTCAATAGCCAATTATATGTATTGAACTGTAGGTGTTATATAACTTTTTGTACTGAAATTTTTAACAAAAAAAACACTTTTTTACTTTCTTTATACTGTTTTTAGCTGTTAAAAAAATGTTTTAACCATTTTTATTCATGTGAAAGAGAATAATTTTTAGAGAAAGATAAATTTTTATTATTATACTGCTGTCAGTTGTAAAGATTTTTAGATAGATCTTTCCCTAACATAGATAACTTTGTAGTTAAGTTGCGGCTCAAATTAATGAAATTATTAATTATAAGTTTGGTCTAAAATTATAGTAAAAATTCGAATCATTTGAGTTTGATGGACTGAAATCATACATAAAATTATCATAAACATCGAGGGATAAAATATAATGCCACATTAGGGACCTATTGCAATAGTGCCAGGCACAAATTGTGCCGGGCACTATATTGACAGTTTCTCATTATAAGAACAGCTGTCTCCTTTCAAAATTAGGCCTTTGTGTGTTATACGAGTGGATTTAATAGTGACGCAACTATTAATGGAAAACAAACGACATGATTTATAAATTTGACTTTGGTATGTCAATTTTGAAAGATCAACTGTCAATTTGTAATGCGAAAGTGTCAGAATAGTGCCCGGCACAATTTGTGCCTGGCTTTATTGCAATAGGTCCCTATTCACAAAGTAGTTGTTTCTTAAAGATTTTAAAGGCGGAAAAATCACTTCAAACAAAAACAAAAAAAACTAGATTCTTTCAGTGAATAAAAATGAACACAATTCTTTTACGGGTCTGGTCATAAAATAAAATATCATGACGCCCTAAGTCGATATTGATCGCGTTAGGGCAAGGGGCATAAAAAGGAAACAAACGGTAAATGTTTGATATTTTTAGACTATCTATCCAAGTTTTTGTCGGCGTTGCGGCAGGGCGCAGGTTGTTTCAACCTGTTACCTTTGTGGGTTGCGTACAATCACCCCTTTTTCCTTTACCCACTGGGTGTGTGTATTGAAAGGAAAATTAAAGGTAAAAAGGAAATTGGTTCGTATTTGGGGTGGAAAATAGCCTTTATAAATTACTTATGATTCCATTTCAACTAACTTGTATCGTTTTTAAGTATAGAGTGGGAAAAAATCGATGCTTTTGGGCGTTTTAGGTATTTCTAGCCGAAATAGATAAAAACGAGATAACGAGTGTTTATAATTTTGATGTAAATTTATTAGTAGATATTAATAAATTTTTTATAAATCATCGAAACTAAATTTTATTCTAGATCTTCTTTTTTAAAATGACGTATCACACTCAAGATTAATTATTTCGTATTTTTTTTATTGTCTTATATTTTTATCCTTTAATTAATTTAATTTAGTTCATATTAAAAATCTATAAAAAAGCAATTTACTCTAAAAATGAAATTAAAAATTTATTTCTAGAAATTTTAAAAACTTTTCCATTCATGTGAATGCTCCGATGATATGCATTTTATTTTCTCTTTTTTTCATTCTTCGTTGCTATTTTAAAAGCCTTAAAAATTTGATTATTCATTGTCGAAAACAAAACGATGGAAACTCGGTAGAACAAAACATTTTTTCTTAAAGTCTTTTTAACGAAAATTGTAGCAAGTAGTCAACTCAAATTAGTAAATCGATATGAAAATGACTTGCCCAAACTTAAGGCAACTAACCCTTTGAAAACTTTCCCTTTGTATACAGTGTATCGATTTGGTAATTATTACTAAATTTGCGTCATATACGTAATATATACAGTTTTGTATTTATAGAAGCCACTAAGTACTTTGTTACCAAAGTTTGTAAAAACGGAACAAATGTTATACCTATCTGCATAACGAGTTTTTGATTAATTTGATTTGTTTGTTAAGTTTCATAAAAAATACAAATTTTATATATTACCTCAAAAAGCAACCCATGAAATAAATTTTAACAGTTGAGTTCCCATTTAAAAAAATCTATAAAAAATGAATCAAAGAAAATGTTTATAAATAAAAAAGTTTTAGACACATCAAAGTGCAGTTTTAGCCAAATAATATTTTTGTAAAAACTGTTTGGTTTTCACTATTTCCAACGTCGATCACAGGGATACGAGTGATCCCCGTCCTGATAGTCAGGAACAAGTGATCCATGCCAATCCACGACCGGTTTCGGCCTTTTGGGCCATCATCAGGTGAATGTAGGCGATAGCTCCGTGTGAGCATGTTTTTTGAAACCAACAGAAACAACTACTCCGAGGGAAAATCCCCAACCGGCATTGAATTGTACTGATGGCTTGATGCTTTCGTTGGGAACTTGTTAAAACTGTTTGGTTTTAACTATCTCCAACGTCGATCACAGGGATACGAGTGATCCCCGTCATGGCCCAAAAGGTCGAAACCGGTCCGGTCGTGGATTAGCATGGATCACTTGTTCCTGACTATCAGGACGTGTTCCAGACTTAAACAAGTAATGTACTTTTGTGGACCTACAAAAAGCATATAATACCGTTTCAGTAGAAAAATTAGGGATAGTGTTAGAATAAACTAATATTAATCATACAGACATAAAATCAACAAAATAACTACACAAAGGGTCAACATCTAAAATTAAAATTGAAAATCGACTTTCAAAAGAATTTCTAGTAACGAAAGGCTTAATACAGGGATGTTGTATCTCTTCTTCTTAGAAACGTAAAGTATACGGCAAGGGAATACAACTTACCAAGTAATTGTAGCTAATGACAAAGAAGACATGTAGTATATGATGAGAAAGTTAACGGAAGAATACCAAAAGTGGGGGTTAACAGTGAAATGAATCAAATGAGTTAGAACTAGACAATGGACAAACAATATCTCCATGCAATGAGTATGTATACTTGGGTGTCACATTTGATAAGACAGGAACAGACTGTAAAGAACTGGAAAAAAGCAAAAAAGGTCATTGGATGTCTTAACAGTATTTTATGGAGGAAAGAGATAAAAAAGAATGTAAAAGTTAACATATATGAAACAATGGTGAGACTTGTCGCGTAATAGAAAAACATAAAACAAAAACGGAAAGTGTCGAAGTGGATCCAATAAGACCATCAATAAGAATATCTAGAACAGATCATATAAGAAATGAGATGATAAAAGAAAGAATGGGAATCGACTGAATCATAACGGATGACATCACTAAAAGACAACTGATATGGTATTGCCATGTACAACGCATGAATGACGAAAGATTACCAAAGCAGGTCCTAGAATGGCAACCAATAGGGCACAGAAAAAGAGGGAGTCGTAAACTGGATTGGCAACAGTCAATCCAAAAATCAGTGAGTCAAAAGGAAGTGAAGAATAGGCTTCGGACAACGTAGAAAAACGTTCTAAACCGACATAGTAGTAGAATGTTTTAGATTTACGGCAACAAGAAGAAACAAACGATATAGCTTACAATTTACAATAATCTGTGACACTCGATTAAAAATATTTATGAATAGACGCACTATAATGCGAGAAAATATACAACAGCAAGGCTTTCCTGAAAAAAATATTTTTGGCTGCCGGTCAAAACTTCGAAATCAAAATACAAACGTGTCATCTCTTTTTTGAGACGATTGCGAAATATTAACTCTCGCGACACTGGGTTGCATCTGGAGGACATAAATAAAAATAAAAATTGGAAAAATAAAAATAGACAAAAATGCTGACATTCTTTTTAAAACTTGATCTCATTAGGAACTGAAAAAGTAAAAAAAAAGTGGTTTTACATAAAATAGTACATAAATTAGTTTCTGGCAAATCTTCGCTGACAAAATCTGAAATGGTAGCGTTGGAGAGAGGGTCGTCTCTGCACTATGTTGCCAGTTCTACATGTTAGTATGAAATTATAGGATGTAAATAAATATATTTAGGCACGTCTTTTAAAATTATATCTCCCCTGTCCTCCTTTTGAGTAAAGTAAAGGAGAAATGTTTAAAGGCCTTGGCAACTGGCGTCACCTTTTGGAAACCCTTCCAACCGTGCTG
The DNA here is from genome assembly GCA_963576565.1 of Aspidapion aeneum. NCBI lineage: Eukaryota > Metazoa > Arthropoda > Insecta > Coleoptera > Brentidae > Aspidapion > Aspidapion aeneum. The sequence continues at coordinate 8,416,151 of OY755043.1, read as the reverse complement.
TATTGTCATTTGTAAAGAGCTGAGCCTCTTCGCATCACTACGTGTATTTAGTACGTGTTGATTTTAAAGCAAAACTAATTCCGGCAAAACAATAACCTGATATTTTGGAATCGTATACCATGTGTTTTCCTAATATTACGTTTATAGACTTCGAAAGAGCTTTCGATAGCATTGAGCACTGGGCAGTAAAAGCATCTTTTATTAATAGTAGAATAGGTCACAGATTCATAGACCTAATAGCCAATATATATAGCAAAGTAACAACATCAATCAAAATCCACGAAGGAACCCAGCCAATCCGCATAAGAAGAGGTGTCAGACAGGGTGACACAATATCCCCCTAACTATTTAACCAGGCTCCAGAAGATGTTTTTAAAAACTTAGATTGGGAAGAAATAGGCATTGAGCCACCTGAGATTTGCTGATGATATTGCCTTTATAACAGACAATAAAGAAGAACTGATACAAATGCTGAAAGAACGGGATACAGTAGCTAAAAGTATAGGCTTGAGTATGAATTACACTAAAATTAAAAACATAACAAACAGAGATGAAGATATCCCGATCAGAATAAACCAAAATAAAATAGAACAAGTCGAGGAATATAATAATATACCTGGGACAAATTATTAAACTAACAAAAGAAAACCCCCCTGGGCAGCATTCAGTAAATTAAGCTACATATTAAAAAATAAAAAACATCCTCGGTACCTCAAAACAAAAGTGTATAACCAATGTATCCCTCCTGTAGTTACCTATGGATCCCAGACCTGGACACTTACAAAATCAAACACGGATAAGGTAACAAAAGCCCAAAGATCAATGAAAGAGATGTCAGAGGAGAAGTAGCAAAATTAAAATGGAGATTTGCCGCTCATAATATCAGACAGAAAGACCTTGGGGAAATAAAAGAAGTACCCTCAAATGAGATAGGCGGACGATTTGTAGAAACACGTTAGCACTAGAAGGATGGACACGACGGCAGACAGAGAAGAGTGGAAGATTTTGAGGGAAGCCTATGTCCAAAACAATTAATTTAATATCCCTTAGTTGGGGATATCTTTAGGGCGAATATTGGCGCCCGTTAATTAATAAAATGCTGTTAATTACTTACACGATGTGAACGCCGCGTTACTAAAAGGAAAGAGAGGGATCCAACATGGCTGCTAGCATCAATTGTCATAATTTGAATTTTCGCGGGTTACTAGAATTAAGCTCCTAGAAAGTATTGAGATAGATCAAAGACTAAAAAGGGTAAAATCATTTCAGCTAGTAAGAAGAATAAAATAGATAAAACAAAATAATGTAATAAAAACAACAAAATTGTGATTTACAGTCGAAGTAAAAAAAAATTAGGATCACAATCAGATTTAAACTTAGCATTTTCTAACCGTAAACAACATATTCCATTTAAGTGCATTGTAAACCTATATTTCATTCTAATCTTATTGCTTACAAGTTGCTCTTCCTGGATAGGAGGAATGCTATCTATCAGTTTCGTTGGACTAAATTTAACCTCGTCTGTTAGTACAGTAGTCGTTTAAGAATCTTAGGAATTGCAAACAAGTCGTGAACATATTGGTTTATGTTTTCTGGTTTAAAGGTATTTTGAGTGGCAGTTAAATATTATTCTTAGTTCGAGAAATGTTTCAATAAAAAAAAAAACAAGGCCTGGTCGATTTTATGCCTTTTCAAAGATATCTATCTCGATAACCAAACCTTTGAAAATATTTTTAGTTATTTCAAAATTTGTTTTTTTTTATTTGTCAAACACTTTGTTTATAGTCTTACAATCTAACCAATAATACTAATTAGAAATTTGAACAATCTACAGTAACACTCACTAGAAATTCTGTTTTAACGTAATTTACTAGAAAAGTTACATTAAAACTTAGGGTTTCCCGTTTTGCGCTAATGGTAAATCACCATTTTGTCCTGTTTGTTTTTTGTAATTACTTTACTAGCTTAAATGGCTTCGCTCTTGTTAGTCTTCGAACTAGCATATTAATACCTAGAAGATAAATTGCCCTAAGATTCACATGTCGATTAAGTCTATTTTTATAGCTTTTTACGTACTTGTTTAAAGTCAAAAAAACAGGTTGCTGAATTGTCCAAGTAGTTCTAGGTCCTTTTGGTCTCTTGCAAAAGGTGTTGGATCAAACTTCACCAAGTCATCCATACCACCACTTACAGACAAAAATACTCACTTAGCCACAACAGAGGAAAAAGCCAATATGCTGGCCAAAATCTTTTCCTACAACTCAAACCTAACAGTGCCAAATGGAAAAACTCCACCGTTCATTGAAATGGTTTCCCACAGTATGCCAGAGGTACCCTTTTGTCACAGAGAAATACGAAAATCCCTTAAAAAGTTGGATACAAACAAAGCAATGGGTCCAGATGGCATTCCCGCGATAGTACTCAAAAATTGTGCTAGCGAACTCACCCCAACTTTCGCAAAATTATTCAATTTATCTTATAGGCAAGGAGTATATCCATCATCATGGAAGTCTGCCGCAGTACAACCCATTCCAAAGAAAGGAAAAAAGACAGATTCGTTAAACTATAGACCAATTGCTCTACTTCCGGTGATATCAAAAGTAATGGAAAGAGTTGTGAACAATCACCTAACCAAGTACTTGGAAAAGTACAAAATTATCAACGACAAGCAATACGGATTTCGAAAATATAGGTCAACTGGCGATTTACTTACATACGTCACTCACTTATGGCAAAAAGCGATTGAGTTGCGAGGTGAAACAAGAACAATTGCCTTAGATATATCTAAAGCATTCGATAAAGTCTGGCATGAAAATCTGCTCAACAAGCTCAAAGCAACGGGATTGTCGCCGAGACTTTGCACTTGGTTTGAAAGTTACCTTAAGGATAGATCCATTTATGTTGCACTGGATGGCCGGAACTCCAACTCTTACCAAATAAATGCTGGTGTGCCACAGGGAGCAATCCTTTCGCCCACACTTTTTCTGATTTACATAAATGACCTCATAGATAAAACAGTAAATCCACTTTATTGCTTTGCAGATGATGGCAATGTAGTCTTCTCAGTCATACCACCCACATGTCTCTCCGCACGTGAATTCAATTACCTTAGACTAACTGAAATATCACAGATAAATAACGACTTGGAGATAATAGAGGACTGGGGCAACAAAAATCTTGTACAGTTCAACGCGCAGAAAACCCAAGCAGCCATGTTTTCAAAAAAGACCAGCACCGGTGAGCCAAACATCATGCTATCTGGAAGTGCTGTCGCATTGCAGAGCCAGTTGAACATCTTAGGAGTCACTGCAGAGACCAACATGTCTTGGCACAGTCACAGCACAGTACTGCTCACATATATGGAGTACGGCACCCAAACATACCTTAATGCTTTTGAACACCGTGCAAAAACGAGCTATCAAGCTGATCAATGACCCCGCACTTACCCGTAGCTTCGATAGTCTCGAACATCGAAGAACTGTGGGCGATCTATCTCTCTTCTACAGGTATTATCACGGAAAATGCTCTGAAGAGTTGGCACGTATGATCCCCCCGGGAGTAGCACCTACTAGGCGAACACGTCAAACAGACGGTAACCATCAATTTATTGTCAAAATAGAGGCACCAAGAACCTCATTATATCAGAATTCATATCTCTGGAGAACAGCATCGCTGTGGAATAAACTCCCTGCGACAGTTTTCCCTGCAGGTTACAACCTGAACCGTTTCAAAACCAACACACACCAACATTTCCGCGCACTTGCCGCTTCTCGAGCGTGATAGGGATCTCCTTGCGAGTGCGCATACCCGTAAAAAAAAAGTCTCTGCTACCGTTTCCCGTTTTAGGTCTTGATGAAAGTCACTATTTGGAAAGTACCAAGGTGCATTGAGAATGTTTCGTAATACTTAAATTTGAAATCTCTGTACAATTAGAATGTTACCCTCTTTAGTAAAACACCATATGTCCATACTGGTTTCAGTATTTGTCTATAAAGCAGTAACTTATTATGAATGATTAAATTCCTTCCAATCAGCCAATTCATTTTTCTATCCTTATCTTAACGTCTTCTGTTATGTTATGTTTTATTATGTTGTTAATTGTGATTTGTATGTGAACTTGGGTGACCATTCTGTTTAATAATGCATTTGACTACACATGACTGCTACAATAATGTACTAAATTTTTAAGTGTTTCTATGGATTTTTCAATATATTTTTTACAGTCAATAAACCAGTGTCATCGGCAAATGTTGTTCAAGTTTCTTTTATTGAACAGAACCGAAACGATTTTTAATATATTTTGTTGTTGTTTTTTGCAATTAAAAGTTTCCTTATTGTTGTCCTAATTTTAATTGTTTGCCAGAAACAATATAAAAAAAACAAATAATGTGAATTCAATTCTCTAAGATATTAATAAATACAGAGTTCTATAAATACAAACCCAGTTATATTTTACACATTAAAAAATTAGCAACAAAGCAATGTATTTTATAATTTTCATTTTATCTATCTATCTATTTAGTCTTCTTCGATCCATCTTTGGACATAGACCTCGCCCAATATCTTCCACTCTTCTCTGTTTGTCGCCGTATTTATCTATCTAGTCCCCGCATGTGTCCTCAAATCGTCCACCCATCTCATTTGGGGGTCTTCCCCTACTTCTTTTATTTTCCCAAGGTCTCCAGTTTACAATACATAACATAATTGTTCCATAGATCGTCTTTCTAACTAATATTATGACCGGCAAATTTCCATTTTATTTTGCTATCTCTCCTCTGACATCCCTTACTTTTCTTTTATTTCTTATCCATTTATTCCTTTTTCTATTTGTTAGCTTCACATGTAACATTATATTATTACATATTTCCTATGATCGGCTTTTGTTACCTTATCCATCTTTAATTTTGTAAGTATCCAGGTCTGGGATCCCTATGTGAGTACAGGAAGGATACATACACTTTCGTTTTGAGGTACTGAGGATATTTTTTAATATGTAGCTTAATTTACCAATTGCTGCAAACGCCAATCTTACTTGTCTCTTGATTTCAGCCGTTTGGTTTTCTTTTTCTAGTTTAATAATTTGTCCCAGATATACATTCTTCTATTTTTTCTTGATTTATTCGGATCGTGATATCTTCATCTGTGATTGTTATGATTTTAGTTTTAGTGCAGTTCATACTCAAGCCTATATTTTTAGCTGCTGTATATAGTGCTTCCAGCATTTTTATCAGTTGTTTTTATTATCTGTTATTAAGGCGATCATCATCATCTTAGGTAGTTCAAGCATTGTCAGCCTACTTTGATGCCTATTTCTTCCCAATCTAAGTTTTGAAAAACTAGAGCCTGGTTAAATTGTTTAGGGGATATTGTGTTACTCTGACTGGTACCTCTTCTTATGCGGATTGGCTTCGTTCCTTCGCTATTTATATTGGCTATTAAGTGTGTATCTGACATCTATTCGGCTATTAATTACAAATGCTCTCACTACCCAGTGCTCAATATATTATATTATTATAGTTCTAAAGAAATATCAAAATGCTCTTAGTAAAGTGAGGTGAAGTTAGTTCCTTGAATTACCTGAAATTCCCAAAAACTGCTCAAAACAAGACTTAAAATGTTGTCTTTTTTAAGAGTGGTCTCTTGTTGCACTGGCTACTCTAAGCTTTTTAAATCACAACAAAGGCAAACAAGCACAAAGTTAAACTCTGATTTCACCTAACATGCAAAGAAAATGTTTGGATTCATCTATTTATGTTAGTTTTGATCAAACCTATTGTAAACTTACCGCCAAATCAATACTCGTAATCGATGGGAACCGTTTCTTCATTGATTCACTCATTTTGTACTTTGTAGGTAATTAGAATATATTTATAAAATTAAAACTATTGTTAAAACTAAAAAAAAAAAATTTCGTTTCTGTTTAAAATTTATAAATTCTATTTTTAGTTTATAATTTGGAAAAAAAAATATTTTTTTTTTGTAAAAACCACATTTTTTCTTACAACCAAACGATTTTAAATTACAAAATTTACATAAATAAATTTTATATTTCGTTTATATTTGCTTTTCATTTAATGATTTATGCAGATTGCCAAAAACATATTCGAATTCCAAAATAATTAGGTTAGCATATCAAAATCTAATTTTAATTTGGCATCAAATTATTACACAGGAAAATTTAAAACTTTTGTTAAAATAAATTTTGAAAAAATGATTTCCAGGATAAAAAAATAAACAAAGAGAGATAAATAAGTAACAAAAAATCAAAAAGAGATGGACAAAAAGAGGGTGGCGGAACAAAGGTCGAAAGACAAAAGATTGAATACAAAAGATCGAAAAACAAAAGATCGAAAAGACAAAAGATCGAAATACGAAAGGTCGAAAAGACCAAAGATCGAAACCGCAAAAGATCGAAAAACAAAAGATCGAAAATACAAAAGATCCAAAAACAAAAGATGGAAAACAAAGGATCGAAAAGGCAAAAGATCAAAAATATGTAAGTAAAAGAGACCCCTTAGTCGATTCATATGAGGATAAATTTTTATTTTATTTGGATAGATTTTCGAAATTTTTACACGGTTGTAAAGATATTCAAGAGACCTTGTTTTCAAAATATAGGGGTCAAGTATACCCCTCGAAGGGGGTTCGTGCTACAAAAATTTTAAGATAGCCAAAAAGTCTCCCTCTCGCAAACAAAATCGACGTGTAAAAAATTTTCAGCAGTTCTCGTGAAATCCCGGGTGTAAAATTTTAAATGGGACACAGTGTATACTATTAACTAATCATTTGAGTATCGATCTGTTTCAATTGTTTTTTTACTGTTTATTTAAATTTGTTTTTTAAAGAGATTTCTTTTGAAGAGTTGTTATTTAACCAACGATCCTTTACCCGTCAAAACTTAAAAAGCTAAAAAAAAAACGAAAATTGTAATACCAAGGCTGTTATTTTAAAAATAAAAATAGAACTCAATAATTTTTTCTCCGATATTCGAATTTTTGTGGTAAATTTTCCAATAACCGACTGTACTGAAATGTAAACACTGATAGGTCGAAATTTTTATAGTATAGTGCTGCTCTGTTAATATCAGATATTTTGATTCTTTTGGCTATTTTTATCATAAGTAAAGCTTGGTTCGGCTACATGTTTAATATATTAAAAATATACTTTTAAGGTGTTTTCCGAACTTCAAAACGAAACAAGTATTTTTCAAAAGCTGTTACCTAGTACTAACATGAAAACCTTTTAATTTTTATGTACAACTTCTTCTTGCCCTATTATGGCATATAAAGAGTAGTGGTTGGTGAATAAATGGTTCAATCCAAAACTAATTGAAAAGTAACTATAAAAATACTGAGGTAAATTTAATGTCATATATAGGGTGTCTCATAACTTAGGGGCCATAGGCCAACAGGTGATAGAGGAGGTCATGTCTGAGAAAAAAGTTCCTATAATGCATGGGTCAAAACGATAACTTTTTCAAAAAACGCAGTAAAAATATGAAATTAGGTAGAGTCGTGTATTAGAACAAGAGCAATAAATTAAAATAAAAGTTATTTTGAAAAAAATTAGTCGGTCAATTTTTTTTTAGAAAAAACAATTTTTTTTGGTATAAACTTTTATAAATGCCATATTAAACGCAATGTTTTTTTAAATAATTTTTGTTAATAAAAACAAATCTAGCAAGACATATTTTTTAAATGAATAAGTAAACAAATTTAAAAAATATATATTTTCTATACGTTTTTGGAGGTTATTTTGACAGCCTGTATCTCCTCAACTTATAATTTTATCAAAAGAAGGCATACAACATTTTCTGACAGTTTTTTTTTGTAAAACCCTTTTCCCCCCCGCGCCTCTAACTTTAAACATCGTATATCTTAAAAACCGATGTGTGTGGACCCACCTGTTATATAAACTTTTTTCTCGGAAATAACCTCCTTTATCACCTGCTGCACTATGGCCCCCTAAGTTATGGGAAACCCTGTATATATTTTTGCATTTAAGGAATAAAATGAGTTAATGGCCAACGATTATGCAGGTCGTGAAACTATATCTACAATTTTAATATGTTTAAACAGGGGTGGTAGCTTTAGAAAAAAAATTAAAATGTAGAATAGTTTTGTCGAATCACATCAGATCAGATCAGTAAATAATATAGTGACAAAAATAAGAAAAAAAAGTGAATGACAACTACTGAGTTGAGAGTCACAACGACTTAGATTATGATTAACAGAGCCAATAAAGAAGAAGAATAGTAAAACTAGAAAAATATAGAAGTCCAAAAAATATGAAGTACATATTTACATAAGATTGTACAGGGTGGGGCATTTTCGTTGGTTTTATAGGGTACAGGCTAAACGGTAAGAGATACAAAAAAACTGACATACGTGTCCCGTCCTCTTTTTTCGTGTCTTTTTTAATGGCGCAATCAAATCTACGCTAACTATATTGATTTAGCAGATATAGGGTGATTCTCAAAAATTGGCGATTTTTATTATCTCTTATTACTCGGTTATTTATGGAGATAGAAAAAAACTTCAAATACAAAAGTTTTATGATTTTCTACATAGAATACAGTGGCGTAACCAGAAAAATTAAAAATGTTTTAGTTTTCAAGATATTATCAAAAGTAACATTTTGTTAAATGGAACACCCAGTATGTAAGTATCTCAGATAATTGCATTTTTTCTTGTGATTACAATGATATATAACACTTAATACTTTTCTTTGTCCTAAATAGGTAAAATACGGAAAAATATATTGTTTTTGTAGTAGGCTATGAATTGATTCAATATTTTTTTATTTTATAATAGGTATATTCAGAACCTACTTAACGAGAATATTAAGATATTACTAAACTATAACAACAACAACATAAATTTGTAATAAGAACTAAATAGTTATTATAAAAATTAGTTACAAAAGGTGCTCAAACTGTCTCCCATTCTGCTCAATGCATTTTTCTACTCGACTTGTAACCGAACAAGTGGCGTTATAGATGCCAATATTTGGTACTCTCTCAATGCAAATAATAAAATTTTCCCTAAGTTCCTCTACATTGTTACTTCGTGTTTTATAAATTTCATTTTTGATAAATCCCCAAAAATAAAAGTCGAGGGGGGTCAGGTCGGGAGAACGCGGGGGCCATCGGTTTGGCCCATATGTACCAATCCAATTAGCAAGTTCCTTATCATATGGCTATTATGTGCTGCAGCACCGTCTTGTTGAAAATAAATGTTATTTATTTCACCTAATGGCATGTTATCCAACTCTATTATTACATATTCTTCCAAAATTTGTCTGTATTCAAGTTTTCATTAAAAAGCCTGTAGTTAAACACTCTATTTCGATACAGCGCTAAACCGTCCTTGTTGTACCCTGGCCACCGTCTGATGAGGATTTATGTTTGACCAATATCGATTATTATGTCGATTAAACATTCCTTCGCTAGATATATAAGCTTCGTCGGTCCATATTAGAAAAAAATAGGGATTCTGATTAATCTGTTGCAAATACCAATTACAAAATTCTAAACGCCGTTATTCTTCTCCAAGATGTAAATTATGAACTTTTCTTATTTTATAAGGTTTATACTGATGCTTTTTCAATATTCTTAAAACTCTACGTTTACTTATACCAATATCATTCTCAATATTACGACTAGATACCGTCGGATCAGCAGCAACACAAGCCAACGTGTTAATTTCATCCGTTTCTCTATTTTCTTTATTGTAAATTTTATTTCTTGGTTTTCCAAATGACCCATACTCACTTAAATTGTGATACATTCTTTGAAACATCCTTTCATCTGGCTGACGTCGTTCCGTATAACGGTCAAAATATAGTGTAAGTGCTGCATCTCTATTTTTATTAGATTCAATATAGCACTCAAACATGTTTAACTTTTCATAGTTTTGATAAAGATTCATCTTAGACAAAAGTAATAACAACAAAGCAAAAACAATACTTAATTGACGTTTGACTTTGTGACAAGTTAAAAAAGCAAAACAAAAGTTCATCCCATCCATAGCCAACTACAAAAAAAATATTTTTTGTATTTTATCTATTTAGGACAATGAAAAGTATTAAGTGTTATATATCGCTGTAATCGCAAGAAAAAATTCAATTTTTTGAGGTACTTACATACAGGGTGTTCCGTTAAAAAAATGTTACTTTTGATAATATCTTGTAAAATAAAATATTTTTAATTTTTCTGGGTACGCCACTGAATTATACGTATAAAATCATAAAACTTTTATATTTGAAGAATTTTTCTATCTCCATAAATAAACGAGTAATAAAAGATAATAAAAATCGGCAATTTTTGAGAATCACCCTGTATCTGCTAAACCAATCTAGTTAGCCTAGATTTGATGATGCCATTAAAAAAGACACTAAAAAAGAGGACGGGACACGTATGTCAGTTTTTTTGTATCTCTTACCGTTTAGCCTGTACCCTATAAAACCAACGAAAATGCCCCACCCTGTACAATATTATAATTTTTTTAACACAGCTATTGCAAACAAGGCGTTTGTTTTAAAAATAAGATAAACATTGCAAAAAAAAATAAAACTAAGTTTAAAATTACTAAAATTTCTTGTATAATCAAACACAGCATTCGTAGAAGTTGTAAATAGATCCCCACTTTTAACTTTTGAACCAAGATGCGTATCATATCGAATTCGGGTAAAAAGTATTTTGACGATTTTTTTGTTAAATCGGTTTTGTCACATTTAATGCTAACGATAACGATAAACATTTTAAATGAGATGAGGTGATAAGTGGTAAAGTAATTTGATTCTTTATCAAAGGAGGTTTACATTTTTTTTTTGTTAAGTACCTACACTAGGGAATATGGTTATTTTATTTTACGTGGATTTTTTAAGAACTGTCTTAAGTGATGTTAACTTTTTTTAAAGTTTTGCATCAAAGGAAATATAAATCTTATTCATCTTAATAGTTACTCCTACGTAAGTTTTTAATAAATTTTAAAGTAAATAATCTTATATTTTGAAAAATTTCTCGCCACTAAGAAAAAGAATTAGTAAGTGTATTTTCTTTATTATTCCGCTAAGATTGACAATTCAGTTTCTTTTTCTATCAGGATGTAGCTATAGAAATAAACGTATTAAGTATGATTTTAAGTGGTGGGGGATCTTTTTACGTCAAATGTGATTTTTACAAAAGATTTTTTCATTAGAAATAAAATATAACCCAAATTAACCTTAATATAAGCTACCGAAGAAACTAGAAAAAAATATTTTATTTTTTCACAAAAGACAATTTACGCGAATTGAACACTTTCTCGATCAGTTCAGCTAATTAAAAAATTATATAGTCCAAAAGTCAATTGAATACAAATTATAACAAAACAAACTAGAGTCCAAAGAGCAAAAAAAATATGTCCAAAAATAAACGGAAAATGTCAAAAACACTGTAGGAGAAACTCAAACTTTATATCGTTATTTAATCGAAAAAAAAAAATAATTAAAAAAATCCGACCGGACCCGACCGCGAGAGTGTTAAGCCGCAATGCAAAGCGAAGGAAACTGGCAAAAATCAGTTTTGTTCTTATTTTTAGACGCATTTTTGAAATAGCAGCGGCGTAACTAGAAAAAATGCAGTCCGAAGCGTATAATAACAATCACTCTTAAGTTCCAAAAAAATATAATTCCTTTTTTAAACTTTGCTATTACAGCCAAACTTCTTTATGTTCAATTTAGCAGCATGTTCTTAAGGGTCATTTACAGCCGTAATAGCCAAGTTTAAAAAAATATTTCCAAACTAGTAAGAACCTTTCATTTTGAAATTTGTATTGGAGAACTTGGCTTTACTTTTATCTCAATTCTTTTTACGGAATGCCTTTTTCGCGTACTTTGCTTTTTTTTACATGAAATGTTTTTGTTATGATTTCACTTCTTTTTTAAAGGAATTGGATAATACTTAATTTTTAAAGTAGTAAAATATGCGGAATATTGTTCAAAACTTTTGCAATGCCTTACTTAAATTTTTGAGGTTTTTAATTTTTTTCCATGGTTTTATCGTAGTTCCTATCAGCCTGCCAAAGCTCAGCTCTAGCGTTTCTGAAAGTGCACAATGTTACTTTTACATAACTTTACATGTATAGGGGAGTGAAATATATTAAAATTGTGGTGTTTTTAAGCTTTTTTCTATAGTTTTATCATAGTTCCTATTAGTCTTCTAATGCTCAGCTCTCTAGCGTTTCTAGAAGTGGGTAATGTTACTTTTACATAACTTTACATTTATAGGGGAGGAGAGTAAATGAAAATATTGGACTTTTTAAATTCTTTCTCATGGTTTTATCATAATTTCTATCAGCATTCCAATGCTCAGCTCTCTAGCGTTTCTGGAAGTGGGCAATGTTAGTTTTATATAACTTTACATTTATAGGAGAGGAAAGTAAATTCAAATGTTGGTGTTTTTAAATTTTTTCATATAGTTTTATCATATTGTCTTTCAGTCTTAAAAAGTTCAGCTCTCTAGCGTTTCTGGAAGTGGGCAGTGTTACTTTTACATAACTTTACATTTATAGGGGAAGGAAGTAAATTAGAATTTTGGGGTGTTTTAATTTTTTTCTATAACTTTATCATAGTTACTATCGGTCTTCCAAAGATCAGCTCTCTAGCATGTCTGGAAGTAGGCAATGTTACTTTTACTTAACTTTACATTTATAGGGGAGGGAAGTAAATTAGAATTTTGGGGTGTTTTAATTTTTTCCTATAGTTTTATCATAGTTCCTATCAGTCTGCCAAAGCTCAACTCTGTAGCATTTCTGGAAGTGGGCGATGCTACTTTTACATAACTTTAAATGTATAGGGGAGGGGAGTAAATTAAAATTTTGGGGTTTTTTGATTTTTTCCAGGGGTCATGATAGATCATCAATATTCTACTGTGCTTCCAGACATGCTACAAAGCTGAAATTTGGCAGACTGATAGAAATTATGACCAAAATTTCTATCAGTCTGCCAAATTTCAGCTTGGTAGCATGTCTGGAAGCACAGTAGAATATTGATGATCTATACATGAGAGAGTCAGTGAGTGAGTGGCAGTTTCGACGTTTTTTGAACTACTGTACTACTTTATGGAATTTCATGAAACTTGGAGGGTTTGTTAACTCCATGGAGATCTACGACTGTGCCAAGTTTGAGATTCGTAGCTCATTCCGAAGTAGAGTTTTAGGTAGGTCAAATATCGGCTGAAATGTTTCCAGAAAAGATGGTTACGGCGCGCGAACTTGGCGAGGCACTGCCGTGCCCTCAGATATTTCGTGTTTTTTCTTTAAAAATCTAATAATAATTATGACTTTGCCAAAAGGTGAACTTTTAGCAAAGTCAATTGGCAAAGTTAAATAAATAGAAATTAAAAAATCAATTAAAGAATCAGACATGCATATCCGAACGTCCAGCTCTAACCTTCTGCAGAAGAAGAAACCTCCAGACTGTCAGAAAAACTTAATAAAAAGAACAGTATACCTTCAAACCCCCTAAATTGTTTCTATTGGCATTTGCCGACGATTTTAAATTCTTTGTTGAAGTTTTCTCATTGGAGGTTTGTGAAACACTTCAAAGAAAATTTCAGGACACAGTCCTATGTTGCCAGGAAAATGGTTTTAACTTAAATTTGTGTAAATGCTTTTGTTTGGCATTTAGTCGTAACAAAAACTTAATTGAATTTGATTGTACAATAAATAATGAAAACCTAAAACATCTATAACATACATATAAACATATAAACAAAAAGACTTGGGTATAACCTTCGATGCTAATCTTTCATTTTCATCCCATATTATTTCCAAAATTGAGAGTGCCCAAAAAATTGCTGGGTTTATTTCTAGAAATACTAACAGGTTTAACATTGAAGTAAGCATTTACTTATTTGACATTCTAGTATTGCCAATACTGGAATATGGAAGTATTATCTGGTCCCCTCAATATGACATTTAGTTAGTATGATTGAGGAGTTCAAACAAAAATTTTTAAAAGCCACGCACTATAAAATTATTGGGTTTTAACCACAAAGAGGCTGTGATAACGACATCTTATTAGAAATATTTAATAGATTGTCACTAAACCACAGAAGTACTAAAATTTTTTTAACAACAATGTATAGAATTCTTAAAGGGGATGTTGATTGTCTGTGAACTTCCTTTTGCCATAAATCAAATCAATTCAAGGTCGAAAAATATGTTTTACTTAGCTTATCTCCAAGCAAAGCTATTTAGAAGCTCTCCTATCTACAATTTATGCAACTTATTTAACAAATATTCTGCAGATGTTAATATTGACAATGTTAACCATAGGAATTTAAAAAACATAAATCTAAAACTGCGCGATAGTTAATTAATGCCATCCGAGTCAAGAATAAGTAGTGTTGTTATAAGTAATTATGTAATTTGATTTGTTTGGTATTTATCATGTAGTGTAAGTGACTCCTTTTTTTAGAATAGATGTCTTTTTAATGTAAGAAAGCATCTGTAATTGGCTTTTTGCTGTAGATACTGTTGAATAAATAAATAACAATAAATAAATTAGAAAAGTACACAATAAGATATGAATAAGTCAATCAATGCTGTCTTGAGTTATTTTCGTATTTTCTTTAAGAGCTTTTACTGCCTCGTAAGTTGCTGTGCCCCCTCCTAGTTACGCCGCTGTTTAGAATGAACACCGGTCTATTTCTATACCCTATAACATAAACGAATTCGCCAGCTTCTAAGTGTGTCTTAAGTTTGACATAACACAACATTAAAGAACGTGGGTCCGAGTTTTCTTTTTGACAGCTCACTGCGCCCAAAGTACTTACTATGTCACACATATACAGGGTGTTTCAAAATTCAATAACATAATTTTACTCTTAATTTCTTTGAGTGATTTCAAGACAAAAAGTTAAATATAAACATGGGTCCATAAACGCTTAGTTTTTAAGTATTAAAATGTTATTTGTTTTATAGCTCTTACAGTTTTTAATATATTTAGCTCCAATTTGGCGCGTATATTTACTTATAGGTACTACAATATTAGGCATGCCAAATAAGTTTTAATTAATTTGTTTATTTTATAACAGCCTTTGGTGAAACAGCGACTTTCTCTAAAATGGTTAAAGATGTTTATTTCTTGTCTTAAACTGCCTAGTTCTGCCTACCAGTGGCTTACAAGGAAAAAAAATCCGGGGAAAAGGCCACATGACCCCTGAAAAGTATCACTCTGTGGATTTTTACTATTATTCATGTCTAATAGTGTAGTGTCTATAGCTTAATACACGTGCCAAATTTGAACTAAATATCTCAGATACTGCACGAGCTATAAACAAAAAACTATATAAAAAACTAAACTTTAACACCCTGTATTTCGAAAATAAAGCATGTTTATATGAAAATTTTGTCTTGTTATCACTTAAGGAATTGAACGTTAAAATTATGTTACTGAATTTTACAACACCCTGTATATTTTATAAGGATCGATCTATCTATCTATTCTCTCTAGCCTTCTTCGATCCATCTTTAGAAATAGGCTTCCCCTAATATCTTCCACTCTTCTTTGTCTGTCGCCGAGTTCATCCATCTAGCCCCGCATGTTTCTTCAAATCGTCCGCTCATCTCATTTGAGGTCTTCCACTACTTGTTTTATTTTCCCAAGGTCTCCAGTCTACAACATTTGTTCCATCAATCGTCTTTCTGTCTGATATTATGACCGGTAAATTTCCATTTTAATTTTGCTACCTCTCCCCTGCCCTTCCTCACTTTTGTTTTATTTCTTATCCATTCATTCCTTTTCTATCTCTTAGCTTTACATGCAGTCTTTCCATTGATCTTTGGGCTTTTGTTACCTTATTCATGTTTGATTTTGTAAGTGTCCAGGTCTGGGATCCATATGTGAGTACAGGAAGAATACATTGGTTATACACTTTCGCTTTGAGGTACTGAGAATATTTTTTATTTCTTAATATGTAGTTTAATTTACCGAATGCTGACTAGGCAAATCTTACTCGTCTCTTGATTTTAGCCGTTGGGTTTTCTTTTTTTAGTTTAATAATTTGTCCCAGATATAACTATATATTCATTCCTCTACTTGTTCTATTTTTTCTTGATTTAGTCTGATCGTGATATCTTCATCTGTATTTCTTATGATTTTAATTTTTGTGTAGTTCATACTCAAGCCTATATTTTTAGCTGCTGTATCTAGTTCTTCAAACATTTTTATCAGTTCTTCTTCTTTATCTGTTATTAAGGCAATATCGTCAGCATATCTTCGTTGGTTCAAGTATTGTGCGCTTACTTTGATGCCTATTTCTTCCCAATCTAAGTTTTTAAAAACATCTTCTAGGGCCTGGTTAAATAGTTTATAGTTTATAATGAAATGTTATAACACCTCTTTTTATAGACGCGTTGAGTATTATAAAAAGCACTTGCACTTAAACAATCTTTTAATATTAAAAAAAAATCAAGTAGACATTTAAATTTTTTGGTTTTTAACTAGATTATCCCGCCATTAGCAGCGCCGAAAGACAGGAAAACAACCAATAAGTCAACAAACAAGATGGATATTGGCTATAGAAGGTTAACGCATGGATATTATTATCCAACAATGTGAGTTGTGTCATAACAGACAGATAGGTCAAGTGTCCTAACATCCGAGCACAGTTATTTGAAAACAGAATTTTGATTGTGCTAATTTGTCAATAATTGAAGGTACATATCTTATTGACCTTATTATTTAACAATATTATTTTTCTGGCATGTGGGGATAACTCGTGTACATCACCTGCTGGAACACAAATAAAAAAAACATTTAAAAAAACTAACGTTGAACCAAAGTTTAAGAAAACGAAAACCGTTTAAAGAAAAAACTGGTTTACCTACTACAATAATATTTTCTACTTCTCGCTTGTAGACGATCAATTATGTAAATCGTTTGCATTGATCGAAACGTTGCATATTCAAATAACAGTAAGACAAATAAAATCCGAAATTTTGAGTTTTTTTTAACTAAACTTTAATTATGGATTAAATAAGCAGGCTAAACAAAAACTATTTGCAGAACAGTTAACTATGAGATCACTTCTCATTACGAAAACATAAAAAATGTCAAATTCACTTCCTTTTTGCAATTGTTTTTTTATTATGTGGTCTGTTTTTACATTTTTTATGTCATTTTGATTGATTATGCTACATAGACTTTCGCAAAACACAGTAAATTGCAATTTTTAGAATTCAAAGAAAGAACTGCAATAATTTTCCTTAGTTATTGTTAAAAATGTAATGACGTTTCGGTTAGTTTAATTGTGACAAAATCAAAAGTTCTTGAAGAATCTCGTATGAGTATGGTAAAACATATGTAGGAGAAATGAAACTTCAAGTTACAGTAAAGGAACATAAACATCAAAACAGTACACAATTAACAAGACGCTAGCGCTACCAAGTCCACTTCCAATCCCTGACTTCGCATGCGTAGATCTACCAATATTATTTACCTCATGTATTAGAATAGATGTACAGGGTGATTTTCACTTGAATGATTCTAACCACATGAAAATAGAAAGTTTCAAAAACCTAACCTAACGAAACCTAATCAGATCTAACCGAACCAAACCAAAGCAAACTAACCAATATTTTTTTTTCAAAAAAAAACTTTCCTGACTTCCTACCCGGGATCCTAGAGGATGTGAATCCGAACCGGACCGTACCGAACCGAACCTATCCAAACCTAACCCTACCCAACTAAACCTAATTAGCAGTACGTGTTGTAGTTTAGTTTGGTTAGGTTAGGTTTGGTTCAGTTTAGTTAGGTTCGGTTTGGTTCGGTTCGGATTCACATCCTCTAGGATCCCGGGCAGGAAGTCAGGAAAGTTTTTTTTTTGAAAAAAATTATTGGTTCAGTTTCCTTTGGTTCGGTTCGGTTAGATTTGATTAGGTTTTGTTAGGTTAGGTTTTTGAAACTTTCTATTTTCATGTGGTTAGAATCATTCAAGTGAAAATCACCCTGTATTCATCTATTCTAATACATGAGGTAAATAATATTGGTAGATCTGCGCATGCGAAGTCAGGGATTGAAAGTGGACTTGGTAGCGCTAGCGTCTTGTTACACAATTAGGGTATATTAAAAAATCAAGCTTAGCTTTGTCAAATGATCACAGGATCCAATCGTCTGAGACTAAAGTTTTGCATAAGGAGTTACATTGGTGACAATGAAAATTTATTGAAGCTCCATTTATAATTAAAGGAATTTTTGTCAACCAGGCACCGACATACGAAACATATGGAAACCACTTCTTGTGAAAAACAAGTATCTTAGAATTAGAAATGCAAACCGTCACACTTAACTGCATACAGCAAGTAGCATATAAGTAGCAGTTTGTAGACAGGATTTTTAGTTTACATGTAAAAACTGTTAGAGATACTTATTAACCGAAACGTCGTGTTTACGATAAATAAAAACAAAACTTGTTTATTTTTAAATATGATTGTCTACAAATTCAAATAAAGCTAGTGAAAGCTAGTCTTAAAATGAACCAAAAAACGTTACAAATAAAAAAGAGGGATTTTTATTGACCGATTCCCAGGATCTAAAATAAATTACAATTTTAGTGGTCAGGAATATTATTTTAAAATACAACAAATGCCAGGGATTCAAGGCATGGATGCTTCTACGAAGAAGTGCATCATACAGAGAAGAATATGTCTGATGATGGTTGAATAAACTAAAACGTTACAAACAAAAAAAAATGTGTGTGCTTAAGACCACACGGCAGAAGTGTAAACTTCAACAAAGCGAAATTAATAATACTGGTTGGTCTTTATCTGCACTATCATATCGCTCGCTGAATGTTCCTCTCACAGTTAGTCGACTCGAGTCGACTTCACCCGAATGAGCGTTACATAGCCGAGCCTGACGGCTCAGTTCAATTCACTACCCGCAAAAACTGCTAAACGCGCCTAAAGAAGTACACACAAGATTTTTATTGACCGATTCCCAGGATCTAAAATAAGTTACAATTTTAATGGTCAGAAATATTATTTTAGCATTTTTTCTTAATTCCGTTGGACGAAACCACCTTGTATACTTTATGTTTCGACGATGATCAGATAGTAGTGGCTCAGGATTATGACGACCTCGAATATATGACACGAAAACTAATAGAAGAGTACAATTAGTGGGGACTAGAGGTTAATCTCAATAAGACAGAGCATATGTGTATCGGTGGAATGAAACAGGATCTAATCTTAAATACCGGGCAGCGAATTCAGTCATGTGATGAGTATAAATACTTAGGTTTAAAAATTACAGCTGACGGAACACTAGACAAAGCTTTAAAAGATCGAAACGTACAAGGAAGAAAAGCAATAACTTTATTAAATGGAATAATTTGGGACCAAAGTATATCAAAACATAACAAAAAGCTCTTATATATACCATTGTAAAAAGTATTATTACATACGGCTCAGAAGTATGGCCAATCAAGGATAGAACAGAAAAAATGCTTTCCGCTACGGAGATGGACTATTCGAGAAGAGCAGCAGGGAAATCAAAAAGAGAAAGAGTTACAAATCAAAGAATAAGAGAAATTATGACAGTGGGTGAACGTACTTTAGTGGATGATATAAGAACAAAACAACTGGTGTGGTACGGACATGTACAAAGAATGAATGATGAAAGACTACCTAAACAAATACTACAATGGAAACCAACTGGCCGAATAAAACGAGGATGGCTAAGGAGAAGTTGGAGAGAAGGAATAGACAGTGAAATAAGAAGAAGAGGCCTAGATAATGAATTATGGGCAAACAGAAACGAGTGGAGATTGGGTATCCGAAGACGTAAAACGTTGTGAAACCGATAAATATATATATATGTATATATATATATATATATATATATATATATATATCTAGATTAAATATTATTTTAAAATACAACAAATGCCAGGGATTCAAGGCATGGATGGTTCTACGAAGAAGTGCATCATACATAGAAGAATATATCTAATAATAGTTGAATAAACTAAAACGTTACAAACAAAAAAAATTTTATTTTTATTGACGAATTCCCAGGATCTAAAATAATTTAAAATTTCCAAATTTTAAAAACAACAATTTGAATTCGACACATACTAAACTTTGGTACGTACAGCATTGTCTCGGTTCCGCACAATGGCGATGCTAGGACAGAGGACACAGTGTTTTATGTTAAAATTTATGACGTCATTAAAGTTTATGGACTCGTTTACAAACTACAGCGTCCCATAATAACGCTGTGTGCCAAGTAATTAAGCTACAAGCTACCATGCAGGGCAAATTTATTTTGCCGCTAACAAATATGCTTATGGTCCAGTGGTTAGTTATTTTTTTAAAATTGCCTTTTTTAGTTGGCCTTTATTGAAGGTGGATGAACTCTTTTTAAAAACGTTAATGTTAGTTACATGACTATTTCATAACACATGATTTAGCTTGGGGATAGGCGTTGAGAAAAAGGCTTTCAGCAAACTATGTCTAGCATGTGATTTATATTTTATAACCAACCAGTTTGGTTGACGTTAAATTGGTTTCCTTGTCAAATTCGCTATCTCTGATTCGAACTGACGAACTGAAATATCCGTTAGAAAAGCTTTTACAGGGTTAAATAGAATTTATTATATTTAAAAATTCAAATAATCCTATCCTTTTTGAAGGCACAGTAAAGGGTAAGTTTTGGAGATTACGGAATCTTTTCCAAAAATATTTAAATGAAACTGTAGTACCAACTGAGTGGAAAACGTCATATATATCCACAATACACAAAAAAGGAAGGAAAGATATATGTGACAATTATAAAGGTATACCTGTGACTAGTACGATAAGCGGAATATACGGTAAAATAATAAGAAATAAAGTGGAGAGCGAATATAAAGACATGGAGGCAGAAGAACAAGCTGGTTTCAGGGCGGGTAAATCGACTTCAGATCATCTCTTTTGTATAACCCAAGTTATTGAAAAGAAAATGGCATACGGAGAAGACCTGCATCTGCTTTACGTCGGTTTGCAGAAGGCATATGATAGTATACCACTAAATCTACTTTGGAAAGCGTTGGAAAACACAAACATAAGCGTACAACTAATTAAGGCCATCAAAGAGTTATACCGCAATAGTAAGGCAAAAGTTAAAATAAAAGCAAAACTAACCAAAGGCTTTCAAGTAAATAAGGTCTTAAACAAGGTTGCTGTATCTCGCCTACGCTCTTCAAGATATACTTGGAACAAGTCCTTAAAGTATGGAAGAGAAAATGCCAAAACATGGGAATTCAGTTGGACGAAACCACCTTGTATACTTTATGTTTCGCCGATGATCAGATAGTAGTGGCTCAGGATTATGACGACCTGGAATATATGACACGAAAACTAATAGAAGAGTACAATAAGTGGGGACTAGAGGTTAATCTCAATAAGACAGAGTATATGTGTATCGGTGGAATGAAACAGGATCTAATCTTAAATACCGGACAGCGAATTCAGTCCTGTGATGAGTATAAATACTTAGGTCTAAAAATTACAGCTGACGGAACACTAGACAAAGCTATAAAAGATCGAAACGTACAAGGAAGAAAAGCAATAACTTTATTAAATGGAATAATTTGAGACCAAACACAGACTTCAAAAAAAATTTTTTGAAGTCTGTGGGACCAAAGTATATCAAAACATAAGAAAAAGCTTATATATAACACCATTGTAAAAAGTATTATTACATACGGCTCAGATGTATGGCCAATCAAGGATAGAACAGAAAAAATGCTTTCCGCTACGGAGATGGACTATTGGAGAAGAGCAGCAGGTAAATCAAAAAGAGAAAGAGTGACAAATCAAAGAATAAGAGAAATTATGACAGTGGGTGAACGTACTTTAGTGGATGATATAAGAACAAACCAACTGGTGTGGTACGGACATGTACAAAAAATGAATGATGAAAGACTACCTAAACAAATACTACAATGGAAACCAACTGGCCGAAGAAAACGGTCACGGCCAAGGAGAAGCTGGAGAGAAGGAATAGACAGTGAAATAAGAATAAGAGGCCTAGATGATGAATTATGGGCAAACAGAAACGAGTGGAGATTGGGTATCGGAAGACGTAGAACGTTGTGAAACCGATAAATATATATATATATATATATATATATATATTTGTCAGTATTTCTTTCTGGATACACCTTTTTTAAATGAAAGTTTTATGTTTTGTAATAATAACTGTGCTTAATTGATCTATTAAAAAAAGGCATAAAATTTTTACTGTGGATGTGCTATTTTGCCTGACCTACATCTGGCGTGGGAGACGCACCTACAAATTGTTGAACACACATAAAATGTAAATACATTGTCACTTTATATTGCCCCAATTTTACTTAAATTAAGTCAAATGAAAATAATCATAAAGGTTTTAATAACACCGTGATATCAGTTCTATTTTTACTTAGCATAACAAGGAACAATTAGCAGAATAAGGTAAATCAAAAGGAATGAAAAAATAGGTGAAACCTATTTTTTATCAACGAGTGAAACGACAGCGAACCAAGGAAACTAAGTCCATGGTGGGACAAAAACGTCCACCGGTCTATAAGGAAGAAAGACATTTCGTCAGAGTTCAACCAGACCATGCTATCACAGTTTCCACGGTGTCGGTTCGGAACCGACCTTGTTAAGCATAGGATAAGCCTGTAAGTAGGTTTTTGGGTGCACATATTTATAACCAGCTAAAATTTGATGATCATTATAGCTTTCTTCTGGGTATTTGTTGGTGAGGTGCGTTTGGCGTTGAAATGGCCAGGTGTGTGTACTTTTCCGTATTTGAATCACATGTAAGATATGGTATTCCATTTTGGGGAACAGCTAGCCAATATCTGATCAACCTTCTGTTTATTCTTCAAAAAAAAGCTGTTCGATTCGTTTCTGGCATTTACCAGAGTCATGTAAGCCATATTTTGTAAAACATAAAATACTGACGATAACGGCTCGGTTTGTTCTGGAGACAGCTACCTTAGTTTATAAGAATTACAATGCTATACAAAACACCGGTCCACAACGTGCACCCGTCATTTTAACTTGTCAAGGTCGTCGTAATCTTCAATTGCCCATTCCAAAGAGTAAATTAGCTGAAACAACTTTGATATATGAAGGGCGGAAAGTATTTAATCACTTGCCTGCTAATATCAAATATGCGGTCTCTGTTAAACAGTTTAGAAAAAAAGTATGGCCAATGACTCTAGTCATACTGGCCATACTTTTTTTGCTAAAAAATCTTAATAAGACTATTTATTTAGATTTAGTTTTATCAAAAACATCAAGGTGGTCTTAGTTGGTTCTATAAATATATCTAGTTTTTAATTTTTAAAGCAAAAAATAAAAAAACGATTTATTAGATTCCTGCTAAACATGACACGACGACACAACAAATAATTTTTAATTAGACGTCTAGGATGGTGTCAAAATATTTTTAGTAAATGTGAAATTTAGGGCAAATTATTCTGATTTTTTGTCATATGAATTAATATTTAATTGTTGAAGACAAATATTTTTTATAGATATTTAGCTAGAGCGGCTATAATAAAAACTTATTAGGTAGAAAGGCCAAAAAATCCAGTAAAAATCAGTTGAAGAGGAAAAAACTTACTTACTAGAAGAGGGAAAAGTTTGTTCTGCATAGACTTTCTAGATGTTGCACAAGCATTTGATAAGGTGTGTTGTAGCTTAATAGGCTCTTATTTATATTTATTATTCACTTGCGATATCCCAAAGCCAGAAAATTATCACTTAGCAACATTTACCGATAATAATGGTTTCTTGATGGTAGAGAAATGTAATGAAGAATCAATAGAAAAACTTTAGGATGCAATCATCCAAATTCACAATTGAACCAAAATATCGTGAATAAAATTAAATGAAACTAAATCAATTCATCATTTTAATTTTACAAACATTCCTGTACCATATTCAAATCAGGAAAAATATCTCGGTATGACACTTGATGCCAAAGGGCAATAATTTGTGATAAAAATTACTAACATAGAAAAAGCAGCTGAAGAGGGAAATACGAACATAACAAATAAGGCAGTAGAAGAGGGAAAAGTTTATGCAGTCTTTCTAAATGTAGCACAAGCATTTGTTAAGGTGTGTTGTAGCTTACTAGGTCCTTATTTATATTTATTATTCACTTGCAATTTCGCAAAGCCAGAAAATTATCACTTAACAACATTTACCGATGATAATGGTTTCTTGACAGTAGAGAAATGTAATGAAGAATCAATAGAAAAACTTTAGGATGCAATCATCCAAATTCACAATTGAACCAAAATATCGTGAATAAAATTAAATGAAACTAAATCAATTCATCATTTTAATTTTACAAACATTCCTGTACCATATTCAAATCAGGAAAAATATCTCGGTATGACACTTGATGCCAAAGGGCAATAATTTGTGATAAAAATTACTAACATAGAAAAAGCAGCTGAAGAGGGAAATACAAACATAACAAATAAGGCAGTAGAAGAGGGACAGTGTGTTATGCAGTATTTCTAGATGTAGCACAAGCATTTGTTAAGGTGTGTTGTAGCTTACTAGGTCCTTATTTATATGTATTGTTCACTTGCAATTTCCCAAAGCCAGAAAATTATCACCTAACAACATTTACCGATGATAATGGTTTCTTGACAGTAGAGAAATGTAATGAAGAATCAATAGAAAAACTTTAGGATGCAATCATCGAAATTCACAATTGAACCAAAAAATCGTGAATAAAATTAAATGAAACTAAATCAATCCATCATTTTAATTTTACAAACATTCCTGTACCATATTCAAATCAGGAAAAATATCTCGGCATGACGCTTGATGCCAAAGGGTAATAATTTGTGTTAAAAATTACTAACATAGAAAAAGCAACTGAAGAGGGAAATACAAACATAACAAATAAGGCAGTAGAAGAGGGACAGTGTGTTATGCAGTATTTCTAGATGTAGCACAAGCATTTGTTAAGGTGTGTTGTAGCTTACTAGGTCCTTATTTATATGTATTGTTCACTTGCAATTTCCCAAAGCCAGAAAATTATCACCTAACAACATTTACCGATGATAATGGTTTCTTGACAGTAGAGAAATGTAATGAAGAATCAATAGAAAAACTTTAGGATGTAATCACCCAAATTCACAATTGAACCAAAAAATCGCAAATAAAATTCAATAAAACTAAATCAACTCATAATTTTGATTTTAAAAACAGTCCTGTACCATATTCAAATCAGTAAAAATATCTCGGTATGACACTTGACGCCAAAGGACAATAATTTGTGTCAAAAATTACTTACATAGAAAAAGCAGCTAAAGAGGGAAATACGAACATAATAGAACAAGCAGTAGAATAGGGAAACGTTTCTTCTGCAGTCTTTCTAGATGTTGCACAAGCATTTGATAAGGTGTGTTGTAGCTTAATAGGCTCTTATTTATATTAATTATTCACTTGCGAACATCTCAAAGCCAGAAAATTATCACTTAGCAACATTTACCGATAATAATGGTTTCTTGATGGTAGAGAAATGTAATGAAGAATCAATAGAAAAACTTTAGGATGCAATCATCGAAATTCACAATTGAACCAAAAAATCGTGAATAAAATTAAATGAAACTAAATCAATTCATCATTTTAATTTTACAAACATTCCTGTACCATATTCAAATAAGGAAAAATATCTCGGCATGACGCTTGATGCCAAAGGGCAATAATTTGTGTTAAAAATTACTAACATAGAAAAAGCAGCTGAAGAGGGAAATACAAACATAACAAATAAGGCAGTAGAAGAGGTACAGTGTGTTATGCAGTATTTCTAGATGTAGCACAAGCATTTGTTAAGGTGTGTTGTAGCTTACTAGGTCCTTATTTATATTTATTATTCACTTGCAATTTCCCAAAGCCAGAAAATTATCACTTAACAACATTTACCGATGATAATGGTTTCTTGACAGTAGAGAAATGTAATGAAGAATCAATAGAAAAACTTTAGGATGTAATCACCCAAATTCACAATTGAACCAAAAAATCGCAAATAAAATTAAATAAAACTAAATCAACTCATAATTTTGATTTTAAAAACAGTCCTGTACCATATTCAAATCAGGAAAAATATCTCGGTATGACACTTGATGCCAAAGGGCAATAATTTGTGTTAAAAATTACTTACATAGAAAAAGCAGCTAAAGAGGGAAATACGAACATAATAGAACAAGCAGTAGAAGAGTAAAACGTTTCTTCTACAGTCTTTCTAGATGTTGCACAAGCATTTGATAAGGTGTGTTGTAGCTTACTGGGCTCTTATTTATATTTATTATTCACTTGCGATATCCCAAAGCCAGAAAATTATCACTTAGCAACATTTACCGATAATAATGGTTTCTTGATGGTAGAGAAATGTAATGAAGAATCAATAGAAAAACTTTAGGATGCAATCATCCAAATTCACAATTGAACCAAAAAATCGTGAATAAAATTAAATGAAACTAAATCAATTCGTAATTTTTACCATATTCAAGTCAGGAAAATATCTCGGCATGACACTTGATGCCAAATTGCATTGGAAAGCACTTGTTAAAAAAATACTCTGCCAATTTATGGGCACCTAAGCTCACACGATTAATGTATAATTAATGTAATTTTTACCCAATTTGGTCCGCGAAAATAACCCCCTATCCGCCACCCGGGGCCCGTTCGGTTGGAGATTCTCCCTCCAGTGTAACATCACTCAACAAAACGAACTATAATTTATTTTTTCACCTTCATGCACCTTTATTATTACAAGCTTTTATTTAGCTTCAGATGTTCTGTCTAACTATCTAACTATCTATCTAACTATCTATCAAATCTTGTGAAGCGTTTTTGACACACTTCCCATTATCCGATTTGGATGAAATTTGGTACACACATAGTGGTCCCATGACAATACAACACTAAGAAAAAAAAATCCTCCCACCCCTACCCCCACCCCTTCTATAGAAAAATGTGTTTTTGACACATTTCCCGTTATCCGATTTGGATAAAATATGGTATACACATAGTGGTCCGATGATAATACAACAATAAGAAAAAATATCCTCCCACCCCTACCCCCACCCTCTTCCATAGAAAAATTTGTTTTTGACACACATCCCGTTATCCGATTTGGATGAAATTTGGTATACAAATAGTGATCCGATGACAATACAATATTAAGAAAAAAATATCCTCCCACCCCTACCCCCACCCCCTTTCATTGAAAAATGAGTTTTTGACACACTTCCCATTATCCGATTTGGATAAAATTTGGTATTCACATAGTGGTCCGATGACAATACAACATTAAAAAAAAATATCCTCCCACCCCTACCCCCTTCCATAGAAAATGCGTTTTTGACACCCTTCCCATTATCCAATTTGGATGAAATTTGGTATACATATAGTGGCCCGATGACAGTACAACATTGAGAAAAAAATCCTACCACTCCTACCCCCACCCCCATCTATAGAAAAATGCGTTTTTGACACACTTCCCATTATCCGATTTGGATGAAATTCGGTATACATATAGTGGTCCGATAACAATACAACAATAATGAAAAATTATCCTCCCACCCTACCCCCACCCCCTTCCATAAAAAAATGCGTTTTTGACACACTTCACTTCACTTCAAATGACTTTTATAAAATTTGGTATATGCATAAAGGTCCGATGGCAATACAGCCCAAACAAAAAATATATTTCTACCTCTACCCCCACCCTCTCTTTCCCCCAATAGAAAAATGAGGTTCCAAACAACTCACGATTAGCGATTTCATTATAATCTAGAATAAACTCTTCTGTTCTGTTATTGAACAAATATTTTCATTTAATAGAGTAGATAGCTGAGACTAAAAAGAAAAAAATAAATTGGTAAAATTTTTTTTTAAGTCACAAGCTTTTATAAAATGCACTAAAAATTAAAAAATAATTTTCTAACATTCTAATATTATCATAATAATAAAAGCGATGGCCGCAAATCAAAGCATAAGTTAATCTAAATTTGTGATCTAAACACTTAAAGAATATTCAACATAGCAGGTCATCAAAGATATGTTTGATGTGCCGCAATGCTATGCCATTGCCATACCTATGTCAAAGAAATGCTGGGGTATCTTGGGTCGGGTTGGGTGGGTTTGGTACCTCTGCATTTTTCTGCTAGATTGATTCTTGCAAATAGTGATATTTAATTGATACGGATATCTTATCGTGCTAACATCGTCAAAATTTCCATCAATCGGCCATCGCATTTATTATTATGATAATATTAGAATGTTAGAAAATTCATTTTTAATTTTTAGTTCAATTTATAAAAGCTTGTGACTTAAAAAATTTTTTTTTTAAATTTATAGTACCACATAAGTCATATTTTGGCAAAACTATAATTTTTGAAATCAACCCCACCTCCACCACTTGTTTTATAGCTTATGTGAGATGGCATTTATTTATGTTTAAGTGAGACCATCAAGACCTAAAACCCAATCTAGGTACTAAATTTAATCTAAAACATAAGTAATATTTTGATCAAAACTTTAATATTTGAAATCTACCCCCACCCTTTTTCTTCGGCTCTGTAACAAAATTAATAAAATTAGTCTTACTGACTAGTTTGTAATACAATGAGCACAGTGTGTTTGCTAAATAAATAAATGAATACATGACGGCCCTGATATCTTCCTAGCCCATTAGCACCCTTTAAGTGAACTCCATGATATATCAGTTTTTAAAACAGTTTTTTGTAAATATCTCAGAAATAAAAGCTCCTACAAAAAATGTGTTCTACTATATTCCGAAAACCGAAAAAGTTTTTAACTTTTTAACTGTTAAAAAACTGTTGTTAGCATTAATGGATTTTGACGAAAATCTAATCAGCTGGATACAGTATTGTACACTATTTCTCTTGAAAATTTCATGAAAATCGGTTTAGGGGTTTAGGAGCTATCACGGGCCGAACCATTAACGTTTTAATACGTTAATGGTCTATTTTTATTGACTCATTTATAATTATGAACATACCTCATTTGACAGCAAACTTTTGCTGCTGTGACTTGCACCTTCCCCATTCATACTGTCCTTTCGTTTTTACAACTCAAAAAACACTTTTAACATCATATTAATAATAAATCCTCCTAAATATCAAACTTTTTCATTTATATTTAGTTCGAAAAAATCGCGTTTCGTTCGTTTTTTATAAACACTTAATTTAAAAAAATTAAATTCTAAAAGCGCTAGTTTTACAATGGCAAAATCATCGTTAGAGATAGATACAAAACATAAATAATTGTTCTATTTTAATTCACTAATTTATATTTGTCATGGACGGACGTAACAATACTGATGGTCGAACGCCGTAACTGTGCAAAACTAAAAATTGAGCTCTTTTGTCCTAGATAATTCTACATTTGGCTTGTTTTTAACCCATATTTTTTACGAGTTAAACGGGTGAAGTTGGTGGAGAATCGTAGCAAAATACTTAAAAAACGCTAAATGACGTTTTTTCGAATCTCAAGTCAATGTGGTTTTTTCGCATCTCTATGGCCCCACAATACCGCGAGTCAGTGCTTTTTTTGATAAACTGTATAGTTTGGAAAATATTAATTTTCAAAGTTTTGTCATTTTGTTGTTATGGGTTTCCCTATACTAAAAATTGCTAAATGACGATTTTCCGAATCTCAGCTCAATCCGTAGTTTTTTCGTAGCTGTATGACCCCAACATACTGCAATTCCGTGCTTGTCTTGATGTATAACCAATGTATAGCTTGAAAAATATGATTTTTCAAAGTTTTGTCATTTTAGTCTTATAGGTTTCCCTATACTAAAAATCGCTAAATGACGTTTTTTCGAATCTCAACTCAATCCGTGGTTTTTTCGTATCTGTATGACTCCACAATACTGTAACTCGGTGCTATCCTTGATAAACTGTATAGTTTGTAAAATATGATTTTTCAAAGTTTTGCCATTTTGGTGTTATGGGTTTCCCTATACTAGAAATCGCTAAATGACGTTTTTTCGAATCACAACTTAATCCGTGTTTTTTTTATATCTGTATGACCCCACAATACTGCAACTCCGTGCTTGTCTTGGTAAATTGTATAGTTTGAAAAATATGATTTTTTAAAGTTTTGCCATTTTGGTGTTATGGGTTTCCCTATACTAAAAATCGCTAAATGACGTTTTTTCGAATTTCAACTCAATCTGTGGTTTTTTTTGCATCTCTATGGCTCCACCATACTGCAACTAGGTGCTTTTCTTGATAAACTGTATAGTTTGTAAAATATGAATTTTCAAAGTTTTACCATTTCGGTGTTAAGGGTTTCCCTATATTAAAAATCGCTAAATGACGTTTTTCCGAATCTCAACTCAATCCGTGGTTTTTTCGTATCCGTATGACCCCACAACACTGTAACTCGGTGCTTTTCTTGATAAACTGTATAGTTTGAAAAATATGATTTTTTAAAGTTTTGCCATTTTGGTGTTATGGGTTTCCCTATACTAAAAATCGCCAAATGTCGTTTTTTTGAATTTTCACTCAATCCGTTGTTTTTCCGTATCTGTATGACCCCACCATACTGCAGCTCCGTGCTTTTCTTAATAAACTTTATAGTTTGAAAAATATGAATTTTCAAAGTTTTGCCATTTTA
The DNA here is from genome assembly GCA_963576565.1 of Aspidapion aeneum. Lineage (NCBI taxonomy): Eukaryota > Metazoa > Arthropoda > Insecta > Coleoptera > Brentidae > Aspidapion > Aspidapion aeneum. The sequence goes on along the minus strand of OY755043.1, from coordinate 8,385,447 downwards.
GTCTTATAGGTTTCCCTATACTAAAAATCGCTAAATGACGTTTTTTCAAATCTCAACTCAATCTGTGTTTTTTTCGTATCTGTATGACCCCACTATAATACTGCAACTCCGTACTTTCCTTGATAAACTGTATAGTTTAAAAAATTAAAAAAATGTCGTTTTTTTGACTCAGCTCAAAGTATGTAAAATATGCATTTCCAAAGTTTTGCCAGTTTGGTCTTATAAGTTTCCCTCGACGGGTGGCTCGGTATTTCCTTTTGATTTACAGGTTAGGGGAAATACCAGGAAATACTTGGCAAATATACTAGAAAATACCGGGAAGTGCTTGGGAAATACTAGGAAATACCATTGAAATCTTACTCGAATTTTTTCCCATTTTTAACAGAAAGAAACACAGTTTTGCACGACAAACGCAAAATACCGCCAAATGTAAATAAACAACAAATATAGCGTCCAACCACACAGCAACTGTGCACGCATGCGCACTTGAAAATTGTTTCCAAAGCAAGCTATGATTGCTTCACTTTTCGATTTTTTGAACCAGTATTTATGCATTGATAGCAATTTCGAAATGAAAAGAAAAAATAATAATAACAATGAACAACTTGATATAAATAAACTTACACAAAATAAAGCTATATACAAAGGAAGGCTAAAGGAACAGCTAACCCAAAACTTAAGATGCGAAAATAAAAATAAAGATGAAATAAATAATACGCTGACAAGAGCTATGACAAAAGTAGGAAAGATAAAAGTAGAAGAAGATAAAAAGAGAGAATTGCATATCAGAAAAAATAAAGAAACTGAATACACAGAGATAAATAAAACTATAAGAAAAATGATAAAAGAAAATAAAAGAAAGAACCAAGAAATAAAAGTTGAAAGAGTTATAGAAAATAACAAAAATATGAAATGTCTAAGGCCGACTCAAGGTAGATATAAAACAATTAAACTAAAGGATATGAACATCATAGAAACTAACGTTAAAAAGGATATTATAAATATCATACAACTATTATATACAGAATTATACCAAAAAAAAAAGGGAACCATCTCAGGAAACCATGAAGAAACTCCAAACAAAAATAAAGAACATAAACTGAGAGCTACAACCTGAAATCAGCAAAGCGGAAATAAAGAGAGCATTAAAGAAAATTAAAAATAACAAATCACCTGGAAAAGACGGAGTAATGGCAGAAATAGTCAAATACGGTGGTAAAGCTGTAGTTAATACCCTTCATAAACTCCTGAATAAAATACTTATAGAAAAAATAATCCCAAACAACTGGAAAGAATCCTAGAAACCTTAAAACGAAAGTGTATATATAACCAATGTATCCTTCCTGTACTTATCTATGGATTCCAGACCTGGACACTTACAAAATTAAACATGGATAAGGTATCTAAAGCACAAAGATCAATAGAAAGACAAATGTTACATGTAAAGCTAACAGATAGATAAAGGAATGAATGGACAAGAAAAAAAAACAAAAGTAAGGGATGTCGGATTCGGATTTGTCGGTCATAATATTAGACAGAAAGACGATCGATAAAACAAATGTATTGTAAACTGAAGACCTTGGGACAATAAAAGAAGTAGAGCAAGTCCCTTAAATGAAATTATCGGACGATTTGAAGAAACACGCGGGAGCTAGATGGATGAACACGGCGACAGACAGAGAAGAGTGGAAGATATTGGGGGAGGCCTATATTCAAAGATGAATCGAAGAAGGCCAGATAGATAGATATATATTTATGCTCTAAGGTATTTGAATAGGCATATCAGCGTCGAGAGATAATGTGTCAGAACCCGAATTCGTCAGTTTCCGTATGATTTGTGCAGTGCGACATAGTTTTTTTGGCAAGACTAACTGACACAACGATGTTTGCCAAAGAGGGCCTTATTGAAAACCACAGGAGATACCAAACTCCGCCTTTGGGCTGTAAATAAGGGCTTTGAGAGGAAAGAGGGGCGGGAGTTGTAAGTTGACCATGGAAATCGGAAAAATATGAAATGTAGGACACAGTCACATATTTAATTAATACTTAAATCTGTAAGTCATACCCAATTTTTATCATAATCTTAGTTAAGTAATTGAGATTCACTGTAATTTATTTATTTAGTCCTTTGAGCCGGATATGTTGTTTTCCGAGTTTTTATGTTTGAAAAAGTTTGTGAGTGTTGAAAATATTTAGAAGTTAAATTCGAAGAGAGAGAAACAATGTACCTCAACATGGTCAATTTCGATTTAAATGTAGGCCTAGTCTATAAATTTAGGATTTAGCACCTTTAAGTAAAAATAACATAAATGTTTTTTATTTATTTCTTATTCTGTCAGGTTTGGTATTCCAATTTATAACAATTGACACGTCGTTTCTCCTCTATAAACCATATTCAATTTAAATTTACTTCAGTAACCAAACTATACAACATAGAAAGTTTGTAAAATGAGATTAATATATTTATTTACTTTTTAACTATAATAAATAATCTAAGTAGCTTTCCAATCTACATAGCTTAATATAGCTATAAGACCTATATGACATCTGCAGCCAAACCGGCACCTTGGAATATAGATTTTTTCTTTTGTCTTTCTCTTTTTAATAGAGAGAAAACTTTGAGACACTAAAAGAGGTAGAAAAGCTATTCAGAACTTTTATAAGATAGAAAATCAATATAGTCAAAATATATAAACTTTTAGCATAAGTGGAGCCATCTACTAACTAAGTACATAACAGAAACTCTAGAAATTTGAGGAAGGAAAACGAAAGGAAACTCGAAGGAAAACTTTATTGATCAGACAACGCGATCAGAGAAAATAATGTTTTAGAATCAATACCGTACGTTTTGCTTTTATTATTTTTACAGAGATGGAGCTTACAATCTGTTGTTCTAATTTTTAAATGTTTAATTGTTTTATAGTAAAATTATAACATTTTGGATAATATTTGTGGTTTGTTAAATGTTTAATAAAGTAACAAATTACAAATAAGTCGTGGGTTTACAGAATACATATGGGATTATTTATAAACACATTTTAGATTCTTTACAAATACACAACAAAAGTGTCGAAATTGATGCAATAAGAAGATTAATGAGAATATCTAGAACAGATCACATAAGAAACCAGATTATGAAAGAAAGAATGGGAATCGAGGGAAGCATAACGGATGACATCACTTAAATGCAACTGATATGGGACGGCCATGTACAACGGATGAACGACGAAAGATTACCAAAGCAGGTCCTAGAATGGCAACCAATAGGGCACAGAAAAAGAGGGCGTCCTAAACTAGAATGGCAACAGTCAATCCAAAGATCAATGAGTCAAAAAAATCTGATAGAAGATCATTGTGAGGATCGAAGGAGGTGGAGAATAGGCGTCGGACAACGTAGAAAAACGTTCTAAACCGACATAATAGTAATAGTCATACATGTGTTCTGCTTGTTGTTTGAAACAAAGTAAATATCTACCCAATAAAAAATCTTTATTATAAATGAAACGAATTCATAAAATTTTCTAGAAGAAACGACCTCTTAATAAAAATACAAAATAAACTTTAATAGGTTCCAAACCGTAAAAATCCTAGATGCCAAATCTAGCCAAACATTAATCAACCCACCTACTGACATTTTCTCATCCATTATTCCTTAAAAGAAATTAAATAGGCCGAAATTCTGGAAACGTTGACTTTTATTTTGTATCCGAGACGCCTGACGCCAAACAACGTCTGAGAAGATGTAGTCGTTTCTGTAAACAGCCCTATCAAGATTACCCTTTTCTCTTTTATTCTTGTCTTGTTAGGCCAGTTAATAAAAGCATTCAACATTGCAAGTGCGCATGTATCTACAATTTTTTGATATTGTGCTAGTATCCCTGAGGGTAGTTCAAAACCAAGTTTGCAACCCTGAAATCCGTGTGCTAGTCCCGAGGGACGCGAAAACCATGCAATTTTTTTAGTTAAATTGCTTAAAAGAATAAAACTCATCATAGAAAGACAAGAAATTATTCAATCTCATCAATTTGAATTTCGAGACAAGCATTCCATGATAGATCAAGTACACAGAATTACTAATATAATAGAAAAAGCACTAGAAGAGGGAAAAGTTTGTTCTGCAGTTTTTTTTTAGATGTAGCAAAAGCATTTGACAAAGTCTGGCATGAAGGCCTGAATTTTAAACTAAAACGGTTTCTGCCAAAACAATATTCGGATATTTTGGAATCATACATATCTAATAGACATTTTAGAGTAATACAGAACGACTTATACTCAAATTTAGGAGAAATTCAAGCAGGCGTACCCCAGGGTAGCGTACTAGGCCCCTATCTATACTTAGTATTCACATGCGATATCCCAAAGCCAGAAAATTGTCACTTAGCAACATTTGCCGATGATACTGGTTTATTGACGGTAGAAAAATCTATTGAAAAATGCATAGAAAAACTTCAGGATGCAGTCACCGAAGTTCACAGTTGGACCACAAAGTGGCGAATAAAATTAAGTGAAACCAAATTAATTCATGTTGATTTTACAAACAAAAATATAAATCACATACAAATAACAATTAACAACATTTCCGTACCATATTCAAATCGGGCAAAATATCTTGGTATAACAGTTGATGCCAAATTGCGCTGGAAAGCACATGTTAAGAAAAAAAAGAAGAACTTGAAATAAGATATCGAAAAATGAACTGGCTAATTGGAAGGAAGTCCAATTTAACAATTCATAATAAGTTACTGCTTTATAGACAAATACTGAAACCAGTATAGACATAGGGTATTCAACTATGGGGTTGTGCTAAATAGAGTAACATTCTAGTTTTACAGAGATTTCAAAATAAAGTATTAAGAAACATTGTGAATGCACCTTGGTACGTTCGAAATAGTGACCTTCATCGAGATCTAAAAATCGAAACTGTAGCAGAGACTATAAAAAAGTACGCAAAAAGCCATGAAGATAGACTCCATCGGCATGCGAATGTGGAAGCAATTCAGCTTCTAGACAATACTATGCTAGTTCGAAGACTAAAAAGAGTGAAGCCGTTTGAGCTAGTAAACTAAGTGAATTACATAAAAGAAAATAATGCTATAAACACAACACAATTGTGAGTTACAGACTAAACAAAGCGGGGAGAACTGTTGAGTGAACCCTAAGTTTAAATCTGACTTTTCTAGTAAATTAAGTTAAAACAAAATTGCTAAGTAGTCAATAAACACAGTGTGTTTGACAAAAAAAAAAATAATAATAATTTTTTTTGGGTATTTACGTTCTACTTACTTTGTAAAGGCCCCCAAATTCTCTACAATGTGAGCGAAACTCTAGCTTCCTAGATTCATTGGTTGCGGAGATACGTGCCGTTTAAGATGCGGAGTTTTTACAAAAACAAAAAATTTTACCGGTAGGGTCATTTTATAAGCCTCGTACCGGATAAACTAACCGTCCTAGAGAAAACGCGGTACTAATATTGAGTCTCTAGGTAATATAGTTTGGGAGAAAATCCTGCCTGACCTGTTAACAGACACAAAAATGTTAAAAAGGTAGAATATCAAAATATTTTTTTCAATCTGAATTTTCATTCGATAACCACGATTCTAGTAAAAAAGTTTCTGACTAAAAACACCCTGTAGTGGCCATAGATATAGAAAAATAATTAGATAGCGGCTCGACGGGGCGACGAAACGTTGGTCGTTTTTTTTTACAGATTTTAAATACAAGCGATCACCGCTAGAGGTCGTTATGGTGAACAATCATATAGGGCTACTGAATCGCGAAAACTGCATCGCCAGGCTTCAGAACAGTAACCTTATAAGCTTTATCAACGGCTTGGATGCTAAATTCACAAAAGACCTGCTCAGTTGCAGTCACGGTGGATAGAATATACCGGTGTTCGGATCTTATAAATATATGTCGAATTTTTACGTCACTGGTTGTCCAGCTGATTTTTAGAAACGAAAGTTAGATATGATATGAACAACTAATATTTTTAGATTTTTTTGAAAACTAAGGCAATTTTCGTACTATTTTTTAGTATATTCTTATAAAATAATATTTTTTAGACATACCCGTCGTTATTTTTTTTAGCCCGCTTCATTTCTCTTTACACAAAAACTAAAATTCGAAGAAATGAATGTGTTCGTTTCAGCTTCAAAAATTATCCGCTGACATACCTCTTTGTTTACTACCCAATAGTCCTCGGTTCACCTTTGATATTAAACGATTACATTCAGTTTGACTGTAGTTTTGTGTAATAAAAAATAAAGTGGGCTAAAAAAAAATAACGACAATACATTTAGAAAATTACATTTTATAAGAATGTACTAGAAAACAGTAGAAAAATGGCCTAAGATTTCAAAAAATTCAAAAAATATTACTTGTTCCTTTGTTCATAACAGATTTGGTTACAAAAATCAGCTGGACCACCAGTGACGTGAAAATTCGACCTATATATATATAAGATCCGAACACCAGTCTATTCAATCCACCGTGAGTTGCAGTAGGATGCAAGTGAGAACTATACTGCCGTCATAAGCAAAAACACAGTAAGTACATTTGATAGCTCACATTCTAAGGTAACACTCTATTCAAAATATATTATCTGGGTTTGTTTGACTGTGAAATATCAAAGATCCTTATTGTGTTTTTGCTTATGACGGCAATATAATTGGAATCATGACCGAAAGAAAAGACTCAGGATAGGCCTATATCAAAGAGACCTGAGCTGCAGATTATGCAGTCAGGAAGTGAAAACAGTATAATATATTTTATATGGCGCTGCTAAGAGCCTGTAAAAATATTAGAAAAGTTTAATTTGTGTAACTCGGTAGTACAGGGTGTTTGCCGAAAATTGAAAGACCTGGCGTCAGAGATTTGAAAACTATCTGGTTGCATCAGTCTCAAAAAGGGGTGAAACCATTCAAGTAGTATAGTTACTTCATTACATAGGTGATGAAAGTTTCAGGATCTTCAATACGTTTACGTTTGAAGAAGGAGAAAATTCTTGACCATCAATAAGAATATTCCTATTTAGTAAGACTAGTTCTACATCATTTTTGTCATCCAATATCTTTCTCAAAATTTGCTTAATGGTTTGTTTAGCAAACTTACTAAACGAAAGAGAGTCAAATTGAGAACCGCCATCGCTAACTAAAATTAAAGGTACTCCAAAGCGACAAAAAATGGACTTTAATTTTGTGATGACAGTTTCTGAGTGAGCTACTTAGTAGGTATAAAAAACTACATTGATAAGAAACACACATATACACCAAGTGTTATTTAAATACACAACAACCAGTAGAACATGTAATATGAGAATGCGAGGTCCTGTATCGCAAAAGGAACTCAATATTTGGCGAAGTTGAACTAGACCCAACAGCAACTGTGTAGTACTCCATTAAAGACCTGTAAAAACTTGTACAGGGACGTCGAAAAAAAACATATATAACAAGCGTTCTATCTATTTTTCTATTTTTATGGTAGTAACTGACCAAAAACACCCTAATATCAACTAAATAAACAAATACTCTGTATCAGATGATTCAATACTCAATACTCAAGTTACCCATAATACTTTTTGTCTTATCTTGCTCACAATGTTTATCTGCAATCTGAATGAGTTGGGACAAGTAAACGAACAAGCTTTTATAGCCGACTAGACGTCTCCACTGCGTCCTATTAGATGGAGGAACGGGCTGAAAAAGTTTCTTATGGAAATATAAAAGGTCTCTCGCCGTAAATGGGAGACAGACCGGAACTTCGTTTATGTAGACGTACAGGGTGCTTTTAGAATAATTATTTTCCATTCTGTCATTTCTACAAGAATCACGATCACCTATGCTGCGTAATTTGCCTTCTAAAATAGTTATTAAAGTGAAGCTATGAACAACTTTGCGCGAGTGTGGGGGTCCTTACGAATTCGATACCTCTTACATATACAGCATGATTAAATGTTATAGGGATCGTGGCAAATTATTACTGCATGAAAGATAAAAACAACTGCATATGTATAAAATATGTAGAATGTAAGAAAAAGGGATAGAAGTTTACACGTGCTATAGCCTATTGTTTGAGGATAGACAGCCAATACCTGTCTTCTATACGCGAGAGTTGCTCGCCTAAGGCTTAAGCTAAAAGATTCAAAAAAGATTTAGATCAGGGGCAAGTGGTAAGACTGTATCAGAAGCAATATATTTTGTGTATATCTATGTAATAGAAAAGCGGCATCTTATGTTATATACCTATTTATATATAATAGAAGGGCGAATAAGAAAAGACAACCATGTAAGCAGTTGTCTTTATCGTACGCGTAGAAAACGACTAAGAATTCATTATCTGTCGGTCTTGATTTGTCCCGAGAGCAGGGTCCCTTTCACGGTGCCTTGCGCTCCACGCGGTAGATACAATTGCTTCTTTCGCTAGGTAAAACATAGTGGGAAGTCAACGCATGGAAGCCCAATGCGAGAAATTCCGTTCGCACCATTTAGCCTTGAAATAAGCAGTCTGTTCGATTTCCTACATACGCGTTTCCCAATGACGCGCCAGCAAGAAGCTTCGGTTTCGGTAAAGCATATTGCAACGGCCCTTAAAACTATACAGTTGTATGATTGTATAGTGTGTTTTTTGATTAACAAAAACTTTTCTTCCCAAAGTTTTAATGAAAATATCATATGAACTACGGTAGACTAAAACAAGAAATTTAAGTTTACCCAAAACTAAAAAGGATAGAAAAATACAAATAAGCAAGTTTAAAAAAAAATTGCCTCCCTTGTTTTAAATTTCACCACACGGCCCGAAAGCAGCTGTAGGGTTCATTGGATCGGAACGAAGAAGATTTCATTGTCTTCTAGGCCTTGTAATAGAAACATATCCCGGAAAAGATAAAAAGATACGTGTAGTAAAATTACAAACCAAATCTGGAACTATTATGAGATCAGTTCACAAAATGGTAGAAGTGATACGGCCTGAAGACACTGAAAATTGCAAAAAGAAGTTCAAAAACTTGTTGAACCGTGACAGAAATAAAAGTTAGAATTTAAACTTATCACACCTAAGGAAAAAGATGAGTAAAATTTTGAATCTAGACAGATTGATATTAAACTTCGTTTTAAAACATTTGACACAATATTTACTGAAAGTTGTGTAATGTGTGTTTTTACGAAATAAATATTAAAAGTAGACGAAGAGTATTAACAAGAAAAAGATTCAATGTTGACGTTTAAGAGGATGTTCGAAATACACTCCGTATATTTTGGAACTAGCACGTTTTACATTTTTGGTCATTTTAATTTTATTTTAAATCATAATTTAAAAAATTAAATTTGAAACTTTACTTTTTATTTCTCGAGTTGTACATATTTATTTAGATACAGTAAAACAGAAAGTAGTAGTGCTTATTTTCTATAGAAATTTATGAATACTGGATTATAAATAAAATTTGACTTGGCACACCCTGTACCAAAAATCGATTTGCAATTTTAGTTCGCGAGGATAATGTTTGATGTAAAAAAGGGATAGATAGTTTTATTTTTAATGCAAAGGTCAAAAACCAAACCCTAATCGTTTTTCTCTTGTTTTAACACCAGTATAGTTTGTAAAATACACCTCTAGTGTTTTAAGTTGGGGCCCCAGGCTTTATTATCTTCAATCTTCAATGTTTGTTTCTTTTTCCTCTTACTACGTTGTCTCCTTATCGAAGGTTGGCCAACCATCTGTTAATCATAATTCTAGAAGCCGCTGCTCTGAAAATATCAGTAGACGTGCAGCCGAACCATCTGCTCAAGTATTTTAACCAAGAGTTTTGTCGTCTTCTGCCTTATATCTATCTATCATCCTAAGCAGCTCATATTTCTCACCTCACATTACATGCCCAATGTATGTAGTCTTTTTTTCTTTGATTGTAACGAGAAGTTCAAGTGGTTTGCGCATTCTGTCAAGTTCAGCTTTGTTGGTTATTCTTTGTACCCACGATATCTTTAGCATGCGCCTATACAAGTATATCTCAAACGCCTCAAGTCTGTTCTCTGTAATTGAGTCGAGAGTCCATCCTTCACACCCGTACAACAAAATATAAAACAAATAGCATCTGACCATACGCATTTGGAGGTCCAGGTTGATGTCAAGGGAGGTAAAAAACTGTTTCATTCTCGCTTGTTCAATTCGAGACATAATTTTTATTTTGGGATCGCACTGGCAATTGTTGTTTGTACCCCAATATTTCAACGTTTTAACTTGTTCTAAGATACGCCCATTTACTGTTAAGTTGGCAAGAGTATTTGTTTTTGCAAACACTAGTAATTCTATCTTTGTTGTTACAGCTATTAAAAAACTAAAAATTTCTAAATTGTTAAATGAATAGTTTTTTTAATTAAGTTTTAAAAATTACAAGTTTTATATAACAAAAAATAATTTTTTTGAAAACTACTGTTATGATTTATGTTGAAAAGACCTTTAAAGGCGCATTAAGAAATGTTTCACAAGGTATATCATTATAAAAAAAAAATAATTTATGAAACAATTTTTTTTGAAATTTGACAGAAACCCTTTTTATTCTTTTTTTTTAAGTATTATTTTTTCAAAAATACACGATAAAGAAATTATGAGATTAGTGTAAAAGAATTGTGTTGTCACTACATGGCAAAAATTTATTTGATTTCTCGACAAACAAAACTTCAAAAGTATTCATGTATATAGTTGTTTGTTCCTGCTATGTCAAAGAAATACTTTCCTGCACTACTGTTTGAGTATGACGGCGCCGCATCGTATGCATTAAAACTTCCGAAAATTCTGGCTAAATATCGGTCTCTCGTACATAATTGTCAAAATACGGCCTGGCATTTTTACTGCCTGGCGTTATCCCAATAAGTCCCTACTAATATTTGTAACAACAAAGGATTATATTAAAGAGCAGATTATGTATACCATGATGGAATAAAAAGATTGTCATTGTTGCCAAATCATGCTAGATTTCCCTGCATTTTGTGATTTCAGTAAAATCGACACGACATTCTTTTTAAGTCTAAGTGTACAATAAAAAAAACTTACCTGATGATGTAGTTTATTGTCCAAAGTATGAGTTGGATGAATATCGATAAACTTAGGCGGGGTGGGCCTTCTATTTGGCGATCGGTCCAATGACGGATATTCCTTTCTCTCCGTTGCAGGGTTCTCAGACGTGTGCTTCTCCAGATGTTCTTTCTTTTCTTTGTTTTTCTTTTCCTTCTCGTGATGATGCTCTTGGTGGTGGTTGGGGTCTTCCATGGCGTGGCCATGGTAATCTCTGTAAAAATATATATCAAAACAAAAACATTTTATGTAAAAAAAAAGTGGAGGCAGAAGAACAAGCTGGTTTCAGGGCGGGTAGATCGACTTCAGATCATCTCTTTTGTATAATCCAAGTTATTGAAGAGAAAATGGCATACGGACAAGAGCTGCATCTGCTTTTCGTCGATTTGCAGAAGGCATATGATAGTATACCACTAAATCTACTTTGGAAAGCGTAGGAAAACACAAACATAAGCGTACAACTAATTAAGGCCATCAAAGAGTTATACCGCAATAGTAAGGCAAAAGTTAAAATAAAAGCAAAACTAACCAAAGGCTTTCAAGTAAATAAAGGTCTTAAACAAGGTTGCTGTATCTCGCCTACGCTCTCAAGATATACTTGGAACAAGTCCTTAAAGTATGGAAGAGAAAATGCCAAAACATGGGAATTCCGTTGGACGAAACCACCTTGTATACTTTATGTTTCGCCGATGATCAGATAGTAGCGGCTCAGGATTATTACGACCTCGAATATATGACACGAAAACTAATAGAAGAGTACAATAAGTGGGGACTAGAGGTTAATCTCAATAAGACAGAGTATATGTGTATCGGTGGAATGAAACAGGTTCTAATCTTAAATACCGGGCAGCGAATTCAGTCCTGTGATGAGTATAAATACTTAGGTCTAAAAATTACAGCTGACGGAACACTAGACAAAGCTATAAAAGATCGAAACGTACAAGGAAGAAAAGCAATAACTTTATTAAATGGAATAATTTGGGACCAAAGTATATCAAAACATAACAAAAAGCTTATATATAACACCATTGTAAAAAGTATTATTACATACGGCTCAGAAGTATGGCCAATCAAGGAAAGAACGGAAAAAATGCTTTCCGCTACGGAGATGGACTATTGGAGAAGAGCAGCAGGGAAATCAAAAAGAGAAGGAGTTACAATTCAAAGAATAAGAGAAATTATAACAGTGGGTGAACGTACTTTAGTGGATGATATAAGAACAAAACAACTAGTGTGGTACGGACATGTACAAAGAATGAATGATGAAAGACTACCTAAACAAATACTACAATGGAAACCAACTGGCCGAAGAAAACGAGGACGGCCAAGGAGAAGCTGGAGAGAAGGAATAGACAGTGAAATAAGAATAAGAGGCCTGATAAGATGATGAATTATGGGCAAACAGAAACGAGTGGAGATTGGGTATCGGAAGACGTAGAACGTTGTGGAACCGATAAATATATATGTAAAAAAAGTCAAGTTCGCGAAAATGGTATTCCGTAAAAGGAATTGAGATAAAAATATAGCTAAGTTCTCCAATATAATTTTCAAAATTAAAGGTTCGTCTATAATTTCTGTCAGTTTTCCAAATCTCAGCTTTCTGGGAGTGGGGAATAATAGTTTTACATAACTTAACATGTATGGGGGAGAGAAGTAAATAAAATGTTGGAATTTTTTCTTATTATCTTAATATATATCAGTATATATCTTATATATATCAGTCGGCCAAAGCTCAGCTCACCAGCGTTTCTGGAAGTGGGCAATGTTGCTTTTATATAACTTTAGATGTATAGGAGAGGAGAGGAAATCTTATATTCTACGAAAAACCCAGTATGTCATGGTTTAAAAGTTTTTAAAAAATTACGTTTGTGTTTGGGTATAAGAATTATTATTTTTTAGGAGACATTTTTAAAAACAAACTGTTCCGGGATATGAAACAATGGATTTCAAAGTAAAATTATAAATAAAAAATTACAAATAAAAATATATTTTAAATAATATATTTTTTTTGTAATGGTAAAGCGACTTTTGACCCGTACTGAATAAACCTTAAAGAATAAACAATTTCGAAAATTCGTATGGTATTTTTTAATTAATTGTAGGGAATCTAGACTGTTAAAAAATCTCATTCACAGAGTCGTTAAAATTTAATTGTTTTTTCTCTCGTTCTTTTATTTGTGTATTCGCCACGCGGTACATTGAGTTGTGCCGTGGACAAAAATAGAATGGATTTCCACGAGACTTTAAACTTTTTTTTTGTAAAGAAAATAAGTATAACACTTTCTATGTTAAGTGGTTTTTACCTGGTTAAATGTCGTTCCCTATCTATCTATCTATTTGACCTTTTTTGATCTATCTTTATCTATTATATCTTCCACTCTTTTCTTTCTGTAGCCGTGTTCATCCATCTAGTTCCCGCATGTTTGTTCAAATCGTCAGCCCATCTCATTTGGGGTCTTCCTCTACTTCTTTTATTTTCCCAAAGTCTCCAGTTTACAATACATTTGTTCCATCGATCGTCTTTTTGTCTGATATTATGACCGGCAAGTTTCCATTTTAATTTTGCTACCTCTCTTCTGACATCCGTTACTTTTGTTTTATTTCTTATCCATTCATTCCTTTTTCTATGTGTTAGCTTTATATGTAACATTTGTCTTTTTATTGATCTTTGGGCTTTTGTTACCTTATCCATGTTTGATTTTGTAAGTGTCCAGGTCTGGGATCCACAGGTAAGTACAGGAAGGATACTATATACTTTACCGAATGCTATCCAGGCCAATCTTACTGGATTGACGTCTCTTGATTTCAGCCGTTTGGTTTTCTTTTTTTTTTAGTTTAATAATTTGTCCCAAGTATATTATATTCCTCTACTTGTTCTACTTTCTCTTGGTTTATTTTAAATGTGATATCCTCATCTGTGTTTGTTATGACTTTAGTTTTAGTGCAGTGCATACTTAAGCCTATATTTTTAGCTGCTGTATCCAATTCCTTCAGTATCGTCCGTTTACTTTGATGCCTATTTCTTCCCAATCTAACTTTTTAAAAACATCTTCTAGGGTCTGGTTAAATAGTTTAGGGGATATTGTGTCACCCTGTGACATCTCTTCTTATGCCGATTGGCTTGGTTCCTTCGAGGATTTTGATTGATATTGTTGCTTCGCTATATACATTGGCTATTAAGTCTGTGTATCTGTGATCTATTCGGCTATCGAAAGCTTTTTCAAAGTCTATAAACGCAATATATAGTGGAATGTTGTATTCATTGGCTCGTTCTATTAGGATTTTCATGGTTAATAGGTGGTCAACTGTACTGAAACCTTTTGTGAACCCTGCTTGTTCTTTTAATTGATATCCGTCAAATTTTGTAATTAGTCTATCTGTTAATATTTTCGTGAAAAGCTTATAAATTACGTTGAGCAGTGTTATAGGTCGATAGTTTTCACAGATACAGAACTTCGATTTTGCTCTTGTCTTGTTTTAAAGAATGACGTTATTGATAATGTCCGGTTATAAATAATTCCGTTTTTAACATAGGACTGTTATGCCATTTTCTTTTATAATCTTAGACGATTTTTAGCTCACACTACTATACGATAGTGTGAGCTTTGGTGATCCTAATTTTTTGGAGAAAAAAAAAGTTGCTCCGATTTCAAAAATTTTTATATATCTTTGCGTTTCAGATGATTTTGAAACTTTTTTGTCGCGCCGTCTGTCTGTCTGTCTGTATGTCTGTCTGTCTGTATGTCTGTAACGACCAACGCGCATAACTCAAAAACCGCTTGCCTGATTTTAATAAAATTTGGTACCTAGGCTGGGTCTTGGGTCGAGATGGTCCCATTTAAAAATGAACAAAATCCATCCAACACAAGTCAACTAAAAGGGTGGGGGTATATTTAAAAAATTAGATTTTATGTGAAAATAGGGCGTGTGTGATATCAAACGAAAGGTAATTGAGTCTGGAGTTAAGAAAAATAAACTTTAGTTAAAAAAAAAGGGTGGGGGTAGATTTAAAAAATTAGAGTTTAAGTGAAAATATGGCGTGTGTGATATCAAATGAAAGGTAATTAAGTCTGGAGTTGAACAAAATACATTTTAGTTTAAAAAAAGGGTGGGGGTAGATTTCAAAAATTAGAGTTTAAGTCAAAACATGGCTTGTGTGGTATCAAACGAAAGGTAATTGAGTCTGGAGTCGAATAAAATATATTTGAGATTTTAGTTATAATATCTCACACGTATACTATAACTATAGTACCTAGTGTGAGCTTAGGTGCCCATATATTGGCAGAGTATTTAATTGTCCTTTATGATAAACTATGGGGGTCCACTCCAAAATACTTTGAAATTACGTCAGATTTTTTAAATCATTTGGTATAAGCAGGCCCTTTTATTATAAGAACAATTGTAGCTACATGACCAATAAACATTATTCCCAAGATTAGTTAAAATTCGTCAAGCGATACTGGAAATATGATTTTTGTAAATTCCGAATATACTACATAATCCCATATACTTCCAAAACAAAAGAGTTTAAGTAAACTTAACCGAACCCCTTTGGTGGCACCACATATAGCTGAAAAACCAAAGAAAATTGTTGCCAAATCTGTTCAGCAATTCTACATAATTAAATTATGTATTTTATTATCATATACTACAAAATAATTTAAAATGACGTCACCTTTTGTCAACCGTTGTATAAGCAACCCCTTTCATTATATAACCCCATTTTAGTTTATTTGAATTCCGCCAAACGATACTGGACATATGATTTTTGTTCCGCATTTCCATATACTTTAATAAACTTTCCCATTTTTCTAACCCGTTGGATATCAGCACCAATTATAGCTTAAAGATCATTTAACAGTACTGCCAAGTATCATAATCCGATCAGCGGTTCTGGAGATAGGATTTTTGTCCCGGATCCCCATAAGCTCAATTCACTGTGCACCGCAATTATTCACCCTCAATCCCCAATTCCCTGGATGCAATAACGCCAAAGCTTTTGAACCCAACACGTCTTTAACTCAATCAATAGTTTTAACTCTGTGATCTGATAAAAGCTCTTTCCTGCATTGTTATGCACGCAATATCCCACACTTTGTATCGTGTGTATTTTCCGCAATAGGGTTGTTAAGATAAGATATCTTTTTTTAGCAAATCATTTTACTATTTGTGCCTTTATAAGCCCTGTAATGTTGTGATTTTTAATACTACTACTATGTAGGTTTAGAACGTTTTTCTACGTTGTCCGACGCCTATTCTCCACCTCCTTCGATCCTGACAATCATCCTCCGTCAGGTTCTTCTGACTCATTGATCTTTGGATTGACTGTTGCCATTCTAGTTTAGGACGTCCTCTTTTTCTGCGCCCTACTGGTTGCCATTCTAGGACCTGTTTTGGTAATCTTTCGTCGTTCATCCGTTGTACATGGCCATATCAGTTAACTTTTAGTGATGTCATCCGTTATGCTTCTCTCGATTCCCATTCTTTCTTTTATGATCTCATTTCCTGTATGATCTGTAGATAGATATTCTCATTGATCTTCTTATAGCATCCATTTCGACACTTTCCATTTTTGCTTTGTATTTTTCTGTTACGCGACAAGTCTCTATTCCATACAACAGCGTGCTTTTCACCATTATTTCATATATGTTAAATTTTACATTCTTTTTTATCTCTCTGCTCCATAAAATACGGTTAAGACAACCAATAACCTTTTTTGCTTTTACTATAGTTCTTTACAGTCTGTTCCTGTCTTATCAAATGTGACACCCAAGTATTCATACTCATTGCATGGAGATATTGTTTGTCTTGTCCACGTTTTCTGTTAACCCCCACTTTTGGTATTCTTCCGTTTACATTCTCATCATATACTCCATGTCTTCTTTATCATTAGCTACAATTACTTGATCGTCAACAAACTGTAGTGTGTATATGGTAAATCGGTCGTTAAGTTGTATTCCCATGCCGTGTACTTTACGTTTCCAGTTTTTTAGAGTCACTGCGATATATATTTTAACAAGAGTTGGAGAGAGAACATTTTAACAAGAGTTGGAGAGAGAACAACTGTCTTTAATTAAGGCTTTAAATTCACTATTCATTCTAATTCTGTACTATAGTCACATATCTCTATTTTTCACTTGAATTTGAATTTTTTTAGATGTTTTTGAGCTTTCTTGAGCTTTGAACTTGTCAGGCCTAATCATATCATGCTTTTGCAGATCTGCAATTTGAATTTGCATGCTGGTATTTTGACATAATCGCTTCATACGTAATTTTTAATACCCGTGAATTTAAAAATCAAACAACTTTTATGTGGCTAATCGGGTAAATAGAAGTTTTTGTTTCTCTCGTATTTTTTCGTCGGTAACTTGAAAGCTTAACCTTACGGGGTCCAAGATCTAATGGACACCTAATAAGTGTTGACAGTCCTTATGGGACTCCTCACAATACTGCTTGGTCAATGTGACACCCTTGCGCAGTTAATCAGACCGTTTTCTCTCTAATCGTACGTCTATGGCAGGCCAGTATAAACTCATATACCGATCGATGAAAAGATCGATTGCAACGAAAAAGAAATCATCCGTGATGTACGAGAGCACTTCTGCCTTTCAAGCCAGATCAACGCTGATTAGCTTCAGACATGAGCGTCAATCAGCGGAATTTTCAAGCCAAATAATACTAACAAAGGTAAATTTTATGCCCGTGAATTTAATTTGCACGTTAATTTTTTTAGTTCTTCTTCTCGGGTTCTGTACCAGGATTCTTCTTCTCCTTTAACCCTTAAGTTTTTGTTCAATTGTATTATGTAGTAGCGCATATTTAGGCCCTCTCATTACATGTCTAAAGTATTCTAATTTGCTCTTTGTAACAGTGTTAATCACTTTTTGAATGCTGCACAGCAATTCTACGTTTTTAGCTTTATCCATGCATAAAATTTTCAACATAAGACATCTTTTAAATGCTGCAAGTTTTTCCAGTTCGACCTTTTTGGACGTTCAACCCTCTGAACCATGGAGTAGAGTTGTAAATACGTAACATTTTAGCATTCCTATTCGAAGCTTTAGGTCGATATTTCTGCTACATAGACATTTTTCTATGTTTATAAGCGATGCTCTTGCTCTTCTATTCGAGCTTTTATTTCTGGTACGTTTCGGATGGCCAACAATCCAGATATTTATATGTCTTTACTCTCTCTATAGGCATATCATCTATTACCAATTACTAGATTCGCTTGGACGTTTTTACTTTTAGTTTTTATCATAAATTTGGTTTTCTTAAGGTTTATTTTTAGGCGTTAAGCTTTATACGTGTTGTTTAATATATTTAAAAGCATTTTTATATCCTTTAGATTATCTGCTTTAGTGATAGTGTTATCTGCGAACTGCATGTTTTTTAAAACCTGTCCATTTATAGTTATGGCGATTATCTAAGACCTTACGAAAATCTGATTTGTTGTACATGTTAAATAGTAGCGGAAAAGTTCGAATACTTAGTGAGTTACTTTGAATTTTTTTTTGAATGGTTTTGATATTTCTTGAGCATTGACCTCGTCAGGTCACAGCAATCATTTCTTGATATAATCGCTTCATGTTTTGATTGCACGTTAATTTCTTTACTTCTTCTTCTTCGGGCTCCATCTCCCAATGTAGGTTTGAAATCATTATGGCAATCTTAACTTTGTTAACTACTGCTCTAAATAACTGATGTCATTTCAAACCATTCTCTTAAATTCTTTAGACAGGATTCTTCGTCTTCTTGACTTCTATTGTCCTCAAGTTTTTCTTCAATTGTATTCTGTAGTAGCACATATTTAGGCCCTCTTATTATATGTCTAAAGTATTCTAATTTGCTCTTTTTAAGAGTGTTAATCACTTTCTCGTCTTTTTGAATTCTGCACTGCAGTTCTACGTTTGTAATTTTGTCCATGCATAATTAACACCCTTTCTTTTCGAGTTTTTCCAGTTCGACCTTTTCAAGCGTCCGAGCCTCTGAACCATGGAGTAGAGTTGTAAATACGTAACATTTTAGCATTCCTATTCGAAGCTTTAGGTCGATATTTCTGCTACATAGACATTTTTCTATGTTTATAAGCGATGCTCTTGCTCTTCTATTCGAGCTTTTATTTCTGGTACGTTTCGGATGGCCAACAATCCAGATATTTATATGTCTTTACTCTCTCTATAGGCATATCATCTATTACCAATTACTAGATTCGCTTGGACGTTTTTACTTTTAGTTTTTATCATAAATTTTGTTTTCTTAAGGTTTATTTTTAGGCATTAAGCTTTATACGTGTTGTTTAATATATTTAAAAGCATTTTTATATCCTTTAGATTATCTGCTTTAGTGATAGTGTTATCTGCGAACTGCATGTTTTTTAAAACCTGTCCATTAATAGTTATGGCGATTATCTAAGACCTTACGAAAATCTGATTTACTGTACATGTTAAATAGTAGCGGAAAAGTTCTAATACTTAGTGAGTTACTTTGAATTTTTTTTTGAATGGTTTTGATATTTCTTGAGCATTGACCTCGTCAGGTCACAGCAATCATTTGTTCACATAATCGCTTGATGTTTTTATTGCTAATTTGTAAGTTAATTTGTTTACTTCTTCTTCGGGTTCCATCTTATAATATAGGATTGAAATCATCATGGCAATGTTATTTTTGTGAACTGCTGCTCTAAATTTTCAAACCATTCTCTTAAATTCTTATGCCAGGATTCTTTTTTTCTTGACTCCTTTTGCCCTTAAGTTCCTCTTCAATTGTATTCTGTAGTAGCGCATTTTTATAATTTCCTCTTTTTAGGAGTTAATCACTTTTTCGTCTTTTTGAATTCTGCACTGCAGTTCTACGTTTGTAACTTTGTCCATGCATAAAATTTTTAACATAAGCCGATAACACCATCTTTTAAATGCTGCGAGTTTTTCTAGTTCGACCTTTTCTAGCGTCCAAGCCTCTGAAGTATGGAGTAGAGTTGTAAATACGCAACATTTTAGCATTCTCTCATATTTCTGCTACATAGACATTTTTTATATTTATAAACGGTTCTCTTGCTATTTCTATTTATATGGTGACATATCTCTATTTTTCGCTTGAAATTGAATTTTTTTAGATGTTTTTGATCTTTTTTTAGCTTTGAACTTGCCAGGCCTTATCATATCATGCTTACAGATCTGCAACTTGAATATGCATGCTGGTATTTTAAAGCACAGCAATTATTTGTTGATATAATCGCTTCATGTTTTTATTGCAATTTTTTTACTTCTTCTTCTTCGGGTTCCATCTCCTAATGTAGGTTTAAAATTATTATGGCAATCTTAACTTTGTTAACTGCTGATCTAAATAACTGATGTCATTTAAAACCATTTTCTTAAATTCTTTAGCCAGGATTCTTCTTATTCTTGACTCCTTTTGCCATTAAGTTTCTATTGTATTCTGTATTTTTAAGCACAGCAATCATTTTTTGATATAATCGCTTCATGTTTTGATTGCTAATTTGCACGTTAATTTCTTTACTTCTTTTTCATCGGGTTCCATCTCCCAATGTAGGTTTGAAATCATTATGGCAATCTTAACTTTGTTAACTACTGCTCTAAATAACTGATGTCATTTCAAACCATTCTCTTAAATTCTTTAGACAGGATTCTTCGTCTTCTTGACTTCTATTGTCCTCAAGTTTCTCTTCAATTGTATTCTGTAGTAGCACATATTTAGGCCCTCTTATTATATGTCTAAAGTATTCTAATTTGCTCTTTTTAAGAGTGTTAATCACTTTCTCGTCTTTTTGAATTCTGCACTGCAGTTCTACGTTTGTAATTTTGTCCATGCATAATTAACACCCTTTCTTTTCGAGTTTTTCCAGTTCGACCTTTTCAAGCGTCCGAGCCTCTGAACTATGGAGTAGAGTTGTAAATACGCAACATTTTAGCAATCCTATTCGAAACTTTAGGTCGATATTTCTGCTACATAGACATTTTGCTATCTTTATAAGCGATGCTCTTGCTATTTCTATTCGAGCTTTTATTTCTGGTACGTTTCGGTCGGCCAAATATCCAGATATTTATATATGTCTTTACTCTTTCTATAGGCGTATCATGTATTAGTAGATTCGCTTGGACGTTTTTACTCTTAGTTATTATCATAAATTTAATTTTCTCACTTTTAGGCCTTACGCTTTACACTCGTGATTTAATCTATCCAAAAGTATTTGTAAATCCTTTGGATTGTGTTAGAACCTGTCCATTTATAGTTATGCCTTTTTCGTGATTATCTAAGACCTCACGATAATCTGATTAGCTGTACATGTTAAAAAGTAGGGGAAAAGTTCGATTACTTAGTGAGTTACTTTCATTTACAGATTAATCAAACAAAACCAAAATAAGTAAAATATGATACTTTAAATTAAAATTTAAACAAAAATTTACATACCTATATATACCCTGGGAATCAATAAAATGCATCTGATAGGTATGTGGTATGCCATGTGAATCTACATAGTGTCCAGAGTCTCTTTTGGGATCATGAGGAGTAGTAGTAGATCCGTGAGACTCATGAAGGTGATGTTCCGGTGGTGGATGATGGTGAGGACCCGGAGTGTGAGGAAGTACTGGATATTCTCGGAAAGCGCCTATCATAAACAATTTTTTAGGTCCAAGAAGAAAAAGCAGCGATATTCGGTCACTTCTCTTTATTATCCATTCATTCTCTTTATTTGATGTAATTTGTACAGTTTCACAAAAGATTCTAATTCCTAATCATTCTAAAAATATTTTGGAAATTTTGAGCACGAAGAAGTTAATCTTTTGTGTATGCTTAGCTTAATAGAACATATTTTTTTTTAAATAAAACAAGGTCTAATAAATGTATAACAATTGATAAAATTAATAATAAAATCAAAGAAATAAATAAAATTGTAAAACTAAAAAAAAAACAAAAAAAAAAAGAAAGGAAACATCAACAATAAAAAATTTCCTCTAAACCAGTATCGTCTGGGATTGTTCCTAGAATTGAAGCTGCGTTGCCGCGTTGAATTGCAAGACCTTTTTGTTGTTTAATGAAGCAATTTGCATTTTTATTGTTTATTAATTTTGGTAATTTTTGAACAAAAGATTTAGCTTCACCCCAGGGCCCCAATGTTTCGACGCTAAATGTACCCTTTGGCTTCCAGCTCTTCGTATTTTTTTTGCTTTTGTTTTTCTCCGTTACAGGCAGCTTCTCCTGATTTTATTGATGTTTTGTCAAGATAAGAAAATGCAAAAGTATCTCTGCAAGTGGCGTCCCAAATTAGAGATTTTCCTCTGCACCAGGGAAACAAAGACAAACCATCTACTCGCTTTCCATCTCCCCTGAACATACCAGGAGGTTCAAGCACTGAGGGTATTCCTGCAGATACAAGAGCCCTCCTGATAATATTGTTGAGCAACCCGTGGCGAGATAAACGACCTGCACTTTTGTAGCAGCTTAGGGCGTGGTGCCCATAAATGTCTACGGTTTTGCCGCAAGTGCAGTCGTGTATATCGCACAAAGGTTGGCCCAAACGTAACGAGATGGAAATACGAAAAGTGGAATCATCCAAAAGGTTCCCTAGAGCAGGCGAAGGTAGAGCCTGTAACCAGGCGTTGCTCTCCGGTTCTTGCAGAGCTAGAAGCCTAGCATGATGTTTGGGATCACTGGATGAATTAAAAATTGTATCAAATTTAGAACGACAAATTATATTATCAAAATCTTTTTGACGATAGACATTATTGAAAGGGATATTATTGATATTAGAAAAAGAAGTAAAAAAATCAAAAGCTTTTTTGAAATCATAGTCAGGATAACTTAAAATTTCAGGTGATAATATAGTTTTAAGAAGATTTGAAGCATCATTAACTGAGCCAAGGAATGCAGAAAAACAAAGACTAGAAGGATCACGAATGCCGAGGCCTCCCATTTTTATGGGAATATTACATTGAGACCAAGCAGTGTTACCTATATGGCAGTTGGTAATATGTTCCAAAGTTATTTTTAAATTTTTATCAAAATCTAATAAAAGATTTTGGACTTTCCAGCAAGGAGCACAGCGAAGTAAATAACTTATTCGAGGTACTGCAAAAGAATGTTTTAAAAGATAATAGGCAGAGTGTGAATCAATTAAAGATAGTTTTTTTGATATTTTTCTTTTGTAAACAGTCAAAAGTAGATTGATTAGAAAAAGGGCTTCCTAAAACTGTTAGGTCATCTTAACTATTTGTAATATTGATGAAAGCTCAGGATTTTGTATTACAAAATTATTAATTCTAAAATCTTTAGAAAGAGAAGATAACTCACATTTTTTCAAATTTAATAAATATTGAATGGGACACAAATGTAGTTATTTAATAAAAATAAAATATAAGCAAAAAATAATAATAAAAATTAAATAGATATAATAGATTCAATACCCACAAATTCTTTATAGAAGTGTAACCTGGACAAATCGCCAGCTAAAATTAGAACGTTCTATCAACATAGGCTTTTAATGTAAAGATAAAACCTTGTAAAGTTATATTAACGTAAGCTTTTAATCTAAAGATAGGACCTTGTAAGTCTTAGGCAGCGATATGACAAAATATAAATTGACTTACCCAAAGAAACATCTTTCTTATGCTTATGCCTGTCTTTAACAACATAATGCTCTGTACTGCTCTGGTGTTCCAATGTTTCTTTGTGATGCTTCTCGAGTTTTTCAAAGTGTTCCTTGTGGTGTTCTTTGTGGTGATGGGGGTGAGGCACGTGGTGGTGTGATGCCTCCATCAAAGTGGGCTGAATGTGGGTCACGAATTGGGCCATCTTTCGCGGTTTGTTTAAGTCGGCTAGGTTGGGTACGCGTATTGTCTACATTGTAGCAAGCTGAAAGATTTAGTTGATTTATTAAAAAATATATATTTTTTCTTATCTCACCTTCGTACCATAGCTTGTACATTAAACTATTTCTTTATCCCATTAACCTGCACTTAAACCCTTTGTGAAATAATACCTTCTTAATAGCTTGTGCTTACTAAATATTTTTATCCCATTAAAATTTACTTAAATCCTTTGTAAAACTATACTTCGTATCCAGATTATAAGTATAATTAAATAAAGCATTAGACGAACAATTTTCTGCATTAACCAGTAATTCTAGTGTTTATATTATATATTTATTTCCTGCATCTCGGTTTAAACAGCTTTAATTAACTTTATCG
This sequence comes from Aspidapion aeneum, assembly GCA_963576565.1. NCBI lineage: Eukaryota > Metazoa > Arthropoda > Insecta > Coleoptera > Brentidae > Aspidapion > Aspidapion aeneum. The sequence continues at coordinate 8,361,175 of OY755043.1, read as the reverse complement.
TCGTGTAAATCTAAACAAATAACGCTTTCCTGTGCATTATAGGAAGCGGTCCTGTTTGCTGTTTAAATAGTCATTTAAATTTACTGGATAATATCCCAGACAAACAATGGAAATTAAAAAGAGACATATCCAACATTAATCCTTATATTGTTTAAATTTTCACTAATATATTTACGATAATGTTTTGGTTAAGTTTGGCTACGGATTTTAATGGGAACAAACAAAATTTACAAAGCTAGTTAGCATTACACTAAAAGAAATTACAGGAGAAGTGGATGCTAATAACAGAGTGATTGAGTTTTTGACCATTAATAGTGATGGTCGACAAGAATATGCTCTATTATTAACCCCTCTTTTTAACTTAAAAACCCATGCAGCATTGTCCAAGCTTGAGAATGTTTAAATCCTGGGGACTCTCACACATCTCAGCAGAGAGGCAAAAGAAATACGATTAAGAATACATATAATATATTCTTTTAATTTTTAAACATATTTACAATATTGTTTGGGTTCAGTTCACAACACCATCAAAACTTACAAAGCTAGTAACAGTGTGACAGAGTTCTTCACGATTACTAATGATGCACGATAAGAATATGGTCTATTATTGACCCTTCATTTTAACCTAACAATCCATGCAATACTGTCTCAGGATCAGAATGCTGAAATCCTGGTGACTCTCACATATCTCAGCACTAAGGCAAAAGAAATGCGATTAGAAACAAATAAAGATAAAACTAAGAATATGTTGATGTCAAGAAGACCGAATGACAAACGGACGTTTGCAGCAGAGCTAAACGAATATAAAAAAGTATGATCTATTTTTTATCTGTAAATGACACTAACTCACTACTTATGAATAAATTAAAAGTAAGTGAGCTTCAAAATAGTATAATATAAAACCAAATTGCAGATCTAAGAGGTCGATAAGACCTGTGGCCTAAGAAAACTCAGCACAAGAACCAACTGGCTACAGAACAAGAACCAACTATGAATTAAAAGCAATACCACTAACATACTGGAAGTCCTATACCCAAAAAAGATGGCTAACGAATGTCAAGGAAAACTTGTGGAAAATGAAAGAAAATAGCCTGAGATAGAAGGAGATGGAACATTATCAAAAAAGCTAAAACTCATGGAAGGATGTAGTGTGAAATAATTAAGCAAAAAATCTCTAATGATCTCTCTAAAATATATATTTCCGATATGTAAAATATAAATAATCCCGTAATCCTGTAATTTTCCAACAGCAGGCGGTAAAACCGATGAAGCTATTGTTTGGTTGTATTTAGAGTTTTTGTTTATTTTTAAGCACTATAATGAACCCTTTTCATTGCGCTTTGTTTTAACTCTTTGTATGTATTTTCTTATAGGGCATTCCAAATGTAAACAACGCGACTAATAAAAAAATTCTTTCTTGGTAGCTTAGCAGCTTTTTCTTTTTCAAGTTTTTTTGAGTGCCATCTGAGTTGATGGTTTTGATTTTGGTGAAAGATTTCTAGAATATTGCAATTGTAGTAACCACTTGTAATCTTGTATTTTTTAATTGAATCTCCCTATGTCTTATTTCTTTTAATGTTGTTATTCGGGTGGTATTTTCTTACAAAGCTAGTAACAGTGTGACAGAGTTCTTCACGACTACTAATGATGCACGATAAGAATATGGTCTATTATTGACGCGTCTGTTTAACTTAACAATCCATGCAGCACTGTCCCAGGATCAAAATGCTGAAATCCTGAGGACTTACAACTCTCAACAGTGAGGCAAAAGAAATACGATTAGAAACAAATAAAGATAAAACTAAATACCTATATGTTAATGTCGAGAAGACCGTAATAATGTTTGGGTTAAGTTTTGTTAATAATTTAACTGGTTATACCATCAAAACTTACAAAGCTAGTAACAGTTTGACAGAGTTCTTCACGACTACTAATGATGTACGATAAGAATATGGTCTATTATTGACCCTTCTGTTTAACTTAACAATCCATGCAGCACTGTCCCAGGATAAGAATGCTGAAATCCTGGGGATTCTCACAAATCTTAACAGTGAGGCAAAAGAAATACGATTAGAAACAAATAAAGATAAAACTAAATACCTATATGTTGAAGTCGAGAAGACCGTAATAATGTTTGGGTTAAGTTTTGTTAATAATTTAACTGGTTATACCATCAAAACTTACAAAGCTAGTAACAGTGTGACAAAGTTCTTCACGACTACTAATGATGTACGATAAGAATATGGTCTATTATTGACCCTTCTGTTTAACTTAACAATCCATGCAGCACTGTCCCAGGATAAGAATGCTGAAATCCTGGGGATTCTCACAAATCTCATGAGTGAGGCAAAAGAAATACGATTAGAAACAAATAAAGATAAAACTAAATAACTATATGTTGATGTCGAGAAGACCGTAATAATGTTTGGGTTGTTTTGTTAATAATTTAACTGGTTATACCTTCAAAACTTACAAAGCTAGTAACAGTGTGACAGAGTTCTTCACGACTACTAATGATGTACGATAAGAATATGGTCTATTATTGACCCTTCTGTTTAACTTAACAATCCATGCAGCACTGTCCCAGGATAAGAATGCTGAAATCCTGGGGATTCTCATAAATCACAACAGTGAGGCAAAAGACATACGATTAGAAACAAATAAAGATAAAACTAAATACCTATATGTTGATGTCGATAAGACCGTAATAATGTTTGGGTTAAGTTTTGCTAATGATTTCACTGGTAACACCATCAAAACTTACAAAGCTAGTAACAGTGTGACAGAGTTCTTCACGACTACTAATGATGTACGATAAGAATATGGTCTATTATTGACCCTTCTGTTTAACTTAACAATCCATGCAGCACTGTCCCAGGATAAGAATGCTGAAATCCTGGGGATTCTCATAAATCACAACAGTGAGGCAAAAGACATACGATTAGAAACAAATAAAGATAAAACTAAATACCTATATGTTGATGTCGATAAGACCGTAATAATGTTTGGGTTAAGTTTTGCTAATGATTTCACTGGTAACACCATCAAAACTTACAAAGCTAGTAACAGTGTGACAGAGTTCTTCACGACTACTAATGATGTACGATAAGAATATGGTCTATTATTGACCCTTCTGTTTAACTTAACAATCCATGCAGCACTGTCCCAGGATAAGAATGCTGAAATCCTGGGGATTCTCATAAATCACAACAGTGAGGCAAAAGACATACGATTAGAAACAAATAAAGATAAAACTAAATACCTATATGTTGATGTCGATAAGACCGTAATAATGTTTGGGTTAAGTTTTGCTAATGATTTAACTGGTTATACCATCAAAACTTACAAAGCTAGTAACAGTGTGACAGAGTTCTTCACGACTACTAATGATGTACGATAAGAATATGGTCTATTATTGACCCTTCTGTTTAACTTAACAATCCATGCAGCACTGTCCCAGGATAAGAATGCTGAAATCCTGGGGATTCTCATAAATCACAACAGTGAGGCAAAAGACATACGATTAGAAACAAATAAAGATAAAACTAAATACCTATATGTTGATGTCGATAAGACCGTAATAATGTTTGGGTTAAGTTTTGCTAATGATTTCACTGGTAACACCATCAAAACTTACAAAGCTAGTAACAGTGTGACAGAGTTCTTCACGACTACTAATGATGTACGATAAGAATATGGTCTATTATTGACCCTTCTGTTTAACTTAACAATCCATGCAGCACTGTCCCAGGATAAGAATGCTGAAATCCTGGGGATTCTCATAAATCACAACAGTGAGGCAAAAGACATACGATTAGAAACAAATAAAGATAAAACTAAATACCTATATGTTGATGTCGATAAGACCGTAATAATGTTTGGGTTAAGTTTTGTTAATAATTTAACTGGTTATACCATCAAAACTTACAAAGCTAGTAACAGTGTGACAGAGTTCTTCACGACTACTAATGATGTACGATAAGAATATGGTCTATTATTGACCCTTCTGTTTAACTTAACAATCCATGCAGCACTGTCCCAGGATAAGAATGCTGAAATCCTGGGGATTCTCATAAATCACAACAGTGAGGCAAAAGACATACGATTAGAAACAAATAAAGATAAAACTAAATACCTATATGTTGATGTCGATAAGACCGTAATAATGTTTGGGTTAAGTTTTGCTAATGATTTCACTGGTAACACCATCAAAACTTACAAAGCTAGTAACAGTGTGACAGAGTTCTTCACGACTACTAATGATGTACGATAAGAATATGGTCTATTATTGACCCTTCTGTTTAACTTAACAATCCATGCAGCACTGTCCCAGGATAAGAATGCTGAAATCCTGGGGATTCTCATAAATCACAACAGTGAGGCAAAAGACATACGATTAGAAACAAATAAAGATAAAACTAAATACCTATATGTTGATGTCGATAAGACCGTAATAATGTTTGGGTTAAGTTTTGCTAATGATTTAACTGGTTATACCATCAAAACTTACAAAGCTAGTAACAGTGTGACAGAGTTCTTCACGACTACTAATGATGTACGATAAGAATATGGTCTATTATTGACCCTTCTGTTTAACTTAACAATCCATGCAGCACTGTCCCAGGATAAGAATGCTGAAATCCTGGGGATTCTCATAAATCACAACAGTGAGGCAAAAGACATACGATTAGAAACAAATAAAGATAAAACTAAATACCTATATGTTGATGTCGAGAAGACCGTAATAATGTTTGGGCTAAGTTTTGCTAATGATTTCACTGGTAACACCATCAAAACTTACAAAGCTAGTAACAGTGTGACAGAGTTCTTCACGACTACTAATGATGTACGATAAGAATATGGTCTATTATTGACCCTTCTGTTTAACTTAACAATCCATGCAGCACTGTCCCAGGATAAGAATGCTGAAATCCTGGGGATTCTCATAAATCACAACAGTGAGGCAAAAGACATACGATTAGAAACAAATAAAGATAAAACTAAATACCTATATGTTGATGTCGATAAGACCGTAATAATGTTTGGGTTAAGTTTTGCTAATGATTTCACTGGTAACACCATCAAAACTTACAAAGCTAGTAACAGTGTGACAGAGTTCTTCACGACTACTAATGATGTACGATAAGAATATGGTCTATTATTGACCCTTCTGTTTAACTTAACAATCCATGCAGCACTGTCCCAGGATAAGAATGCTGAAATCCTGGGGATTCTCATAAATCACAACAGTGAGGCAAAAGACATACGATTAGAAACAAATAAAGATAAAACTAAATACCTATATGTTGATGTCGATAAGACCGTAATAATGTTTGGGTTAAGTTTTGCTAATGATTTAACTGGTTATACCATCAAAACTTACAAAGCTAGTAACAGTGTGACAGAGTTCTTCACGACTACTAATGATGTACGATAAGAATATGGTCTATTATTGACCCTTCTGTTTAACTTAACAATCCATGCAGCACTGTCCCAGGATAAGAATGCTGAAATCCTGGGGATTCTCATAAATCACAACAGTGAGGCAAAAGACATACGATTAGAAACAAATAAAGATAAAACTAAATACCTATATGTTGATGTCGATAAGACCGTAATAATGTTTGGGTTAAGTTTTGCTAATGATTTCACTGGTAACACCATCAAAACTTACAAAGCTAGTAACAGTGTGACAGAGTTCTTCACGACTACTAATGATGTACGATAAGAATATGGTCTATTATTGACCCTTCTGTTTAACTTAACAATCCATGCAGCACTGTCCCAGGATAAGAATGCTGAAATCCTGGGGATTCTCATAAATCACAACAGTGAGGCAAAAGACATACGATTAGAAACAAATAAAGATAAAACTAAATACCTATATGTTGATGTCGATAAGACCGTAATAATGTTTGGGTTAAGTTTTGCTAATGATTTCACTGGTAACACCATCAAAACTTACAAAGCTAGTAACAGTGTGACAGAGTTCTTCACGACTACTAATGATGTACGATAAGAATATGGTCTATTATTGACCCTTCTGTTTAACTTAACAATCCATGCAGCACTGTCCCAGGATAAGAATGCTGAAATCCTGGGGATTCTCATAAATCACAACAGTGAGGCAAAAGACATACGATTAGAAACAAATAAAGATAAAACTAAATACCTATATGTTGATGTCGAGAAGACCGTAATAATGTTTGGGTTAAGTTTTGCTAATGATTTCACTGGTAACACCATCAAAACTTACAAAGCTAGTAACAGTGTGACAGAGTTCTTCACGACTACTAATGATGTACGATAAGAATATGGTCTATTATTGACCCTTCTGTTTAACTTAACAATCCATGCAGCACTGTCCCAGGATAAGAATGCTGAAATCCTGGGGATTCTCATAAATCACAACAGTGAGGCAAAAGACATACGATTAGAAACAAATAAAGATAAAACTAAATACCTATATGTTGATGTCGATAAGACCGTAATAATGTTTGGGTTAAGTTTTGCTAATGATTTCACTGGTAACACCATCAAAACTTACAAAGCTAGTAACAGTGTGACAGAGTTCTTCACGACTACTAATGATGTACGATAAGAATATGGTCTATTATTGACCCTTCTGTTTAACTTAACAATCCATGCAGCACTGTCCCAGGATAAGAATGCTGAAATCCTGGGGATTCTCATAAATCACAACAGTGAGGCAAAAGACATACGATTAGAAACAAATAAAGATAAAACTAAATACCTATATGTTGATGTCGAGAAGACCGTAATAATGTTTGGGTTAAGTTTTGCTAATGATTTCACTGGTAACACCATCAAAACTTACAAAGCTAGTAACAGTGTGACAGAGTTCTTCACGACTACTAATGATGTACGATAAGAATATGGTCTATTATTGACCCTTCTGTTTAACTTAACAATCCATGCAGCACTGTCCCAGGATAAGAATGCTGAAATCCTGGGGATTCTCATAAATCACAACAGTGAGGCAAAAGACATACGATTAGAAACAAATAAAGATAAAACTAAATACCTATATGTTGATGTCGAGAAGACCGTAATAATGTTTGGGTTAAGTTTTGCTAATGATTTCACTGGTAACACCATCAAAACTTACAAAGCTAGTAACAGTGTGACAGAGTTCTTCACGACTACTAATGATGTACGATAAGAATATGGTCTATTATTGACCCTTCTGTTTAACTTAACAATCCATGCAGCACTGTCCCAGGATAAGAATGCTGAAATCCTGGGGATTCTCATAAATCACAACAGTGAGGCAAAAGACATACGATTAGAAACAAATAAAGATAAAACTAAATACCTATATGTTGATGTCGAGAAGACCGTAATAATGTTTGGGCTAAGTTTTGTTAATAATTTAACTGGTTATACCGTCAAAACTTACAAAGCTAGTAACAGTGTGACAGAGTTCTTTACGACTACTAATATGTTGATGTCGAGAAGACAGAATGACAACCGCACCTTTGCAGCAGAGCTACACGAATATAAGTAAGTATGATCTAATTCTTATCTTAGTTTATTTGTAAATGATATTAATTCACTACTTATCAATCAATTAAAATTAAAAGTAAGTGAGCTTCAATATAGTATAACATAAATCCCAATTGCAGATCCACAAGATCTTGATAAGACCTGTGGCCTAAGGAAACTCAAGCGGAAAACCGAAAAGATATATGAACCAGGGCAAGAACCAACTGGCTGCCAATAATGAATTAAAAGCAGTAGCACTAACATACTGGAAGCCAATTATTGCAAGAAAGACTCAAAAAAGATGGCTAAAGAGTGCCAAGAGAAACTTGTGGAAAATAAATAAAAATAGCCCGAGATAGAAGGAGATTGGACATCATCAAAAAAGCTAAAATTATTAGAGGGATGTAGTATGGAATAATTAAGCAAAATATCTCTAATGATGTCTCTAAAATATCTATTTCCGATATATAAAATATAAGTAACTCTGTAATTCTGTAATTTTCCACTAGCAGGAGGTAAAACCGATGAAGCTATTGTTTAGTTAATGAACCATTCTCATTGCGCTTTGTTTTAACTCTTCGTATGTATTTTCCTTTAGGGCGAAAATTCTTTCTTGGTAGCTTAGCAGCTTTTTCTTTGTCAAGTTTTTTTGAGTGCCCTCTGAGTTGATGGTTTTGATTTTGGTGAAAGATTTGTATAATATTGCAATTTTAGTAACCACTTGTAATTTTGTATGTTTCGATTAAATCTCCCCTATGTCTTCCTTTTTTTAATGTTCTTATTTTGAATCTTGTCAACCTCTCCGGGTAAGATAAGTTGCTTAGTTTAGGTGGTATTAACGTGACTCGTCTCTGAAACCTTTCCAGAATTTGATGTAGTAGGGACTCCAAACTGTAAAAGCGTACTCCAGCTTTGGTCAAATGTCGCTTCTGTATAATTTGTTTATCATTTCAACTGATTTTGATAAGCGTCTTTAATAAATAAGTTGGCTTTCTTGGCTATATTTAAAATGTTGTTTTCCCATTTAAGGTCCGACGTAACGGTAACTCCAAGATCATTTTATTTTGTGACTGTTGTTAGTGTTACATTATTAACTACATAATCTCTGTTCGGATTTTTTGGATCAATTTTGAAAACAGTGCATTTGGCCTCATTTAGTTTCATACCCCATGTTTTAGGGCATTCTTCAACCATTTTTAAATCTTTTGGAGCTTTTCCGCCGTTAACAGAGGGTTGAAATAGAGTTTACCATCATCAGCAAAATTTTTCATCCTTGTTTCAGTAATGTCTATTTTTAAAATTTTGTTTTTCGGCAAACTTATCGCATAATTTACCAAAGGGTGCTACGTACTAAGCTTATAGATTAAGTACCGACCGGTGTTCATTTTGGTTGAATGTGTAACTAATTTTTTCCCTTGAATGCAATTGTGTTCAATATCTTTAGAGCCATATTTAAACCCCCAAACATCCCCAAGGGATGTCGAATAAAATCGGAGTATGTCAATGTGTATATATATTTTAATTAGTTGGACAAGCTGACGTTAAACAAATCGTTTTTCAATTGTTCGGGAAAGTGTTACTGGGATAGATTTCCAATATAAGTTGCACTTTTTATAAAATATTGGTTCGTATTCAAGACGGTTATTTATGTAATATTTGGCTTTAAAAATGTTTGTCTATAAATTCTTCTATCGACCATTGATTACTTCCATAGTTTTACAAACTTTAAACCACTCCTCAGGGGTTGTGCTAAAATGTGAAACTATTTTATACGGAATGCTATAACTACTCGGACTAGATTTCACGTTATCGTAACTCAAATCTTTACAGTAATCTGACTTTTATTAAAAAATACACTTAAACCAGTCAAGACAAAGTTTATAGACTTAGCTTGTAGAGCCTGTTCTAAGTGCGAAGACTTAAGATTTATCTAAGTATACATGCGGAGTTACCTGTGTTATACTTGCGGATATGAACTTATTTGTTAAAGGTCACAACAAGGTTATACACCCCAAAAGGCGACAATGCAATCGTAAGAAATAAACTTTAGTATTTATCAAAAAATATTAAAAAGTAGCCTTTGGCTTTAAAATTATTTTCAACTAGATTTGTCAAGGTATTTTATTTTTGGGCTTAAATGTTAAATTGAAGTTTTTTTAAAGAAACTATATTTTAAACTTACCATATTAAATAACTATTGGTTAAACTAGTTTTTCAAACTCCTAAATAAGTTCCTTATTTACATTTTGCACTAAATCACCGTTAAAGTTTTTTAAACTAAATAATTGAATTTATTGGCTACAACAATGTTTATGTTATTGTCTGTTTTCACAGAAACACAACGTATTACACCTAATAAAATTAGGGAGTTTCACTAAAAAGACTCGAAGAGTGGAAGAAAGTTAGCGAAGTGGACAAAGGATGCGATAGAGTCCGAGAATTTTCGCATTCTGGGCCTCTCCAACGGCGAAACCAAAACACATAGAGCAACATAGAGATTTGCTCAATGGAATTCCCGCCCATTTGACGGGAGTTTTCAGTGCAAAACCGAGAAAAGCACGTAACTGACAAAAGACGGTGTAAGCGAGGGGTGATTAGCTGCACACTTTAGGTGTACAAATTTTTCTACAGGACCCTACAGGACTTCTACAGGACTCCACAAGACTATACAGGACTTCTACAGGACTCCACAGGACTATACAGGACTTCCACAGGACTATACAGGACTCCACAGGACTCTACAGGACTATACAGGATCCGGAGGGTAATGGCGCCAAAGGGTGCCCTAAGCATAATTAGGAAGTACTAGGGCCGGCAAAGGCAAATCGGCTCTCTAAGAAAAACGCAATTTAAGACGTGGCCTTTCTTTTTTTGTCGCGAATTTTTTATGGACCTATACAGGACCAAAAATTTATTAAAGTCCTGTAGGACGGTGTACAAACTATCTAAATTTCAGGCGATTTTAATGAAATTCCTTGGATCACCCATTGCAAATTTCCCCTAATTTGCTGTAGTTACTTTGTGGTCCTCCCTGCTCCCACTTATCTCCCCTCCTGTCATTCCCCCCACCCTATTCAAAAAACCATATTCGCATAATTTTATCAAACTTGAGGCGATTTCAAAAAATTTTTCTTCATATGCTTTCAGATGTTTTTCCAACACCAATTTCCTAGTTTCAAACATTTCAACATAGCAGGTCATCAAAGATATGTTTGATGTGCCATTGCTATACCTATGTCAGATAAATGCTGGGGTATCTTAGGTCGGGTTGGGGGGTTTGGTACCTCTGCATTTTTCTGCTAGATTGATTCTTGCAAATAGTGATATTTAATTGATACGGATATCTTATCGTGCTAACATCGTCAAAATTTCCATCAGTCGGCCATCGCTTTTATTATTATGATAATATTAGAATGTTAAAAAATTATTTTTTAATTTTTAGTGCATTTTATAAAAGCTTGTGACTTTTTACCAATTTATTATTGAATAAAAATTTCAAAAAGATAGAAATTCTCAATTACCCCAACGTTTGCACAATGTGTTGGGTGCTTAAAAAAAATCCAAGCAATTATAGAATAAAATAAAAATTAGTGGAGAAAGGCCCTAGAGTTTCATGTGACAGAGCATTCAGCTTAAGGCCATTTACAAGAAAAAAACTCAACATATAAATTACGGCAATGTGGAGATCATTTTTTACTGTTCATGCATCTTTTGTTAGTTACGACCTTTTCCGAGTTTTCGCGACAAAGTTAGAGCCTCATGAACTTTTAGCGACCGGATCAATATGGAAACTCTCCTTAAGGCTTCAAAACATTCCCGGCTAAAAAAATTACACAATTACTGCATTACGACCAACAACTGCTAAAAATACATTAAATTTCATAATAATACCGCTTCAAGACCAATTTTATTAGACAAAAAAGCGTTATATAAACAATGGATTTATTTGCGAACAGATTACTTGCTTAGTTTGTTTGTTCTTGTATATGTATAAAACGCCCTGTGTAATTTAATATACAGGGTATCCCATAACTTAGGGACCATATGCCAACAGGTGATAGAGTAGGTCATGCCTGATAAAAAAGTTCCCATAATGCATGGGTCAAACTCTTTTTTTGTTGAGATACTGAGCATCAAAGTTGGCGATTTTTTAAAGTTTTTTGATAAAAACTTTTTTAAAAAACGCAGTAAAAATATGAGATTGGGTAAAGTCGTGTATTAGAATAGGAGCAATAATTTGAAATTAAAATAATTAAAAAAAAATTATGCAGTAATTTTTTTTTGGTATAAACTTTTATGAATGCCATATTAAACGCAATGTTTTTTTTATATTTTTTATTAATAAAAACAACTCTCTAGCGAGGCATATTAATAAAATATAATTCATATTTTATAAAAGAATAAGTAAGCAAAATTTTTTTTTTCTAAATAATTATTTTTTATATTTTTTTTGAAGTTACTTTGACAGCCTGTATCTCCTCAACTTGTAATTTTACCACAAAAATGAATATCACATTTTTGAATCACAATTAGCTGAGTATTCAGCTGGCTGTGACAGATTTTCCTTTTTTTCCCCCACTCCCCTAACTTTAAAAATGCTATATCTTAAAAACAGATGTGTGTTTACCCCCATGTTATATAAACTTTTTTTTCGGAAATAACCTCCTCTGTCACCTGCTGCACTATGGCCCTTAAGTCATGGGACACCCTGTATATAGGGTGAATAGTTTTATATGGAACGCTGTCTCTAGAAGGTTAATTATTGGTCTTTAATAGAAAGAGATAAAAATACAATTTATATTTCCATCTTTTTCTATTAGAGAAAGAGGAAAATAAAAGTGAGCGGCAAGAAGTAAAACTGTGGATCAGGCCTTAGAAATGCAAAATTTTAAACATTTTCATTCTTACAAAAGTTTGATGTCGGAAAATTATTAACAGAAATTTCACCTTGTTTTAAAAATATGGAGAAAAAACCTCTATCCTCCCATAAGACCTAACGGAAAATAGGCCTTGGAATATCAGTTGATTTTTTCAGGGTCGAGGCAGGTATTTTTTTACCCAATTGCAGCACGGCGAAAGGAAGGGTATAATGTTTTTCGACTGTTGTATGTATGTAAGTAAATATGTATGTTTGTGTCACGCTAGAGGCTAAACGGCTGAACCGATTTTGACAAAAAAGGTGTCGTTGAATTGCTACTGATGCCGAAGGTGCTATAAGCTATATTTTTTTAAACAGGAATCAACATGGCGGTTTTCAGACGCCATTTTGTCACATGATGTAGGCTTTAAGGCATACAAATTATCTAAATTTCAGGCGATTTTATTGAAATTCCTTTGATTAACCATTGCAAATGTCCTCTATATTGCTGTAGTTACTTTGTAGTCCTTCCTGCTCCCACCCATCTCCCCTCCTATCATTCCCCCCACCCTATTCAAAAACCATTTTCGCATAATTTTATCAAATATAGAGCGTTTTCAAAAATTCTTTCTGCATACGCTTTCAGATGTTCTTTCCAACACAATTTTACTAGTTCCCCCCCCCCCCTCCGGCTTTCCTTTTCTGCTCCCCACCATCTTTATTAGTAATAGTTATTGATAACCTTAACAAAGCTTCTTCACTGTACAATCACGAGTTTTAATTTCTATAAATTGGTCGTCAGAAATCGAAACCTTGCTTTATTATTTACAAGCTTATTACTATCTATCAGAAAAACAGAAACTATCGAATTTAAATCAATACTCCAGAACACTCTCTCTTTTAATAATTGCAAATAAAATATAGTTTAATCCAACATTGCATCCAACAAGTACTTTGACAAGTTTGACGTTAGTTTTTGAAGGGTATGTCTCCGAAAGTTTATAAGGTGTTTAAGGGCAGTAGAAAACATATTCTTGTGGTGTGAATTAGTCAGTTCTGCGCACAACGTGAATAAATTTTAATTTTAACTTTAATAAGGTATGGAATATTAGGTGTGATTTTTTTTTCGGTCATATTTATATGATATATATGAAAAATGGCCATGAATGAATGAAAACTTTTAATATGTTTTATATACCGCCATTTTGTAAATTTCATTGCAAGAACCGAACCGAACCGAACCCATGTTATAACGCTTGAAATTATCAGTCAAATAGTGAGATTTATTTATCTATCTATTATCATTATAAAAGCCTAGATGTATTAAAAACTAAAAAAAATACTAAGACATAAACAAAGAAGGAAAATTGGTGAGTCGTGCCGTTTACAAACAATGTAAATTCATCACATAGGTAGTTACATTTCACTATTGTAAAGTACGAAAATAGTCCCGTTGACATGTCGATGTCGCCTTATCTTATCTTTAACTTGTTTGCGCTGTTATTATTTTCATTAGATCATCCATAGCTCTCCATAATCATAACCAAATCTTTTTTTCCCTATTTGATATAGTGCCTCCATTGAAACTTGCTACAAAAAAATCATTTTGACATTTTTAAAGGTATGTGCAAAAAATTGGGCAAAATCCAAAATGGCGGCAAATTGATTGATTTCATAACTCGAAAACCAGTGGCGTATATAGAAAAAAGTTTCGGGGTGGGCCCGAGGCAGTTTGGGGGGGCCCGAGGCAGATTGGGGGGGGCCCGAGACCCCATGAGGCCGTATTTTATGTTTGTATTCAGGAAATATGTGGAAAATATCTAAAAAAATCTTAGCTTCGGGGGGGCCCGGACCCCCAGGCCCCCCTTATATACGCCACTTTCGAAAACTAATAATCTGACAAAAAACACGTAGGAACATTTTTGTAGGAAATTTTGTTGAGTATAATTTTTTCAACTTTTTGTTCTACAACCTACAGAACCAAAGTTACTACAGAAAAACTGAATCATAACAAAAACATTTCATGTAAAAAAAAGCCAAGTACGCGAAAATGATATTCCATAAAAAAAAATTGGGATAAAAGTAAAGCCAAGTTCTCCAATACAAATTTTAAAATAAAAGGTTTTTCTTCTTGGAAACGTTTTTTTTTTAAATGTAAAATTTAGTCCTCCTCAGAACATTGCTTAGTCAATGTGACAACCTTGCTAAATTAAGTATACGGTTTTATCTCTCACCTTACATTTCTAGTGAGAAAACAAAATCATACACCCCACAAGAAGCGCCATCTACCAAAGTACGAAAGAAACTAAAACAGCAGCAGGCGAGTAAAACTGCTATATCATCGATCGATGAAAGTATCGATTGAAAGAAAGAATTCATCACGTGACCTACGACACAGATTGCCTTTTTAGGTCAGATCAACGCTAATTGCGTTTATTCCGCTATCAAAACGTCGGCATTGCGTTAGTCAACTGAGGTTAAAGGTCCTTTTTGCCCGATTAGCCATGAAACTTGTTTGATTTTTAAATTCACGGGTATGAAATTTCACGTTTGTTAGTATTATTTGGCTTAAAAATTCCGTTGATTGACGCTCACTGTCTCGATGACGGGTAAAAATGCAAAATGCGTTGATCCGGCCTGAAAAGACAAAGAGCTGTCGTAGGTCACGGACTATAGTTGTTTTCTTTTATTTGCATTCGATCTTTTCATTGATCGATATTGTATAGCAGTGTTTTTCCCTGCTTTTGGTTTTTTGTTTCTCTCGTATCTCGGTAGATGCTTACAGTTCGCTCACTAATTACATTTAATTAGAGACAAAACCGTCTGATTAACTTCGCAAGATTTGTCACTTGACCAGCAGTGTTCTGAGGAGTCCCATAAGGACGAAACGGTTAACTGTCAACACTTATTAGGTGTCCATTAGATCTTGGACCCCCGTGAGGTTAAGCTTTCAAGCTACCCACGGAAAAATATAAGGGAAACAAAAAACTCCTTTTTGCCCGATTAGCCATGAAACTTGTTTGATTGTTAAAGCCAAATATTAAAAAATGTGAAATTTAGGTGAGAGACAAACCAGTATACTTAATTTAAAGGGTGTCACATTGACCAAGCAGTGTTCTGAGGAGTCCCATAAGGACGAAACAGTTAACTGTCAACACTTATTAGGTGTCCATTAGATCTTGGACCCCCGTGAGGTTAAGCTTTCGAGCTACCCACGGAAAAATACGAGAGAAACAAAAAAACCCTTATTAGCCACAAAAACTTGATAAATTTGTTTTTTTTTTAACTGCTACTACAGCCAAACTTCTTTATGTTCAATTTAGCACTGTGCCTTAGGGTCATTTGCAGCCGTAATAGCCAACTTTTGGCATGAGAAAAGAGCTTTGCTATTTTATATTACAGTTAAAAAAAAGTTTTGTTGTTTTTAACTATAAACTTTCCAAGTTTCCAAACTTTGGAACCTTTCGGACCTTTTCATTAAAACTGATTTTTTTTTGTTTTAGGTTTATTGTTTTTGAAAAATCTATTTTGTTGTATGAACGCCTATTTGGTGCCTAAAAGCCTTATTATTACTGATTTCATTATTAATATCTCTGCCTACCAATCAGACACTTGAATTCTAATTAAAAAATATCAGATCCAAACACACGGTATTATTAATTTTTAAAAAATCCAATGCAGGTGATGTGGAACTTAAATTGAATAGGTTATGAAAAATATTTATATTAAAATTTGATAAGGAAGTAGGAAAATAGTTTGACGTGCAGTTTTTTACATTGTGGTTCGGTGTTACCCGCTTAAAAACAATGCAATAAAAAAATGCATAGGATTAAAACCGCGTCAACAAATTTATTAATTTCCTTGATAACGCATGCCACGGTAAAGCTTTTTATTTACTGGTAGATTTTGGTAAGTTAAATAATCAAATAATATTTTGTTTTGGTTTAGATAACAATAAAATATAACTTGTTTTTTAAAGCTTAACTTATAGCAATAAAAATCTCAGATTAAAACTAGCCATTTAGTTCAGGCCCTACATCCGAGATTCAAGTGATATGATGTGTTTATTGATGGGAGCAACACACTTGGAATGAATAGACATAAGACTCGCCCGAACATTTTACGAAAGGGACCCCCCCCAACCCTGGTAGGGGGGTAGGTCCTCCCGTTAAACGTGCTTTTTGACGGTTTCTTGCTAATAACTCGAAAACGGTCAACTTTTCTAAAAATATTCTAGAGATCATTTTGCAAGCAGATAAAATTTCCTTTTTAACCATGTACGCTAGTACTGTCTAAAGGCAGTGGTGCACGTTCCATAGGCCTACGAAAAAAAGGGCAAATGTTTAAAATATGTTTTTTTATTTTTCTTGTGGCAATTTGTATCCTTAACATATTGTTTAAAAAAAAAGTATTTTTGTTTAAAAACCCATTGTATACAGTTAAATATTTAATAAGTCACACATAACTTTTTGAAGTAGCCGCCTTGAAATAAAAATAAATGTGTGAAATGAAGATTCACGTGTGTACCAAATTTGACCATTTTTGATGTGTCTATGCTAGATCTACCGCTGCCTTGGGGGGGGGGGGGGGGGAGTGATATACATCGTTGAAAAGGAAATTTCTTCAGCTTTAAAAATAACATGTAGAACAATAAAATTCAAGAAAATTAATAAAATATTGGTTTTTCCACACCTCTCATTTATTTAAATGCCTATAAAAGGTACGCCACTGATGTAAGGGGGCTCACCTTGAGTATTATTTATTGAGTTCAAAAATGAACATTAAAATTTTTGTTTGATGTAAGGATTCCTACAAATACATTTATTTTTATTTCATGGCGGCTACTTTAAAAAGTTATGTCTAACTTATTAAATATTTAACTGTATACAATGGGTTTTTAAACAAAAATACTTTTAAACAAAACAATGTCCTAAGGATACAAAATGCTACAAGAAAACTAACCATGTACCTTAGTACCCACAAAAGGCAAATAAAAAAAACATATTTTAAACATTTTCCCCTTTTTTCGTAGGCCCATGGAACGTACACCACTGCCTTTAGAGGCTACTAAGGTACATGGTTAAAAAGGAAATTGTATTCGCTTGCAAAATGATCTTTAGAATATTTTTAGAAAAGTTGACCGGTTTCGAGTTATTAGCAAAAAACCGTCAAAAAGCACGTTTAAGGGGGGGGGGCTACCCCCCTGCCAGGGTTGAGGGGGTAGTTCCCTTTCGTAAAATGTTCGGGCGAGTCTTATGTCTTTTCATACAAAGTGTGTTGCTTCTATCATTAAACGCAGTATCGCACCCCGTAGGGCCTGAACTAATTTTAGTAGGCTACCGTAACATATTATGCAGTGAGAATGTTTTACATTGTTTCGTCATTCTACTGGGTGTAATTTAAATGATGAACAACAATTTAGGGTTAAGGACACTCATCGTAAAAACAAGCTTTACGATAAGCCACCTTATTTAGGGTTGGTGGGGTAAAAAAAAGTATACAAAAAGTTCAAATGTTTCAATTTTTTTTTGTTTTCATTTCTCAAGTTTTAAGAGTAGAAAGAACTGTGATTTTTAAAAATAATAAATTTGACAGTGTCAAATAATTTTTGATTAACGAGATACAGTGTGAACAAATAACTTTTATTTGAATAATTTTCGTTCCCTTGTGACATAATTTTTGTCGTTTTTTTTTTGGTATAAGAAGTAATAAACGAAAAACCATTTTTTCTTGTGGCAACGTTTCGGTTCTGTATTGAAACTATTTCAAGCCTCAGAAGGTCAGTTTATAATTGATGTTGTTAAATTTTCAGTGATAATTAAGCACGGCTAAATTAAAATTATTTATATTTTTATCTTTTTTTTTTAATTCGGTTCGGTCCAGCAGTATCATCAGTGGGGTCAGACTTTTCACGAATCCATTGATTTTTAGGATGACGAGATATGCCAAATAAAAAAGGAACACCTGTCCGAAACCCCACCCAGTCTAAACCACTACAACCTGAAAAAGTCGTAAAACAAAAACGTCTCTCTTTACAGCATCAGCAAGGTAAATTATTTATGTAGGTAACTTAGGGATTACCTCATGGGAGGACGCAGCGAGGAACAGGGAGGGATATTACCACTATAAACTTATTCCCATCTACATAATAATATACAATAGATACACTTATTCCTAATGATATACTACTACTCATAATACGATAGAAGAACTTGATGCAGCCGTTGTTCAAGCCATAGAAGAAATTCCTGAAAAAATGGTTAAAGATGCATGCATGTCTCTAATTCATCGATGCAGGATGTGCATGAATAACAACGGTGGAATTTTCGAACATTTTCTTATTTAATTCAATGCTTTGTTATCGGTTTTAAGTTTTATTTTAAATTAAATAATAAATGCAATCTTTTGTTTCAGAAATAAAAGATAGATTTTAAGAAATTGTATTATTTCTTAGCCAGAGAAAAATTAAAAAATAAGGGCCTTAAAGATTTGCATATAAATCAAATAAATGGAAAAGTTTTGAAAGGGAGTTACGTAGGTATGACAACAAACACAACTATAGCTTTTGTTTCACAGCCAACTAAGTGAAAAACTATTTTTTTAATAAATTCACACGATTGAAAAGCTCCTTTTATGTTCTATTTATTGAAGTGTAAATCCAACATGGCGGTCATAAGAAATAACAAAGTTGGCTATGGTTTTAAAAACTAGAAGGCCTTATAAGCTTATACAAAACTACCAAATTTTATGAAATTTATGAAGATGGCGGCGATATTCCAATTTTTCAAAAAACACATTTTTTAGTTTGTGCTCGATATTTTAAAAACCCCTGTAGATATTTTTAATTTTGATACGGCGTCTGATTGGGCTTAGAATATCGCAACTTTTTTCTCATTTAAACAAACTAGTATCTCTTACCGTCTCCAAAATCCCCATGTAGTTGCTTTTATTTGGGACACCCTGTAGACTGTAAAGGATATAATTCGCTTTTCCGTGAATTAGTTTTCCGAAGAAAGTATGGTCCAAATATTTCTCTCCTTTGTGAAACACGATGATCTTAAAAATACAAAAGTATTGCTGTATTTAAAGACAACTTTTTAAGCATCTTGAAGGCTTTCAAAAACTATTAAAGATGGCAATTCTGCAACTAGAAAGGTGGCATTTTAGCTTTACAATGCTTTGAAAATGCCGTTAATTATTATTTCGCTGTGCCTGATAGCATAGTGTTCTGCATTTTTGGAACCTGTGGCCAATAGCTTGCAATCTTAAAGTTTAGATTTATTGCAATGTGGAAATCACATCAAAAGAGTATTAGATCTAACTAAACATTATCGCGAACCTGCAGAAGAAGTACCGAACACTATCTTAGCTGAAGCCAGCACACATGCCGAAAACCTTGGAATAGAGTTACATGTGCCAAGGATAGTTGGGCAACAGCAAAATCGTATGCACGTTCCAGCAAATAACCCACCAGAGTACTGGAAAAAATATTTGTTAATACCTTATTTAGTCTTTAAAGCATCGCTTTTCCAAAGAAAACATACCCGCTTTCGAACTCTTGGCACCATATCTGTTATGCTGGACTTGTCATCCAGTAAATTTAAGATGCGGATTAAACAATTTTCGAAATTTTATCATTTAAACAGGCTTGATGATGAAGATGGAATTATGGTACGTTTTGTGGAGAGACAAAAAAATTAATAAAGAGTTAAAAAGTTTGGAAGTAGCAGAAGTTGTAAAGCAAGCGGAATTTTCATTTTCATCACAAATACTGCTCTACATATTTTGCCAGCATTGCCATGTAGTATAGTTGAACGATATTTACAGAGGATAATATAAGCGGTTTGTGCATGATAAGTGTACACCAGAAATTTGTTTAAGAAAAAAATAAGAAGAAGAGGTTTTAATCAGATTTGCTGAAAATCCCACATTTATGTGTGGTTTTTTGTTTATTACAATAAATACCTATTTTTTAAAAAAAAATTTGCATTTGCCCCCCGAAGTTTTATGCTGCATACGCCCATGCATTACCTTAACTGTTTGTGATGGAAAGTCTACAAATACGACAAGAAGACTATCATCAAAACAAAATGGCAAAATTTTAGAACGAATACCAATTTCTTGTAAGACGTGAAAAAATTTTCTTTCAGAAAATGTGGGTACATCTAGTCCAGCAGGCAACTCACCAAGAAGAAATACCATTCACCTAGATAACACCAATGTTTCCCCAAAAGGTAGAAATAAATTCAAAACTATCAGCATCTTGCATCAGCCGACCATAGTCGAGGAGGTAGATGTCGAAGAACAGGAACCTGTAACTAAAAGTAAAGAGGTAAACCGTCACAAACCTTCTTCTGATTTAGTACTCATTGGTCAACATTCGCCACCGTTTAGACAAATAAATGTTATGCAAGCTTCTATACATAATATTACGTATATGATACAGTCGAGCTGCGTTATGGCGTTGTAGGAAAAAGTTTATTAGATAATAGTAAGACGGCACCATGGGTCATTTAATATATCGATAAATTAGTGGCATCTTGACTTTGCACATTATTAAAAATAGAGTTATGGCTCTAACAGCTTCTTAAAAAAATAAAAAAGGTGACGATGGTTTGGGTCACGCGCAAACTGGGAACAAGGGAACGAAAAGGATTATATTCCTCTACATGTTCTATTTTTTCTTGGTTTATTCTAATCGTGATATCTTCCTCTGTGTTTGTTATGATTTTAGTTTTAGTGCAGTTCATACTCAAGCCTATATTTTTAGCTGTTCTTCTTTCTTATCTGTTATTAAGGCGATATGATCAGCATATCTTAGATGGTTTAAGTATTGTCCGCTTACTTTGATTTTGATGCCTATTTCTTCCCAATCTAAGTTTTTAAAAACATCTTCCAAGGCCTGGTTAAATAGTTAAGGGGATATTGTGTCACTCTGGCTAACACCTCTTCTTATGCGGGTTGGTCTATTTCCTTCGTGGATTTTAATTGATGTTGTTGCTTCGCTATATATATTGGCTATTATGTCTGTGTGTCTGTGATTTATTCGGCCATTAATTAAATATGCTTTTACTGCCTGGTGTTCAATGCTATCGAAAGCTTCTTCAAAGTCTATAAACGCAATATATAGTGAAATGTTCTATTCGTTGGCTCGTTCTATTAGGGTTTTTATGGTTAATAGGTGGTGCTGCACTGCACTGAAACCTTTTCTTAAGCCTGCTTGTTCTTTTAATTGATATCCGTCAAATTTTGTTGTTAGTCTATCTGTTAATATTTTCGTAAAAAGCTTATAAATTATATTGAGGAGTGTTATAGGTCAATAGTTTTTTAGGTCTGCCCTATCGCCTTTCTTGTGTAGAATAATGGTTATGGATCTTTCCAGTTGTTTGGGATTATTTTTTGTTGTGTAGCTCTGAATTTATGTTAATTATTATTTTTGTTTGGAGTTTCTTCATGGTTTCTCGCGATGGTTCCCTTTTTTTTTGGTATAATTCTGTATAGAATAGTTGTGTGATATTTATAATATCCTCTTTGACGTTAGTTTTTATGCCGTTCATATCCTTTATTTTAATTATTTCATATCTACCTCGTCGAGTCGGCCTGAGACATTTGATATTTTTGTTATGTTCTATATCTCTCTCAACTTTTATATCTTGGCTCCTTCTTTTATTTTATTTATAATTTTCCTTATAGTTTTATTTATTTATATGTATTCTATCGATGTTCTGTTTCCGTCTTTCTCCAGGTTTCGCCTTTTTCCACCAGTTTCTTTATTTCGTCTGATATACAATTTTTACTCTTTTTATCGTTCTGTGCGATATCTTTTACTGCGTTGGTTCGGTTCATTCATTCATCTATATTTTTATTTTCGTATCTTAAGTTTTGGGTTAGCTGTTCTTTTAGTTCCTTTTTTTATGTACAGCTTTACTTTGTGTAAGTCTATTCATGTCAAGTTGTTCATTGTTATTATTAATTTTCCTTTTCATTTCGAAATCGCTATCAATGCAGATCTTTGTTCTGACGATTCTGTGATCACTGCCTGTTGTAAAGCTGTTTAGGACTATTACATCTCTGACGATGTTGTTCTCAATAGTCAGTATGTAATCAATTTCGTTTTTCGTGATTCCATAAGGGATACTACTTAAGGATAATGCACTCGGGGCACTGACCTTCAATGACAAAACATACTAGACCTTGCAAAGAAAACAGGGAGGTGCAGCTTGCCGAACCTATGGGTCACAGAACCTTCAAGTATAACCAAGAATGGGATCGGGGTTACAAACAATGAGCTTACTTTTATTATACATTATTGTTATATACAATTATGTAGTGCATAAAAGACTAAGAATAAATATGATTTTTATAACAATTTTCTATTTAGGTTTCAGTTTTTACAATCGAAGAAGACAGAAAATCCTCAAAATCAGCCCGATTAAACGGCGGAAGAACCAATCCCTCATTTGAATATGATAATTTTAACACTAAGTTATCCAGAAGTGGCAGTGTAAATAATAGTATTAAATCTGCATCTGATTCTAGACTGGGTGGAAGCGTACAAAGTTTAGAGTAAGTTTTATTACTAGCATACAAGGTGTAACTCTTAAGTGGGTAGAATCTCCAGACGTACGTTTCTTTGTTTACACGTCATCAATCGAAATTTGCCTACCAGGGTACGATTTGACCAAGGGCAATTCAGGCTTATAAGTATCCTGTTAAGTATAAAACGGTCTAGTAATTTAAGAGACACCTCATTCTCTCTTTCATTCTCTGTTAGTACATTTGATTTTGTATCAATGTTAGGAGTAGGATGCTATATCCAGAAAATGCATGTAATTTTATGTTAAAAACTAGGGTGTATATTAAACTGAATTTATTCAGCTCCGTAGTAAAGTCGAATTTTATATCGACATACATCGAGGCTACTTTATATAGTAGTAGTAGTGTGAGGTGGGCTCTAGGCTTGGCGACTAGGCACCTGAAGCGCCCGTTTCGCCAACCTCCGTGAATTCCCCCTACCACGCCTTCCTTCGCTAAGGAATCTGCCCGTCTTCTGTACAAAGGTCAGAATATCGGGCCATCTCAGATTCAAAAGGTCCTCCGTCTTAAAGGCTTCCTCTTCAAATACCTCTCTTCTTGCACATACAAGGAGTTGTATGCTTCACAGGATGAGAGGAAATGCGCCGAGGTCTCGTCCTCGGCCCAACATTGCTCGCACGTCGCGTCCTCCTTCACTCTCTCTTCGCGTTCTACGGAGCAGCCAGTCTCCACGGGACTTGCTGTATCCTGTTAGATACTCCTTCCTGTTAGGGCCTCCACTCTGTTAGGGCCGACTTCATTTGCCCTCTTTTGAGCCCCAGGACAGGCTCTGGCCCGACGCATTTCTGCCGGGATCCACTCCTGGCGAGTTCGTCTGCTTTCTCATTTCCTGGGACTCCCATGTGGCCTGGGACCCATACGAGCTCCATCTCTCTTACTTCGGCCAACTTTGAAGTGCTACTGCGCACTCTTGCACCAAACCCGCGGACATGGTTGGTTTGCACAGTGCTTTCAGCGAAGCTTGACTGTTTCGTTCCTAATTTCTTCCTCCATTGGAACCCAGCGTGTAGCTTTTTCCAATACCCTTGCTTTCCACGTACATTTCTGCACCGGACGAATTCCGGTCTGTTAGCCTTGATCCGTCTGTATAGCAGACCGTGGCGCTAAGGAATTCAACCCCGTCCTTTTTTCATGCATCCCTTGGCGGTATGGTTACACGGTATCTCCTTTATTCCCTTGACCGCTTCTCTGGCATCTCCTTTTCCGTCACAGTGGCGATCTCCGAATGTCCGGTTTTTCCACCGCTCCTTCTCAACACGCCCGCGTCCCTTATCCTAAGGTATGCCGTATATAACTTGGATGTGATTGATATCCCACCATCTGATCTGCACCAATTCTACCAAGCTTCTTTAATATGGATGATTCTACCAAAAGTGGGCTATATGGATATCATTTTTGGTCATTGCCTTTAAATAACTATACAGCACAGTAAATAATTTTGTTTTGTTAAATTTATGTAACTAATTTAGGTGTAATCTAAGAAACATTATTTTCCCAAATTTTAGGAATTATTGCATAAAAATGCCAGAGGAATGAGTACCAGAGGAATGAGTTTTTTAATGGTTTTCCAATTTAAATCAAAATCTATTTAGGCTACTTAACTTAAGTTTTATATAAACAAAGTTCCTATACTTATAATTTTAAAACAATCAACAAAAAAATTATAGTATTGTTATCAGTCAAATATTTACTTACCAGAGGAATGATAATTGAAGCGTTCCTTTTTGATTTCTCTGAAAAAAACTAATTTTCTGCCGAAAATAAAAAGATCTATAACTTAAATTAAACTAAAGTTGACATTATCAAACATGACAAAACTTGTCATCCTCACAAGTAAATTAGATATCCAGGGCCGTCTCATTCTCTAGAAATTAACCGGTGGTATTCACAAATATTGTGTTATTAAAAGCAGCACGTTTAAAATTGTAAAATTTTCCGGGAAGATGTAAATTCGGATTTTCAAAAATATGACTGCAAACTTAAGTTTTATCAATTTTTTGATAAATAGTTAAGACTTGGTTAAATATTATTTATTAGGATATTTTTTTCAATCTGAGTTTTTAATATTTGGTTTGGGACTACACCAGAGGAATGAGGTATTTGCTTTGTAATAAAAAATTATAAACTTGCAATTTTTTTTATACATTAAACTCAAATGTCCATAAAGAAAACATTTCGTTTTAAATCTTATAACTAAAACTATGCTTCATTTGCAGTCTGTGTGAAAAATATGCATTCCCACTCCACAGCCTCATTTTTGTAGAATCATCCATATATTTTAGCGTAAATTTTTGCAAAATTTCAAGTCGATATGTTAAGTCCTTAGACATAACATAACATATCGCCGATTGGGGATTCATTATTTAACATTTTTCATCTACATAACGTCACGAAAAGTGGTATATATTGATACGTGCTGATATACCATGTCTTAATGTATTGTGATTATCTTAATGCCAAATTTGTTCTAATTTTTAATAAATAATTAAATATTTTTTAGGGTCGTTCGAGAACAGTACTGCTGTTTCCAGAGAAAAACAAAGTTGGAAAGAGTTCTTTTCGTTATGGTTTTTGTTCTTTCTATTATAGTGCTGGCACTAATCGTTGTGATAATCGCCTTAGCGAAACATAAAAGCCCTCTCGACAGTTTTCAAAATGTAATTGACAGTGCTTTGACTGAATAGTAAACAAATTTGAGGATTTAAAAGTGATAGAAAAACGTCAGAGCTCTGCCGGTAAAAGTGAACTTTTAAATTGAGGTATCTTATCATCTTAAAACCGTCAAAAAATGTTCATTAAAAAAAGAATAATTTTTTGAATTGTAAGAACAAGAAAATATCGTGTAGATAAGCCACCTTACTTTTTGACTTGAATGACATATGGTGTATATTTTGTTATTAGTGCTATCAAGAGTGTCAAAAAAGTTTGTTCAAAATGAATAAACTGACCTTATTAGAATATAAAATATATAATTTAGCATACCTTTTTATAACATCAAGGAATTGACGAATAGTAGTTTACCTAACTAGTGCGGAAAGTGCCTCTTTTCCGCACGCGATTGCAGATGGCCAAACGACGCGATAGCGGAGTTTGGCCAGCAATCAAGTGCGGAAAAGACGCTTTACGCACGAGTTAGGTACACTATTTTTTCTATAAGCGTGAGGAAAAAACTAAAAATTAATCATAAAATTATTTATATTCAAAACGTTTTAATCAAATCAATTATTATTATTCACATTCTAGCGGCTTCTAGAACTGACTGGGGTAGATCTTCGTCCGAAGAATCCATTGAAAATCTGATTTTTTTGTTTGAAAAAATCAAAAGACGCTTGTATCTGCAAAATTGGCTTTGTTTTGACAGTTTGTTTGTACTTTGTTGCTATGGTGATTTAAGATGCCAAATCAAAAACCACTAGTGTTCATTGTTGTTTGACATTGACAATGACGATATTTATACCGGGGAGGTTTAAAACTTATAATTTGAACCTATTTTACTGAAAACTTTATTTTATCGAAAATATTGAAAATATAGCAGAATTTTAGTCAATTTGAATATTTTTAGGATATTTCGTGTGCTAGGAAAGATACAAATGTATTTTGAACGGTCTAAATATTATAGAACACCTCAAAATCGTAACAAATTTACTTTTCCGCACTAGTGCGGAAAAAATATGTCGCACTTTCCACACTAAAATGCGTGCGGAAAAGTGGACTTTTCCGCACGCTTATAGAAAAAATGTTTAAATATAAGTCGGTTGCATTATTATTTTTCTATGTATTAAGATTAAGAAAAGTGCCCTGGTTTTTATTACTTTTTAAGAATAATAAAAGATGTTCTTAATAAAAAAAAATGTTAAGTTTATGATATTTTTCAGTTTGATACCTTAAAGCCTAATTTTAATTTTAAAAAGCTGACACCTAATTTTGATTTCAGATATATCCAATCATACTTTTGCAGTAATTTTTGCAACCAAGTACACCCATTTATCAATCTAGTTGCCCACGTATGTACAGTCGGGGACTTAATAAATGGCCGCTGCCGTTTTCAGAAGAGCTTGGATAAGAATCCCAATACCGGCCGAGGTTATTGACCGGATTTCGTGGCGCGTCGTTCAACACATATAATTTATTCGCATTCCTGGGTTAAATTTAATGATGAAAAATTTCGCTTAGGTCTGTATGCCGTTTGAATGTTCGGTTAAAAAAATACACATAATTGCAGAAAAAATTAGCTTTGGTCTGTAGTCCGTTTGAATGTTCGGTTAAAAAACTTAACTTTGTAAAAATATGTTTTATAATACATTAAATTAAACTTCTCGGTGCCCTCTATATCACCAATATAAAAGGTAAAGTGTTTATAATAATGTCGCGAGAGGCCGCCAAAGTCACTTCAGTTTTGAGTTTTGGCAATTTAAACTTTTATTTATTTCTTACAAACACAAACCTTTAGACCAACTTTTGGGGTCTTTTCTATTACTTTGTGAGGCAAGCAATAAAAATATAGCAATTGTTTTGACGTATATCCAATAGCAAAAAAAATTACTTTTTTTTGACAAAATGTTTAATTTTTTGAAAATTTACAACTTTTGATTCTATTAGCTCACACTACTACTATAAGTAGTGTGAGCTATGGTGATCCTAATTTTTTCGAGAAAAAAAAAGTTGCTCCGATTTCAAAAATTTTTATATATCTTTGCGTTTCAGATGATTTTGAAACTTTTTTGTTTTGCTGTCTGTCTGTCTGTCTGTCTGTATGTCTGTCTGTATGTCTGTCTGTAACGACCAACCCGCATAACTCAAAAACCGCTTGTCCGATTTTAATGAAATTTGGTACCTAAGTTGGGTCTTGGGCCGTGATGGTCCCATTTAAAAATGAACAAAATCCACCGAACGCAAGCCAAATAAAAGGGTGGGGGTAGATTCCAAAAATTAGAGTTTATGTGAAAATATGGCGTGTGTGATATCAAACGAAAGGTAATTAAGTCTGGAGTTAAACAAAATGAATTTTAAGTTATTTAAAAAAAAAAAAGGGTGGGGGTAGATGTCCAAAATTAGAGTTTAAGTGAAAATATGGCGTGTGTGATATCAAACGAAAGGTAATTGAGTCTGGAGTTAAACAAAATACATTTTAGTTTTTTCAAACGGGTGGGGGGTAGATTAAAAAAATTTGAGTTTAAGTCAAAACATGGCTTGTGTGGTATCAAACGAAAGGTAATTGAATCTGGAGTTGAATAAAATATATTTCAGTTTTTGATTATATTAGCTCACACTATAACTATAGTACCTAGTGTGAGCTTAGGTGCCCATAGATTGGCAGAGTATTTTTCTCGATAACCATTACATCTACAACTGTAATATTTTCAGGTTAGTATAAGGGACTTAATAGCTTCTTTGTGGCACAGTATCAACTAAATGTTTTTTTGAAATTTTTGATGAAAATTTTCCTGACCAAAGGGGTACCCAAAAAGTGCAGTTTTTTAATTTTTTTAAATTGCTAACTTTGTAAAAATATATATTATAATACATTAAATTAAACTTCTCGGGGCCCTCTATATCACCATATAAAAGGTTAAGGCAAAGAGTTTATAATATTGCCGCGAGAGGCCGCCAAAGTCACTACAGTTTTGAGTTTTGGCAATTTAAACTTTTATTTATTTCTTACAAACATAAACCTTTAGACCAACTTTTGGGGTCTTTTTTATTACTTTGTGAGGCAAGCAATAAAAATATAGCAATAGTTTTGACGTATATCCAATAGCAAAAAAGTTGACTTTTTTTTGACAACATTTTAAATTTTTTGAAAATTTACAACTTTTGATTTTATTTTTCTCGAACACTATTACATCTACAACTGTAATATTTTCAGGTAGCTTCTTTGTGGCACAGTATCATCTAAATGTTTTTTTTGAAATTTTTGACGAAAATTTTCCTGACCAAAGGGGTAAAGGACAGGTATTTATAATAATGCCGAGAGAGACCGCCAGAGTCACTTCAGTTTTGAGTTTTGGCAATTTAAACTTTTATTTATTTCTTACAAACATAAACCTTCAGACCAACTTTTGGGGTCTTTTTTATTACTTTGTGAGGCAAGCAATATAAATATAACAATTGTTTTGACGTATATCCAATAGCAAAAAAGTTGACTTTTTTTTCAAAATTTTGAATTTTTTGAAAGTTTTCAACTTTTGATTCTATTTTTCTCGATAACCATTACATCTACAACTGTAATATTTTCAGGTTAGTATAAGGGACTCGGTAGCTTCTTTGTGGCACAGTATCAACTAAATGTTTTTTTGAAATTTTTGATGAGAATTTTCCTGACCAAAGGGGTACCCAAAAAGTGCAGTTTTTTAATTTTTTTAAATTGCTAACTTTGTAAAAATATATATTATAATACATTAAATTAAACTTCTCGGGGCCCTCTATATCACCATATAAAAGGTTAAGGCCAAGAGTTTATAATATTGCCGCGAGAGGCCGCCAAAGTCACTACAGTTTTGAGTTTTGGCAATTTAAACTTTTATTTATTTCTTACAAACATAAACCTTTAGACCAACTTTTGGGGTCTTTTTTATTTCTTTGTGAGGCAAGCAATAAAAATATAACAATTGTTTTGACGTATATCCAATAGCAAAAAAGTTAAGTTTTTTTTTTTTTAAATTTTGAATAATTTGAAAATTTTCAACATTTGATTCTATTTTTCTCGATAATCATTATATCTACAACTGTAATATTTTCAGGTTAGTATAAGGGACTTGATAGCTTCTTTGTGGCACAGTATCAACTAAATGTTTTTTTTGAAATTTTTGATGAAAATGTTCCTGACCAAAGGGGTACCCAAAAAGTGCAGTTTATTAATTTTTTTAAATTGTTAACTTTGTAAAAATATATATTATAATACATTAAATTAAGCTTCTCGAGCCCCTCTATATAACGATGTAAAAGTTAAAGGATAGGTATTTATAATAATGCCGCGAGAGACCGCCAAAGTCACTTCAGTTTTGAGTTTTGGCAATTTAAACTTTTATTTATTTCTTACAAATTCAAACCATTAGACCAACTTTTGGGGTATTTTTTATTTCTTTGTGAGGCAAGTAATAAAAATATAACAATTGTTTTGACGTATATCCAATAGCAAAAAAGTTGACTTTTTTTTGACAACATTTTAAATTTTTTGAAAATTTACAACTTTTGATTTTATTTTTCTCGAACACCATTACATCTGCAACTGTAATATTTTCAGGTTAGTATAAGGGACTCGGTAGCTTGTTTGTGGCACAGTATCAACTAAATGTTTTTTTTGAAATTTTTGATGAAAATTTTCCTGAGCAAAGGGGTACCCAAAAAGTGCAGTTTTTTAATTTTTTTAAATTGTTAACTTTGTAAAAATATATATTATAATACATTAAATTAAGCTTCTCGAGCCCCTCTATATAACGATGTAAAAGTTAAAGGATAGGTATTTATAATAATGCCGCGAGAGACCGCCAAAGTCACTTCAGTTTTGAGTTTTGGCAATTTAAACTTTTATTTATTTCTTACAAATTCAAACCATTAGACCAACTTTTGGGGTATTTTTTATTTCTTTGTGAGGCAAATAATAAAAATATAACAATTGTTTTGACGTATATCCAATAGCAAAAAAGTTGACTTTTTTTTGACAACATTTTAAATTTTTTGAAAATTTACAACTTTTGATTTTATTTTTCTCGAACACCATTACATCTGCAACTGTAATATTTTCAGGTTAGTATAAGGGACTCGGTAGCTTCTTTGTGGCACAGTATCAACTAAATGTTTTTTTTTTTTTAATTTTTGATGAAAATTTTCCTGACGAAAGGGGTACCCAAAAAGTGCAGTTTTTTAATTTTTTTAAATTGTTAACTTTGTAAAAATATATACTATAATACATTAAATTAAGCTTCTCGAGCCCCTCTATATAACGATGTAAAAGTTAAAGGACAGGTATTTATAATAATGCCGTGAGAGACCGCCAAAGTCACTTCAGTTTTGAGTTTTGGCAATTTAAACTTTTATTTATTTCTTACAAATTCAAACCATTAGACCAACTTTTGGGGTATTTTTAATTTCTTGGTGAGGCAAATAATAAAAATATAACAATTGTTTTGACGTATATCCAATAGCAAAAAAGTTGACTTTTTTTTTCAAAATTTTGAATTTTTTGAAAATTTTCAACTTTTCATTCTATTTTTCTCGATAACCATTACATCTACAACTGTAATATTTTCAGGTTAGTATAAGGGACTCGGTAGCTTCTTTGTGGCACAGTATCAACTAAATGTTTTTTTTGAAATTTTTGATGAATATTTTCCTGACCAAAGGGGTACCCAAAAAGTGCAGTTTTTTTACTTTTTTAAATTGCTAACTTTGTAAAAATATATATTATAATACATTAAATTAAACCTCTCGGGGCCCTCTATATCACCATATAAAAGGTGAAGGCCAAGAGTATATAATATTGCCGCGAGAGGCCGCCAAAGTCACTACAGTTTTGAGTTTTGGCAATTTAAACTTTTATTTATTTCTTAAAAGCACAAACCTTTAGGCCAACTTTTGGAGTCTTTTTTATTACTTTGTGAGGCAAGCAATAAAAATATAACAATTGTTTTGACGTATATCCAATAGCAAAAAAATTGACTTTTTTTTGACAACATTTTAAATTTTTTGAAAATTTACAACTTTTGATTTTATTTTTCTGGAACACCATTACATCTGCAACTGTAATATTTTCAGGTTAGTATAAGGGACTCGGTAGCTTCTTTGTGGCACAGTATCAACTAAATGTTTTTTTTGAAATTTTTGATGAAAATTTTCCTGACCAAAGGGGTACCCAAAAAGTGCAGTTTTTTAATTTTTTTAAATTGTTAACTTTGTAAAAATATATACTATAATACATTAAATTAAGCTTCTCGAGCCCCTCTATATAACGATGTAAAAGTTAAAGGACAGGTATTTATAATAATGCCGTGAGAGACCGCCAAAGTCACTTCAGTTTTGAGTTTTGGCAATTTAAACTTTTATTTATTTCTTACAAATTCAAACCATTAGACCAACTTTTGGGGTATTTTTTATTTCTTTGTGAGGCAAGTAATAAAAATATAACAATTGTTTTGACGTATATCCAATAGCAAAAAAGTTGACATTTTTTTGACAACATTTTAAATTTTTTGAAAATTTACAACTTTTG
The DNA here is from genome assembly GCA_963576565.1 of Aspidapion aeneum. Classification (NCBI taxonomy): domain Eukaryota; kingdom Metazoa; phylum Arthropoda; class Insecta; order Coleoptera; family Brentidae; genus Aspidapion; species Aspidapion aeneum. The sequence continues at coordinate 8,329,007 of OY755043.1, read as the reverse complement.
ATTTTATTTTTCTCGAACACCATTACATCTGCAACTGTAATATTTTCAGGTTAGTATAAGGGACTCGGTAGCTTCTTTGTGGCACAGTATCAACTAAATGTTTTTTTTGAAATTTTTGATGAAAATTTTCCTGACCAAAGGGGTACCCAAAAAGTGCAGTTTTTTAATTTTTTTAAATTGTTAACTTTGTAAAAATATATATTATAATACACTAAATTAAGCTTCTCAGGCCCCTCTATATAACGATGTAAAAGTTAAAGGACAGGTATTTATAATAATGCCGCGAGAGGCCGCCAAAGTCACTACAGTTTTGAGTTTTGGCAATTTAAACTTTTATTTATTTCTTACAAGCACAAACCTTTAGGCCAACTTTTGGAGTCTTTTTTATTACTTTGTGAGGCAAGCAATAAAAATATAACAATTGTTTTGACGTATAACCAATAGCAAAAAAGTTGACTTTTTTTTTTCAAAATTTTGAATTTTTTGAAAATTTTCAACTTTTGATTCTATTTTTCTCGATAACCATTACATCTGCAACTGTAATATTTTCAGGTTAGTATAAGGGACTCGGTAGCTTCTTTGTGGCGCAGTATTAACTAAATGTTTTTTTGAAATTTTTGATGAAAATTTTCCTGACCAAAGGGGTACCCAAAAAGTGCAGTTTTTTAATTTTTTTAAATTGTTAACTTTGTAAAAATATATATTATAATACATTAAATTAAGCTTCACGGGCCCCTCTATATAACGATGTAAAAGTTAAAGGACAGGTGTTTATAATAATGCCGAGAAAGACCGCCAAAGTCACTTCAGTTTTGAGTTTTGGCAATTTAAACTTTTATTTATTTCTTACAAATTCAAACCATTAGACCAACTTTTGGGGTATTTTTTATTTCTTTGTGAGGCAAGTAATAAAAATATAACAATTGTTTTGACGTATATCCAATAGCAAAAAAGTTGACTTTTTTTTGACATTTTTAATTTTTTGAAAATTTACAACTTTTGATTTTATTTTTCGCGAACACCATTACATCTGCAACTGTAATATTTTCAGGTTAGTATAAGGGACTTGGTAGCTTCTTTGTGGCACAGTATCAACTAAATGTTTTTTTTTTAATTTTTGACGAAAATTTGTATAAAAATTCCAGAGGGTGGTTTTTCAATTTAAATCAAATTCTATTTAGACTACTTAACTTAAGTTTTATATAAACAAAGTTCCTATACTTATAATTTTAAAACAATCAACAAAAATATTATATTATTGATATCAGTCGAATATTTACTTACCAGAGGAATGATAATTGAAGCGTTCCTTTTTGATTTCTCTAAAAAAAACTAATTTTCTGCCGAAAATAAAAAGATCTATAACTTAAACCAAACTAAAGTTGACATTATCTGTCACAACTTGTTCCCCTCACAAGTAAATTAGATATCCAGGGCCGTCTCTGTCTAGAAATTAACCGGTGGTATTCACAAATATTGTGTTATTAAAAATGGAGCACGTTTAAAATTGTAAAATTTTCCGGAGAAAATTTAAATTCGGATTTTCAAAAATATGACTGCAAACTTAAGTTTTATCAATTTTTTGATAAATAGTTAAAACTTGGTTAAATATTATTTATTAGGATATTTTTTTCAATCTGAGTTTTTAAAATTTGGTTTGGGACTACACCAGAGGAATGAGGTATTTGCTTTGTAATAAAAAAAATTATAAACTTGCAATTTTTTTCATACATTAAACTCAAATGCTCCATAAAGAAAACATTTCGTTTTAAATCTTATAACTAAAACTATGCTTCATTTGCAGTCTGTGTTTGAAAAATATGCATTCCCACTCCACAGCACCATTTCTGTAGAATCATCCATATAGTACGGCCCCATGTACAATGAATAAACGACGAAAGATTATCAAAGCACGTCCTAGAATGGCAGCTATTAGAGCGCAGAAAAAGAGGCTATCCTAAACTGGAATGACAACAGGCAATCCAAAGATCAATGAGTCAAAATTACCTGACAGAAGATGATTGTCAGGATCGAAGGATGTGGAGAATAGATTTTGGACAATGTACAAAAACGTTCTAAACTGACATATTCGTAGTAGTAGTAATTGTAACTTTAAAAAAAACTTATTACTTTACTTTACCCTACATACTGTACGTTCCTATAGTTATAAGTATAAATTATGTAAGGTATTATGTCTAGCCATTGTCTGCTTTAGTATAGTTGTATTCTTGAAAATAAAATATAGGTGTAAGTACCGTAGGTTTCTTGTAATTTACAGCCGGAACTTTTCTGCAATCAAACAAAACGATATTATTAGAAAAACATTGGCGTTTCGTCTCTCATTAACGGAAATTGATTTTTAGGGATGAGCTGCAGACAAACAAACAAAAACTGAGAAAATTTTGGAAATGAGGGATGGAAAGTAAAATTTTGAGTATAGAGGTCATTTTAAAGAAAATTTTATACTGATTTTAAAAAAACATATAAAACGAGGGTCATTTCATAAAAACATACCAACTTTGTGTAATATCTCAAAAACTAACAGATATTTTATTGGATTTCTTAAGACCATTTGCAGTGAAGTAAAAAAGACAGTTGAGTGGAAGATTAGTGTATCTGAATGATATCTGTTATACAGTGTAGAACAGCCAAATTGAATAAATTCTATAACGAATAAATGAGGGTGTGTTGGGAAAAACATTTGGACACGTCAATTTGTAATTTTAAATGCGCATTTTGCTTAAAACAAAAATTATATAGGGTGAGTCATGTGAGAGTAGCCAATACCAACTTTCTTATTTTAAATGCAACCCCTTGTATATTATTTGTTTTTTGGATTCTTCAGAACATAATTCATGTATAATGTCCTATACCTAAGTCTAACCATTTTTGAAATATTGACAGTTCAAAAACGACAATTTCTAATTTCGAGGCGGAATATTTCAAAAACGGTTAGAATTATGGAAAAACGGCTTACATGTCCCTCTCCTTATTTTTAATTATCAATTGACATCAACAATACCATTCGATTTTAACGGAAAATCGGAAATTCCGGTTAAACCATAAGTGTTCCTGCGGTGCCAATCGATAGATAATTAAAAAAAAGGTTACGGACATGTAAGCCCTAAGGAGCAAAGAGACCTAGAAATCTACAGAGAAACCAGAAGACAGCTAAGAAATTTGATACGCACAGAAAAAAATGAATTGTTCGAGCGCAAGTGCCACGACATAAATACACACGTAGGAGGTAGGCAGAGTTCTGGAGTATGGAAATTCATTTCTACAGTAAAAAACCCAACAAAAGAAAAAGTAAACATCCAGATAATCAAACCAAAACAATGGACAGAACACTACAAGGGACTGCTGCAGGAGACGAGACCCGAATATCTGGCAGCCTCTCCGAGAAGAAACATAGAAATACATGGAGAGGAAGTAACATCGAAAAAGAAATGATAAAGAATAATATTAAAAAGCTTAAATCCGGAAAAGCTAGCGGACCTGGGGAAATATATGCTGAAATGCTCAAATATGGATCAGAGAAACTACTCGAAAATCTCACATATATTATTAACCAATGCATAAACAGACATCCAGTACATAATGATTGGAAAATTGCATTCATATCCTCAATACATAAAAAAGGAAACAAGCTGGATTGCAACAATTACAGAGGAATTTCAGTAACCAGTACTCTAAGTAGATTGTACGGTAGGATTCTTAGAGATCTAATAGAGAATGATTTTCATGAACAAGAAGGAGAAGAGCAAAGTGGGTTTCGCGCAGGCAGATCTTGTAGTGATAATGTTTTTTGTCTTAAACAAGTAATTGAGAAAAGGAGCGCCAGAAATATAGAGACTCATGTTACCTTTGTGGACCTACAAAAAGCATACGATACCGTTCCAGTAGAAAAATATCAATCATACATACATAAAAGCGATAAAAGAACTATACAAAGGGTCAAAATCTAAAATTAAAATTGGAAATCGACTTTCAAAAGAATTCCTGGTAACAAAAGGCTTAAGACAGGGATGTTGTATCTCTCCAACTCTTTTTAAAATATATATCGCAGTAGCTCTAAAAAACTGGAAACGTAAAGTGCACGGCATGGGAATACAACTTAACGACCAATTTACCATATACACACTACAGTTTGCAGACGATCAAGTAATTGTGGCTAATGATAAAGAAGACATGGAGTATATGATAAGAAAGTTAACAGAAGAATACCAAAAGTGGGGATTAACAGTGAACGTGGACAAGACACAGTACTTATGTACTGGAAACGAACCCAGTGAGTTAGTACTAGAAAATGGACAAACAATATCTCCATGCAATGAGTATGTATACTTGGGTGTCACATTTGATAAGACAGGTACAGACTGTAAAGAATTGGAAAAAAGAATAGTAAAAGCAAAAAAAGTTATTGGATGTCTTAACAGTCTTTTATGGAGCAGAGAGATAAAAAAGAATGTAAAATTTAACATTTATGAAACAATGGTCAAAAGCACGCTGTTGTATGGAAAAGAGACTTGACGCGTAACAGAAGAGTACAAAACAAAAATGGAAAGTGTCGAAATGGATGCAATAAGAAGATCAATGAGAATATCTAGAATAGATCACATAAGAAATGAGATCATAAAAGAAAGAATGGGAATCGAGGGAAGCATAACGCATGACATCACTAGAAGGCAACTGATATGGTACGGCCATGTACAACGGATGAACGACGAAAGATTACCAAAGCAGATCCTAGAATGACAACCAATAGGGCGCAGAAAAAGAAGGCGTCCTAAACTAGAATGGCAACAAAGATCAATGAGTCAAAAAAATCTGACAGAGGATGATTGTCAGGATCGAAGGAGGTGGAGAATAGGCGTCGGACAACGTAGAAAAACGTTCTAAACCGACATAGTAGTAGTAGTACATGTAAGCCTTTTTTCTATAGTTCTAATAGTTTTTGAAATATTCCGCCTCGAAATTGGTTTATTATATATTAATTATTATTTTTATAGCAATCTACACCAGAAATTCTAAGATTACGGGAAGAAAAGTACATATTTTATAAAATATTGTAAGTTACAAATTTTGCATCAAAACTAAGCTGACCCAAACCATCACTTGGTACTACTTTAGTAAAAACTGTGACTCGTCTTTATTTTTCAGATATATTATTAACCTTATTTGATCTCCTTTCATTCTTGTTTATTTTTATGAAAAAATAAATAAAAAATAACTTTTAGGTGTAAAATTAGCCAAATAATTACACCTTTTTGCTTATTCATGAAATTTCGAAACACTTTGTATATCTGATATACCATTGACTTGACCAATTTTCTTACCTTCGCAGTAACAAACGGCTCATCTGGCCTTATACGGAAGAGTTTTTCTGCATTCTTAGTGGTCACTAATTTAATTCCGTAATTGTTTTTGTGGCATTTTGTTTCTCCTCTGCAACTCCTGTTAATGGCCATTGATAACATCAAGATGCTGCTGAAAAGAAGAAACAGAAAACGTTGGTTTAGTTTTGTTTCGGTTTTCGGTTCGTGGACACAGATCCAAAATCGGATTTTTTTTTAAATTTTTACCGTTCCAACAATTGAAAAGAGAGAAAAAAGGTATTATCTACAAGGTGTCCCAGATAAAATTAACTAAATGGGTATTTCGGTAACGGCAAATTTTGGTTAAATGAGAAAAAAAATTCGCGATTCCAAGTTCAATTCCGATCAGTTGCTGCATCTAAATTAAAAAATATACACAATATTTCACGAACATCGAAACAGAGGCCTTTTTGGGCATTTAGGGTGCGAACCATAGACGAATGACAGAGATAGACCAGACACTTACACGGTGGGAGTTTTATTACTCAATTGGCGCAGTATACCGGGGTGCCATGCAAAAACCAGCGCCTCTCTAACTTTGTATTCCGTACTAAACATTTACAGGGGGATTTGAAACAATATAACGCTTGCGCAGATTGTCTCTAAGCTACAGGGTGGCTTTTCAATTTATTGTATACCGGATGCTCATAGCCATCAATGCAATCGTTCTCCAATCAAGCTACATCTTATAATATAGTGTTTTGAAAAGTTTTTATCAAATTGAATTTTAACACCAAAAAATCCATTCTACTCGTCAATTAATGTTAAATTTAAACTTTTTGCGCTGATAAGAATGAGTTATTTTGTGTCAACGCTCAATGTGCCTAAAAACACTCTATAAACACCAATTAGTAAGGATGCTCAATCAAAGAATTTTTTATTAATGGCTACTAGCAACAATAAAAAGGAAAGTTGAATTTTTTTAATTAAATCTAAGGTTTAGAAGTTTGTTTTCCATTGATTTAGGTATATAAATTTCCTTGAGAGGATAATTTCCAAGTAACAAAAGGCTCTTTGACGAATATTCTGCAGTAAATTCCTTTTTATTAGTGTATAGAATACATTAACTTAATAATTACAATGTTTTACACGTAATATAATGCAAATATAGGTTATTTTTCTATCAACGGAACCTTTTTTAATTGTTTTTTAATGAAAAATATAAACTAATGGATTTGGTAAAGGATCAGGCACACCTCTTATGGGATTTCCGTACTCCGTCAAACTTCACGAAATTTTGGTTTGCTGTAGACTGAACCTTTCTTATCAAAAGTTCTCAGGGGCCCAACTCAAATTAATTTCTGAAATACAGGGTGTTGAAAGTGATAATGTCCAAGAAGCATAATGGGTCTTTACACGGCTTTTCCAAACAAATGCGCAATGTTACTATTTCATGTATTTACGATTTATTAATTTTTTTAAATCTATACATTTAAAACCGTATCGGGTGTTTAAACAAATATTATTCGAAAGTGTTAATGAGAAACAAGCGTTATTGTGTTTTAGGTTGAACCTTTTGTATCAAAAGTTCTTATGGGCCCAACTCAAATTAATGACCAGTTTTTGAAATACAGGGTGTTAAAAGTGATAATGTCCAAGAAGCATAATGGCTCTTTAGACGGCTTTTCCAAACATATGCGCAATGTTACTATTACACACATTTACGATTTATTCATTATTTTTATCTGTACCTTTAAAACATTATATATAGGTTGTTTAAGTAAATATTACTCGAAGGTTTTATTGATAAACAAGCTTTAGTATAAATAGAATTTCGGACTTCCATTGTCTTTTATTTGTTTCAAAATAAATAAAGACAATGGAAGTCCGAAATTTTATTTCTACACAATCATTGTCTACGAGTTTCAAACAAGCTTTAGTATGTTGTAGACTGAAACTTGATGATCAGATGTTCTTATGATGGGCCCACGTAAATTAATTTCCAGTTTTTGAAATACAGAGTGTTGAAAGTAACAATGTTCAAAAATGATAATAGCTCTTTAGGCGGAGTTTCCAAACATATACGAAATGTTATTATTACATATAGAGAGAGTAGTTATTAGTTTTTTAATGGTTCTTGACTTATTAAGTATTTAATACAGGGTATTTCGTCATATATAATTTTTTAAATAATATTAAAAAATATTTAAGCGTTTTGTACATCTGTACCGTGACCTGTAAAAAGCTATAATTCTTGTTTGTCAGTAAAAATTTTGACTAATATTTATTAAAACACCCTGTGGATAATGTTTTATTGGCACAGATTAAAAATAATAAATAAATCGTTAATATATGAAACAGTAAAATTGCATAAGTGTTTGGAAAATCCGTCTAAAGATAATTCTTCTTGGACATTATTACTTTTAACACCCTGTATTTTATAAACTGGACATTAATTTAAGTTGGCCCTATAAAACTTTTGATACGAAAGGTTCAATCTAAAACACACTAACGCTTGTTTCTCATTATCACTTTCGAATAATATTTACTTAAACACCCTGTAGAGAATGTTTTAAAGGTACAGATTAAAAATAATAAATAAATCGTAAATACGTGTAATAGTCGCATTGCGCATATGTTTGGAAAAGCCGTCTAAAGAGCTTCTTGGACATTATCACTTTCAACACCCTGTATTTCAAAAACTGGTCATTAATTTGAGTTGGGCCATACAACATATCAAAACTTCATGAAGTTTGACTGATTACAGAAATCCCATTAGAGGTGTGCCTGATCCTTTTAGCTATGTGATGTAAAAATGTATTTATATTAAACATTATTTATATTATATTTGGGTGTCAAAAAAAATGTTACGTAAGCTTTTTAAATTAAAGTAAAGTATATCGCTTTTAAGTTACTGTACTTGTGAAACTTTCAGAAATCAGCTTTAAATGTGTATCGAAAAAAATGGCCGCCACAGGGACTCATAAATTTCAAAACTTAATAAAACCAATGGTATAGAATAGAGTTTCAGTAAAAAAAAAATCTAAATAGCATTTACAATGGCCTTTTTAATGTGGGAGATCATTATGCCGGACCCTGTATATAAATATAGTGAAATAAACTATATTTTTCCAAGCGTGGATATGAGGTGGGGTAACGTGGTAATTATTCCCCTAGAATAAAAAATATACACTTTTTTTTAAATAATTAAAGTGAAAACAGAAAAATTACCGTTACCCCCCTTGAAAAAAATGTTAATAAATATCGTCGATTATAACCCTTCCCCCCCTTGATTTTGACCTAGATCCGCGCTTGTTTTCTAAATATTAAAATTTAAAACTAAACATTTTAAACTCTGTCCTGGTTCAAATCACACACTATATATTTAACGTAAATTTCGTCTTTCGTCAAAGTTAGCCAGTTTTTAGGCCGAAGTATATTTAGCCACTCGTCAAATAGCTTGGGGTTTCGTTTGGGAAGGCAATGGCGCTTACTAACATAGTCTTCGTACCCACCACCACACCATTGTTTTCTTTTCAATTTCTTAAGGGATGGATCGCCCCCATCAAAACGCGCAAAATACCGATTGGTCATAATTTAGCAAAACACACCATAAAACTTAAGGTAAAAAGTCGATAAATAACGAAAAATTGCATCCACAAACGAAAAATGTAAAATGAAATTACATATTTTTATCTATTTTGCTAAAGTCAATGTCAGTCATAATCAAAAACAAATTGTCAAAATATACCAAGAGTAGCGGTTAATATATATTGCGACAGCGCAGAACTCTGTCCATAATATTTTTATACAAGGGGTGACGGTCTGTAATCAGCGCCTCTCGAACTTCGTATTCCGAACTAATGTATACAGGGGGTATGTATAACAGTATTATCAAAAGACCGGGGTGCCTTCCTTACTATAAATGATTAGTTTACTGTGGTGCGAACTTAGAAAAAGCATATGATACCGTTCCAGTAGAAAAACTATGGACAGTGCTAGAGCAGACTAATATCAATCATACATACATAAAAGCGATAAAAGAACTATACAAAGGGTCAAAATCTAAAATTAAAATTGGAAATCGACTTTCAAAAGAATTCCTGGTAACAAAAGGCTTAAGACAGGGATGTTGTATTTCTCCAACTCTTTTTAAAATATATATCGCAGTAGCTCTAAAAAACTGGAAACGGAAAGTGCACGGCATGGGAATACAACTTAACAACCGATTTACCATATACACACTACAGTTTGCTGACGACCAAGTAATTGTAGCTAATGATAAAGAGGACATGGAGTATATGATGAGAAAGTTAATGGAAGAATACCGGGGATTAACACTAAACGTGGACAAGACACAGTACTTATGTATTGGAAACGAATCCAGTGAGTTAGAACTAGACAATGGACAAGTAATATCTCCATGCAATGAGTATGTATACTTGGGTGTCACATTTGATAAGACAGGAACAGACTGTAAAGAACTGGAAAAAAGAATAATAAAAGCAAAAAAGGTTATTGGATGTCTTAACAGTATTTTATGGAGCAGAGAGATAAAAAAGAATGTAAAATTTAACATATATGAGGTCCAGAATGCAGGTCCTAGAATGGCAACCAATAGGGCGCAGAAAAAGAGGGCGTCCTAAACTAGAATGGCAACAGTCAATCCAAAGATCAATGAGTCAAAAAAATCTGACAGATGATTGTCAGGATCGAAGGAGGTGGAGAATAGGCGTCGGACAACGTAGAAAAACGTTCAAAACCGACTAAATAAAAAAAATTTAGAGAAACGCTCGGACACGTCGATTTTGTTTGCGAGGGGGACACTTTTTGGCTATCTTAAAATTTTTTTAGCACGAAACCCCCTTCAAGGGGTATACTTTACCCCTATATTTTTAATAGGGAAAGCGAGTCTAGTGATACCTTGTTTTGAAGCACTCTTAAATATCTTTACAACCGTGTAAAAATTTAAAAAATCCGTCGATTAGTTTTTGAGATATTTGCTTCAAAATTTTCAAATTTAACATGGAATGATAAAATAAAAAATAAATCCGAGAAATAATAAACTTCTAATTAAATTTTTATTTTTTAAGTTTAAAGGCAATTATCTTAAAAACTAATGGATAGATTTTTGACATTTTTATTTATATGTTCGCATATAATACATACGCACATTGATTGATGTCACTCACCGATGACAACTTAGATTATTTTAGTGAAACGCCAATCATTGGCGCAGCTAAGGAGGGACCAGGGGGGGCCTGGCCCCCCCCCTGAAGTCCCTCAGGCCCCCCCTAAGATATTTTAGGCCTCCCCTACTGACTACTAGTAAAAGAACATGACGCTGAAAATACATACTTTTCTATTATTATTCGGGAAATATTCAAATAAAATAGGTGCATTAAAATTTAAAATCATTCAGATAATGTTTACATTTCAGGAAAAATCCCTTGTCTTGCGGAATTAGGCTTTTTCTCTTTAAATTATCGGTAACTTTTCTGCACTTATGCAATTTCCCGAAAATATTTTTTAAATTTAAACATAATTATGCATATTGAATATTTCATACATATTGGCGACATCTTGTAAAATACTATAGAAGTGTAAGTTAAATTTCGCATTTAATAAAGACAGCGACCTTTGCCCCTCTGTTTCTGAAATCGGGTTGTAGATGTCGTAAGGTTATAAAAGACCTTTTTAAACTGTTTTTCTAAAATAAATAAAATAATCTTTTTAGTTTTTTTGAGGTTAGCGTTTAGTGTCTTATGAAAATTTTCCGATTTTGTTGACAATTTCATAACCATTTTCATATTAAGTTTTCCCACGTCGTTAAATGGAATAAATTCGTCGAGCAATACCGGGAAATTTTTAATATTAATACTTCTACTCTAAGAGCAGAAATGACCGTTTTAAAGAATTGTATTTTTCGGTTAAATCAAACTGTTGGTCATGATTCTATCAAATAACATATAGCAGAAAACAACTATCCAAACCTCTACCAACTTTTTAAAGTTGCGAGTATTCTTCCAATTTCAAGTGCAACTTGCGAGAGGTCTTTCTCTGCCATGAGGAGAGTTTTTAATTGGCTTAGAACAACTATGACTCAAGAGAGACACTCAGGTTTGTCATTGTTATTCATAGAAAAAGATGTTGAGGTCGACTTAGACAGTGTGGTAGACGCTTTCAGTCAGCGACGTAGAAAACTTTCTTTGTAGAATTGCTGAATTACATACTTCCTGTGTATACATATAAATAAGTTGGTAAATGTATTATTAAATTTGTTATATTAAAATATTAGAACATTTAATGTGCGTATTTTTTTTTAATCATTGCACACTTTGCACGACTCTTTAAAACCTATGTTTGCTTTTTGTTCAAGATAGACCGGGGCCACGGCCCCCCCTGAAAAGCAAGGCTAGCTACGCCAATGACGCCAATGAACTTGACAAGAAACTAACATAACATATAGGTTCTCTATCCAAAGCTACAAAAGCTGGCTTTATTTCTTATTCCAAAGCCAAAATATGCAGTTTTTATCGTCAAAAAATGTTCTTACTGCCAACGATATAAACATTTATTCATATTTATATATTTATCGGTTTCACAACGTTCTACGTCTTCCGATACCCAATCTCCACTCGTTTCTGTTTTCCCATAATTCATCATCTAGGCCTCTTATTCTTATTTCACTGTCTATTCCTTCTCTCCAGCTTCTCTTCGGCCTTCCTTGTTTTGTTCGGCCAGTTGGTTTCCATTGTAATATTTGTTTAGGTAGTCCATTCTTTGTACATGTCCGTACCACACCAGTTGTTTTGTTCTTATATCATCCACTAAAGTACGTTTACCCACTGTCATAATTTCTCTTATTCTTTGATTTGTAACTATTTCTCTTTTTGATTTCCCTGCTGCTCTTCTCCAATAGTCCATCTCTGTAGCGGAAAGCATTTTTTCTGTTCTATCTTTGATTGGCCATACTTCTGCGCCGTATGTAATAATACTTTTTACAGTGGTGTTGTATATAAGCTTTTTGTTATGTTTTGATATACTTTGGTCCCAAATTATTCTATTTAATAAAGTTATTGCTTTTCTTCCTTGTACGTTTCTATCTTTTATAGCTTTGTCTAGTGTTTCGTCAGCTGTAATTTTTAGACCTAAGTATTTATACTCATCAAAGGACTGAATACGCTGCCCAGTATTTAAGATTAGATCCTGTTTCGTTCCACCAATACACATATACTCTGTCTTATTGATATTAACCTCTATTAATTTATATCTATCTATTTATTCATATAATAATATATTAAATAAAATACACCTATTTATTTAAAGTGGTCAAGAGTTCAAAAATAATCAACCTTAAGCTCTATTTATATTCAATAAACATGAATCAAAACAAAAGTTTATTATTTTGTTTAAACTGTTATGGTAATTAGGCCTATAAAAAATCTGCACCAACAAAACAAGTATTAAAATTTCTTCAGAATGAGTTTATAGACATATTAATTAATTAAATATTAGTTTATCATGTACATATACCATAGGTAATTGGTTTTGGGTAGTGAACTTAGTACCAATACTAATAAAAGATGCGAGTAAAGTCAAGTGCTTATTTTGTATCTGGAACCCGTCTTGCAGCACGTGATTGGTTGATTATTAATTTAGTTGTTTGGTGCTGGTTGGCGATTAAGGTATTTTATCAAATTCCGTTTCTACTTTGAAATAAAATTTTTAAAAAAATTTAAATTTCATTTAATTTAACAATCAATTTTTATTTCAAAATTATTATTAGAAAACAAAATACACAAAAGTTAAACGCGTTTTTCTCAAAACGTCAAATTCCTACATACTACTACTATGTCGGTTTAGAACGTTTTTCTACGTTGTCCGACGCCTATTCTCCACCTCCTTCGATCCTGACAGTCATCTTCCGTCAGATTTTTTTGACTCATTGATCTTTGGATTGACTGTTGCCATTCCAGTTTAGGACGCCCTCTTTTTCTGCGCCCTATTGGTTGACATTCTGGGACCTGCTTTGGTAATCTTTCGTCGCTCATCCGTTGTACATGGCCGTACCATATGCCTTTTAGTGATGTAATCCGTTATGTTTCTCTCGATTCCCATTCTTTCTTTTATGATCTCATTTCTTATATGATCTGTTCTGAATATTCTCATTGATCTTCTTACTGCATCCATTTCGACACTTTCCATTTTTGCTTTGTATTTTTCTGTTACGCGACAAGTCTCTATTCCATACAACAGCGTGCTTTTCACCATTGTTTCATATATGTTAAATTTTACACTCTTTTTTATCTCTCTGCTCGAAAAAAAATACTGTTAAGACAACTAATAACTTTTTTTGCTTTTATTATTCTTTCCAGTTCTTTACAGTCTTATCAAATGTGACATCCAAGTATACATACTTATTGCATGGAGATATTGTTTGTCCATTTTTTAGTTCTAATTCATTAGCTACAATTACTTGGTCGTCAGCAAACTGTAGTGTGTATATATGGTGAATCGGTCGTTAAGTTGTATTCCCACGCCGTGTACTTTGCGTTCCACTTTTTTAGAGCTACTGCGATATATATTTTGAAAAGGGTTGGAGAGATACAACATCTTAAGCCTTTGGTTACCAGGAATTCTTTTGAAAGTCGATTTCCAATTTTAATTTTAGATTTTTAGAATTCCTACATTAGATTACCTTCTCAGCCCATTAGCACACTCCAAGTGAACTCCACGCTATATCAGACTTGAAAACAGTTTTTTGTAAATATCTCAGAAATGAAAGCTCCTATGAAGTTTTTGATCATAACACAAATTATTGAGAAAAATTTGTCCTACTATATTTCAAGAACCGCATATTAAGGCGATCCTCCGTTAAAAAGTTAGCAGTTTTTTTCAATTTTTTAACTAACTAATAAATTTGAAACAGAAAGCAATGAATTTTTACAATATCTGAATTCTGGTACGAATCCACCAAATAGCTTATTTTTTATGACTCCAACAGATGATGTAGAAATCTATAAAATAATACAAAATTTTAAAAACACAAAGAGCAGAGATATCTATGGGTTAAATTCCAAAGTTATTTAATACGTTTCGGAGATCATAACACCAGTACTTTTATACATTTTTAATAAGTGCATAAAAAACAGCATTTTCCAGATACGTTAAAGTATGCAAAGGTGGTTCCAAATCCAAAAAAAGGCTCCAGAAAAGACATAAAAAATAATAGACCAATCTCGGTCCTGCAAGTTTTATCCAAAATTTTTGAACAAATTATAAAATCAAGAGTACTCTAATCCTTTTTATCAATAAAGTTAGCTCCTTTGAAAAATAATTTTTTTATCAAAGCCAGTTCGACTATAGAGCAGGAAAAAATACAATTAAAGCTATATTGAAAATACTAGAAAGAATCGTGAATTATATAGATAATAACGTAATTCCGTGCATTTGGAATCAAAGGTGAATATTTCAATCTGTTTGAGTCATACTTAACCAGTAGAAAGCAGTCTGTTGTCCTACCCTTTGGCGAAAAGTCAAAAACTACCGACATTACAATCGGTGTACGCCAGGGGTCTATTCTGGGACCAATTTTTTCTTAATTATTTCACGTTTAATAGCACTTTACGCTGATGATGCAAGAATTGTTCAATCTGGGATTAGTAAAGCTGATGCAGAGGAAAAACAAAGGAAGCAGTACAGCAGGCATGTGCGTGGTTTAGGGCAAATTTATACCTTAATGAAAATAAGACCTAATTTAGTTGAGTTTCAAATAAAAAAATTAATGCAATTAACAACGCTATATACTGCAAAAGCTTACTAGTACTCTAATTTTTATAGTTTAATTTCTAATGGTTTAATATGGTGGGGCAGTTCGCCTAATGCAACTAATGAACAGATTATTAGGATTCTGGACAATTCTAAAAAGTTATATCATTGTAAGGCGATATTTAAAAGCCTTGAAATTATGTCATTTTATTCATTTAGATTTATATATATAATTATCGGTTTCACAACGTTCTACGTCTTCCGATAACCAATCTCCACTCGTTTCTGTTTGCCCATAATTCATCATCTAGGCCTCTTATTCTTATTTCACTGTCTATTCCTCTTCTCCAGCTTCTCCTTGGTCGTCCTCGTTTTCTTCAGCCAGTTGGTTTCCATTGTAGTATTTGTTTAGGTAGTCTTTCATCATTCATTCTTTGTACATGTCCGTACCACACCAGTTGTTTTGTTCTTATATCATCCACTAAAGTACGTTCACCCACTGTCATAATTTCTCTTATTCTTTGATTTGTAACTCTGTCTCTTTTTGATTTCCCTGCTGCTCTTCTCCAATAGTCCATATCCGTAGCGGAAAGCATTTTTTCTGTTCTATCCTTGATTGGACATACTTCTGAGCCGTATGTAATAATACTTTTTACAATGGTGTTATATATAAGCTTTTTGTTATGTTTTGATATACTTTGGTCCCAAATTATTCCATTTAATAAAGTTATTGCTTTTCTTCCTTATACGTTTCGATCTTTTATAGCTTTGTCTAGTGTTCCGTCAGCTGTAATTTTTAGACCTAAGTATTTATACTCATCCCAGGACTGAATTCGCTGCCCGGTATTTAAGATTAGATCCTGTTGCATTCCACCGATACACATATACTCTGTCTTATTGAGATTAACCTCTAGTCCCCACTTATTGTACTCTTCTATTAGTTTTCGTGTCATATATTCGAGGTCGTCATAATCCTAAGCCACTACTATCTGATCATCGGCGAAACATAAAGTATACAAGGTGGTTTCGTCCAACGGGAATCCCATGTTTTTGGCATTTTCTCTTCCATACTTTAAAGACTTGTTCCAAGTATGTCTTGAAGAGCGTAGGCGAAATACAGCAACCTTGTTTAAGACCTTTATTTACTTAAAAGCCTTTGGTTAGTTTTGCTTTTATTTTAACTTTTGCCTTACTATTGCGGTATAACTCTTTGATGGCCTTAATTAGTTGCACGCTTATGTTTGTGTTTTCCAACGCTTTCCAAAGTAGATTTAGTGGTATAATATCATATGCCTTCTGCAAATCGACGTAAAGCAGATGCAGCTCTTGTCCGTCTGCCATTTTCTTTTCAATAACTTGGGTTATACAAAAGAGATGATCAGAAGTCGATCTACCTGCCCTGAAACCGGCTTGGTCTTCTGCCTCCATGTCTTTATATTCGCTTTCCACATTATTTCTTATTATTTTACCGTATATTCTGCTTAGCGTACTAGTCACAGATATACCTCTATAAATGTCACATATATCTTTCCGTCCTTTTTTATGTATTGTGGATTTTGGTCCACTTTGACATTTTCTGTTTTCTGGTTTTTGTTTAGTGTTTTCTATTTTTTGTTAATATTAGTTTTTTTTTTCAATTTTCGACAAACTTAAATGTATTTTATACTTATTTGGAGCTAATAAATATTTCTATTTCTATTGTTGCGCGGTGATTTATAAATATAAATGGTGCAATCCGTCCATGATTCACATTGTTGTTACGAGGCAGCATTTCTTTATCAGAAAAGCAAGATATAATGCCTCGGGTTTAATATTATCCTATTAATGTTTATGTTGTCTGACTGACCAACTTGAACTCGCCTCACTAAACGGTCATTGTCAATTGAGTTTGTTTATTAGTCTTGATTAAAGTGTATTGCAGTGTTTTTGAAAACTGTTTCAGTTTATCGGTGCAGAAAACCAACGGACCTAGGTATATATGGATTAGTTTGCAAATTTAGAGTAGGTATCCAAATAACCTTACATATACTTTATGGATAAAACTATAAAAATTAAAGTTGATAATCTTTTTTTTTTTAAATAAATGTGGGTTTGTCCAAACTATTTTGTTTTGAATTTTATTTCATAGTTTGTTATATCACTTTAAAACTATTAGTACAGGCCCTACGGGATTCGACACTGCGTTTATAGAAGCAACACACTTGGTATGAACCGAACCCCCCCAACCCTGGCAGGGGAGTGGTTCCCCCCTCCTAAACGTGCTTTTTGACGGTTTTTTGCTAATAACTCGATAACGGTCAACTTTTTAAAAAATATTTTAAAGATCATTTTGCAAGCGGATAAAATTTCCTTTTTAACCATGTACCTTAGTAGCCTCTAAAGGCAGTGGTGCACGTTCCATAGGCCTACGAAAAAAGGGGAAAAATGTTTAAAATATGTTTTTTTAATTTTTTTGTGGCATTTTGTATCCATAACACGTTGTTTTTTTCAAAAAAGTATTTTTAAAAACCCATTGTATATAGTTAAATATTTAATAAGTTAGAAATAACTTTTTAAAGTAGCCGCCTTGAAATAAAAATAAATGTGTTTGTAGAAATCCTCAAATCAAAAAAAATTTTTGAACATTCATTTTTGTAACTCAGTAAATAATATTCAACGTGAGTGTAGGGCGTAAATCTTTTGGGCGCTATAAATTATATTACCAAAAGAATAAATAGTTTAATTTAAAATAAATATCAATTAAAAGTAAACTTTATTGTTTGATAGTCCCGTAAAATTAAATTGTACTTACATAGTAACTATTTACCAAAAGTTATACTGGATGTTCAAGCCGGTTTATTGTATCTGTAATTAAGAGAAACGTACCTGAGTAACGAATTTACCCAAAATCTACTTAAAACATGGTTACTTAAGTGCAACAGTAGTGCAACACTGTAAATCCCCTTTATAATCAACCATACAAAATAAATCGTCATTAAAATCTAAACCACAGTAGGTCGACTGACGAAAATGTAATGGTAAAATACATTAGTACAAAAATGTAAAGGACAAATACATTAGTACAAAATGTAATAAATAAATTAGTCTTGTACCCAAATGCCAAATCTAATACTGAGTCGTGCAATGGTACAGAGAGCTCAGATACTTAACCAAAAATAATAATTAAATACTAGCACTAGGTACCCGCTCCAGATACTAGCGGTGAAGCGTGCAGATGAGTACTAAAGGACAAATAGTACTCCGCTCCGACGTACAAAGGTGCCTGCTCATCTGCAAATGGGCTAGGTACCACCTTTCTATAGACGCCATAAATATGCCTGAGCAAGACTAATTATAACAACAAACTAAACCCTCAGTAAAGTGTACAAAAAGTTTATGCATAAACGTTAAATAAAAATACACTATCAAATACTTCAGGTGTCGTGTAATTAAAAACAGGTAAATTACTTACTCTGTAAGATACACACACCTAACACCTAAGATCAGGTGACGTAAAATTATAATAGGTAAATTAATTACTCTGTGAGACACACTAACCTAACGCCTAAGATCAGGTGATGTAAAATTATAATAGGTAAATTAATTACTCTGTGATAAACACTCACTTTATAATATTTTATTCACAAACTAACTATCTTAAAACCACTTCACTGTTCGAGTTTGCTCTAACTAATAATCCCAGAAAACTTACAGGAAACCCATTAAACGGTTTTGTTTATAAAATATTTTCCTTGGGTTACGATTACCTAAACGCGCTATGCTTTTTGTCATCAGTATTTTATCAAGAAATTAAAAAGACCCAAGCCATTAAATCAAATGATAATTGCCCTGTCGTCTTGGCTTGCCGCCCTGCGACGCATTTTAAAAACATAAACAGATCTTATTCGCAAATAATTTCGTAAAATTGATTTTTATTATGTCAAAATAAACCTACTTCTTACATGAGTAAAAAACAAATTTGATTAGTATTAACTCTAAACTTAATTTTTCGAGTTAAATTTATTTAAATTGGGGGGAGGGAAATCCCCCTCTCACCCCCCTTAAAAGTGATCTTTTACGGTACCATAAAACGAGGTTACTTTGCCCCACCTGGTCCTACTTTGCTCCATTGCGAAAAAAAGTTCTTAGATATTCCACATTAAAAATCTGCGCATGCACCACGGAATTTTTAAGCCAAAAGCTTAAAAATTCCGTTGATTGACGCTCACTGTCTTGATGACGGGTAAAAATGCAAAATGCGTTGATCCGACCTGAAAAGACAAAGAGCTGTCGTAGGTCACGGACTATAGTTGTTTTCTTTTATTTGCATTCGATCTTTTCATTGATCGATATTGTATAGCAGTGTTTTCTTTCGCCTGCTTTTGGTTTGTTTGTTTCTCTCGTATCTCGGTAGATGGCGCCTCTTGCTATAGTTCGCTCACTAATTACATTTAATTAGAGACAAAACCGTCTGATTAACTTCGCAAGATTTGTCACTTGACCAGCAGTGTTCTGAGGAGTCTCATAAGGACGAAACGGTTAACTGTCGACACTTATTAGGTGTCCATTAGATCTTGGACCCCCGTGAGGTTAATCTTTCAAGCTACCCACGGAAAAATATAAGGGAAACAAAAAACTCCTTTTAGCCCGATTAGCCATGAAACTTGTTTGATTTTTAAATTCACGGGTACGATATTTCACTTTTGTTGGTAATTTTCTAATTATTTGCAAACTTTTAATTTAGCCAAAAACAACTAAGTAATAGTTATTGAGGCTGACCAAAAGTCCTCTCTACCGATGTATAACACGCCCCCTTACATCAGTGGCGTACCTTTTATAAGCATTTAAATAAATGAGAGGTGTGGAAAAAACAATATATTTTTTAAAATTTTCTTCAATTTTATTGTCCTACATGTCTGGTATTAAAACTTATTTTTAAAGATGAAGAAACTTCCTTTCCAATGAAAACCAATACCAGTGAAAAACCGCCAGGAAAATATAGAATATCGATTTATACCACGAGTTTCTCAAAGGCATAACACACGAGTGACAAACAATGTTTTATCAAACAAACAACTCACTATTGTGTTATTTGATAGCTTAGGTACTTATCTAAAATGGCATAAGTAATGACTGTCATAACTATCATGTATTTTTTTTAAATAAAAAAAAACATACTAAATTTGAGAAAAAAATTTAAAAAATCTATTTTTAATTAAAATTTTTGTTATGATACATGACTTCATTAAATGCATTTTAATTTTCTATTTGGATCTTTAAGGAAGACATGATTAAAAATAAATAAAAATAAACTATATATATATATATATATATATATATATATATATATATATATATATATATATAGGTTCGATCATGAGACGGAAGTTTTAATTTTTGTCATTTTACAAAGCTCCACTGGGAGAAATGGATTATTTTTCAATTTTATTTTGAATGGTCAGCCGTTTTAGTCCGATCTTAAAATAAATTAAACGTTTTTTCAGGTATTTTTGACGAGAACTAATAAGGCAATAGTCATGACTAAAGAATATACACATTTGGTCTTTATTTTTGCCTTTTTGTGCGCAAATACAAAATGGGTAGAAAGTATGCCACCAGCAGACCCAGCACCAGTTACCTCGACAGTAAATCCATCAATGCCACCACTTACCTCAACAATAAATCCACCACCAGACCCAGCACCAAACTGTAATTATGAGGTAAATATTAAAAACAATACTGAACCGGCGCACATTGAAGCCGTGTGTTAATCTAGGGGGATTTCATTTTTTTTTTAAGTAATTTAAAAAAATAATACTGCACCTTGATGGTCGAATACCTGAAAAATACTAATTTGACATAAAAAGCTTTAGAAAAAAAGTTGATCTTGATACTTTTACTGTACATATTTTTAACAGTTTGCGGTGCAGTAGTGGTGAAGTCTAATAATTAAGGTAACGTAGGCATAGTAAAAATTTTATATAGTAAGTATTTGTGTTCTATATGGCGCCATTTGAAAAGATAGTTAACAAAAAAAATTAAAAGTCAAATTGAGATATCTGGGGCACAGCAGTGCTGTACATAGGTTAGCAAACGCGTCGTTACCGATATACAAAGGGCTAACATTTTTGGCTAGGAAGACCCTTTTTATATTAAAAGCTAAAATATTTGTTCTCTATTTCTTTAAGTCATGTCACCCAGTAAAAGAAGGCCTAATAAATGTTCACTTGGTAGCCCATACCCATGACGACGTAGGTTGGCTAAAGACAGTGGACCAATACTATTATGGAAGTAAGTACTTTGGAAATAGCATAGCGCCCTCAAAAAATGTGCCATTTTCAACTTCAAAAGTTTTGAGCGTGCCAATGGCGTCAGTAATTATTCTTGGTAGTGAGTCAAGAACCGCGTCAGTGACTGGCTCTGAGACTACCACTTTTTATTGACAATTAATTATTCTATTTTCCATTTTTATTACAATTTGATAAAACTAACTAGAACTTAAATTTAACTGAATTCTTTTGGGAAAAAAATGGTGCATCACTAGTGCAATTTTTTTATTCTTTTGAACTACATTGGGGCAATTTTTTAACAGCGCACTAACTTTCTCAAAGAATTCACTATAATGTAATAAGACTGCCCTTGCACATTGATATAACATTTTATAAATATGTTTTTTCAGGTAATTCTCAATATCAGCAAGCCGGTGTCCAATACATTTTAGACACAGTGGTAGACTCACTTAGAAAACATAAAAACAGAAGGTAGGTAAACGGATCATTCACATTTGGTAAACGAATAAACCAGATAATTAGTTCACAAATTTGATATTGGACACTCAAGAAGCTGCAAGAGTGGGCCAATTCGAACAGCTGCAGGCAAGCAAAGGAAACTCTTAGTAGCTTTAGCCTAAGTAGAAGGAATTGGCGTGCTGGCAGGACACTGTGCACTTCCTAAACACTGAACCACTACAGATGTCATGTCTAAGTGCGAAGAGGAAGAAGAAACAGTGTTTCACTTCCTAGCACAATGCGAAGCATATAAAGGAGTGAGAATAGGATTATTCGAAGTAGAGGAGTTGGAACTGGAAGACCTGAAGTTCCTGAAGTGGTCAGACATCCAAACCCAAGAAGGTTTGATGAAGCAGAGGATCAAACTCAAGGATAGGAAGAAGCTAGGGGGGTAACCAAAAAGAGCCCGCATCGAGGCCTACTTGACAGGCCGTACTATTATATTTCCTTTTGGCGTTAATACGTGGTCGTGGTGGAAGTGGTCGCAATTATTAAGTAATACCCGCAATGCCCAAGCAATAAACCTATACTGTCAATTCCTTAAGGGCCAAACTAACCAGCTTACAACGACAGGCCAGTCTTGCCATATGTGGTGCAATGTAAATGCAATAAACTTACCTCCGCTTCATATTTTCTTAGAGGCGGAGGCACCAAGAGCAACATACAGAATAAAGGCCAACCACCAGGATGGCAGGGCAAACAAAGTGATATCAACAGCCCTAATTAGGGAACAAGGGTTGATAGGAATGATATCCAACGTCATGCCCAACACGGTGTACAGAAGGAAGCTATACAACATTATCCTACCGCAGAGGGAGGACTGGTTAAAGAATAGGACCGATTTTTCAAATAACGATAGCTTCTGGTATACGGACGAATCCATAATCCCATCAGGCGTTGGAGCGTGAGTTGTTAGTTGCCATTCACATTTGGTAAACGAATAAACCAGATAATTAGTTCAAGAATTTGATATTGGACACTCAAGAAGCTGCAAGAGTGGGCCAATTCGAACGGCTGCAGACAAGCAAAGGAAACTCTTAGTAGCTTTAGCCTAAGTAGAAGGAATTGGCGTGCTGGCAGGACACTGTGCACTTCCTAAACACTAAACCACTCCAGGTGTCATGTCTAAGTGCGAAGAGGAAGAAGAAACAGTGTTTCACTTCCTAGCACAATGCGAAGCATATAAAGGAGTGAGAATAGGATTATTCGAAGTAGAGGAGTTGGAACTGGAAGACCTGAAGTTCCTGAAGTGGTCAGACATCCAAACCCAAGAAGGTTTGATGAAGCAGAGGATCAAACTCAAGGATAGGAAGAAGCTAGGGGGCTAACCAAAAAGAGCCCGCATCGAGGCCTACTTGACAAGGCCGTACTATTATATTTCCTTTTGGCGTTAATACGTGGTCGTGGTGAAAGTGGTCGCAATTATTAAGTAATACCCGCAATGCCCAAGCAATAAACCTATAGTGTAAATTCCTTAAGGGCCAAACTAACCAGCTTACAACGACAGGCCAGTCTTGCCATATGTGGTGCAATGTAAATGCAATAAACTTACCTCCGCTTCATATTTTCTTAGAGGCGGAGGCACCAAGAGCAACATACAGAATAAGGGCCAACCACCAGGATGGCAGGGCAAACAAAGTGATATCAACAGCCCTAATTAGGGAACAAGGGTTGATAGGAATGATATCCGACGTCATGCCCAACACGGTGTACAGCAGGAAGCTATACAACATTATCCTACCGCAGAGGGAGGACTGGTTAAAGAATAGGACCGATTTTTCAAATAACGATAGCTTCTGGTATACCGACGAATCCAAAATGCCATCAGGCGTTGGAGCGTGAGTTGTTAGTTGCCATTCACATTTGGTAAACGAATAAACCAGATAATTAGTTCAAAAATTTGATATTGGACACTCAAGAAGCTGCAAGAGTGAGCTAATTCGAACAGCTGCAGACAAGCAAAGGAAACTCTTAGTAGCTTTAGCCTAAGTAGAAGGAATTGGCGTGCTGACAGGACACTGTGCACTTCCTAAACACTGAACCACTACAGATGTCATGTCTAAGTGCGAAGAGGAAGAAGAAACAGTGTTTTACTTCCTAGCACAATGCGAAGCATATAAAGGAGTGAGAATAGGATTATTCGAAGTAGAGGAGTTGGAACTGGAAGACCTGAAGTTCCTGAAGTGGTCAGACATCCAAACCCAAGAAGGTTTGATGAAGCAGAGGATCAAACTCAAGGATAGGAAGAAGCTAGGGGGGTAACCAAAAAGAGCCCGCATCGAGGCCTACTTGACAGGCCGTACTATTATATTTCCTTTTGGCGTTAATACGTGGTCGTGGTGGAAGTGGTCGCAATTATTAAGTAATACCCGCAATGCCCAAGCAATAAACCTATAGTGTAAATTCCTTAAGGGCCAAACTAACCAGCTTACAACGACAGGCCAGTCTTGCCATATGTGGTGCAATGTAAATGCAATAAACTTACCTCCGCTTCATATTCTCTTAGAGGCGGAGGCACCAAGAGCAACATACAAAATAAGGGCCAACCACCAGGATGGCAGGGCCAACAAAGTGATATCAACAGCCCTAATTAGGGAACAAGGGTTGATAGGAATGATATCCGACGTCATGCCCAACACGGTGTACAGCAGGAAGCTATACAACATCACGGTGGATAGAATAGACCGGTGTTCGGATCTTATATATATATATGTCGAATTTTCACGTCACTGGTGGTCCAGCTGATTTTTAAAAACGAAAGTTAAATATGATATGAACATCTAATATTTTTTGATTTTTTTTGAAAACTAAGGCAATTTTCGTACTAATTTTTAAAGGATAGGACCGATTTTTCATATAACGATAGCCTCTGGTATACCGACGAATCCAAAATGCCATCAGACGTTGGAGCTGGAGTTGTTAGTATCCAAGAAAAAGTCGAGATTAAACATAGTCTCAGCCAATTGGCTACTATATTTCAGGCCGAACTAGTGCCCATTGAACTGAGTGCGCGGTGGATTACTGACCACGAATGGACCAACAGGACAATAAAAATCTTCTCCGACAGTCAAGCAGTCTTAAACGCGCTTGATTCTTATACGGTCTCATCAAGAATCGTGAGGAGCTGCAGGGATTCGCTAAATGCTGGTAGCGCTAACAATGTGTCATTAGTATTAATACCAGGGCATTCTGGGCACGAAGGAAATGAGGCCGCACACCAAGCAGCGAGGGAAGCGGCATCTACCGAATTTTTGGCCCCGAACCAGCTCTGGAGATATCATACAATGCTGCTAAATCAACCATATTAAAATGAATGGAGAATAGCTTTCAACAATACTGGATAAATATACCTGAACTGGATTACTCTACAGAGTTCATTAAAGGACCTTGTAGAAACAGAGCCAGAAACATCATTGCACTTACCAGACAGGAGATACATATAGTGACTGGTATTTTTATGAGTCACTGTCGACTGAAAGTACCTATGCACAGAATGGAACTAACAAAAGAGACCGAATGTAGACTCTGTATGGAGGATGACAAAACAGTCAAACATGTACTGTACGAATGTCCGGCTATTGCACGTTTACGTCAGAACACTTCCGGTAAACCTCAGATTGACTCAGAAAATCTGAACAGTGTCTCACCCAAACTGATAGCCGGCCCTTTTGGAGGATTAGCCATACAGTGGTGAGAAACCACTCAAAAGTGACCCACAATAGATCCACTGGTGGTCGCAGTGGAAGGGCTGCAAAGTCCACTCACATATGAATCATCAATCATCATCGTAAAAATTATCCCCACCAATCGAAACTTATTGTAAAATAAGCTTTATAGAGTTTGCGCTACGGTGATTGACCTAAGCTCCAAGAGCTTTTTAGGAACTAAATTGGCGTACAGGTAGACTAGAATTAATAAATAACCAAAAAGTTGTAAAGAATTACTTACTAATATAATTTTTTCGTAGGTTTATCTACGTAGAAACGGCCTTCTTCTGGAAATGGTGGATCAAGCAGCACGACATTGTCAAAAGCCAGGTCAGAAAACTAGTCAACAATGGCCAACTAGAATTCGTTAGCGGCGGATGGAGTATGAACGATGAAGCTGTCACTCATTATCAGTCTATTATTGATCAGATGACCTGGGGTTTAAGGTGAGACTTTCATAAAAAAAAGAACGTTAGCTCTAAAAAAAATTACGCAATGTTAGACCATGTCAAAGCCTTTGGAAAAGTAAATATAGAGATCCATTTTGTCTATTTTATTTGGCTCCAGCTTACTCTTTTCAAAATTCTTGCCAAAAGCCAAATATTATATACTTCACTGTGTCACAGTGGCATCAGATTCCGTAATAAAATGTTAGGTTTGGAGCGCAGCCCACGAGAAAGACCGGCCCGGGCGTGGAAATATCACGTGACCGTAGGAGTCCCACAAAAAAACGCCTCACGGCCCGCTGTCATTATAAAACATGTGTGTGTTCAGTTTTGGTATGTTTGTTTACGTCGATTTTTTTTTAATTCGGGCACGAATTTTATGTGAATTTTATCAAAGTTATTAAAGTAATGCAGCCCACGAAAAAGACTGTAGTGGGCTGCGTTAAAATAATTAATGGCTAATGAGTAAATTATAAAGAAAATACCTATAAGATAAACAATGCCGCGAACGTGTAATTAGTGTAGTTCCTTGTCGGTCCAACTATAAAACTGAAACCTAATATGTTGCAAACGGGAAAGAAGTGGTAAAAGATAAGATCTTGGATAAGATTGATCAAGTAATAGACATCCTTAGTAACATTTTCGATAGTGAGAATGAAAAATGTGTTCAGTTGTCATTTCTTATTGAACAATTAGGTCTCTTGAAAAGGTAACCTGAGAATCGAAGATATGGTGGATACACTTTAATGTTGGCTTCATCTTTGTTTATCCAGTTATCCAGTGCATACACGTCAATTTACAATTCTAAGGTAATATGTCTTCCGCACCCTCGCAATATTAAAAACTGATTTGTGAAATATTGTTAACAGATAGTAATCTCTCTAGTAGTGTGAAATATTTAAAAAGTGAGATACTGCTTTTAAAAGAACATGAGTTGGTAGTTAACTTACACTTTATTGAAATAGATATTAAATTTTGTGCTGGGTAATTTTTCAAAAAATTATTGACGACCGCTACATTCAGTTCATTGAATGGGAAAACCATCTCACTTATTCACAAAATCACTTGTTTCTTTTTAATAAATTATTGTGAAATGTTTTATATTGAAAATTTTTCTTCAGATAACTCTAGCGAGTGTTTTTGTGGAGAAAAACTATTGTCAAAGCTTGAAAAAATTAGTTTAAGGGCATGTAAAGTTTTTTTAAATAATTTTATTAAAAAGCACAATGATTTAGTGTCTGCTAATAAATCTTTGAATAAGAACTCAAAGATGATGACAGTCAAAGAAAAATTAAAAAACTAAAAGCTTAGGTTTGATATGTCCAATTTTGAAAGACTTGTATAGCTTTGAAGTTACTAACGATATTATGTACCTAATATATGTACCTGAAGATATTAGAGTGCAAATTTTGTATAATTTTTTATTTTATAGATTCAGTTCTTTTATCCATAATAAACACATATATCAGCAAAATATTTTTTTCAATTTTTGCCTGTAAAAACATAATATATTAAGCAATACAATAAGAATCCTGGGACTCTTAAGATCACGTGACCGCCGACTTGCTTATAACGCGCCATGGCCGGTCTTTATCGTTGGCTGCGGTTTGGAGTTGCTTTTTACTAAGCCATATTTTACTACATACAAACTAGTTTGCCCAATAATTTTTGTGGCGACGTGACATCTGTTTTGTTTGTTTTTTCTCGAAACTTTATGAGACCGTAGGAATCAGACTTAATATTCTTATTGAAGACGTAATCTATATCTCTTAATGGAGGTTCAAGTCAAGAAATTGATATTCTTTGTTTAAAAGTTGTAGACAATGGTATAAAATTTGGTCGCCAGGTTTCATATTGTTAAGGAGTTCTAGCTATAAAGGTTTCAAGTCCAATTATGGCAGCGCGGTAAATTTTTTAGAGCTTTTTTGAGCATCTGTTAATTTTTAATTAAGTAATCTTATTCTTCAGGAAGCTAAACGACACATTTGGCGAATGCGGTCGACCAAAAATGGGATGGCAAATCGACCCATTCGGCCACAGCAAGGAAATGGCGAATATTTTTGCCCAGCTAGGATTCGATGGAGTACTACTAGGTAGAATTGACTACCAAGAAAAAGCATTTAGGTTTGCTACTAAGACGCCAGAAATGGTCTGGAGGGGAAGTAAAAATTTGGGTAAGAATTCTTTTCTAAATAAATTAATATTCCTATGTTAAAAGTCTTCATCGGAAACGAAACACTCATTAGTCGTTTAATAAAAACAAACAGGATTTAAATAAATATACACAGTGTCTATGAACTTAATAACACAGATTAATTTCAGGATCATCAAGCGACATCTTTACAGGAGTAATGTACAACACCTACGCTCCCCCACCAGGTTTCTGTTTCGACATCGGATGTAGTGACGAACCAATCATTGACGACAAGAACAGTTTTGAATATAATGTTGACAAGAGGGTAAGTAAGTTTGACCTTTGATGTATTAAAATATTTTTTATATATATTTTTTTAAACTATACTATAGCTGTGTTATTCTTATGGTTGTGTGATGTAACGTCCAAACCCGTTTTCTTAACCTAGGCCTAGTGATAATTAATTAAACTAAGACCAAATAACTATAAACTAAAACGACCTTATTTAAGAAAGGCTGGACTATACAAAAATATCCTAATAGGACGAGCCAACGAATACAACATTCCACTATACACTGCGTTTATATACTTCGAAAAAGCTTTCGATAGCATTGAGCACTGGGCAGCAGAAGCATCTTTAATTAATAGCCGAATAGATCACACAGACTTAAAAGCCAATATATATAGCGAAGCAACAACATTATTCAAAAACCACGAAGGAATCAAGCCAATCTGCATTAGAAGAAGTGTAAGCCAGGATGACACAATATCCCCTAAACTATTTAACCAGGCCCTAGATGTGTTTAAAAACTTAGATTGGGAAGAAATAGGCATCAAAGTAAACGGACAATACTTGAACCACCTAAGACATGCTGATAATATCGCCTTAATGACAGACAAGAAAGAAGAACTGATAATAATGCTGGTAGAACTGGATACAGCAGCTAAAAATATAGGCTTGAGTATGAACTACACTAAAACTAAAATCATAACAAAAACAGATGAAGATATCGCACCCCCGCTAAAAAATAGTCACAACTCAAAAAACGTTGTTTTGAGAAAATCGCTGTTAAAGAATTTAGTTCATTAGAGAGATTCATTTTTCACTTACATGACAAATGACGAGTTAACATGTTATTTTATATCAACAGGAACCTATTAACTCAATGTAATTGGTGCAGTACGTTTCTTAGAAAAAATGATTTTTGTCGTATTTAGTTAAAAAAAAGACAAAAACACGATATTGTGACACTTTTTTTAGAACAAGGCATCATGACATTGTAAATCAGGATGTCACGCAGGATGGTCAATAATATAAAAAAAGAAAACAAATAAAGAAGAAACTTTGTATTTATTTTTACAGCGAGTTATAAAATGCTGAATAACAACTGGGAATGTGATTATTTTCTAATAAATTCAAAAGATTTTTTTCTTATTCTCCTTAATTCTAAGTACACTGAACAATTCGAAAAAACAGTCACAACACAAAAAAGAACAGTATTTTACTTGTTATAAGGGTCAGATTTAACCAATAGTTCACACGAAAACCTTCACAACTCGAAATGTGACTCTTTTCAGAATGAAACTCCACGTTCACGCTGTTATAAAATCAAAAGTGACACTGTAAAGGAACGCATCCTCAGCTAAACTGAACAAAATAAAAGAGTCACATCGCCATTTCGCGGTGAATTGTCGAAAAATAAATGTGACGCTTTTATGGAAGAAAGTACAAGTTATTTCGATGATGACGGCAGGTTTATCTCAATAAGGGCGATTTTTGGGTTGTGACTCTTTTTCAGCGGGTGTGCGATATCACTATCACAATAACCCAAAGGAAAATAGAAGTAGAGAAATACATATACCTGAGACAAATTATTAAACCAAAAAAAAGAAAACCAAACACCTCAAATCAAGAGACGAATAAGATTGGCCTGGGCAGCATTCGGTAAATTAAGCTACATATTAAAAAATAAACCTCAGTACCTCAAAACGAAAGTGTATAACCAATGTATCCTTCCTGTACTTACATATGGATCCCAGACCTGGACACTTACAGAGTCAAACATGGATAAGGTAACAAAAGCCCAAAGATCAATGGAAAGACAAATGTTACATGTAAAGCTAACTGATAGAAAAAGGAATGAATGGATAAGAAAACAAAAGTAAGGGAAGTCAGAGGAGAAGTAGCAAAAATAAAATGGAAAATTGCCGGTAATAATAGAAAGAAAGACGATCGACGGAACATTACATGTATTGTAAACCTTGGAAAAATAAAGGATGTGGGGGAAGAGCCTAAATGAGGACGGACGATTTGAAGAAACGCGCGGGAACTAGTTAGATGAACACGGCGACAGAGAGAGAAGAGTGGAAGATATTCGGGGATGCATATATCCAAAGATGGAATGAAACAAAGCTAAATAAAAAGATAGATAGATATAGATAGAGATACAAAAATATATAATAAACTTTTAATTATTTTAGGTGGATGATTTTATAGCCTACCTCAAGAACGTGTCAAACGTTTATTCCACAAACAATATTATTATAACGATGGGTGAAGATTTCACGTACCAAAATGCCGATACTTGGTTCGTCAATATTGACAAACTTATCTAGTAAGTTGACACAAGCACACCCTCTAACAACTCGTCTGAACATTGAGTCAAAAATTGTCAGTGATTAATATAGAGTTTCACTGAAGTTAACAATTGAAGGAGCGCTTGATCGTTTGAAAGGTCCAAATCTTTCCACCTGTCACACGCTCAAGAAAATCGATTGGATCATTATTTTGAAGAAACTGTTGACAATGCAGAACCTCCTTAAAATGACACACACAACCACAAATAAAATTATATTCTATTCTTAAGAACTCCAAAACCGCGCACCCTATTCAATTTTCAAAATTTTTAAAAAGTTAAATTGGATCTTAATGATTAAGTGTTTCTAATATCTAATTTTACCTTTTCTTTTGACCAACATATATCCCAGGGTAAGAAGTTTAGTTTAACTCCCCTTTTGCCATGATCTAAACAGGATCTTATAGATATTGATAATGCAGTTAGCTCTATCGTGATCCGGTACCTTGTATATGATGTTGCTGATGAAAATCTAATAATTTTTCCATTTTAGTTACACGAATTTAAGGCAAGCAAAGGGCTCTAAATTTAACCTTATCTACTCGACCCCTTCATGCTACGTCAAAGCCATCTACGATGAAACCAAAAACACGAAAAGCAAATGGTTGTTAAAACAAGATGATTTCTTCCCATACGCTTCAGACCCTCATGCATTTTGGACGGGATATTATACATCAAGGCCCGCTATCAAAAGATTTGAGAGGCTGGGTAACAACTTTTTACAGGTAAATTTACAAATAAAAATTTCAATCAAGTAAGCAAAACTTTAGAACCATAAATGTAAGTCGGAAATATAAGGATGATTCTACAAAAATGGTGCTGTGGAGTGGGAATGTATATTTTTCAAACACAGACTGCAAATGAAGCATAGTTTTAGTTATAAGATTTAAAACGAAATGTTTTCTTTATGGAGCATTTGAGTTTAATGTATAAAAAAAATTGCAAGTTTATAAATTTTTTTCTTACAAAGCAAATACCTCATTCCTCTGGTGTAGTCCCAAACCAAATATTAAAAACTCAGATTGAAAAAAATATCCTAATAAATAATATTTAACCAAGTCTTAACTATTTATCAAAAAATTGATAAAACTTAAGTTTGCAGTCATATTTTTGAAAATCCAAATTTACATCTTCCCGGAAAATTTTACAATTTTAAACGTGCTCCATTTTTAATAACACAATATTTGTGAATACCACCGGTTAACTTCTAGTGAGTGAGGGTGACAAGTTGTGACAGATAATGACAACTTTAGTTTGGTTTAGGTTATAGATCTTTTTATTTTTGGCAGAAAATTAGTTTTTTTCGGAGAAATCAAAAAGGAACGCTTCAATTATCATTCCTCTGGTAAGTAAATATTCGACTGATATCAATAGTATAATTTTTTTGTTGAGTGTTTTAAAATTATAAGTATAGGAACTTTGAAAAACCATTAAAAAACTCATTCCTCTGGTACTCATCCCTCTGGAATTTTTATGCAATAATTCCTAAAATTCGGGAAGTTAAATGTTTCTTAGCTTACACCTAATTAGTTACATAAATTTAACGAAACAAAATTATTTACTGTGCTGTACTGTTATTTAAAGGCAATGACCAAAAATGATATCCATATAGCCCACTTTTGGTAGAATCATCCATAAACACAGTGCGACAGTGAGAAAATAAAACGAGAATGCGAGAGGTATTAGGGACTTTCGGTCCCTATTTAAATAGAGCTCACCTTCTATTATGCAACACAGTTTTTAGGGTGTCCGAACTACGTTGTCTTCTTGTCCATTTAGCGCCAACAACTACTTGTGGAAATTCGAATTTCCAGGGAGTCATTACTTTGTATTTGTTGCGTTGCTTGTCGCGATTTTACTGCAAGAATATTAATTTGTTACTTGTTATTGATAAAAAAATGTTTTATAAAATATTAAAAAAGGCCTACGACGAGAATTCACACAAATTGGTTTAGAAAACATAAAATAACGCAAATTACCCAGAAATTCGCAAACCAATAATTCTAAAACATATTTTGTTGATTTAAGAGATTTAACAGATTTTAATTAAGCATAACTCACTCACATTAGTTAACTGTAATAGAAGAAAATAAACTTTTTAATATTATTGAAAAATCCAATCTCTAAAACTTAAAAAACATACAAGAAGATAATTAACCGATAATAAAAAAAAATTCAGATGAAAGCATTTTAATTTAGTAAAAGGCACACTCCAAATATTTTAGTTTAATAGAATAAAATAAAATAAATTTAACTAAAAATAATTTAAAAAATCCAAACGGCATTCTTGTGAATTTAAACATTATACAAGAATTTACATAAGGATGGGTAAGGGAACTAAAAATTATATAAATTACACGGAGATTTGGATATAAATAATACTTAAATATATCTAGCTAATTTGGATAGTAGTAGTAGTGGTGGGAAGACCATTTTTGGTCTAGCGACTAGGCACACGCGCGCCTTTTTCGCAAACCTCGATTTGTCCGTACACCATAAACCAAACTGATGCACGTGCCCCTTAGGATGCAAGTTTTCTTTCTCTAAGGGCCGCTTTATCAATGGCGGGGTATCTCTTCGTGTTAGCTAGCCCTGGGCCAACTCTGACCTTGGGGTAACCCTCGAGTTAAAGAGAAAAGTGTTTATCCACGCGATTTTAACCCAGAGCTCCGAAACTCGCAGGTTGGCAATGCTGGTAACAATCGACCATCTAAGTTTTCCCTTCTTATTTAATAGTCTGTGGAATTGTTGACATTTTGTGGTTATAATCATATGTTTTTTTGTATTGTTGGTTTCGGGTGTTTTGTTAAAAAATATTATTTGGAAAAAACTTATTCAGTTTCTTCAGTTATTGTACTCTAGCCAGTAAGTATCTACTATATGTATGATGAAAATAATTAAGCTACATTAAAATTAGCATGTAGTTCCAACTTTGTAAATTATTTCTGTTTAACTACTAACTATAGTCTAAAATAAAAATGCATCTATAGGTACCTATCTACCTATTAAAGCTAGATAATTTAAGAGATAAAATAAGTTAAAAGCAAATGGATTAATGTCTTTCATAATTCTGCATTTTTAAATTTATTTTTAAACTAATACACCTATTTTTTTTGTTACAGGTCATGTCTTTACAAGGAAACCAAACAAACTTCTACATTTTAATAAAGAAATATCAATAAGGCACATCAACAAGAAATAATGGTACTAGTTTCTTTTCTGACACATTAACATGTTATCCCGGAATGACTGACACCCCCCTGTGCAGAGCAAGCAGAGGCTTCCTGGGTGACCAAAAAGTGTTTAAAAACCTTGATGTGATATATTATTTATTCTGTAGCATATTTTTTGAAATATAAAAGTGCTCTAGCATGTTGCAATAATTTAAATATTTTATTTTGATGTTACGTACTATATATATAAACTTAATTGTTGATTATTTCTGATTCCTAAAATGCTGTTGTATAATAAAAGAACTTAATAGTCATTTTTCAGGGGCCGCCAAATAATTTTTTTTTAAACTCAGTGTGTAAAATATACATTCACTTTTTATTTGGCATTTTTAAATATATATTAAAAGTTTTAAAATTATATACATAAATTAGTAATTATAATAAAACTGGTACACATATTGAGGAAGACATATGTGAGTGGGCCTTGCAGCCCTTCCGCTGCGACCGCCAGTGGGTCTATATTGTGACTCGGTACCTCCACATATTAGGTATAGCTCTAGTTGGCAGGTGGGATATTTATTGGGTGCTTTTCTATTAAACATGATCTTGCTCATAGAAAAAAGAATATTTATTTTTGGCTTGCTTGGTAGACTGCTCCCATGGCAAAAATCTCCATGTCTGTGGAGAATTCCGTCATCTCAGCCTCACACCATAAAAAGTATCACCGCTGGTGTTTTAAAATTTTCGGAGCATCCTATTTAACACTAAAATTGAAGTACACAAGTTGAATGTTATGCTTTTGAGAAAAATCAACCAAAAAAAAAACAAAACACTTCAAAATAATTGGAAATTTTGACGTTAATCCAGAGCTAAATACGCTACCCTGCCGTTCGAGCGCGGGTCAAGTTAGCCTAGGGTTAACCCTCGAGTTTACATTTAACCTTGGATGGATAAACACTTTTGACAACTTTAACCCAGGGCTATCTCTAACTCGAGGGGTAACCTTCCATTGATAAACCGGCCCTAAGAGGACTTAATTTTGCCTGACTCCTCTGTCGAGGGCAGGACCCACGCTTTTACACCCTATCCGAAAGGTGGTCCTGCTACATGTTAGGCTTGCATCTACTAACATCGCTATCGTCCCAGCAGAACTTGGTTATGGACGATAGACTTCTTTCCTTTTCAGCGTACCGTCGTGGTCGTCGTGAGTTGACTTTTAAGAGATTTTTGCTGGCGCCGTCCTGGTTCCAACCGTAGCAGGCTCCTGGGTTATTAATCCTGATTATTCGGTTGTTGGCTCCTGGACTACACCTGCTTATATTCTCGATGTACAAGGTCAACTTATGTTTCTGTGTGCATGTGTATCCCCACCATTTCGATGTCAACTGTTGAACGCTGAAAATAAAGTGCGCGGCAGGGCTACGGACTTTTTATTTTAATTTGAATAAGTTTCATTTACAATTATTTTAGGTATGCAAACAACTCTACGCTCTAACTGACTTGGATCCCATTGACAGAGTCGATCTAAACGTACTCAGAGAGGCAATGGGTGTAATGCAACATCACGATGCTATAACTGGAACAGAAAAACAACACGTTGCCAACGACTATGCCAGAAGATTGCAGAGAGGCATAGATGAGTGCGAGATCGTGACTAATGCTGCATTAAAGTAAGAAACAATTATTCTATAACATTCTTTAAAACCAGATAATTTTGTGATAGTAATGCCAGCAGGATAGCTTTAATAAAATCTGTTAAAACTATGCAATAATAAAATATTAATATTATTACAAAATTACCCAGTTTTTTTGCAAGGCTTTAAGAATAAACTTATCTTTTTAGCAAGCTTATAGCACCAAAGCAACTTAACTTAAATTTCAACTTTACAACATGTCCATTAGTTAACATTAGTCAGTGTGATTTCACAGAAAAACAGAAGAGTTTTGTTGTCACAGTTTATAACCCCTTAAGCAGACCAGTGACGAAATTCGTGAGGTTGCCAGTTGTAGGAAATGCGTATGTTGTAAGGGACAGCCAAGGTAATCTTCTATTATTTCTTGACAGACTTATTAGTTGTCGTTCCTCCATTACTAAATCATTTTTCTGTTCTTCTTTCTGTATCAGTAAATTATTAAATCAAACTCAAACTTTCCAGTAACTGAACTAATTCAAAAATGTACATTTTAGGAGAGGTTACGACTCAAATCATGCCGATCGCACAAACTATTCAAAATATTCCCGGTAGGACAAGTCGTGCAAGGAACGAACTTATAATATTAGCGGAAAACATACCACCACTTGGTTTTAAGTCTTATTTTGTTGAGCCTGGCAAAGGAGATAAAACTACAACATCTGTGGACGAATACGAACATAATTTTGATGTAAGTAATAATAATAATAATAATAATAATAATAGTCTTTATTAGCAAACCTGCTCAAAAAGTACAATCAGTAAAAAATACATGTTAAAAAAGACAATAAACTTGTGATACAAACAAACAACAAAATATAAACAACTTTAAATTTATACATATGTCAGTATTTAAGCAAACATCCTAAAGTTGTAAATTATATAAATCGAAACCAAAAATGTAACTTTTTTAAAAATTTAAGACTTAGCAACTACAGATAATATTTGTTTGATAATTTTGACTAGTTACTTACCATTCAAAAGTCCCACACAAAACATGAAAAACATGATATCTCTCCAAATCACAAATGGTTAAATCTATTATATCCGCATTGTAAAAATATTTTATTATTCTACATTGGTCCTGACAAAGTTTAGGCAAAGTCTTTTAAAACTCTCTATGTTTGAAGTTTCCTTGGTGTCCCTTGGCAAAGAATTAAACAGTTTTAATCCTTCGGTAAACACTGTTTTACCAGCAGCATTTGCATAATCAATATAGAAATTACTCATTGATCTTGCTCTTGTATTTACAGGGTGTATTTCATGTATATATTTAATTTCGTCGGTTAAATATTTAGGTAAGGTGCCCCTTCTTAGGCGAAAGACAAATTTCAGCACATTAAACGCAGCCCTCTGTGAGACATTAAGGAAGTTGAGTGTGTCCAGCATCATCTTTATAGGGGTTCGTTTTTTGCATAATAGAATAGCTCGCATAGCTCTATTTTGTAATTTTTGCAAATTGTGTTTTTGGGTTTGATTCATAAAATAAATAAATGTTCCACAATAGTCTAAATGTGGAGCTATTGTTGTTTTATAAAGAGTAAGCCTAGCAAACATAGACACTTTGTTACTTAATCTAAAAAGAAACCCGATTTTCTTAGCCATCTTCTTTTTAACATACTGGCAATGTGCATTAAAATTAAGTTCCACATCAATTATAAAGCCTAAATACTTCATCTCATTTACTTTTTGATTCTGTTCTCTGTCAATGATGATTTTATATTCAGTGTTTACTGGGGTGTTTACTAAATTAAGTTTATCTAAATTATACTTATTTCCTAAAATCATATATTTAGTTTTTTCTGTATTTAGTTTAAGTCCATTATTTGCAAGCCACTTTGTTACATTATCAAGGTCAGAGTTAAGGTCTTGCATCATTTGTTTTATATTCTTAGGCTCTCCAATAATATAAATTAATTTTACATTTTTTTATTTGTTTTACAATGTCATTGATAAAAATCAAAAACAATAATGGACCCAACGCACTTCCCTGTGGAACACCAAAGGGAACATGCGAAGTGTCGGAAAGTTCTTGATTATACTTAACATATTGCCTTCTATTTTTTAAATAGCTTTGAAACCATTTTAAAGCTTTTCCTTTTATTCCATATGCTTTTAGCTTCATTAATAGCAAGTCGATATTTACTGTTTCAAAAGCTCGTTTAAGATCCAAAAATACAGAAATTATGACCATCTTTTTATTAGATATTTCATGCTTCCATTTTGATATAATGAATTGTAAAGCTGTTTCACAAGAATGTTCTTTTCTGAATCCCGATTGTTCTTTAACTAAGATATCATTTTCGTGTATATGTTGTGTCAGTTGATCTTTGACTATTAATTCCAGAACTTTTTCATATATTGGAAGAGTATTTACAGGACGAAACTCTGAACAATTTGTTGTGT
Organism: Aspidapion aeneum; assembly: GCA_963576565.1. NCBI lineage: Eukaryota > Metazoa > Arthropoda > Insecta > Coleoptera > Brentidae > Aspidapion > Aspidapion aeneum. Next base: position 8,290,958 of record OY755043.1, on the reverse strand, counting down.
TTGTTACTTTCTGTATTGGAACTACTGTTGATACTTTCCAACTCTCAGGAAACTCTCCAGCCACTAATGATGTGTTAATTAGGTTAAGCAAATGGTTTCCTGCAATTTCATTTGCCAGTTTTAATATTTCTAAATTTATACCATATTTGTCTGAGTTGTTTTTGCTAAGGTTTTTTATAGTTTTATTTAAGTCATTTAGACTAATTTTTCTAAATACTGCAAGCTCTTGTCCGTTAAATTTTATTTCCTCAGCAATATTTTGACGACTTTCAGTACCTCTTATAGTTCCTATAATATTCTTAATGCTATCTATAAAGTAAAAATTGAATGAGCTTGCGATGTTATCATTTGAACTTTGAATTCCATTTTCAAATGTTATTGTTTGTGGCATCATATTTGATTTACCCTTTATTAATTCTCTTAATGTTATCCACATTGCTTTGGCATCGCCTCTGTTTTGATCAATTTTTTCTTCATAGTGCAGTCTTGTCTCGTTCCTAATTTTATTTGTCACTCTATTTCTAATGGTTTTATAATGTTCCCAGTCTTCTTCGTTTTTGGAATTTTTGGCTAGTTTGAACAAATTATCTCGATTTTTAATTTCTTTCATTAGATCTTCAGAAAACCAAATTTTTATTTTAAAACTGTTAAAATTTCCAGTTTCCTTAATTGGTGCACAAATATCTAAAGCATTTACAATATTATTAGTAAACGTTTCAGCCAACTTGTTTACATCAGTGGTATCTGTGTTCCATTTAGAGTTAAGTATTGTAAACTGGAATTCTGTCTTATTAAAATATTTGAAGTTTCTCTTCCTTGTTTTCTGATTTGATTTATTATAATTTAGTTTAATTGGTATATGTACCAGAATACTTGAGTGATCAGACACTTTCAAATGATCAGATACTTCATGTTTTATTAGGTTCCTATCATTTGTGACCAAGTAATCTAAAAGTGTGGATGAATATTTGGTAACCCTTGTATATTCAGTTACAAGTTGACTAAGACCAAAAAACTGAAACAGTTCCATAATTTTTTTACTATAAGTTGTCACCGTTTTTAAATCTATGTTAAAGTCTCCCAAAATAATTAATAAACATCTTTGTTGTAACAGTTCCTCGAACTTTTCCTCTAGAAAATTTATAAATTGAGCATTTGATGAACTTGGTGAATGATATATGTTACACAATACGTATGAAGTTTTATTAAATTGAATCTTAACTGCTATAATCCATGAATTGTTTTCAAAGGTTTCATTCAAAAGCTCTTAATATTTTATATCATCTCTAATGTAAGTTATAACTCCTCCTGTATGTCTACTATGAGACCCGCAATTCAATGCGCAAAAACCATTTACACCAAATTCAGCTGAAAAAATGTCTTCCGTTATATGGGTTTCAGATATACATATAATCACAGGATTAAAATAGTTTACTATTGCCAAAAGATTTTGCATTTTGGAAAGAAGTCCTCCTGCATTTGCATAAAAAACGAAATTTTTTGTTAGATTATTTCTATGATTTCCTGAGTATTTACAAAAAAAGTACTTGATGAACTCAAATACTGATTATTGTTGGTTTGGTTTTCGTTGAATGTATTATTATAATTAATTTCGATTTCTTTCAAATTACACATTTTATTTTCAGCCTCGATACTTTTTGTTATAACACTTGCCACTTTGTCAAGACCCATGCGATTCAAGTAGTTGCTATTTCTTATGTAGTCCATCCTGTTTAAAATATTAAAAGGTTCTACATAACCTAACCTATTTGTAAAGCTTTTAAGTTTTCTTACTGAATTATATAAAATGTTATTTATTCTATTTACTATATTAATTTTGGTTACACTTACTGAAGCAAATGGAATGGAGCATATTATTAAATTAGTATAAAAACATTTATTTACAAGCAACGTGATTTCATCAAGAGTTAAAAATTCATTATTAATCCCAGCTAATACAATCACAAAGTCTAAATTATTGAAATCTTTTAAATGGGAATCTACATTTTCTACTATATTTTTAAATTTGGCATAAGGTTTACATACAACTTGAAGATGATACTTACAATCTAAATATTTATTAACATAGTCATATAAGTATTTACCACAGTCATCAGTTATTAGCAAAACGTTTCTTTTTCTTTGAACATCTTTATTACCTTTCGGGCTTTGGTCATCGTTCCATTCATTACTGTTTATCTCCAAAACTCCATTGTCATTTTCGTTATTTTTAGAAGTTGAGAGTTCCCATTCTATCATTTTTAACCTATATTCTTCTTTAATATCCTTAATCTGGGTTTCGTAGTTCTTATTCTGCTCTTCAAAAACTTTTATGGTTGTTATCATTTCTCTGTTCAATTGAGTTAATTGTTCGATCTTCTCCTTATGTTTCGTAATTTCTTCATTTATACCCTGGAGGCTGTCTGAGTATTTCTTTATCATTACTTCTGATGTCATTATTTTGTTTTTTAAATCTTCTATTTCGTCCTGTTTTTTTATATTGTTTTGATTTTCGATTTTTAATGTTTCCTCTAATTGAAGATTTTTTTGAGATAGAATAGTGATCATTTTTTTATCATTCTCTTCGTTTTGCTTTTCGGTTGTTATACTATTTTTTAGTTTTCTATTTAATCTTGATACTTCTTTTTCACTTTTTTGTATCTTTAACAATAATTCTTTCGTTTTCTCTTCTTTGTCCAATAGTTCTTCCTTCGAGGCTTTTAACTCGCTTTCCAAATTTATTATCTTTGTTGCATTCTCTATAAGTATTTTTTCGGTTTTTTCTTCCGAGGCAAAAACCTCATCTTCGAAGTCTATAGTTCTTCGTCTCATCTTACTGATAACTTCATCTTTACTTTTTATATTCTGTTTTAAATCCTTGATTTGAAAACATTAATACTACGAGTAGAAAAATTAAAAGATATTCAAAAATCCAAAAGGAATTCTTTTGGAGTTAAAACAGCCTAAAGAGTTCATTTGACTTACTGTATGTGAGATGATTATGGTCAACATTGCCGCAAAAATACAAGAAAGTGTTATCGTCTACGCACGCTTAAGCTGCTGAAGAATTTCCTTAGAAATAAAGACCACCTTATTAGAATGCGCAGCATACAAACGCTTAAAAAAAGGCTAGAATAAGTTGAATAAATTCACAAAGTGTACACTATTTTCTTTTTTAGGAAACAGCATTTGGAATAGACCCTAACACAGGCCTAATCAGACAAATCGAAGTGAACGGTGTTATTTTACAATTAAACCAAACATTCCAATATTATGAAGGTTTTGTAGGTGACAATAAACAATTTAAAAATAGATCTTCTGGAGCATACATTTTCAGGTAAATAATAATTTTAGTAATAATTGATTTATAAGGTGAGAAATAAAAAAGCTTTACAAACAGTGTAAATAGGGAACAGTTATATTAGCAAAAAAACTAAAACCGTTTGCTTTTACCTTGAATTTCTTTGTTTTATACTGTAATTAAGTCCTACAGTAAATGTCTTACACACACAACTTTTAGGCCCACCACAAATTACTCCATTCCTGTAGCCGACCACGTAAGTGTCAAAGTCTACAAAGGTCCGTTGGTGGCTGAAGTGCATCAGAATTTTAACGAGTGGGTCAGTCAAATTATACGAGTCAACTCTAAAGACAATTACGTTGAGTTTGATTGGCTGGTTGGACCCATTCCTAACAAGTAAGTAGTACATATCACAGTCGGCATTAAGAAAAAAGGTTTTGTTAAAGTCAAATTTAGTAGGTGGAAGCTCAATAGACATTAAAATCAAGACTACTGTCAAGAAGGTTCATACTATTTCAATGAAAATAATTACAGTCCTTCCTTCTGTTACGTTAATTTAAATGCCTACGCGTTTCGATTTATTAAATCATCATCAGAGCGGGTAGTAGTAGTAGTGTGAAGTAGGCTCTGGCCCTTGCGACTAGGCATATGACCCTTTTCGTCAACCCCCGGGCATCCCCCCTATGACGTCCTTCCTTCGCTAAGCAATCTGCCCGTCTTCTGTACAAAGGCCAGAATATCGGGCCACCTCAGATTCAGAAGGCCCTCCGTCTCAAAGGCTTCCTCTTCGAATATCTCTCTTCTTGCCTCCTTGTATGCTTCACATGATGAGAAAAAATGGGCCGAGGTTTCGTCCTCGACCCAACATCGCTCGCCTGTCGCGTCCTCCTTCACTCTCATCTTTGTCAAGTGTCTTTGTAGGATGCAGTGTCCGGTTACGACTCCCACCTCTCTTCGTGTTCTACGGAGAAGGCAGTAACTACGGGACTGTGTTGGTCCATTTCTTTTGTATCTCTTTCTAGGACCACTCTGTTAGGGCCGACTTCATTTGCCCTCTTGTAAGCCCCAGGAAAGTCTCTGGCTCGACGCATTTCAACCGGGATCCTCCTCTGGTGAGTTCGTCAGCTTTCTCGTTTCCTGGGACTCCCATGTGGCCTGGGAGCTCCACCTCTCTTACTCCTGCCAACTCCTGAAGTGCATCCGCACACTCCTGCACCAAACCCGCGGACATGGTTGGTTTGCACAGTTAGGGCGGGTAAAAGCTACACATATATACACAATTAGACGTATTGGTATTTTCATTCAGAAACTTCATTCAATGAACTGGATCTGGATTCAACAAAACTAACTGTATAATACTGGTATTTGTAATCAAAGTTAACTAAATAACGCCTTAATGTTTTAAAAAGGTCAGAGGTAGAAATAGCGAAAGAATGTGTGGAGAGCAATATAAGTTTTACCAAGGGATTTTTTTTTACTATTAAGTCAAATAAATGTACTCATTATTTTAATTTGCCTACAAAAACGATTTTTTTAGAAACAAAAACGGCGTTGAAGTTGTGTCGAAATTCTCAACCTTGCTAGACACGAATCTAAGATTCTATACGGACTCAAATGGTCGAGAAACGCTTGAAAGAGTGAAAAACTTTAGACCCACGTGGCAAGTGTCACTCAATGAGCAAATAGCTGGCAACTACTATCCGGTGACATCAAAAATATCTGTCAAAGATACCCAGAGAAAAGCTGAATTCGCTGTCCTGACCGATAGAGCTCAGGGAGGTGCTAGTTTGAATGATGGAGAAATAGAGTTAATGGTAAATATGTGCCTATTTTTGTACAATGTGCCATAATTATATATTTTTAATAAACAGTGCTTATGCATTAAGTACTTTTTTAGTGCTTTTAAGCCTCCTATTTATGACTCTATTATGAAATTTAGAGAAGTTGCAATATGACAGATCATCATATAACTAATTAATTAAATGAAGTGTGAATGTGAAGTCTCTCTCTCTTAGGGGTTTTAAAATTATATTTTGATTTTCAGGTTCATCGGAATTGCCTCCATGATGATGCCTTTGGTGTTGGAGAAGCTCTCAATGAAACAGCTTTTGGTAAAGGCTTGGTTGTAAGAGGATCTCATTACGTTACTGCGGGAAAGATTGGTTCCAATGGACCAGGTAAAGAGCGATACCTATTTTAGAGCCTTATTCCCACGGAGTTCCTAGAGATAGTAAACCAATAATCCATAATTTAACACGCACTAAATTAACCTTAGTTTAAAAAAATTATATGCATTTGTAGGTAAAACTCTTGCAGCCATTGAGAAGGATATTGTTCAGAGAAAACTACTTGACAGTTGGACCTTTGTATCACCAACAAATGGACTTACCTACGATCGTTATCGATCGAGCTATGTAATGGAGGTTAGTAGTTTTCGATGATACATATCAAATAAATGGATGGCTATTAAATTGATCAATTCTCTCTATATTATCTGAGATAAATCAGTATTTTCCTACATTGTTAACAATAAGCTCTAAATTCACAGTATCAATCACAGATGTCTTGTTCTTTTAGCTCTCTAGTACATGATGACGGTATATAAGATGTCTCCCTCTGTTCAGCTTCAAGATTGGCAAATTGAATAAGAGATGGAGTTACTTGCCGAACGAGAGAGATAATATATTTAAAGTCAACATGAAGAATCTGCGAACCAGAACATCTAGACAAAGAATTAAAGCTTAAAAACGCTCTCGTAGCAAATGGATACCCTCAAAGCGACATAGATAAATGTATACGATCAAAGCCGAGCACTAGAAGTAACAGTAGCGGTGGACTGAGCAGCCGCGAAGTTACTTCAAGAGCCTCTCTGCCCTACATCCCTAGAGTGACGGATAGGATCGGACGTATTCTGGGAAAACACAACATAAAAACGATCTTCAAGCCATCTAAGATCAAAAACCACCTCAGATCTGCGAAGGATATAAGGGACCCACTAAGTTCTTCAGGGGTATACCGCATTCCCTGTACCTGTGGAAGTGTCTACATCGGAACAACCAAACGGTTCGTAAATACAAGAATCAAAGAATACAAAGCCAACTGTCGACTCGGACACACGGAAAAATCCGCAGTTGCAGACCACACACTAAACAATGAAGACCACCGAATAAAATTCGAAGACACACAGGTTCTCTGCTCCACCTCTTCATACTATCCAAGACTCTATAAAGAAGCAATCGAAATTTATAAACACCAGCAGAACTTCAACAGATGTGAAGAAACCATTAAAATTAACAGAACATGGGTACCGGTTCTTAACAACGCTAAACGGCTCGCTTAAAACTAGAAAAATTAGTTCTCGGAAAAGTGACCAATCACCGACCAGCTCTGAAATACGCCCCGCCCACCAGAGCGTATATAACCTGCGCCCGCGACAGACTAACCACCAGTCTTCGAGAAGCCGACAAACAGTCAACATCTCCTGAAGATGCCATCCACTCGAGATGACGAAACGTCGAGAACGAATTTTCAACGACGACGGCCGAACAGCCCTTAAGCACACCCACCAATGTACAAAAGAGTTAAAAGAACGGAACATTAATCCTTTAAATTGTGAATTTAGAGGTTATTTGTTAACATATTAGGCAATGACTTCTTTTTCTCGGTTTCAGAAAGAATAGCTACTTTATTTACCTGTGTCTTATCACACTTTAACACAATTTTAAAATTAATTAGCATTATGTGTCTTTTCTTGAAAACTCCTTACGAAAGGAGGATAAAATCTTAAATATTTGCGTTAGGTACCTTATGAATGTTCCGTTCCTGTTTTCGTAAAGTACCCTATATATTGCATCTCTCTTTCTCACTAGATTTAAAATAGCCTTAAGCAACTGTTTAATGGGAATGTACCTAAGGTATATGCATATTATAAGTTACCTTAGATGTACCCACTACCGGACCTCAAACTGATTTTTATTTTATTTTTAGTACGCTGGTCTGAAACGGGCATTGCCAGATAACGTACAAATTTTAACATTGGAACCCTGGAAAGGATTTACGTTTTTACTCAGGCTTGAACATGTCTTTGAGAAAAATGAAGACCCAATTTTGTCCAAGCCTGCTATTGTAGATCTCAAGGTAAGATTCGAACTGCATAAGCGTAATTTTCCCAAGCCTTTCCACTGCGACCACCAGTGGGTCTATTCTGGCTTGCTTTTTTTCTCCACTAGTCCTCCAAACAGGCTAGCTATCAGTTTGGGCAAGAAACTGTTTAGATTTTCTGAAACAAGCTGAGGTTTACCGAAAGTGTTCTGAAACAAATGTGCAAAAGCTAGGCATTCACGCAGTACATATCTGACATCCTCCAGACAGCGTCTCTCAGAAACTGTCTAATGAGGACAATATTTCAACCAATATATAAATCATATTTTTTGTTCTTCCTGATTAATAAGACTGGGCAGCAGAATATAAAATAATATCAGATTTGTTACAGACAAAATTATTAAATCAATTTTCTTTAACTTTCAGGATCTTTTCAAACCATTCAGTATAACATCCGCCAGAGAAACCACGTTGGGAGCCAATCAGTGGATAGAAGATAACAAACGCCTTATCTTTAATGCTGAAGAAAACATCGAAAATATAGTAAAAGATTATCTGTCAGATTACGAATATTTTATGAGGTCTGCACAATATGGCGAAAACCAGAGTAATTTAAGTCACAATGCCAAAAGAGAAACCATCATTGACGTAGACGATTTTGACAACCTTAAGATTGTTTTGAATCCTACGCAGATTCGTACTTTTATTATTGAGTTTAAGAAAAATTAGATTTAACATTTTTTAAGACTGCTAGTAATACAAATATTTTTTATTTTGGTTCAAAAAACTGTGTGTTATAAGTATATAAGTTTTTATAAAACTTAATCTAAACACCCAAACCTTTTTGTTGTAGAAAATTTCAATAATAAAGTAAATATTATTGAGTAAAAAAAAACTAACCTTATTAATCAAGTTGGCATACATTTAGTTTAGCAAAAAACTTAAACAGTAAATTAAAAGGGGAATATTTAAATTGTTACCAAATCGGGAAATGCATGACATATAAGTAATGAATACAACCTCCTAATGAGTACATCAATTTTCATTAAACATAGCAAAAAATATCTATTGATAAAATATAAAAAATGTTTTATTTTTAACGCTGAAGAAAACAACGAAAATATACTGAAAGATTATCTGTCAGATTACGAATCTTACATTAGGTTTGTCAAAGTAACCTAACTTACAAATCAGCAGCCAATCAGTGGATAGAAGATAACAAACGCCTTATCTTTAATGATGAAGAAAACATCGAAAATATAGTGAAAGATTATCTGTCAGATTACGAATATTTTATGAGGTCTGCACAATATGGCGACAACCAGAGTAATTTAAGTCACAATGTCAAAAGAGAAACCATCATTGACGTAGACGATTTTGACAACCTTAAGATTGTTTTGAATCCTACGCAGATTCGTACTTTTATTATTGAGTTTAAGAAAAATTAGTTTTAAGAATTTTTAAGACTGCTAGTAATACAAACATTTTTTTATTTTGGTTCAAAAAACTGTGTGTTATAAGTATATAAGTTTTTATAAAACTTAATCCAAATACCCAAACCTTTTTGTTGTAGAAAATTTTAATAATAAAGTAAATATTATTGAGTAAAAAAAAAACGAACCTTATTAATCAAGTTGGCATACATTTAGTTTAGCAAAAAACTTAACGTTTAATAGTAATTTGAAATTTATTTGACAGTAAATTAAAAGGGGAATATTTAAATTGTTACCAAATCGGGAAATGCATGACATATAAGTAATGAATACAACCTCCTAATGAGTACATCAATTTTCATTAAACATAGCAAAAAATATCTATTGATAAAATATAAAAAATGCTTTATTTTTAACGCTGAAGAAAACAACGAAAATATACTGAAAGATTATCTGTCAGATTACGAATCTTACATTAGGTTTGTCAAAGTAACCTAACTTACAAATCAGCAGCCAATCAGTGGATAGAAGATAACAAACGCCTTATCTTTAATGCTGAAGAAAACATCGAAAATATAGTGAAAGATTATCTGTCAGATTACGAATATTTTATGAGGTCTGCACAATATGGCGACAACCAGAGTAATTTAAGTCACAATGTCAAAAGAGAAACCATCATTGTCATAGACGATTTTGACAACCTTAAGATTGTTTTGAATCCTACGCAGATTCGCACTTTTATTATTGAGTTTAAGAAAAATTAGTTTTAAGAATTTTTAAGACTGCTAGTAATACAAAGATTTTTTTATTTTGGTTAAAAAAACTGTGTGTTATAAGTATATAAGTTTTTATAAAACTTAATCTAAATACCCAAACCTTCTTGTTGTAGAAAATTTTAATAATAAAGTAAATATTATTGAGTAAAAAAAACGAACCTTATTAATCGAGTTGGCATACATTTAGTTTAGCAAAAAACTTAAACAGTAAATTAAAAGGGGAATATTTAAATTGTTACCAAATCGGGAAATGCATGACATATAAGTAATGAATACAACCTCCTAATGAGTACATCAATTTTCGTTAAACATAGCTAAAAATATCTATTGATAAAATATAAAAAGTGCTTTATTTTTAACGCTGAAGAAAACAACGAAAATATACTGAAAGATTATCTGTCAGATTACGAATCTTACATTAGGTTTGTCAAAGTAACCTAACTTACAAATCAGCAGCCAATCAGTGGATAGAAGAAAACAAACGCCTTATCTTTAATGCTAAAGAAAACATCGAAAATATAGTGAAAGATTATCTGTCAGATTACGAATATTTTATGAGGTCTGCACAATATGGCGACAGCCAGAGTAATTTAAGTTACAATGTCAAAAGAGAAACCATCATTGACGTAGACCAATTTGACAACCTTAAGATTGTTTTGAATCCTACGCAGATTCGCACTTTTATTATTGAGTTTAAGAAAAATTAGATTTAACATCTTTTAAGACTGCTAGTAAAACAAAGATTTTTTTATTTTGGTTCAAAAAACTGTGTGTGTTATAAGTATATAAGTTTTTATAAAACTTAATCCAAATAGCCAAACCTTTTTGTTGTAGAAAATTTACATAATAAAGTAAATATTATTGAGTAAAAAAAACGAACCTTATTAATCAAGTTGGCAAGCATTTAGTTTAGCAAAAAACTTAAAGCTTAATAGTAATTTGAAATTTATTTGACAGTAAATTAAAAGGGGAATATTTAAATTGTTACCAAATCCAAATCTGGAAATGCATGACATATAAGTAATGAATACAACCTCCAAATGAGTTCATCAATTTTCATTAAACATAGCTAAAAATATCTATTGATAAAACATAACAAACGCTTTATTTTTCACGCTGAAGAAAACAACAAAAAAATATACTGATAGATTATATATATGTCAGATTACGAATCTTACATTAGGTTTGTCAAAGTAACCTAACTTACAAAGCAGCAGCCAATCAGTGGATAGAAGATAACAAACGCCTTATCTTTAATGCGAAAGAAAACATCGAAAATATAGTGAAAGATTATCTGTCAGATTACGAATATTTTATGAGGTCTGCACAATATGGCGACAACCAGAGTAATTTAAGTCACAATGTCAAAAGAGAAACCATCATTGACGTAGACGATTTTGACAACCTTAAGATTGTTTTGAATCCTACGCAGATTTGTACTTTTATTATTGAGTTTAAGAAAAATTAGTTTTAAGAATTTTTAAGACTGCTAGTAAAACAAAGATTTTTTTATTTTGGTTCAAAAAACTGTGTGTGTTATAAGTATATAAGTTTTTATAAAACTTAATCTAAATACCCAAACCTTTTTGTTGTAGAAAATTTTAATAATAAAGTAAATATTATTGAGTAAAAAAAAACGAACCTTATTAATCAAGTTGGCATACATTTAGTTTACCAAAAAACTTGAAGCTTAATAGTAATTTGAAATGTATTTGACCAGTGCCCTCTCAAAACTAGACAACAAACAGTATTCTTAATTGATTTTGTTTTAAATTTAAATCTTTCCTTAGTTCTTTTTTTTACAAACCGGCAGCACCGCGCGGGACAAGGTTTCCATTTCACTCGTACTCGCGCGAGGGCGGGAGGAATGATTTTTTTAGTTGTGGTCAGACATCTTTATCGTGCGAAAACGTTCGTTGCCCTTCCTACGTGTTACCGGCTCCTTAGTGAAGACGTATAAGTTTATTTTGATTTGGGGTAGGTAGAGTAGTTAAAAGCCTTAGCGGTCAGGTGTCCACTGGCCATTGTTTGTTTTGGTTTTCGTTTGCTTTCAAAATGGAAACAAATACCGTCAATTATATAATTAACCGGACCGGACCTAAAAATTAACCAAAATTTTAGTGCAAGTAATATAGAGGTGTGTTCCAAAAAAATTTATAATAGAAGCCTCGTCCCGCCCCTAAGAGTAAAGGAAATAAATGGGCACGAGATCCGGCGCGAAGCCTTTTAAAGGCGACGCGCGACGATACAACCCATCCCCGATTTCGACTACTTTTGGTATGGATAATAGAGACCACTCTAAAAGGCGGCGTCACGAAAAAAAAGAAGAGTTTTGGTGAAAACATCTATGTTTGGCATAAACATACACAAAAAAAAGTTTTTTTTTATGTGAAAAATGTTAATTTTTAGAAAAGTAACTGCAATGCGCGGTACTAATAATGCGCAGTGAAGACCCCAAAGAAATAAAAATAAGTATTTGTACTTAGCATAGTCCTCAGAATAAATAGTTTTTGGAATAAACTTGCTATGGATTCTCCTGCTCTGCCCCTGGTTACCTTGTGAAGAATCGGAATCCGCTGAGCCATTGTTTTTGCCGTTTTCTTCGTCGTCATCTTCATTCTAGTAAAAAATGAGAATCGGTTAATGTTGAAACATTCAAATTTGTCTCAAAGAACATATAAAAGAATTTATGTATAAAATCTGGGGGCACGGCAGTGCCCCGCCAAGTTCGCGCGGAAACTGCTGTACCATCTTTTCTTGAAACATTTCAGCCCATATTTGACCTATCTAAATAAAACTCTATTCAGAATGAGCTACGAAACTCAAACTTTGCACAGTCATAGATCTTTATAGAGTTAACAATCCCTCCAAGTTTCATGGACTTCCATAAAGTAGTAAAGTAGTTACAAAACTTCAAAAACCTTGAAATTGCCACTCACTCACTCATCTACTCACTAATGTATAGATGTATAGATATTTGATTAGAGAAAATGAATGTTTTGTTTGTAAATATTTGATGTAATTTTTCTGAGTAATAATATATTTACTTTTTGGGAGCATCCTCATCATCTGAGTCTTCTTCATTTTCTACATCATCCTCACTGTCTTCCTTTAAAGGTTTTAAATTTTTTTTATTTATCTATTTATCTTAAACATTGATGATAAAATACTTAGACAAAAAACTAATGCAAAAAAAAGTTAAGAAAAATTTTAAATGAAGTACAGTAAGGTATGGATAATCCTAACAGAAAGTTGGCAGAACCCGTTTGGTTTATCAAAACTTTCGGATTATAGAATTCAAAATAAATGATATGTTTAATTCGAATATGTTTGGTTTAAAGATACATTTCTTAGCAGTACAACAATTGCTATAAAAAAATTTATTTATGTTATACAGAAACACAAACATTTCAGTGAAACAAACTTCTAAGGAAGAGGAACACCTTACAATATGTTACATAGGTATGTATATACTATAGAAAATAAGTACAGGCATATTGCAAATACATACGAAAAATATCTACAGTATGTATATGTAGTTCGGATTGCAGAATTCAAGGTGTTCAGATTATGGATATCATTTTACGAAATTGGGGCGTTCAGATTATAGAGTATTTCGGATTAAGGGGGGTTCGGACTATCCATACATTACTGTAATAAAAAATATTAAAATAACAAAAAGAAAACAAGATAATCTATTTTACTAAAAAAATAAATAAATTAAAGTTAATATAATCTATATAATTGTCAATTTTAAGTATACAATTCTTTAATAAAGTCAAAAATATTTTTATATACTATACATACACTAAGTTTGAAGTGACCAAACCAAAAGAAGAAATATAATTTTTTTGAAGGATTTTAGAAATGTAAAGTAATTTTCAGTTTTTTTAAAAAGATTCATTTAAACAAGCACATACCTCAACATTAAATTCTGGGTCACTGTTAGAGGCTTCAAAAGGCTCAGTGTCATCTTCATGTTCAGATCCAGAGTCTTCCTAGCATTTACTTCCCATATTTGGATCTAAATATAAAAATAATAATAATAAAACAGATAAATTTGTAATCATTAAAATTTTTAAAATGTTCAATTCCAGTTTAAAAAAAGCATTAGATTTTCTTTCTAAACCTCAAAAACAAATTAAAATAAAAACCTGATTAACAGTTTGTTTAGAGACCATTCTTAAATTACGTACTAACACTAGGGGAGAAGGGGTGTTTAGCATTGTGTTACACTTTGATTTTCCTGAGGGGTAGGACACTCCTGAAATAGGTGTACAAATTTTGTTTAAAATACTTTGAAATACATTGAAATTCTTTGAAATACTTTAAAATACTTTGAAATACATTGTAATACTTTGAAATACATTGAAATTTGAAATAACAAAAAAAAAGTGAAATACATGACATTTCAGAAATAGGTGTACAAATTTTGGAGTGTCCTACCCTTCGGATTTGTCCATGTATTTTTTCTTTAAAATGCATTATGACGGGAGGAGAAGGGGTCAAAAATCCTGAATTTTTGTGCTACATAATTTAGAAATGTGCCCTTAGGTTATAGTAAACCGTAGGACACTTAGATATAAAATCAGTATAGAAGATCAAACACAGGTGAATCCGAGAGAACACAATTGGCGCTTACATGGTAGATAGTCCACATTTAATACCTAAAATACTTATAATATTATTATTACCTTCTGAGCCTCTCAAATTTGTTATTTCCTCAACATTTTTTATATTTTGTTTTGTGTTCATCTAGTGACACCTTTTTATTTAGTGTGAAGGACCCCATGCACATACAATACACATACATATTTAAATTTAAGAAAGGAAAATGCTTAATGCACCATAAATATTCAAAAAAAACTTTTAAATTTTTAAACTTATAATAGGTTATGTATGTTTTTTTTTTCTTTGAGGCCATCTAACCATAGAAAAAAAATTACAGTTAATGGAACATTGCGATTCGCTTGTTTGCGTGCACTCAGGTGCACACTGTACTTGAGATAAATTACGGTTGCCCAGTAGGACAGAAAACTGTTGTAGGAACCTAGAGATAATATTATTAACATATCTTTCGCGGTTTCCTGGCATTTTACTAATATCCAATAATTTTCTATACGCGTAATGCTTTTAAATTATTTATTAAAAAGAAAATATAATATAAGTTTAAAAAGTATTGTCAACTTGAATCCAAATATAATGTAATTAATTCCTCCTTGATATTGTATTTATGTGGATACTCTTTACTCCACACCTACCTACGCAACTTGCATTTTTATATTTGAAACCAACAGAAACAACTAACTCCGAGGTAAAATACCCCTACCGGCATTAAATTATTTCGTTGGGAACTTGTTAAAACTCTTTGGTTTTCACTTTCTCCAATGTCGGCCAACAGGATATGATCATCCTTGTTTAAAAACACGTCCTGGCAATCTGCAGGAACAGTGATCCATGTCAATACACGACCGGTTTCGGCTTTCTTGGGCCATCCTCAGGTGAATGCAGACGATAGTAGCTCAGTGTAGAGCATAAGCTATTTTACCATTTGCATTAACCTGCAAATTGTCAAGACGTGTTTAAAAATAGGAATGATTATATCCTTGTAACCAACGTTCGAGAAATTAAAAACCACATAGTTTTAGCATTTTTTTAGATGTACAATTTGTAAAAACTTAATTGAACCAATTATAAACGTTGTATTAAGAGTATCGTTGCTTTAACGATTATTGTAGATGAGTTAACGATTTATCAACGTTTACGGTCAATTTTATGGGACAGATTTTTGTTGTAAAGACATCGAATATACAAAACGTTGCTCCCACTGCAAGTAAGGGCCTGGTCTTAAATTACGTAACGCTCTTGGGGGGGAGGGGTGTTTGACCTTGCGTTACACTCAATGTTTTTTAATGTGTTTTTTCTTAAAAATGCGTTAAGATGATAGGGGAGGAGAGGTCAAAAATCCTGAATTTTTGCGTTACGTAATTAAAGGACGTTCCCTAAGTCACAGCCAGTAACTGTGTCTTATCAGAGGGGCAAGCCTCCTTTCTACGTACATCACCGTAATTTTTTAACTAAAAAATAACTGTTAGGCCAATATTTAATCAAGGTACCGATTTAACGAGAAAAAATAATTGAAACTAATTTTGTCCGTAACTTAGAGAGGCGTGGCGGCCACGTAGTTGAAACACCTTGTATAAGTACATTTTTTTTTGTTAAGCCAAATTGTGCAATAAAAAGGAAAAAATGCAAAACTAACAGAACAGAAAGACCTACTGTGCACCGGAGCTGCACTCATTTTTGAGTCGAAAACGCTTTACGACACGTGACATCTATCGGCCTCTTCAGTCAACGTGCGCTGTCAGTGTCCTTACGGAGTTGCAGTAGTGTGAGTAGCAAAGGCGAGTGTTGTTTTACGTGCCAGGGTTTTAAAACTTTTTTAAACAAATTTGCAATCCTTTGATCTTATTGATCAAATACCAATAATTAATCTATTCCAAGGTAAGATAATTTTATTTTACTTATAGAAAGTTAAGCAAAAAACTGCATAATTATGGTCATTTCATTCCAATATTCTCCTCCAAAAAACGGCGATTTTTTTCGCAAAATAATTTAAAAATCGATCAAGAATTGTCGATATTTTAACGGGGCCGTCGGGCAGGCAACTATTCGTTAGCTACTTCAATATTTATGCTACAAAATACGAAAAACTTAAAAAATATTAAGTATTTGGGCACATAAATTCGCTGAATCTACTTATAAAGCCGGCTGTCCATGGAGCCTATCGCGGATTTTTTTCTCAGGTTTTGATTGGGCCAAACATTTAAGTCAACCAATCAAAGCCCAAGAAAAGAAAAATCCGCGGAGATAATGCGCTTAATGGACACCCGACATAGAGACCAAAAACAATTGAAAAAAAATCTAATCTTTGCGTGAGGTGATCTCATACCTCTCCGTCTCGTGTTGTTGGCGTTCCGTATCTTTCCTTTTCTACCGGATTAATTCAATGTACAGTTCAAGAAGGCTTTGGGCAAATTTTGCGCCTAGTGGATGATTTTGTTTTAATTAAGCGTCGCGTCGTACAGTCACGTAATTAAAGGTGGTTTAAAGTTTTGATTGTGTATACTAATCGAGCTGTTTTTTGCAGAATTTATCAACGTAAGTGATTTATTATAGCTATATAGGATATTAATGACTTCTTCACAAATGTTGGTCCTCAAATTGCTACAAAATGTAAAAATATTAAAATTAATAAGACATTTGAAAATAAACTACATGCCAAGCAAATTTATCAGTCAATGGAGTGGTCACCCATTACAAACCAAGATGTTTCAAGCATAATTAAACAATTAAACACAAACAAATCCGCAGGCAGTGATAACATTAAACCCAAGGTAATCAAATTATTAAATGATCAAATCACACCAATCTTAGTCTATCTTTTTAACTTGTCATTCATTGAGGGTATATTTCCTGATTCATTAAAAAATTCCCTAATAATACCGATCTACAAAGCAAAAGAAAAACACTTGCCAAGCAATTATAGACCAGTAGCACTTCTCTCCTTAATTTCAAAAATATTTGAAAAGCTAGTTCAAAAAAGACTTCTTAATTTCTTATCTAAACACAATTATTTTTCTAAAGATCAGTATGGATTCCTACCTGACAAAGGCACAGACTTAGCTCTAACGAAATTTAGTAACTATATCACAAAAAATATTGATAAAGGACTTAAAGTTTCTTCATTATTCATTGATATTCAAAAGGCTTTCGACACAATTTCTCATAAAAAAATCCTAAAAAAATTAGAGCAAGCAGGAATAAGAGGTGTAGTGCTACAATGGTTTATAAGTTACTTAACTAAAAGAACTCAACAAACTAAAGTAAATAACATCATCAGTAAAAAAACCAAAATACTAACAGGGGTGCCTCAAGGCTCTGTCTTAGGGCCCCTACTTTTCATTGTTTATATTGACGAAATTTTTTCGGCCGATTTTAAGGGTATCTTATTTGCTTTTGCTGACGACACAGTTATTACCTATTCACACTCATCATGGGAAGAAAATCAATTAGCTATGCAACATGACCTAGAATTACTGAAAACTTGGTTCACATTAAATGATATGTTTATCAATGCAGATAAAACTACTTATTTAAATTTTTCACTTAGAGGTAAAATAAATTTTAAGAATCCTTTAAAATTTCACTTTTGTAGCCCTAATTCTATCTTATCAAATCCAGACAATTGTAACTGCCCTTTGATACAACAAAGCTCAGAAACAAAATATCTTGGAATCATTTTTGATGAACACTTGACCTTTAAAAAACATATACAATTTGTTGCAAAAAAACTAAAATTTACACTTTCTAAATTTTATTATATCAAAAATATTATACCAATTAAATTAAAAAGAATGTTTTATTTTGCAACAGTTCAATCAATTTTTAGTTATGGGATAATGGTGTGGGGAGGAATTTATGAAACTAATTTATACCCTCTTAGAATTCTACAAAAAAGTTTCATACGCTGTGTGCAAGGACTAGGATATAGAGACCATACTGTAAATGCCTTTAAAGAATTAAATATATTAAATCTAAGTCAACTTTACTGCTTCAATATATGTAAATTTATTAGAACAAAAGAAAAACATAATATTGACATAACACACATTAATAACTCTATAAAATGCTTTTTACCAAGAGTAAATTTATCTGCCACTCAACGAATGTTTTACTATTTAGCACCAAAGATTTACAATGAACTTCCCTTTTCTATTAAAATAAAACCTCTAAAAAATTTCATTAAGAACCTAAAAATTTTTATCACTCAAAATCTGAATATTAATATTTTATCAAGACCTTTTAATGTACCATTTACTGACTAAAATTTCTTTGTCATTTGATAAAAATTAACAACCTATACAAAGTAAGAAGTAAACCATTTTTTCTATTAATTAGTATTATTCAGTTTATCTAGGCTATAATTTGTTCCACAGATTAGGTTAAATAAGATTAGTATTTGTTCTAAAACTATGTTTCAAAAATGTAACTAAGTTAAATTTTGTATAAAATTTATATTTATTTTAAGTTAAATTTCTGTAAATTTATTTTCTTGTTGTAATGTACAAGCAACACAGGATTAAGTTCCTCTGCTCAACACTACTAAAGAAAATAAATAAATTTGGTGAACTAAGTTTTGTATGTGATATGTAGTATGTGCAATTTTGTGTTGAATAAATAAATACAAAAATACAAATAAATACAAAATATCTTATATCAGCTAGACATACAAGAGTTTTTTTTCCCATTCGGCATGGCTTGGGCCTTGGGACTTTTTGCATTGCCATTATACAATGCCCCTCGGTGTACAAAAATTGGCCGCCGGTCCAGGCTGATTTGAACTAAATATATTTTTTTTAGTTTGAAATTATGCCAAGAGAGAGAAATTTACGTGGAAGGGCGCGTGCAAGCCCCCTACAATTTAAGTAAGTATTTAGGTTTAATATTCTTTCAGTGGCGCATTGAGGAATATGTCTTGATGGGGGGGCGACGGAGGGGTGATCAGCTGCCCACAGTAGGTGTACAAATTTTTCTACAGGCCCCCACAGGACTATACAGGATTTCCATAGGACTCCACAGGACTATACAGAACTTCAACAGGACCCCGAGGGTACTGGCGCCTAAGTGGTGCCCTACACATGATTAAGTGATCAGCAAAGGCAAATCGGCTCTCTAAAGAAAACGAGAGTTAAAACATGATGACCTTTTATTTTTTTATTATTTTTTTATGGGCGTTTTTCATCCACAGGACTATACAGGACCCCACAGGCAGGCCTATACAGGACTTGTACAGGACACTACAGGACCAAAAATTCCTGTAGGACAGTGTACAAATTTGGTTCAGCTGATCACCCCTCGGGGGCGACAGCTTTCAGTGCAGTATTTTAAGTGAAAAATATTCAAAAATATTAAGCTTTTTGAGAGAGTGCCGGCCTTCCCCTGCCACTACTCTGATCAGTCAGTGGCGAGTTAAAGGGGATAAATATTTTTTTTTCAGATAAAATTAAGAACAAAAAAATTAAAATTTTAGATATGGGTAGGCAGTGGCAGATCCAGGATTTCCGGGGGGGGGGGGAGGCAGAGAGGAAGCAAAAACCAAAATATTTCTTGGCTTGAGTGTGTTTTTAAAAATTCTTAGGTCTCAAATTTAAATTAATAGGTGAAAAAACATGCCGCAGGCGAAAATTTTTAAGGTAAGTATAGTGTTTTTTAGAAAAAAAATGAAAAAACTTATGTTTGGGGTAAATTTTGTTCAAACCTGCGGTTGATTCATTGCCATTTTCGTCCCTTCAACTAAAAAAAGTTTAATGTCAGGGAAGGGAGGTGCACAGGCCCCTCTGCCCCCCCCCCTGGATCCGCCTCTGTGGGTAGGTTAGGTTTAGTTCCTTTGGTAAATTTGAACATTTAAAAATAAGCTATTGGTAGGTCTGTTCACAGGGTGTCTACAGACATTAAGTGTAAATGACAAAAATTGTTTAGAATTGAAAGTTTTGACAGTCAATTTTACTCAAAATTTTTAATTTAATCGGTCAACTTTGATATTTTGTCATTTAAAAAAAAAATATGTAAAAGTGAGCTTATTTAAATACATTACATATATGCGTGCACTTAAAGTCTCTGCCCAGGGGGGAATGCATTGCGGCCCATTCCCCCGTAAGCCTAAATTTTTTTAGGCATTTGCTCCCCCCCCCCCCTTAAGCCATATAGCCGGGTGCGCCACTGTGATACATACTTTATGTGCACTCAATTCGTGGACACAGAGTATAGTTGAGTGGCATATAGTCAAAAATCGTGTTTTTTTTAACCTAGGGTAAAGGCGGGTAAGAGCACGCATTTAGTAGAAAATCGCTTGCCAAAAATAATAAAAACAAATTATCAAAACTGCTTTATTAAACTAATATTGTTTACTCTATTGGTAACAAAAACACGGACAAAAGAAAAACAAAAAACTCTAAACTAAAAAAACATGACAAAAATTAAAAGGCGCTGCAAGTGCAGACTCTTAGAAGACAGCCCAGCTAAGAGTCCGCAGATAGGCGCCTAAGAGTACGCAATATATTAGCTTGAAATCTCAATCTGAATCTTGGCGACAGGTCTCACAAAGAAAAATTCCGGGGCCTGGGTATACGGTACAATTATCATGATACAGTCGGGAACTTTTTAAATTGCCGCCCTCGTAAATAAAAAATATTCTTGTTTGAAATTCGGAAAAGTATTTTGAACCAAAACAAAAAAATTGTAAACCTTATCCTCTGTCCGTATACATACATATTTAAAATTTAATTTTTTTTTTGATTTCTTTAAAATTTTGACAGAAAAAGAATACACCGGCAATTTAAAAAGTCCCGGGCGGTACCAAGCAGTAGGGTAAAACACCCAGTTAGCCGTCCACCCCCAATTGTCGTCCACTTTGGCACTTTCTGCCTAAAAATAAGATAACAAGCGCCATATGGCTCCATCTATGGACACTTTCTTAAAAAATGATCCTTCCCCCACCAAACGGTAAAGTCGTTTTTTAAATCGCGCCAAAAATTTAGCCAATACAGTTTTGTCTTTAGAAGGGTGAACGTGCGTTGAATCAAAGTGAAGTTTTCGTTATGTTTTTGCTAGTGTAGGTGTCTGGGGGAAATAGTAGAATTTTACAAAATGTGTTGAACTTTTATGTTTTTTAGTTAGAATAATAATTTTCCCATCGAAAAATATCACTTTTAGTTACAATTTCTTAGTTTTTCTATAAAAAAATGGGTGGTCGCCGAACTGAATGAAAAAAAGGTCAACGTGCCAATAAATGAGTCACTCAGTATCATTAAAAACAAATTACAAACTGATGATACACTTCACGAGAGAACAACGCTATCGGTGGAGGGGGTGATGGATCTTTTGGAGCTCTGTCTCCGTAACTCTTACTTTCAAGTGAAAGATAAGTTTTACGCGCAAAATGATGGACTCCCAATGGGTTCATCTCTTTCGCCAGTGGTAGCAAACATCTACATGGAGTGGTTCGAGGGCCATGCGATCAACACAGCAAGAGTCAAACCAAAACTATGGCTACGATACATGGATGACACATTTATTATATGGCCGGAAAATGATGACGAACTACAAAATTTTCTACACCATTTAAACGGTATTCGACCAACAATCAAGTGCACCATGGAAATTGAAAAAGATTCGGCCTTACCTTTTTTGGATGTTCTTGTCAAACGATTAGACAGAAACATTCAAACCACTGTATATAGGAAACCTACACACACGGGACAGTACCTAAATTTTAAGTCTAATCATTCTGTTGAAACAAAACAAGGAGTTATAAGAAGTTTGTATTTAAGAGCCGTAAATATTTGTAGTAATAATGAAGAATTAAACACAGAAATTAACAACATTAAAAAGGACTTACAACAGAATGGTTATTCCGAGAAATTAATAAACTCAACGATATTTAAAATTAAAAACAAACTAAATGTACCAAATTCTCAAAATAATAATCCGTTATATTAGGTGTTATTAACATTCCATATGTTCAAGGGATTTCAGAAAACATAAGACGAATAGCTAAACACTATAATATAAAAACAGTATTTTCTTCGGGAAATACGATAAGAAGTTTTGTAACTAAAACAAAACCAGACAATCCCTCAAATAATAAGGAATGTATTTACCAAATCCCGTGTGAGTGTGGTAAATCATATGTAGGTGAAACGAAACGCCCTCTTCAGGTTAGAGTAAATGAACATCTAAAAAGTACCCAATTAGGGAATATTGAAAAATCCGGTTTAGCAGATCATGCATGGTCAAATGATCACAGGATTCAGTGGTCAGAAGCTAAAGTTTTACATAAGGAGTCGCATTGGCGAAAACGAAAGTTTATTGAAGCTGCGTATATAATGCAGAATAAAGAAGTTTTCAGTCAACCAAGCACGGACATACCAAACATATGGAAACCACTCCTTAAGGAAAACAGGCGTCTTAGGATTAAAAAAGGGGGTGGGCCGTCACACCTGACTGCACACCAAGTAGTATAAGTAGTAGCCTAGAGACTAGATTGTTTAGTTTACACTTGATAACGGTTAGAGATACTTACTAACCGAAACGTCGTGTTTTAAAATAAATAAAGACAATGGAAGTCCGAAATTTTATTTCTACACAATCATTGTCTACGAGTTTCAAACAAAGAGTTTATGTAATGTCTTAAAAACTAAAAGTGACGCATAAAATTTAATTTGACTCTTGGATTCAAGGGCGGATCCAGAGGTGCTTCTCGGGGGGGCACTTTAGGTGACATTCTCTGTTGGTAAAAAACGGTATATATTTTTTTAGGCAGCATTTTATTGAATTAGTCATTGGTTGTAATTTCGATGATAACAACAATAGATACTTTCATGCGCCGCCGGAAAAAATTTTGAGTTTTTATTAGCAAAAACATTACTTTTTACTTATTTTTTGTATATTCAAAAAATTCTCGGGGGGGGGGGCAAGTGCCCCTATTGTCCCCACTGGATCCGCCACTGCTTGGATTCTTTATTAAAAAATCTATAAAAAGTCGGTGTATATCAAAATAACATTTTTCTAAATAAAGAAGGTAAAGGCCCTTTTCCAAAATCCAGACTTTTCAAGAAACCCTTGTAGCTAAAAAACGGTTTGCTAAATCAAAATATTGTTTGCATCTTTTGAAAAGCGACTGTCGCAAGTGGGGCTCAGTCTCTCCTAGAAATACCCAAACCCCCAAAAAACATCGAATTTGGCCCACCCTGTACTTTACAAAAAATTTACTTTACTCTTTACATTATGTTTGGGTCGTTCGTTAATTAATTTATTTTGGTTGAAATTATTGATTTACACATTCTTGCGATTGGAATGTACTGATAAGAGTTCTTTTGTTTTTTTTTGCCAAAGCGAGTCTTTGAGTTGTCTGAACTTGTTAGTAGAATAAAAATTTTCGCGTAATAAATTTCGTGTGATTTTTTTTTCAAAAAATTCGTGAAAAAAAGTGTAATTAAATGGGGAAGACTGCAAGGATTTTTAAAAAGGGTTTTCCCCGTTGCGATCATTTTCAAAACATTTAAGTATTATAAACTGTCTTAAAGAATTTCAGGATAAAAATTGATTTTTTGGAGTAGAAAAAATGCAGGTAATTATTGATTTACTAGTTAAACATTTTAGCTCACACTACTTAGTAGTGCTATGGTGATCGTAATTTTTTCGAAAAAAAAGTGGCTCCGATTTCAAATTTTTTAGCTCACACATATACTATACTATAGTAGTGTGAGCTATGGTGATCCTAATTTTTTCGAGAAAAAAAAAGTTGATCCGATTTCAAAAATTTTTATATATCTTTGCGTTTCAGATGATTTTGAAACTTTTTTGTTGCGCCGTCTGTCTGTCTGTCTGTCTGTATGTCTGTCTGTGTGTCTGTATGTCTGTCTGTAACGACCAACCCGCATACAGATTTTAATGAAATTTGGTACCTAGGCTGGGTCTTGGGTCGAGATGGTCCCATTTAAAAATGAACAAAATCCACCGAACACAAACCAAAGAAAAGGGTGGGGGAAGATTTCAAAAATTAGAGTTTATGTGAAAATATGGCATGTGTGATATCAAACGAAAGGTAATTGAGTCTGCAGTAAAACAAAACACATTTTAATTTATTTAAAAAAAAATGGTGGGGGTATATTTTAAAAATTAGAGTTTAAGTGAAAATATGGCGTGTGTGATATCAAACGAAAGGTAATTGAGTCCGGAGTTTAACAAAATACATTTTAGTTTTTGTTTTTTTATGGGTGGGGGTAGATTTCAAAAATTTGAGTTTAAGTCAAAACATGGCTTGTGTGGTATCAAACAAAAGGTAATTTAGTCTGGAGTTGAATAAAATATATTTCAGTTTTTAGTTATATTAGCTTACACGTACACTATAACTATAGTACCTAGTGTGAGCTTAGGGGCCCATATATTGGCAGAGTATTTTATATATCTTTGCGTTTCAGATGATTTTGAAACTTTTTTGTTGCGCCGTCTGTATGTCTGTCTGTATGTCTATATGTATGTCTGTCTGTATGTCTGTCTGTCTGTATGTCTGTCTGTCTGTATGTCTGTCTGTATGTATGTCTGTCTGTCTGTCTGTATGTCTGTCTGTATGTCTGTCTGTCTGTATGTCTGTCTGTCTGTATGTCTGTCTGTATGTCTGTCTGTATGTCTGTCTGTATGTCTGTATGTCTGTCTGTATGTATGTCTGTCTGTATGTCTGTCTGTCTGTATGTCTGTCTGTATGTCTGTCTGTATGTCTGTCTGTATGTCTGTCTGTATGTCTGTCTGTATGTCTGTCTGTATGTCTGTCTGTATGTCTGTCTGTATGTCTGTATGTCTGTCTGTATGTCTGTCTGTATGTCTGTCTGTATGTCTGTCTGTATGTCTGTCTGTATGTCTGTCTGTATGTCTGTCTGTATGTCTGTCTGTATGTCTGTCTGTATGTCTGTCTGTATGTCTGTCTGTATGTCTGTCTGTATGTCTGTCTGTATGTCTGTCTGTCTGTATGTCTGTATGTTTGTCTGTATGTCGGTCTGTATGTATGTATGTATGTCTGTCTGTATGTCTGTGTGTATGTCTGTCTGTATGTCTGTCTGTATGTCTGTCTGTATGTATGTCTGTCTGTATGTCTGTCTGTATGTCTGTCTGTATGTCTGTCTGTATGTCTGTCTGTATGTCTGTCTGTATGTCTGTCTGTATGTCTGTCTGTATGTCTGTCTGTATGTCTGTCTGTCTGTATGTCTGTCTGTATGTCTGTCTGTATGTCTGTCTGTATGTCTGTCTGTATGTCTGTCTGTATGTCTGTCTGTATGTCTGTATGTCTGTCTGTATGTCTGTCTGTATGTCTGTCTGTATGTCTGTCTGTCTGTCTGTATGTCTGTCTGTATGTCTGTATGTCTGTATGTCTGTCTGTCTGTATGTCTGTATGTCTGTATGTCTGTATGTCTGTATGTCTGTCTGTATGTCTGTCTGTCTGTATGTCTGTCTGTATGTCTGTCTGTATGTCTGTCTGTATGTCTGTCTGTATGTCTTTCTGTATGTCTGTCTGTATGTCTGTCTGTCTGTATGTCTGTCTGTATGTCTGTCTGTATGTCTGTCTGTATGTCTGTCTGTATGTCTGTCTGTATGTCTGTATCTCTGTCTGTATGTCTTTCTGTATGTCTGTCTGTATGTCTGTCTGTATGTCGGTCTGTATGTCTGTCTGTATGTCTGTCTGTCTGTATGTCTGTATGTCTGTCTGTATGTATGTATGTCTGTATGTCTGTCTGTATGTCTGTATGTCTGTCTGTATGTCTGTCTGTATGTATGTCTGTATGTCTGTCTGTATGTCTGTATGTCTGTCTGTATGTCTGTCTGTATGTCTGTCTGTATGTCTGTCTGTCTGTATGTCTGTATGTCTGTCTGTATGTCTGTATGTCTGTCTGTATGTCTGTATGTCTGTCTGTATGTCTGTCTGTCTGTATGTCTGTCTGTATGTCTGTCTGTATGTCTGTATGTCTGTCTGTATGTCTGTCTGTATGTCTGTCTGTATGTCTGTATGTCTGTATGTCTGTATGTCTGTCTGTCTGTCTGTCTGTCTGTCTGTCTGTCTGTCTGTCTGTCTGTCTGTCTGTCTGTCTGTCTGTCTGTCTGTCTGTCTGTATGTCTGTCTGTATGTCTGTCTGTATGTATGTCTGTATGTCTGTCTGTATATCTGTCTGTATGTCTGTCTGTATGTCTGTATGTCTATCTGTATGTCTGTCTGTCTGTCTGTCTGTATGTCTGTATGTCTGTATGTCTGTCTGTATGTCTGTCTGTATGTATGTCTGTATGTCTGTCTGTATGTCTGTCTGTATGTCTGTCTGTATGTCTGTCTGTATGTCTGTCTGTATGTCTGTCTGTATGTCTATCTGTATGTCTGTCTGTCTGTCTGTATGTCTGTATGTCTGTATGTCTGTATGTCTGTATGTCTGTATGTCTGTATGTCTGTATGTCTGTATGTCTGTATGTCTGTATGTCTGTATGTCTGTATGTCTGTCTGTCTGTCTGTCTGTCTGTCTGTCTGTCTGTCTGTCTGTCTGTCTGTATGTCTGTATGTCTGTCTGTATGTCTGTCTGTATGTCTGTCTGTATGTCTGTCTGTATGTCTGTCTGTATGTCTGTCTGTATGTCTGTCTGTATGTCTGTCTGTATGTCTGTCTGTATGTCTGTCTGTATGTCTGTCTGTATGTCTGTCTGTATGTCTGTCTGTATGTCTGTCTGTATGTCTGTCTGTATGTCTGTCTGTATGTCTGTCTGTATGTCTGTCTGTATGTCTGTCTGTCTGTATGTCTGTCTGTATGTCTGTCTGTCTGTATGTCTGTCTGTATGTCTGTCTGTATGTCTGTCTGTATGTCTGTCTGTCTGTATGTCTGTCTGTATGTCTGTCTGTCTGTATGTCTGTCTGTCTGTATGTCTGTCTGTATGTCTGTCTGTATGTCTGTCTGTATGTCTGTCTGTATGTCTGTCTGTATGTCTGTCTGTATGTCTGTCTGTATGTCTGTCTGTATGTCTGTCTGTATGTCTGTCTGTATGTCTGTCTGTATGTCTGTCTGTATGTCTGTCTGTATGTCTGTCTGTATGTCTGTCTGTATGTCTGTCTGTATGTCTGTCTGTATGTCTGTATGTCTGTCTGTATGTCTGTCTGTATGTCTGTCTGTCTGTCTGTATGTCTGTCTGTCTGTCTGTATGTCTGTCTGTATGTCTGTCTGTATGTCTGTCTGTATGTCTGTCTGTATGTCTGTCTGTATGTCTGTCTGTCTGTATGTCTGTCTGTATGTCTGTCTGTATGTCTGTCTGTATGTCTGTCTGTATGTCTGTCTGTATGTCTGTCTGTATGTCTGTCTGTATGTCTGTCTGTCTGTATGTCTGTCTGTATGTCTGTCTGTATGTCTGTCTGTATGTCTGTCTGTATGTCTGTCTGTATGTCTGTCTGTATGTCTGTCTGTATGTCTGTATGTCTGTCTGTATGTCTGTCTGTATGTCTGTCTGTATGTCTGTCTGTATGTCTGTCTGTATGTCTGTCTGTATGTCTGTCTGTATGTCTGTCTGTATGTCTGTCTGTATGTCTGTCTGTATGTCTGTCTGTATGTCTGTCTGTATGTCTGTCTGTATGTCTGTCTGTATGTCTGTCTGTATGTCTGTCTGTATGTCTGTCTGTATGTCTGTCTGTATGTCTGTCTGTATGTCTGTCTGTATGTCTGTCTGTATGTCTGTCTGTATGTCTGTCTGTATGTCTGTCTGTATGTCTGTCTGTATGTCTGTCTGTATGTCTGTCTGTATGTCTGTCTGTATGTCTGTCTGTATGTCTGTCTGTATGTCTGTCTGTATGTCTGTCTGTATGTCTGTCTGTATGTCTGTCTGTCTGTATGTCTGTCTGTATGTCTGACTGTATGTCTGTCTGTATGTCTGTCTGTATGTCTGTCTGTATGTCTGTCTGTATGTCTGTCTGTATGTCTGTCTGTATGTCTGTCTGTATGTCTGTCTGTATGTCTGTCTGTATGTCTGTCTGTATGTCTGTCTGTATGTCTGTCTGTATGTCTGTCTGTATGTCTGTCTGTATGTCTGTCTGTATGTCTGTCTGTATGTCTGTCTGTATGTCTGGCTGTCTGTCTGTCTGTCTGTCTGTATGTCTGTCTGTATGTCTGTCTGTATGTCTGTCTGTATGTCTGTCTGTATGTCTGTCTGTATGTCTGTCTGTATGTCTGTCTGTATGTCTGTCTGTATGTCTGTCTGTATGTATGTCTGTCTGTATGTCTGTCTGTATGTCTGTCTGTATGTCTGTCTGTATGTCTGTCTGTATGTCTGTCTGTATGTCTGTCTGTATGTCTGTCTGTATGTCTGTCTGTCTGTATGTCTGTCTGTATGTCTGTCTGTATGTCTGTCTGTATGTCTGTCTGTATGTCTGTCTGTCTGTATGTCTGTCTGTATGTCTGTCTGTATGTCTGTCTGTATGTCTGTCTGTATGTCTGTCTGTATGTCTGTCTGTATGTCTGTCTGTATGTCTGTCTGTATGTCTGTCTGTATGTCTGTCTGTATGTCTCTGTATGTCTGTCTGTATGTCTGTCTGTATGTCTGTCTGTATGTCTGTCTGTATGTCTGTTTGTATGTCTGTCTGTATGTCTGTCTGTATGTCTGTCTGTATGTCTGTCTGTCTGTATGGCTGTCTGTATGTCTGTCTGTATGTCTGTCTGTATGTCTGTCTGTATGTCTGTCTGTATGTCTGTCTGTATGTCTGTCTGTATGTCTGTATGTCTGTCTGTATGTCTGTCTGTATGCACCTTAATATATAAAAACAAAGGTAACACTGCTGGAGGATCTGGAGCATCGGGTCGCACCCGCCGGGCTGGTGATTTGCCACTGCCAATTCCAAAGTCAAATCTAACAAAAACTTCTCTGATATATGAAGGTAGAAAAATTTTTAATCATTTACCGGGTAGTATAAAATCCTAACAAACCATTAAATCTTTTAGAATTAATCTAAAAAAAAGTCTTTTAAAGAAGGCTTATTATAATTTAAGTGAATTTTATGACAATCCTCTAGTCTAGTCATCAAGTACCTGAACTACATTGATTTTCCCTTTTTTTACTTTTTATCGTTAAATTAACTTTTGCTTCCTATCTATATTTGTGTTTTTTTTTGTCCTGACAGATTTTTCTTTTATATTAGAGTTTTAATGACTTTTATATTACAATTTTTAAACATTTTAGCTTTAAATTAATGATGATGTGACCTATTTTAATTTTTACATTTTTTACTGTCTTTTTAACGCAATTTTTTTGTTTGTTATGTATGTTTTTACCTTTTATATATTGTATTTTGTTTTAACTTTAATTTAGTTTTTGATTCTTTTAACTTGATTTTTTTTTTATATGTATGTAACTTGTTCAAGTATAAGCCTAAACACCTAAGAATTATTGATGTATTTATATTAGTGCGCATTAAAAGGAAATTCAATTAAAAAAAAAATCCTAAATATACTAAATCAATAATTAGTTATTAATAGGATAGAAACTCACCCTTAGTTGTTATTATTTGGATTTTTTTGTTTATTGTCGTAGATTTAGCCTGCTTTGTCTTGTGAAAATTTATTTTCTTTTGTGACAATAAAGTATTTTTGATTTGATTTGATTTGATATATATGTATATCTGTATGTATGTATGTTTGTATGTATGTCTGTATGTATGTCTGTATGTATGTCTGTCTGTATGTCTGTCTGTAACGTCCTACGCGCATAACGCAAATACCGCTTGTAGGATTTGAATAAAATTTGGTACCTAGGCTGGGTCTTTGGTCGAGATGGTCCCATTTCAAAGTGAACAAAATCCACCGAACGCAAGCCCAATAAAAGGGTGGGGGTAGATTTCAAAAATTAGAGTTTATTTGAAAATATGGCGTGTGTGATATCAAAGGGTGGGGGTAGATTTCAAAAATTAGAGTTTAAGTGAAAATATGGCGTGTGTGATATCAAACGATAGGTAATTGAGTCTGAAGTTAAACAAAATACATTTTAGTTTTTTTTTTAAAGGTGGGTGTAGATTTCGAGAATTAGAGTTTAAATCATACATCTGAAAACCGCACGTTTGTATC
This sequence comes from Aspidapion aeneum, assembly GCA_963576565.1. Taxonomy (NCBI): domain Eukaryota; kingdom Metazoa; phylum Arthropoda; class Insecta; order Coleoptera; family Brentidae; genus Aspidapion; species Aspidapion aeneum. The sequence goes on along the minus strand of OY755043.1, from coordinate 8,260,655 downwards.
TGTTTTTATTACAAAGTTCTCACACCTTTACACCCCTCACCTACCCCCTCCTCATAAAATTGTATTGTCACCAGATTAAAATATAAATCTGAAAACCGCAGGTTCGTATCTGTTTTGGTTTCAAAATTCTGAATTTTGGCCCTTTTTACCCTCACATATACCTCCGTAATTCTTACCCCATTTACACCCCTTACTTACACCCACCCCCGTGTTTTTTTCATAAAATTATTATGTCACCAGATCAAATCATAAATCTGAAAACCGCACGTTTGTATCTCATTTCATAACAAAGTTCTGAATTTACCACCTTTACACCCCTCACCTACCCCCTCCTCCGATTTTTCTTCATAAAATTGTATTTGCCACTAGATTAAAATATAAATCTGAAAACCGCCGGTTCGTATCTGTTTTGGTTCCAAAATTCTGAATTTTCCCCCTTTTTACCCTCACATAGCCACGTAATTCTTACCCCATTTACACCCCTTAGTTACACCAACCCACAGTGGAACGTTTGACTAATCTAGGTGGACATGGTTAAGTACTATAAATTAACATTTCAGCTACCTACAATTAAAGAGCATATTCCATACATCCTAGATCCAAAATATTCTTTTTTTATCCCCTCTGGTTGTCAAGATATTTGCATTGAAAGTTGCATCTTAAAAATATTCTGCTTAGACATTTTAATCTTATGTATGGGCAATGCTTTAAAACAATATTGTTTTTTCCCGCGTAGTAGGCGCTGGAGTAAAACAAGTGCCAGGCATTTTTAGAGTGACATGTCCTTAAGACTAGGGAAGCATTTTGACTGTCATTGTTGCAGTGTTTTACTTGCTATGATTTTATGAATTCGCTGGTGTTTTGGTAAGGAAAATTTTATTCTTATATAGTTTTTGTTAGACTGAAACTTTAGTATGTTAGAATTTGTTGATGTTAGTTTTATTATTTTCTAATTAACCGAAATCTCTATTTTCTGACGCAGTATTGAAATTTTGTCCTTTTTTCGCGGTAAACTTGTACTTAATTATTTTGTTACCCTGCAACCCTAAAAATAGAAAACGTATTATTTGTGTTTAATGACATTTTCTTTTTGATACCTTCACAAATGTGCCCTTTGGGGATTTTCTAAGCTAAATTAGTCAATCTTCGTGCATTTTTCTATATCACGATAAGTCAATGTGTCTGTTTGTCTACAGGGTGTCCTGATAAAAGTAAGTACATAGGGCTTTGTGGGATATGCAGAAACGGTAACACTTACGATATTCGTTCAAAAGGAAAAAAGAGGCGCTATTATGAGCTTAGTCGGATGCAGTGTCGAAGTTAAAAATATCTACAGGGGGTTTCAAAATAATGCTTAAAAACTTAAATTGAGTTATTCGAAAAATTAAAATATTGTCGCCTTCTTTTAAACAAATTGAATAAAACTATATAAATATGACTAGGCCAATAAAATGACGTTAACAATTTTTTTAGGACTTTATTTTTTTCAAAAAGTCACAATTTTTTGTTTTTTAGGTATTATTTTCGACGAAAAAAATTTATTTTTGATAACGCCGAAAATGTGTTATTTGGGTGTATTTTGACCTATCCTAGCAATATCGTCGTGATATCTGTCTGTGTGTGTGTATATATTATTTCTGTCCGTAACACGATAGCTCCTAAACCGCTAAACCCATTTTCATAAAATTTTCAGGTAAAATAGTGCTCGACACTCTTACGAGCTGGTTAGCTTTTGGTTAAAATCTATTAATGCTAATGACAGTTTTTTGACAATTAAAATTTTAAAAAATCTATCTTTTTAACGGAGCATCGTATAAACATACAGTTTTCGTAGTATAGTAGACTATATTTTGATCAATAATTCGTGTTATAACTAAAAACTCCGTAAGAGCTTCAGTTTCTCAGATATATACAAAAAACTTTTCAAAGCTGATATATTATCATGGCTTTACTTGAAGTGTGCTAATAGGCTAGCTAGGAAGGTATCAGATCCCTCATGGATCCATTTATTTCTCAATATTTTGAAAACGCATATAAATGTTTTCTTTAATACAATAGCGCCACTTTTTTACCAAAATTGGCATGTCTTACCGTCTCATGAATCTGCATCTGCACCAAATCCCAAGGGAAGTCTTTTGAGGTTAAAAAAATCCAAAAAATTAAGTTTTAAACGGAGCAAGTTATTAATGCGGTTTTAGAAATATGATAATATATTTTTCTTGTCTTTTTTGTGTCAGATTGAGAAATTAATTAATACAGTTTAGTTTGCAAGATAATAATAAAATGGTCTGTTAGTTAATTATTCTATTATTTGTTATGTTAAGTAATGATATTTTTAAAATAAAAATGAAATTTTCCAATTTAATAAATATTTTTTTATACTTTCTTAGTTATATAAAATTAAAATCCAAATATCTCTTAAATTTTCTCAGATTAAACCGCTTTAAAGATAATGCCATCCGATGAACATTTCCCATTATAATTTTATGGGTTGGTTTCTGCCCCGCGCAAGGGGTGAGAGGTTTAAAATTTTTAATGCATTTATTTTTCATATAGTGACAGGTAAGAGCGGAATTTTTTTCTTGATCGTCCCTTGCCGCCTAAAACGTCTTTATTTAAATTTTTCTGAAACACCTTGTATATTGCAAAACTGTTTTATTTAAATTCCTTCTTGCAAAAACTAAAAAAATATATACCGTTACTTCATTGTTATAAAATTTGTTGAAACAATTTTATGACTACAAATCTTAAAATCGTTAAAATCTGAATCACCCTATATAAGAGGTAGGTAATATTGCAAATACTAAATGCTTTTAAATATTTTATGTTATTTTAAAGCTAAAAAAATCAAGCATTAAAAAGTGTTAATGTTGCTCAGGGGTTGTCCACCTAGATCTTCAAAACGTTCCACTGTGCAACCTTCGTGTTTTTCATAAAATTATTATGTCGCCAGATTAAATCATCAATCTGAAAACCGCACGTTTGTATCTGTTTTCATTACAAAGTTCTGAATTTATCCCCTTTACAACCCTCCCCGACTCCCTACCACTGATTTTTGTTGATAAAATTGTATTGCCACCAGATCAAAATATAAATATATAAATTTCACCAAATGTTCGTATCTGTTTTGAATCAAAAGTTCTGAATTTCCCCCCTTTACACCCCTCAACCACCCCCTACCATCAAATTTAATTACATTACTGTACCAAATTTCATTAAAACCGGCTCACGGGAAGTGTGCCAAAAATGACTCGCAAGATTTGATGGACAGACACATAGAGAGACAGACAGACAGCCAGCCTCTGTGAGGTTAAAAAAATCGTTTAACAAAATAAGGCAGCATATTTTAATTCAATCGTTAAATAAATTTTTTATAAAAATGTTTTTTGCGTTGGCCCTGGCAGCCAAGAACACGCAAACGAGAATGCAAGAAGTAGAAATTGTTCCGTCGATTAAAATGGCCCCAAAATCGACGATATTTAGCTAAAGAATTCCCCATTTAAATTTTTTAAATTTATTTACTTAACAAAAATATCCTGTAAAATAAAATATAAAAAATAAATGTCGTTATACAGTAATTGCATTCGTGTGCACGCAAAAAGTTATCGGTTTCCTTGGTAACGCTCTTCTTTTGTTCATAATTTTCTGGAATGCTGCCTTGTCTCCCTTGGTTACGCGATCAACAGTTTCGATTACAACAAAAATCGTCGCGGGTCGCCAAATTTTTTCGCGAGTTCTTTTTCAATTTTAAGTGGTTTTTTTTTGGGATAAATTTATAAAAAAGTGTGTAATTGATTAGAAGAGACTATCAAAATCAATTTGAGAGTTATTTTTCGGAACAATTTGCATGAAAAATCCGATTTTTAGGTGTTGAAAAAAGTTGAATTTTAGAAATCCTCCCAAAAGTTTGACCGATGCTGTAGTTGCACTTGCAGTCGAGTCGTAGGTATGTTATGTATATATAAAATCAATATTTATCTCCTCGTTATTTCTATTAAAACTCGTCTAGATTAATGCCCAATGAAATTCTCTTCGAAATTTTTTTGGATTTCTGTTTTTTTGTGAAAAAACTATATAAAAAAATTATCGGAGAGGAGACTGGGAGAGAAAACAAGAATTAAATAATTTGCTGTTTGGTTTCCGTGATCCTAAGGTAAAAAGTTTTAAATAATTTAAACATTTTTCAACCCTGTAGGTATTTTAGCTCACACTACTACTATACTATAGTAGCGTGAGCTATGGTGATCCTAATTTTTTCGAGAAAAAAAAAAGTGTCCCCAATTTCAAAAACCTAAATATCTTTGCGTTTGAGATGATTTTGAAACTTTTTTGTCGCGCCGTCTGTCTGTCTGTCTGGATCTTGGGCCGAGATGGTCCCATTTAAAAATGAACAAAATCCACCAAATACAAGCCAAATAAAAGGGTATAAGTATGAAGTATAAGTGAAAATATGGCGTGTGTGATATCAAACGAAAGGTAATTGAATCTGGAGTTGAACAAAATATATTTTATTTAAAAAAAAGGGTGCGGGTAGATTAAACAAATTAGATTTTAAGTCAAAACATGGCTTGTGTGGTATTTAACGAAAGTAATTGCGTCTGTATAATTTCAGTTTTTAGTTATATTAGCTCACACGTACACTATAACTAAGGAGCAGACTTTCTATATGCATTTTGTCAATTTTTTCACATTTTTAATCAAAGATGCCTTTGCAAACTACATACATAGAGGAACAATATTATGACATAAACGAGATATACTTGAATGATTTTTTATTCATATTTTGGGTATATGAACTTTTCGGTTAATTTTTTGTCAAACGTATAGCAGTTTTTTAGCTCACACTACTACTATACTATAGTAGTGTTAGCTCACACTACTACTATACTATAGTAGTGTGAGCTATGGTGATTTTCGAAAAAAAAACTTGCTCCGATTTTAAAATTTTTTATATATCTTTGCGTTTCAGATGATTTTGAAACTTTTTTGTTGCGCCGTCTGTCTGTCTGTCTGTCTGTCTGTCTGTCTGTATGTCTGTATAGGTGTCTGTAAGTCTGTCTGTAACGACCAACGCGCATAACTCAAAACCGCTTGCCCGATTTGTATGAAATTTGGTACCTAGGCTGAGTCTTGGGTCGAGATGGTCCCATTTAAAAATGAACAAAATCTACTGAACGCAAGCCCAATAAAAGGGTGGGGGTAGATTAATAAAATTAGAGTTTATGTGAAAATATGGCGTGTGTGATATCAAACGATAGGTAATTGAGTCTGGAGTTAAACAAAATACATTTTTTTTAAAGGGTGGGGGTAGATTTCGAAAATTAGAATTTAAGTCAAAACATGGCTTGTGTGGTATCAAACGAAAGGTAATTGAGTCTAGAGTTGAATAAAACATATTTTACATTTTAGTAATATTAGCTTACACGTTTACTATAACTATAGTACCTAGTGTCAGCTTAGGTGCCCATAAATTGGCAGAGTATTTTTCTTAGTTACGTTTTGATACCCAATATTATCATTTGCAGGGTTTTTTTTTGCCGAAAGCTGTCTAGTCATATACCTACCTACAATTTTAATTTAAATGAGTAGACTCTACATCAGTGGCGTACGCAGAAATAATTCCTGGAGGGGAATTGAGCGCGAACCGATACGCAGAGATGGATCCTTGGGGGGGGGGGGCTTGAGCCATACATTTTAATATTGATTTTTGTGGAAAATTCATGTTTTAGGGGTGAATATTCAGTGGCTCTGGGGGGGCTTCAGCCCTAAGCTCCCCTGCGTACGTCACTGCTACATGTGGCACAGTCATAAAAGGCTGATTTATTATTAAAAAGAGAAACAATCAATTTTTTGACACATACATTTTTTACAGAGTAGCACTTATTGAACATAACAACTTTATTATTAAAAAAGGCAAATAATGTTTTTATCGATGACGAGTGTTTTATATTTCCGTCGCAGTTTCATATCTCTGTCACTCTTTCAATTTCCGTCACTTCATTTCATAAATTGTTCACTTGGAATATTATCAAACCTATTAACTGAAATATTAGAATAGGTTTTGGAAGTCAGTGGCGTAGTTAAAATATTTAATATTCAAACATTTTGGAAAAATATCTGTTTTTATTTAATTGTGCTGAATTTTTTTCAGAAGTCGACCAGCCAAGTTACAGGTTACGTGATCGCCGTACTCTAAAATGTCCAGAGCGGTTCCACTACCCGGGTGGCGAGTGGGGGTGGGAGCCCAAATGGTGTTCCGGCCAAACACCCCCACGGCGTCGTCGTGCCGGGTAAGTGCCTTTCAATTTTATTCTGAACTGAGCCTGAAACGAGCTTTTCACGATCAATATTATTGCCAATATGTTTTTTATTGGCAAAAATATTGATCGTGAAAAGCCCGTTTCGAGGAGCTGTCTAGCCATAAGTCACAAAATTTTGCCAAAGCGTTCTATATGTCCTTTTTTCTCTCTTTTTCCTTCTTGCTCGTCTCATTTTTGGTCTTCCACTACTTTTATTTGTCCAAGGTCTCCAGTTTACAACACATTTGTTCCATTGGTTTGTCTGTTATTATGACCGCAAAATTTCCATTTTAATTTTGCCACACCTCTCCTCAGACCTTGCTTACTTTTGTTTTATTTCTAAACCATTCATTCCTTTTTCTATCTGTTCTATCTTTGGGCTTTTGTTACCTGATCCATGTTTGATTGTGTAAGTGTCTAGGTCTGGGATCCATAAGTGAGTACAGGAAGTATACATTGGCTATACACTTTCGTTTTGATGTACTGAGGATATTTTTTATTTTTTAATATATAGCATAATTTACCGAATGCTGTCTAGGCCAATCTTACTCGTCTCTTGATTTCAGCTGTTTGGTTTTCTTTTTTTAGTTTAATAATGTGTTCCAAATATACTACTATGTCGGTTTAGAACGTTTTTCCACGTTGTCCGACGCCTATTCTCCACCTCCTTCGATCCTGACAATCATCTTCCGTCAGGTTTTTTTGACTCATTGATCTTTGGATTGACTGTTGCCATTCCAGTTTAGGACGCCCTTTTTTTCTGCGCCCTATTGGTTGCCATTCTAGGACCTGCTTTGGTAAACTTTCGTCGTTCACCCGTTGTACATGGCCGCACCATATCAGTTGTCTTTTAGTGATGTCATGCGTTATGCTTTCCTCGATTCCCATTCTTTCTTTTATGATCTCATTTCTTATATGATCTGTTCTAGATATTCTCATTGATCTTCTTATTGCATCCATTTCGACACTTTCCATTTTTGCTTTGTATTTTTGTTCCAAATATACCAATATACAGTGTGTCCACGTAAGTTGGCGGCATATGGGAAACTTTTTTATTATTAGCTTTACGAAAAAAAGTTATTCTTCATAAAAGTTCTGCATGGTCCAAAACCTAAAATGCACCATCAGATGTTAAATTTTTTCAGTCATATTACGAGGTTTGTCAAAAAATGTGATTTTTGCTTCAGAGTAAATTACCTTTCTTTTTGACAACATCGAAAATTGTTATAAAGAAAAGATGTTTAGAATTAAAAATAGCTTTCAAATATTCAACATTGTTTATTTACATTATTATTATTTGCATTCTAGATTAATTATGCATTAATGTGCAAACTTAAATTTCCAACGTAATCGCAGAGAAAATGTAAAAAAAAATATTTTTTTAATGTAAATAAACAATGTTGAATATTTGAAAGCTATTTTTAATTCTAAACATCTTTTCTTTATAACAATTTTCGATATTGTCAAAAAGAAAGGTACTTTACTCTAGAGCAAAAATCACATTTTTTGACAAACCTCGTAATATGACTGAAAAAATTTAACATCTGATGGTTGCATTTTAGGTTTTGGACCATGCAGAACTTTTTATGAAGAATAACTTTTTTTCGTAAAGCTAATAATAAAAAAGTTTTCCATATGCCGCCAACTTACATGGACACACTGTATATATATATATATATATATATATATATATATATATATATATATATATATATATATATATATATATATATATATATATATATATATATATATAGATATATTATATATACTCCTATACTTGTTCTATTTTTTCTTGGTTTATTCTGATCTTTATTTGTGTTTGTTATAATTTTAGTTTTAATGTTGTTCAAACTGAAGCCTATAGTTTTAGTTGCTGTATTCAGTTCTTCCAGCATTTTTATCAGTTCTTCTTTCTTATCTGTTAAGGTGATCTCAGTTTAAAATTTTCTTTTTATAAATTGAACAAATCTACCTACTTAAAAACTTAGTTCAAACAATAATACTAGTTTAATGAGTGTCTTCGTACGACTGTACTGGCCCATTTATGTCTCGAGGATAATAATAATAAAAAGTCTTAAACAATATTTATTTATACATTTTTTTTTAGTTAGTATTCGTCGGTATTTTTTAAAACGAATAAAACTTTGTTTTGTTTGCTATTAAATTGTTCAAAATTTGAAAATGACAAGTATAGATATATAAAATGAAAATAAAAAACACACAGAAAATAAAAGCATCCTTACCTTAAAACTTATTTAACAAAACTTAAAAAAGATTAAATATTTGTGAGATTAATTTAAATTTTT